>LR999967.1:19657702-20857702 GCA_905220375.1 Tachina fera | reverse complement strand
TCGGAACAATGTAACTCGATTTTCTTAAAATTTTACCCAATTTAGGGGCTGGTAACGGACTACACAAATATACAAAGAAGTGAAAAAAAGTTAAGTTTTCTTAAAAAATAACAAGCATATTCGCTTGATGTCGCACGCTACAAAAAGTTAAAATTTCTGTGGAAATGCCAATATGTATGTATGTATGTACATTATGCAATAAATACATAAAATTTAAGTAAAACAATTATCTGTGTATATTTCTGCATATTATAATTGTGGAAGTTATGCAAAATCGACATAATTTTTTTGTATGAATTGACCTAGTAAAATTGATCTACCGCAATCAGCAAAACTTCTGAAGCAAAACCAAAGAATAAGATAATTTATGATATTAAATATAAATTTTGTTGAAAGACTCAATTCGTTTATCTTCTTCATCTATAGAAATTAAAACACATCAGAAATAGAAGGTTCGCCGCGAACATTGTTGTAAATGACAAAATAATGATACTACAGTAGAGCAAAAAAAAATAAGTCTTTTGAAGGCAAGATTATTTAAAAAATAATTATACGAATAATTCCCAATAAGCACTCAAAAAATTAAAATTCAAGCACTTGAAATTTAACTGGAAACAAAGTTGAATTCAAACAATTTTTCAAGTAATATTCAAGTTTGAAAATATTTGGAAATAAGAAACAAACATCATACAACATGTTCAAACCTTGTCAAATAAGTAATTTATTTTTTAATAAAACTGAAATTATGATGAAAAATATCAAAAAAATATAAAAAAATGATTTTTTTAAAAAACAAAAGGTGTTAAAAATCGTGAAAACAATAGTGAAGGTTAATATGCATAAAGTAATTATAAGAAAACTTTTCGATTGCATTTTCCTTTCTATTTTAAACACATTGTTTTTGAAGCTTCAAATATACTTGAATTCAATTGTAATACAAGGTTGAATTACAGTATAATTCAAGGCTTGAATTGAACTGTAATACAATTGAAATGTTCGAATTGAATTCAAGTACCCATTTCACTGGAGAATGCTATTGAAATAAGGTGTAAATCAAGCATAATTCAACCCTTGACAATTGAATATGTGACTTGAATAACAATTGTTTTACACTTGATTTCAAGCAAAATTGCTTATTGGGTTAAGATTAAATTTTCCTTTTGCAACTCTATTACATTTTTATCCGACTTCAAAAAAAAGGACGAGGTTCGTAACTCGGTACATTTTAGACCGATTGTAAAAATTATTTTTTTGTCTGAGAGGGTCTATTGTAAAAAAAGTGGGCGGGGACACGCCAACAATTTTTGAAATTTAATTTTATGATATTCTACTTATTTGATTGCTTTTCGTTCTTGTAATTACACAATTTTAAAGTTGAAAAATGGGCGGGGTTACGCCCATTAAAAATTATTATAATATTTCACGCGGCTCTATTTAAACGATTTTTACTAAGCTTATCACACAACATGAGCTCTAAAATAGACACAATCCTCCATTAAAAAAAATGGACGGAGTAATGCCCATTAAAATTTAATATTTTATTTTAAGTGGTTCTACTTTACCGATTTTTGCGAAACTTACCACGCACTCTGAGCTCTAAAAAACACACAATCTTGCATTTAAAAAATGGGCATAGGCACGCCCATTAAAATTTAATTTTATATTTCACGTACTTCTTCTTATCTTCTTCCATAAGATCTTTGCATTGAAGTCGTTTTTTTTTGGCTGGAAGAATTATTCTATGACTGAATGGTGCGGGTGCTAGACACATCAATGTTCAGCTTCAATATAATATGTATGTGGTTTTGTGCGTTTTTTTACCAAAAATAGTCACACATATACTATTGGTGTGAATATTTTTTATAAAAAAAAACGCACACAATCACATATATTGATTTCAGTAAATTTCAGTAATCCGAAGTACGCTTTAGAGAAAAATCGGATAATTGAAAAAATTGGGTTTTGGTTATTTCCAGTAAAGCGGAGTCGACGTAGCTGTTGTTGTTCTTACATTTATTTTCTTTACATACTTCTTACAACTACAATTCGAGCTGAAAAAAGCCAGACAATGTAGCAATGTTAAAGTAAAAATAAAAATAAAAATTTGATTATTGAGTTCTTGTCTAAATTTTCATATTTGTTGAGCTTCTCATTTGTTTAAATGAAAGTTTAACATAATAACTCTACTTGTTTTAAGAAATTTTTGGGTACAGGGTGCGTGATGATCTGCATTAGCAGAAGTGAAATGCGCATATGATCCAGCTAAAGCGCTCAATAATCAATTTCAATGTATTTTTAATAAAAAAAAATATTTTACTTAATAAGTAAAATAATAACACTGCGCAACAGTGAAAAATCCACACGGTCCTGACAGTATAGATTCGATAATAATACCAAAGGGGAGTAAAACCCTATACACAGTTTAACGATTTTGGTGACCAATTTTTTATGAGCCTCCAAAGATCTCGAAAATACTTGCACCCTCGAAAATGGGGTCATCATTTTTTGGCCAACAGCTAATTCAGATAGCGCTTAGCTAGGAGTATGCCGAGCAAATCTTGCTAATATCTTGTGCCAAAAAAAAATGTTTCTTCATGCCCTTTTTTGTGGAAAAATTAAGGGGAAATTTCTTTTTCCATTTTTTTTCAGAATAACTTAAAGTTTTGCGAACAATATTTAGCAAAGTTGTGCCTACGGTGCAGCTGAACAACTTTTGTGAACATATCAATACAATCTGAACATGTATAGGCAGCCTAATAGCTCATAAAAACCGCTGTTTACCTCAAAAATTTTAATTTTTTTTTTGAACAAAATCGTTTATTTGCGATCTTAAATAACTCATTTTCGTCAAAAAACGAAGCACAAAAAATTTATCGCTTAAGCTTTTTTTAGCGGTTATATCTCGATAAAAACTGTTTCTGGATATTTGTGGCACTTGTTTATAATAAATACTGAATTCTATTGTGTTCATAACTTTAAAACGGTAATTGGCTTCATAAGCAAAAAAAAATCTCGTACTTCTCGTTAAGCGGCCGTTACACTGTGCACAAATAAATATAATAATAAAAATAACATTACAACATCCATATAAAAATTTATTGTAAAACCGCTAATTCTTGTTCAATTGAGTGGTTAATTGTACACAACAAAAAAAATGGAAAAAAATTTATGTGTAAATAATTTTAAAACAAAATTAAGAAATAAAATTTTACGCAACTATTAAAAGTCATGTTTTGATACATTCAATAATTCTGGCTTTTATTGGCCAAAATACAAATTCAATGGTCAGTAACGCATTAATTATTTATTGATTGTATTTGAAATATGGGCGAATACTTTTTTGTTAAATTTCTCACATTAGATAATTTTACATACTCGTACTTTACAAATAATGATTTGATAGTTCCCGGCGAAACGTGATGTTTTAGCCATTCAGGCAGAACGAAAAAACGTGTTTTATGCTTCATATATACATATTTATGTATGTTGTAAATTGCAATAGAAAAAAATAATAACTATTTATTTAATTGAAAAGAAACAAAGCCATTCACTATGTTTATTAATATGCATGTAAATAAGTACATATGTACATATGTATAAAATTCATTGTTTAATGTTGAAAATCCATTTTACAAACTGGTCTTCTGCCGCTTTAACTTGTTGTCGATTTGCAATGAAATCAATTCAATAAGTGTAATTAGCAACATTGAAATGAATATTCTTTTCAGTTAAATCCAAACTGCCAGCAGTAGCAGCAGTCTTCGAGTTTTTATTGTTGTGTTTAAACAAAAGAATAGAAAAGAAAAGAAATTATTATTTTTTGTGATTCTGTGTATTTTCAAGTTGGTTGACTTGTGAGTGCAGCTTAAATATTTTTTTTTTAATTTTTTTCTTTTTCCAATTGAAAGAAGAAAAAACTAACATTTGATAAAAAAGCAGGAACAAGTTTATTTTTTTTAATTTGGCCACAGTGTGTGTGTGTGTACTGCAGCCAGTAGCGGAGTTAGGCTTGGTGCCGCCCTAGGCACTCTTTGTTATGCCTCCCTTTTGAATACTCGTATATCGAAGTGTTTATGAAAACAAAGAAACATATCGAGGGTTTATATTCAAAAAGTGCTATCTGAAATTCTTGAATATTTAGACAAAATAAAACTGTTATTTTCTCGTAGTCCACGACCTATAACTGTGTTTGATTAACATCCGAGTAAAAAAAAATGGAAGTCATTCTAGCGGAAGTACATTTTCATTGCTTCCAAAAAATCGATATTTTTAATTTGCCGAGAGTGAGCAAAAAACCATGTAGAAGCTTATTTTAGTCATACAAAACCTTAAAACTCCTCCAAAGTGTTGGAAAACACTCACAATAATTAGAAAAAAAATATAATTTTAAAGAAATTTATGAATTAATTTTGGTCTAAAATTTAAAAGTTATTTGCTTAAATTTACATGAAAACACTATTTAGGGTTTAAATTCGTATAAAAAGAAACGAACTGTTAAAATAGGTATCTATTTACCATTTTTCCTAGATGAAAATATTATCATAGAAGAAACAAAATGGAATTTTTCTTAATAACGCTTCCAATTCAGTGACCAGGCATCGAAAAAGAGAACTTCTTGCAATGACAACCCTATGTAAAAATCATTAGATCGGATCGAAATTTTCACTACTTCCAGATCGCAAACTCTACTTTCTCATGACTTATTTGGAGTGTCTTTTTTTTGCTGGGATTAGCAGAATTAAGATGTCTTCTGTAAATTGTAGTATTCATCAAAATTTAGTTATAACCCTTGCACTTTGAGAAAATAACAGTTTTTTGCACTCTTCTAAAATTTTCAAGCCTTGCAGATAGCATTTTTTGAATATAAACCCTCGATATTTATAATTTTAAAATTCTTAAATGATTGTGTATTAATTTTTATAAATTTATACACCTATATACATGTTTTGGAGGATACCAACGGTACCCAACAAACAAGCAGTCTTAAAATCAAATTAATAGTGATTTGAAATCAAACCTTTTCTCAAACGGCGAACGTTTGAAAATTATTTGAAAATAACTTGAAAAACATATCATTCTCAACAAAAAGGGGAAATTATTTTCAAATTGAGAAATTCATATATTCTCAACTTACTTTCAAACGTTATTCTCAATTGTTTTTCAAATGTGTATTGTAATATAATGTTGAACATAAATTAAATAAATTTTTGCGGAACAAATGTAGTTTAGGGGCACCTCCCCAAAATTGAAAAAAGGTATCCCATCCTATAGTAAATTGAAAAATAAGAAAAAAAAATAAATACAAATATTGGCTGCGAGGCTTAGTTTCCGAGTTATGGGCCTCTGAAATTCTAGTACAATATTTTGATTCTTCTTGAAAAATAAGAAGAAAAAATTAAACAAAAAGACTGGCGGCGAGGCTTAATTATAATTTAATAAATAATTATGGTGTGTCTATAGACGCCACAGCCTAGTAAAAAGTTTTTGCTTTACAAAGTTTTCTTGCCTAATAACGTTTTTCTGCATTGCCAGCCTTCGGCCAGGTTTAAGGATTTTCTTCACCATGGTGTTTTCCTAGACGGTGGAGCCTAGTGAAGATTTTCTGCCTAGCAAAGTTTTCTTGCCTAATAACGTTTTCTTGCATTTTCGGCCGGGCTTAAGGATTTTCTCCACAATGGTGTTTCCCGAGACGGCGCAGCCTCGTAAAGATTTTCTGTCTTGCAAAGTTTTCTTGCCTAATAAAGTTTTCTTGTATTGTCAGCCTTCGGCCGGGCTTAAGGATTTTCTCCACCATGGTGTTTCCCGAGACGGCGCAGCCTAATAAATATTTTCTGCTTTGCAAAAATTTCCTGCTTAAAAGCGTTTTCCTCCATGACCGACAAAGAGTCTATTTTTACCATTTCATGAAACGTATTCTCAAAAGCTTTAAGATGATACCAATATTGGTAATGTTCGTTGGAAAACACCATATTATCACAATATTGTACTAGAATTTCAGAGGCTCATAACTCGGAAACTAAGCCTCGCCCCCCAATATTTTTATCTAATTTTTTTTTTCTTATTTTTCAATTTACTATAGGAAAGGATACTATTTTTTGCATTTTTGGGAAGTGCCCCTAAACTAGATTTAAGCCATTTTTGCTTTGTAAGTTCATGTTTAGTATTTATATAAGATATAAATAAGTAGTATTTCTTATTCTTTTTCTTATTCGCGTTCTTAATCATAATTAATTTTTTACTCACAAACAATAAGTACGTACGCATACTTTTTTCACGAGCAAGTAGTAATGTGTAATTTTTCTCTACTTGTAACACTTTAATCGTCACTGAAGTGCCGGCGTCACAAATATTTATTTAAGTGTTTTTCTTTTTAATCTGCAAAATATGGAGCTTGTATCAACACTTGTTATATAGTTTATATCATTGTTATTAAAATTTTAAAATTCGATAAAAAATAATTAATTTATGACTAATGCAAATACTTTAGACGGACGGCTAATGATATCGGAGACATTCAACCGTCGATAAATGTTTTCTTATGGCATAGACATTTGAAAACACATGTGTGAACATAAGAAAATAGAACATGCTCTAATTGAAAATTTGTCTTATGTTTTTGCTTGTGTATTTAACACAAGCAAAGTTTTTGAGGTCACCAACTACATGTTTTTACCGAATTATCTAAAATTTGACTGGAGCAATGTAAAAAACATGATGTTAAGTAGTATCTTATTAAAAAATAAAAAATAAAAAACGACTGCTATTAACTTTGAGCCGTTAAATATCTTAAATAGTCATGCGAAATGAAAAATCATAAAAGAAACCTTAAGATGATTTTAACATACCTGCCAAATAATACCCATATCATTTTGATATAGTTCGCCGACTTGGACACTCCCTGTCACTAAATTGCTTATAACTTTTTAATTTTCCGGTCCATTTTCTTCTAGTTGGTCTTAGTTCCTACGTAAAAGTACCATCTTTACGTAGATGAACAGAAACCAGACGTTTTTTTTAACGATTTGTACTTTCCTGTCGCCATAGTATCACTGTAAAATATAATTTTTTTGTGTCCTATTTTCATCGATTTATTTTGAACCGCTTTGCATTTAAATATCAAGAACGACGTAATCGGACATTCTAGCTCGAGATATGATCTTTCAAGTTAAAAAAGGTCGAAAAAATGAAAAAATTACAGTATCTCGAACGGTTCCATGAAAAAATTTAACCTTAACTTTCGAATTCAGCAGAAAAAAATACATACGGAAAATCACCTCTCATCAAATGTACATTTTCGGTGTAAACTAGTGTAGTTATTCCAATCTTTTGGTCAATTCCAATCAGTGTTATATCAATATTACTTTTCATTAATTTAATGGAAATTTCGTTTTCTTTTAAAGCAAACCTTAACCAAATAAATTTTCCAATTTTAGCTTTAAATTTTGACTCGCTTTAAATTATGCATTCATAGGCCGGGGCCTAAGCCAAAATCCGCCTCTGTGTGTATCTGCAGACTTTTATTGCTGCTTTGCGGACAATTGAAGGGAAGTTGGAGAAAGAAGTAAAAACAATTTGTTGATTGGAATGAGTTAATTCAACTTATGTACATATGTATATATGTATGTATGTATGTATGTATTGTACATGAATTGAATATTAAAATGTTTGGAATAATAATAAACAAACGGCAAACAAAAATAAATAAATTTTTTTATCCATATCGATTATTTTCTTGAACAACGTTATAAGTCAAAAAGTTCGATTTTTTTAGTTGATAAATATGTTAATACAAAATTAATTATCATAAAGTTATTCAGATTATTTAAAAATTTCATATAAATGTATTTTATACTCCTGATAAAAATAAAATTTCCCTTTTTCCATTAATTATTGTGTAAATTGGGAACTTCAAATTTGTTTTCTGTGAAAGTATTTTTTTATTTATGACGTTTTGCAACAAAATGAGCAGTATAAACGTGTTTACATACATAATTATGTACATATAAGGCAGGCCAAACCAAAAACAGATATATAAGATGTACCTATTTAATATCTGACTTGTCAGCAGTGAAACAAGCCGAGGCCTTTCTATCGGCGGCGGCTGCCTGACCAACACTTGCCGGCGGCGGCGGCTCGTTTAATGTAGCATCTTCGGCGGCTGAAATTCGGCTTATGGTAGAAATAAAAAGATACTGGCACAAACTATATCCTCTGTGATACAGGTGTGTGGAGGAAAACGAAAACGGAGCAATTTTATAAGTTCTTTTTAATGCCTTTTTAATGCAATTTTTTTATTTTTAGTATCAAATTCTGTTCAATAGAGAAATTTATATAGAATTTTATAGCAAAATTTAGAATATTGAATTTAAATGGCATTGAAAAGAACTCGACTGTATTTCAAGAAGAGGTGTCAAAAAAACGCCAGTAATCTGCAATTCCATTTGATGTCTTGATTTGGAACACTCTTTCATCTTTTCTTTTTTTAATGAGTTTCTGGTAATATTTTATATCTTTTTTCACACCAGCAAATTCCTCGTCAGAACTGGATGAATCTGATTCAGAAAGTTCTTTTTCTTTTTTATTAAAATAAAAATTTAAACCTCTGCATTATTTAATCACACTTTGTTTCACTTATTAAAATGGCTTCGTGAAAAATGGAATAAAAACTAACGGCACTTTCATAGTTGGCTTTATTTTTACATACAATAGAGATGTAAAAATTGGTATTTACAAACATTTATGCCAGTCTCATTCAAAAAATTAACGGCTGAGCTGATAACAACGGCGGCTCTGATCAAGCCGGCTGAGCTGATAACAACGGCGGCTCTGATCAAGCCGGCTGAGCCCTTGAGCCGATTTTGGTCGGCGGCGGCGCGGTTTATTAGAAATACACCAGCGGTGGCTAGCCGCCGAATTCGAGCTGGTCGGCTTGTTTCTCTGCTTGTCAGCTCTGCGACTCATACGTTACTACGAATGACTTAGATATAATTTTTGCTTTCAAATGAACGTGTTAAGTTACATGTGTTATAACCTTTTTCTCTACATTTTTGCCACCACAGACACTGTTGTTATACCAAAACAGCTGATGTCACACGCTCTGTCAGATCAAAATAGAACTCGCTACAAAACTGGGTGCACACACATCAATTTTAGTTGCTCTTCTTTTGAGTTTATTGAAGAGAGGGGCAAGAGGGTACAAAGGGGAATACATTCTTAATTTCATTTAAAAATTTTCGTTATTTTACACCAGGTTTCATTCGCCAATTCTCAAAAAAAAAAAATAATAAAAATCATAATATGGCAGAGAAATAATTTGTATGAAAATAAATATTGGAAATATTTAAAATCTGAAGAAGTATGTATGCAAGTACTTTTCTATAAAAAAGTGTGCTGTGACACAGTCATTTTTTCTATAAAAAAGTGTGCTGTGACACAGTCATTTTTTCTATAAAAAAAGTTTGCTGTGACTGTGATTTAATTCAAGCAACTAAATCTAATCTAATATTTAGTCTCACACAAATATTGGTTTACTTAGAAAAATATAATAATTATGATAGTAATTAAAATTACTATTTTGGTGATATTTAATACTATAAAAATTAAAAAAAATAATATATCACTTCCTCATTAAGTGTTGCAATATTTTCTAAACAATTAATTGTCTTTTGTAAATGATGTGGAAAAAAACTTAATTAAATGTGCATAATTCAAAAAAAATCAGACTTTATTTATTTTTCCAATAGAAAGAAATACGAGTATAAATAAAATCTTCTGTAATATGATATTTATTAATTGATGTGATAATTCGCAAAAAAAAGAAAATCATGGAATTCATATATTCATATATTTGTATTATAATTGAATGACTAATTACTACTGGTGGTGACTGTATGAGGTGAATTTAGTACGCTTATACAACTCTATACTTATTCAGTATCGTACAAGATCCTGGGACTTTTGAGAAAATGCAACTCTGAGTGAATGAGTTTTTACAAAATTATTTTAGATACCAGGCCAATATTTATTAGCCTTAACTATTATTATAACAACATTTAATTTCTCTTAAAGCAAGTTTTCTTCAGATCAGTTCGCTTATTTACTTCAATAATGTCATAACTAAAAAAATTAATTTTTTGAGCTACTGATGCAAAATAATTCGGTATTTCGTATTTTATTTTGTGTAAAAATTTCTTGAAAATAGCTTGTACTATCACAAAGTAAAAATTGCATTAACTGATAGAATACCCTTTATTTTTAATTTTTTTGCATAAAAATACACCATAACTTTGAAAATTTCAATTGTCTATATATTACATTAGGATTTCAAGATTTTTCGTTGCTCGCTTTAGAACACCCTTTAATTTTTAGCTGTCATATATTTGTTGTTGTAGTTGCCAAAGTCTTACAAGTTATGATAGGAACACAACTGGGACGAACGACGAACTATTCGGTGCGAACTTTACTCATAAAAAATAAAACACATTTGTGCATAAGAAAATGAACACAACACCGCCGTAGAACGAAATTTGTCGTGCGTGACGAACTCTGAGATAGATTTATTTTTATTTTGTACATCGACGAACGACGAAAAAACCAAATTGAGAGAAAATTCTCTCTCTCAGTTTTTGTACACACAACAACCAACTTTATCAAATATGAGAGAAGAATTCGGTGAGTAAATTCGTCGTTGTTGTGCTTCACACGACGAATTTACGCAGCGAATGGCTATCGACGAATTCGTCGACGTGGACGAATTTCGTCGTTCGTCCCAATTGTGTTCCTAGCATTATGTGAAAAATTAAGAACCGTAGCTCTCACTGTTATTGAGAATATTGTTATTGAGCCTGTGACAGACAGACGGTCGCAACCGATTAGGTGACTGTTTTTTTCGCTTTTAATTTGAATACATGTACGTCAGATCTCAACACATTTTTTTCAGTACATTTGTTTACATTAAAAGCTTAAATTTCTCAACGCGAATTGAGCCAAGTATAGCTTATATGAATTTGCATTGCCTGGGTAAGTGAGAGCAACTGAAATGTATTCGCCTAGTGGGGAACATATCAAGGGGACTCCATTTCAGGTAGGCTCAATTGCCCAGGTGACTTTTTTCGCCACTTGTATACAGTCGTATATATCTATATATAAATATCGCATGATGATTTGACTTAAAAAATAATCGTTTTTTACATATAAAAATTGAAGATCTTATTGGAATCCCCTTTATTTAAAAAAAAAACATTATATTTATAGTTAATTCAACTACTTCGAAATCCTTGAAATCATTCTAAGAAAAAGAAATACCTTCTTCACTAAAAAAATCATCTTAATGGACAAAATTTATTCAAGTTTTAAATTGACGAATAATCCATAATAAGTGAATAGTAATTTGTTAAGCATTTTAAAAATTGAAACAAAAAAAAACAATAACAATAAGAATTATCAACAAAATTATTTAATTATTCCTAAAAAAGTTTCCATTTAATTAAATTACAAAAAGCACGCAAATTAAAATACAGTTTCATTTCTAATTAATTAGTAACTAATGTTCACAACATGGGATGTAGAAGTTAATGAATGAAATTTATTTTCTTTTAATTATACAATACTTGGGTGTGTCATGGAATATAGAAAGATCTTATAATACTCGTAATAATGATGAATTTAAATTTAACAAGTAGTTTTTCGGTGTAAAAAAAAATGATGAATTCCAGTATAACAGGATTCATTAGCAGGCAATTTTTTATAAAAAAATTCTTAAAAAATGTGTTCGGAATCTGATAAGTCTAAGAACATATAATTTAATACTAAACTTTTTAAATGTAAGATCGTATCATTCCAAAAGTCAAAACTGTTTGACAAGTTTTCATATAATTAGTAGTTCATATAATTGAATATTAAAATGCAATGGGTATGGCCACGCCCACTTAAAAAATCAAAATCGTGTTATTTTTATAGCTCAAGGTGTGTGTTAAATTTTGAAAGAATGGGTTAAGTAGAAGGACGTAAAATTTAATATGTATTAAATTTTAATGCAATAAATTTTAATGCAATCAATGCACTCCGATGCAATCCAATGCAATCCAATGCATTAGATTTTAAGGCAATACATGGACATGAGCCATGTGGAGCCCACCCATTTGACTTAGCTCGGGTTTGTGCCATAACAAAAGATTAGCAAAAATACACAAAAGCAAAGGAAAAAAATTAATGGGCGTATTGCCGCCCATTTTATTGGCAACGTGCACAAATATAATTCTGCCAAAAAAAAACCCGCATTCAATGCAAAGATTTAATGGAAGATTTTCAAAAAATAATTAAGGGACATAAAATTAAGTTTTAATGGACGTCTCTGAGTTTTTGTGTTTTAAGAGTTGAATATGTGTGCCAAGTTTAGTAAAAATTGGCTTAGTACAAGCACATGAAATATTATATTAAAATTTAAAAGGCGTTCGTTCTCCGGCTCACTTTTTTGAATGCAAGATTGTGCCTTTTTTGAGGTTAGGGTGTGTCAAGTCTCATAGCATGTGAAATATAATATTAAGTTTTATTGAGCGTGGCACCGCCCATTTTTTCAACTTCAAGATTGTGCCGTTACGAGAGCGCAATGTGTTGGGTAAATTTCGTAGCAATTAAATAAGTAGAACATCATAAAATTAAATTAAAAATTAAAAGTGTGGGCGTGTCCTTGCCCACTTTTTTTTCAATGGGACCAATGGGAAGCTATATTCGCTCAGAAAAAAAAAAAGAATTTTACAATCGGTCAAATATTTACCGATCTATGAAATAACACCGCCAAAAAAAATAAAAACGAATTGATAACCTCCTCCTTTTTTTTGAAGTCCGCTAAAAAACTTCACCCTTTTATGAAAAAAGAATAATAGTACGTAGTTTATTTGCTGCTGGTTCAGTATTGTGTATATGCATTTTATGACAATATGTTGAATAATAAATTTCTTGAATAATAATACGGAAAAACAGAAAATTAATATTGTTACTTACAAATGGTAAACCAATAATCGTATACATAATATAATCATTTCTCATATTCCATTTCGGTTGGTTATTGTTTTGCGGCACAAAATACATTATGCCTGCAGCAAAACAATAACCAACCGACGTTGTATCAAAATTATACTTTTGTGCACGTTGCTTGCAAATGTCAAATTCGACTGCCCATAAGTCGGCTGATATTTATTTATTTTTTTACAAAAATCAAATATGCAGTTATTCGCTTTGATGTAATCTCAATCGAATTTTGTTAACGAAAACATTATTATTGTTAGTGCAAAAAATAATTTTAGGCCAAGATTTCGAATCAAATTACCTACTGTGCACAAATTTAATTTTGATAACTAATATCCTAATGACCACCACTGTGTATATGCATATGCACATATATACATATGCTTATATACACTCAGCAAAAATCATGACAAAATTGGGATTGAATCATGGGTTCAAGTCATGACAAACTATCATTGCTTGTGCAATGGTTCACCCATAATCAGGTTTCGAATTTTCATGACCTAAAAATATATAAAAATTCCAAAATAACTGAAAATATTTAAAAAAAATTAAGATAAGTTTCTTAGGACATCTGGTTAGAGCTATGCTGCTCAGCTATATAAAACAAATTTCATGCGTTGTATAACCATGCAATAAAATTATTTATTAAAAACAATTAAATTAAATTAAATTAAATTAAAAATATTTGCATGTGAGGACATTTCACATTTGTAAAAGCACACTTAGCGCCACAGTTTTTTTAATTCATATCAGTAAGTCATCTGGCATCTCCTTCTTTACGAACAGAGAAAAATAAACAAAACGAAAACTAAAAAAATGTAAATAAAGAAATAAAAAAAAACTAAATTTATAACTTCAATTTATAAATCACGTCTGAGCTACAGTGTCTGATATAAAGAGCATAGCTCTAACATTACAAAAGTTACTCAATGGCGTAAAAAATTCACTTAAAACTTGTTCATTTCAATCAGTTAGCTGTGAATTACTACATATTATTAAATGCTCATTTATACTTTCAAAGCAAAAAGATCTACGATTATCTGTTAAAATATTTTTGTATATTAAAAGGTTCCTTTCCCAATAGCTGCATCCGTAAAATTTGAAAGATCGTTACTACCTACTTAAATTTCAAACTCTAGCTTGTAGCATTAAAATGAACTCTAAAAATCTCTGTAGATATGATATACAAAGTCTTGAAAACCAGATTTTTCTTGCAACAAATTATTAAATTTTTAAAAGTATTTTTACCAATTTAACCATCAACGGTGATCAGCGATACCCCTGCTTTTTGAAGAGACAACGTTTACATTTGCACCTCCTCAATAACAAAAACTATGCATTGAAAGTTTCCTTTTATAGGCTCTGTTCCTTTATAAAATTTTTTGCAAAATTTTTTTTTTGGGATTCTGCAATTGTCTTAGAGTCTGCAATATCCGAAAGATCTATATTTTGATTTATTTAAATATTCCCAATAATATTCACACGTGTTCAAAATAGGTTCGGATGATAATGGTAAATATATCTGGAAGGAAAAACTTAAAACGGTAAACGCCTCGTAATGCAGCCTTGTTAAAAATTTGAGAATATGACTTAAAGTAATGAAAAATTTATCCAAATAGTAAAAAATTAGCAACAGTGTGGATTTAGGTACAAAACTGTAGGTCCTGGGTTCAAGCCCAGGCTCCGACAGTTATTAAATTACAATACCACCCAGTTTTCTGATGTGCATTAGTCACCATTTGTATCAGTTGTTGTAGGAAACTTCAAAAAAAAATCATCGGCGAAGTATAATAACCTATAAAATGGCTACTAAGCACAGCTTCGACTATTTAATACGCCTCATTGACACCAGAGGCGCTGCAACAAGCTTTCCTCTATCTCTTGCTTCATCAAGTGCTGTCTCTATCACTATCCCTTTGCTAAATAAGGTATGATAACACCCAATAATAGTAGTAGGTACTCATTGCCTCAGTATTACTTCTCTTTATTTAAATAAAAAATAAATTTCTTAAAATAATGAAAAATTAGCTAAAACTAAAATGTGCCCAAAAAACCGGAAAAAAATTACCAAAAATTTAAAAAAAATGACTTTTCTTCGAAATCCGAGCCCTGCTTATAAGAAAACAATAAATTTCAATTTAGGTCTTTCGTTATTATTTTCCTAAAACACCTAAAAATAATTTGTTCACTAAAAATATTTTGTGGTAAATTGGTTGACTCTAGTGCCCTCTCTTATCGACAAGGTAAATTAAAAGAAATGTTTCAATATTAAATTTTATAGACTGTTTGTTATCTTTGGACAAGTATGTATTTATGTACGTAATTCATCACTGCTCGTGACGTGTGAGAGTTTAAACTTTTGTGTACGGAACTAAACACTGTACAACGTGTCTTAAAGTTTTTGCCAGTGAAAAAATAAAAAAAATAAGAATCATTTAAACCTCAAGTCTCTTCTTAAATGCATTTGATTTTCGCAAATTTCGAATGGTACGAAATCTAATATTGGCCAGGAATATTTAATATCGTGGCCTATGTAGTATGTACCGTTATAAGGCCAACATAATATAAAATATTAATTAATTTTCAATCTGCAGCAATTCAATTGCAACAGTTACACTCAAACAAAGCTACATTTGCGTGCTTTAAATAATTAACGAAAAAAATTTCCTATGCTTTTACACTACAATAAATATCGTAAGCTAAAATGCAAAAAGGCGTAACTAAAAAAAACAAAATTTACTATTTCATTGATTACTATCAATGTCATTAAGCTACATGTCTTGACAAAATTTAACATTTTTGTGATTAAAAGTTAAGCTTTTATTAACAAAAAATAAAAGACTTAACTTCAAGTTTGTGTAGTTTTTTTATAGTGTTTTACTTCTCCTCTAAAATTATATTTTTGTTAGTTACGCCTTTTAGCATTTAAGCTAATAATATATTTTTAAACAAAAATATTCCATTTAAATTGTAATTACTTACAAATTAAGTTTTTTAATTATATTAAATACAGATATTATTTGTTCAAAGCGGCCTGGAAACTTGATTTGTTTTTCCTTTTTTTGAATTCGCCGCTAACGCTCATTAACACATAAGGCCGTCAAAATGGTGGGAGTTGCCCCCAGTTCAGATGCCGGGGAAAGGTTATTGGCCAAAAATCCTATGATTAAATACATGTTGAAGCAACGTGAAAATCATGCTAAAAATCAGGATCACGATTACTCGCATGTCTTTCGCAAGAGAACGCGTTTGGAAATGTTTCGTTTGTCGGCCATAGCCATGGCCATAGAGTTTGCTTATGCTGCTGAAACTTCTTTTGTTTCACCGATTCTACTACAAATTGGGGTTGATCATAAAGTCATGACAATGGCGTGGGGTCTATCGCCCCTTTTAGGTTTCTTTTTGTCGCCCCTGTTGGGCTCCATCAGTGATCGTTGCTACTTGAAGATGGGTCGTCGTAGACCGATCATAACACTGCTGTCGTTTGGTATACTTTTGGGCTTGATTTTGGTGCCTTATGGCAAAGAATTTGGTCTGCTGTTGGGAGATGAAGGTTATACTTATGTTACCAACTCAACCGTTAATAGTAACTTTAGCATTGTGGAGGGTACTGTGGCGGCTTTCCAATCAGCTGAGCAGAGGGGACCTTCTCCTTCTAATTACAAATATGCCACCATTCTTACCATAATCGGTTTGGTCTTATTGGATTTCGATGCTGATACTTGCCAGACACCAGCTCGTACTTATTTGTTGGACATGTGTATACCTGAGGATCAACCCAAAGCTTTAACCATGTTTACCTTATTCGCTGGCATTGGTGGCACCATTGGTTATGGTATTGGTGGCATAGACTGGGAAAATACCAGAATCGGTAAGTTTTGTTTGTAATCAAGTAAATTGATCGAAAAGTTTTAATCTATTTTTTTCCTATTTCAGGTTCATTTTTAGGCGGCAATATACCCACTGTGTTTGGTATTGTTACTATAATTTTTGTGGTTTGCTTTTTGGTCACTATAACCACATTCCGCGAGATACCTTTGAAATTGATTGAAAAGGATGAATTGTTGAGACCTTTATCGGATGCTGCTATTAAGAAAGAGTTAAAGAAATGCAATCCAAATGTTTACTACATTGATCAGGTGAGATCTTCAGTTCATTATACGAGTATTGTTCTGTTATGTTTATTAATTAGATTCTCCAACACAACCGGAAATTTGGTTTCTGAAAACAGTAATGAAATAAAATTTTTGTTTGTTTTCCGTATTCTTTCGAAATCGTTGAATAAGCCAATTATGTTTTAATCATGGTTGGGCAAAGATTATTCATACATACGTATAAGAAAGCTTTTTTAAAGGTTCCATTTTCCAACAGAGGTTATGAAACGGTTGTTGCAGCATTTTGAATTGTGTTTGTTTGAAAATTTTGATCACTATAGCATGCAGTAATTTGTCTCCTGGTTGTCACTTCATTATGAAGAGACTAATGCCAGTACAACGCCTGTAAGTTATGCAAATTTATTTCGAAATCATAGTTCAGTTCGGCCATGTTACTTTACGCTATGTTCATATTACGTTCCATACAATATTTCATTCGAGCGATTAATTATATTAGGGATCTCATGGCCAGTAGAGAGAGCAATAGGACCACGGGATAGATTCCCTATTCTCCAGGAAAGCCACAATATGAATGCTTTTCGTCCGACGTGTACGTTGATACACATCCGAAAAAGTGTTGTTTGGGAGAACCAAAAAAGCAACTGCTGCTGGTCGCTTCAGACTGTAATACAAGTATTAATACTTTTGTGGAAAATGCAGCTTTGACGTGTTGAGTTGTTATTGTTTTTTGAAATTTTTGAAAGAAATATAAGACCAGAGATGAATTTTCGTCACAAGTATTAATACTTGTATTATAGTCTGAAACATCATTTAGAAGGACCTAACTTAGGCGGTTTGCCATTATGTACAACTGGGAGTATAACCATCAGTTTTACAGAAGATGCGGAAGACGAAAGAATTTCTGGATTCTTCCCTGCTTCTTTCATTGCATGTTCTATTTTCAGACGGTCTGCCATAACCATCAGCCTGACAGCAGCCAAAGTTGTCTTATATTTAACCTTTACATTGATCGGCAATATCGAGGTGGTTTTCATAAAGCCACTGTTTTCATAGCTGCCGATTTCAAAGAAAATTTTGAAATCGGTTTGCAAATGACGAAATTTTAAGGTTAGGTTAAGTTAGGTTTGGAAGAGTGGTGCTTTACCGCACCTCCTTTCGGAGACCCAATTTTAAAGTAACAAAAATAAGAGAAGGAATTGAAAACTTCCTTCTATCGAAATTTTAAAGTAACAAAAATTAAAGGAAAGAGATGAAAACTTCTTTCAAAAAACGAAAAAAAAACAAATAGATCTCTCAATTATTTGTACAAATTTTGTTCGAATTTTGTTTCACTTCTAGCTCTGCTGCAACATCAAAATTCGTTAGATAATGTTGCAATATGCCCACAAAATCTTAAAAAATCTACAAAAAATCTTCGATTTTTATTTTATTTATTGCTCATTTTTTAATTTTTTTAGACCAAATCTATTGAAAACCAAATGATTGAAAACAACAAAGACCATTCTGCCAGCGAAAGTTATCAAAATGGCAATTCGGCCATAGAAATGAATAGTGATTTAGTTAATGAAGGACAAATAGCCATGCAACAATTGTCTTCTAAAGCTATACCCGAACTGGAGGAAATCGAAAATGAGAAGCCAGTATCTTTGTCACAATACCTGAAGAGTATTTTTGTGATGCCTCCGTCATTGAGAATTTTGGCTTTGACAAACCTCTTCTGCTGGATGGGACATGTTACCTATTGCTTGTATTTTACCGATTTTGTAGGTGAAGCTGTATTCCATGGTGATCCCACTGTAAGTTGTCTTTTAAGGATAGGACTCACTATTCTGCACAGTAGTGCGATTTTTGAGAAAATACAACTTTGTTATGATGGAGTGTATGAATGTTTTCAAAAAGCAATAACAATTCAGCAGCTCAGGGTTGTATTTTTTCGTAAGTCGAGAAATTCTGTAGAATAGTGAGTCATGGCCTCAAGAAAATAATGCAAATTTAAAGCAATGTTGTTAAACTTAATCAAATTAAAAATTTCAGGCTCCACCAAATTCCGAAGCAGCCAATTTGTATGAAGCTGGTGTACGTTTCGGTTGTCTAGGCATGTCCATTTATGCAGCATCCTGTTCGGTTTATTCGTTGTCGGTAACAAAACTAATGAAATGGGTGGGCGCTAAAGCTGTCTACATTACGGGTATTGCTTATTATGGTGTGGGTATGTTAATATTGGGTTTGTGGCCCACTAAGTGGGGTGTACTGGTCTTTAGTACATCAGCTGGTATTTTGTATGGTACACTATTTACTATGCCTTACATTTTGGTAGCCAGTTATCATGCCAAGGATTGTGTAAGTATTTAAGGATATGCATATATTTCAGTAATCATAAAATAAAACTAATTTTGATTGTTGTTCCTTTGCAGTTCCGTGTACGTAAAGGTGAAAATGTGCCGCTGAAACAGACTCGTGGTTTGGGTACCGATGTTGCCATTATCAGCAGTGTTGTGTTCATTGCTCAGCTTATTGTTTCCTTATGCATGGGCCCTATAGTCGCCTGGATGCAAACAACAAGTGCTATTCTATACGCTTCGGCATTTTTGTCTGCTCTTGCTGCTATATCGGCCATGTTTGTTCTATATGTTTAGACAGGCTAACACATAATTGCCAAAAAATAAAGATTACATACATCCATATGTACATATGTAATAGACTTGTTTCGAACTCGTTCGATCCAATTCTAATATGTACACACGGATGTGTGTATATTATATACTTAAATGAAAGTGAATAGATACATGCATACATACTTCTAAGCATATCTACATACATACATAAGTATATTTTAGTATATATTAAGACAAATATTTCTATCTAAGTATATACTTAAGTGCATACATATATGTTATAAGTATATTGTATATAAAATAAACGTGCGTACAAGAACAAAGTAATACTTACAGATACATACATACAAACATACATAAAAACGATGATTAATAAGTTAATTATTACCTTTATTGCCTTTTAATGTTTAAGTAAATTAATGTAATACGAAGTTGTAAAATTACATATTTTAAGGAATTTTATCCTTTAATAAATGTAACAAATATATTAGTTAAAAATATGTATTACGAATATTGTGCGATATGTGTTAAACTAACTGCCAGGGTTTCTCTTATAGCGCGTTTCTCGATATCGAAAGAAAATTTTCGACTGAAAATTTATATTGAACACAACAATAAAATATGAAAATTAGTTTTTGTTTTCAATATAAATTTTAAATAGAAAGTGTTATTTTGTGAAACAGGTACTTAATATTTAATTATAAATATTATATATTATATGATATTTATTTAAATTAAAATTGTGTTTAAATACGGTTTATTTTTTCAAGTTTTTAATAAATTATAATCAAAGTACTGTAGCACTACGAAATTTCCAAATATTATGGAAAGCTTTCCAAACAACAGCTGTTGAACATAAACAAGAAAATTAATTTATCCAAGTGTAGAATATTAAAATAGCGAAAAAACATATGTAGGTATATTATGAAACAAAAAGAACATCCATCACAATGCATTGTTCTATATTTTTATTTCATGATAAGAAACTTAGAGGAAGAATATTGGCTATTTTGCGTTGAAAACTATTTTTTTTAAATAGGCTTTAAAAATAAAAGACACATAATTATGCACTCATTTATTAAGCCTAAAATATTGTCTTGCAAAAACGAAGCATGTGTTTTGTGAATAGGGATGAAACGATACGAGTAAATACAAGTAAATACAAATACTCGATACTTTTTCGTAGAAACCAAGTACTTTTAGTATCGATACTCTACTACTGAGTACCAAGTAGGTATCGGCAAAAAGTACTCGTATCGGTAAAATATACTCATTCCTTATTGGCTATAGAAAAGTTGGAGAAGACGTCAGTTTAACACAATTTTATTTGTTCGTGTTAAATGTAAATTTATATCTAGAATATATATTAGAGAAAGTTCGTGAAAATGGGACCATCCAAATCAATTTTTTTATAAAAAAAAGACGATAAAATTGCGAGCTGCAAATATTATTTTAAAAGCGTGCGTTATTGCGGGAACAAAACGAATTTGCAAAAACATTTAAAATATCATCTCGACTATATCTTATGCTCCAGTCTAGCCCAAACGTGGCAATTTTTCAACTTTTTTTGGGGTCTAAGTTTTTAATTTGGCGAAATGTCGATTTTGCTGGCGATAAATGAATTTATTGGCAATTTTTATAGTTATCTTTTTAACAAAATTGAACTTTAAAATTTTTGTTATTCAGGAAAATTAGTTTGTTGAAGGAGAGGAATATTTTCATAAATAAATTCTACCAAAACTCGTCTGCAAGAAATTTTAACAATTAGTTTTTTCTTATATTAATCGCTTCCGAAATCGGAAAATTTTGTCGACTAGTCGTTAAGAATTCTTTACGAATTAGCAGCATTTGGTTTGGTGGATAATTAATTTTGTTTTCACTACTTTAAATCATGTGAAAAGCTTGACCGATACAAGTAAGTATCGATGCTTTTTGTTCGATACTGAGTATGTATCGATACTTCTAAACCGATGCCGTATCAAGTAAAAGTATCGATACCTTAGTGGTATCGTTTTATCCCTAATTGTTAATCAGATAATTTGGTGCTTTCGAAGTAAAATTTTAAAAAAATTAATATTCTTCAAAACAATTATTTTATTGTATACCAGAGAATGACATTCACCCATATTGCGTATGTCACGTCGAATATTCGATTGCGAAAATTTGGTCCTAGCTTAAACAAACCTTTTACAAATTTTCTTTAATATAGTAGGAAATTCTCGCAGACGAATATTCCACTGGACATACGCAATACGGGTGAATGAGTACTCAAAAAAATATACATATGTGCATAAGTAAATGTAGTAACTGTGTGCAATCATAATTGCAGCCGATTAAAACATACTTCGTTTATGCGAAATATTAAAATATGCTACAAGTAAAAAATAAAAAGGCACATGCGTGTTAATCGCATTGACTCTCTCTCTCTCTTTCATACTTACAGTCTGAGTAGGGCTTATACTCAGGCTATGGAGATTTAATCGGAAAAAAATATACGCATGATACTCGGGATATTTATTCGTCATTCACCAAAGTATACATATGTATATTTGTGTATATAAAATGGAATTAAAGAAGTGTGGGTGTATGTGTGGCTGTTTGAAAACATGCTTTATATATATGTGTGTGTGTGTGTGTAAATAAAATAGCCCTGCATATACGTACGTGTAGCCGATTAATAGTCAGAATATTTTTGTACTCATTCGTGTGATTGTAACACACACAGTCTATAAATTGTAGTTATAGTTGTTTAAAATTAATGAGGGTTTTTGTATATAAGCGTGTGTTTTTAGTTTTAGTTGTTCAAATTCGTAGTTTTTTGATGGCCAATACTCAAATAGTACTTAAAATGATTAGCTTTTCGTTATCTGTTGCATACACGTAAAGATTGGTATTTTTAAAGTTCTTATCCTCATGTTGATAACATTGCTTTATTTAAAGCTTAGTTTGGTTTGTCATTCTCATTAACCTGATTTCTAAGTGACAATTTCGAGATGAATGACTAAATTAAATCCCAACTTTGCTTGTACCTTTTGAAATATCGATTACCTGATTTTAATTGCTGGTATATATTGCTTCACAAAATATATTGCTTGTAAATATTATCAGATTGAATATGTTAGGCTGAGCTTACATCTGGCATTTCTTGTGTGTCATTTGCCCAAAAAAACGTAACCAACTAATTACTAATGAAAAACTGTTTGATTTAATTGATTTAAACAGTTTGAAATCATTTTGGATTCTATAAAATTGTCTACTAATTATGTATGAAACTGTTTAACTTAATAAATACATGTCTGAATCAAATAGTTTTTCATTAGTAATTAGTTGGTTATGCTTTTTTACGCTTGTGTGGCATTTGGCACACAGATGTAAACCCGGCCTAAGTCTTTCTCAATGGAAATCTTATCGTTTTTATAATATATTATACAATCAGGTTATATAGAAGAAAAATTACATATTGTTTTAATGTCACTACCATATTTGCAATATTAAGTAGTTAAGAAACACCCTACAAAAACATTCAACTCAATTAATGTTAGAATTAATTAATTTGCAGATTAACTGATTAAAGAATGCAACTAACTTTAATCTTATACGCAAAAATTGACTCTAAGTCAGTGTTGCCGGAAGCAACTAAAATGGATGAGTTTGGTAAACTGGAAGGCTGTTTTATTTTCACCAAAATGTGAGTATTTTTCAATTTTATTTTTTTCATATAAGTATTTAAATGGAAAGAACATGTTTCTTGGAGAGAAAAAGCGGCGAGTAAAAATTTGACTTAACCACTGTTTCCACACCAGACGGTCGATCCGACTAGAAAATTTGCCTGAAAATTTCTCAAGAAAATTATTAAATATTGTGATAATTTATTCGACCTTTTTTTTAATATCAATACATATGTACGTTAGAGTGGCCTTTTTTTTTTGATTTCTTTTATTCTCACGCCCCAAATAGGTTAAGTTTTAGGTAAAAAAATACAAAAAAATTTCATGGAGATAAGTTGTGTTTTAGGGCATGCGTCCGCCCCTCAAAGTTGGCCTTCAAGCCCATTTTCAATGTAATTTGTTTGCATATGACTATCTTTTTAAAAAATCATTTTACAAGAATATAATATATGGCAATGTTTTAGCCCTTCTAGTCGACAATATTAGTCTCGAAGAAAGTTTTTTGCTAAAATTAACATTTTAGGGAATAATTAAGAAAATAACCAACAAAATACTAAAAATTATATATACCAAAAATACATCCATATGGAAATTATTTTACTAAGCGTTTACAGTATCTATTAAATTATTTCATACACGTATTAAGTATAGTCATAAGAAAAGTAAACAAAAAAATAGCATAAAATATATGGGCTTGAGGGCTAACTTTGATGGCCGGAGGCACCCCCTAAACCTGAACCGATTTGAGGGGTTAGAATAAAAGAAAATAACAAAAAAAATTCTCCATACAACCAGCGGCCACTTTAATAAATTTTATTTCAGCTTTAGGTTTTTTTAATTTATAAAAAATCTATAAATTTTTTTTCGATATTTCGCTACAATTTTGTGTAGCTTTGTCAGAAAAAAATTAAATTTTTATTATTTTATATATAAAAAATTAATGTTTTTCATATAATTTTTTTACTCAAGTCGATCGTATGGGTTGTGGAAACAAGGAGTAAATCTAAATGATTAAATTCATAGAAATTGGGATATAAAAAATTTTAAAAAATATAAAAAACCATAATGATGAAATTCTACGTCATAACTTATTCAAGTTAGTAAGGACTTTGTTTGCATTAGTACAGGGAAATGTCGATGCAAAAAGTTTCCATTAATAGAAGATGTTCGGACTGAAAAATCAAATAATTTTACCACACAGCTTTATTTTGATTTTGTATTTTAAAAGCATTTTTGCAACAAGACTACACACACTTCGAATGTACCATTAAAAATAAATTTGTAAGTGCATTAAGTGTTCTTTTGCCTGAATTGAACTGAGAAGTATAATAAGTCTAATTACGGGTGTCGTATTTCGTCTTCAAATACAACGATTTTTTATTAGACTAAAGAACATTGCATATTTTTTTCTCTAAGCTGGTAGTCGAAGTCGAAATCTGAAATCTTGCAATTTTCTGTTATTAGAACTTTCTTTGATATGAATAGAATTCTCTTTATAAAACATTTTTTAAGATTTCTTCAAAAATTTTTAAGGCGGTTTGCCTGTTTTTTACGTAGTTATTTATAAAAAAAATTAAAAAATGCAACTCTGTACACTCTCACCTCACCTCTCAGCAATTTGAAAATTTACGCACATGTTTTTAAAGATAAAGAAAGGACAAAAATATAATAAAATATATACAGCTGCGAAAGTCTCTGCAATTGTTGCTTCATAGGCCACAATAATTTATTTCAAATGCTTCCAGTCTGGCAGCGCATAAAAACTGATCTGAAAATTTTTGCATATGACAATCATATGAAGTGACTGACAATATTGTCATATAGATTTATTAGCCCAATTCACAATCTTGTGCAAATGGTCTATCATATTGATACTATTCACTAATAATTGTTAAGTGGTGAGTATTAATATACTATACCATTTTGCACATGCTATGATGCAAGACCATTTCCACAAGATTGTGAATTGGGCTATTGTCATACAATTGTCTAGCAAGTAATTGCAAGATTTTCTAACAAATGAAACAACCATGAGAACGGACAATCTACCTTGCGCCTGGCAATTTTTGATTGTCAGTAAATTGTCAGCAAATTACCAGATTTGTGTAATATATTATAAGATCTGACAATCGTCTGTACATAGCTTTAGTTCGAATTGAAATATTTTTTGAAAGCCTATGGTCACCTTTTTTTGCAGTAATCAGTGTTTTTTTAATAAAGTTTTAAGCATATTCCAAAACCAAGAGCTTTCTTACCAATCGGCTAAAATAAATGCACTGTACTACCATCATAATTAACCGTTGGTATTTGAACATTTTTATATAACTCAGTGGTAACAGCGTGACAAAATTTTGCTAACGGTAAAAATGCAATTGCCTAGTAAATATAAGTGCACAAAGTTTCAATACAATAGTACCACTCGAAAAAAATGTATGTAATTATTCAGGAAGTACTTCTTCTCTACTTCCAATAAATCAATAAGTATTAATTTTTTTTTACTTTTCAGGAATATATTATAAGCAACATCCATTTGTAGTTTTCGCAAATACTTATAATATTTCTTGATTTTTTAGGAAAACGATATCAATGTCACGAATTATTAGATTTATATATAAAAGAAATAAATTTATAAAAAAAAAATAGGAAAAGAATACAAGAACATGCAAGAAATCAGATTTACTTAACATCATAAGCATGACTTCGGATTTACTGAACATGCATCAAAAAAAAAGAACTTCTTACAATGACAATCCTTTGTAAAAATCATTACAAATTATCCACATTTACACTATTTAGGGATCACAAGTTCAGGATCTTTTTGATTTCCTTGGAAGCTCTTTTTTTACTAGGTGTTAATACGGTTTTCACATAATGTGTACGCATGTGTAGTTTTCGCATTGAGAAATATAAAACAGTTTTCGTTTAAAAATCTTAGGACGCTATCGTGTTTGGCGGCGTACTTCTAATACGACTTATTGCGTAGTTCTTTAGACTAACTCGAAATACATCAATCACTATAAGGGGATTTACGTATTTTGATTTATTGTAGGTTTAATGTACGCTGGCTGTAAACACAACAAAGCAACAATGTACGATCATGCGATTGCAGAGGGAAATTAATTGCTATCACGGAAACGCTCGCAATCTCCCTATGAATACCCATTTAATCACAGACAAATTTTACTTATGTATGTACTCTTACACACACTCAACTTTTGCTCAATTATGCATGATTGTGCCTGAGTCACGTAAATAAATTAAACGATCTCTGATATTCTTCTAAGAGAGAGTTATTTTTCCAGTTATGCATTCTAACAAAAACTTTTAATTTTATCAATAAAACCCTCAACTTCAGCACTTGCACACAAATACTAAATGTAAAAGAAATCACAAGACTGAACATAAAAATATTAAAGTGCATGTATGCATAAATCCATATTTTCACACAAACATGCATACACACATACCAAAAAACATTCATACAAACTTGAATATACATATAATATATTTCTTAAATAATCACAAGACATAAAACCAACTAAAGTTGTGAGGAGATTACATGTTGTAAATTATCACAAAACCTGATTTACAGCACAGTCTCGCTTTAATCTTCACTTTCACTCTGACTTTTTTTTTGATTATTTTGAGAGATCACATAAAAAGACACTTAATGGAGTTTTACAATATTTATCAATTTGATTTTTAATTTTTTGCATTAGTTCCCTTCAAAATGTTTGGCGAAAAAACTCCTAAATCTCATATTTAAAATACCTACTTTATTACCGGGGAGTTTTTTCTACATCTCCCTGCCATTTAGAATACCAAATTTTTTTCCTGGTAGTTTTTTCCCGGGAAAATTTTAATATCTAATAGGAGGAATGGGAAAAGGGAAAACCATCCCGGGGAATTGTTATTCATAATTGGGTTAATTGTATAAAAATAGATTTTACAAAAACAACAAAAACAAATATAAAAACAGATTAAAAAAAAATATGGCGAATTAAGGCAGACGCTCATCAGCTTAGGATGGAACAAAGTTTGCCAAATTATTATCTTTGGAAAGGATATAGTGAATTGACTCTTAAGATCGTATGATTTAAAGTCTTTGGATTATTTATTCTGTGATTACAAGAAGTCATTAGCTGATGTGAACAAACAATAGGGCAAACTATTGCCGTCAAAATACCTGCAAATGAGGTATTCAGGGTGCCCAGATACGTTTACATTATATTGATATGTTAACCAAATTTGCCCAGCCTTAAGTCTCAGTTAGCCGACAGTACTGTAATTTAACTGCTACATAGGAAACAGCTGATGGATATTTTTATATGAAAAGTATGTTACGTTACATTACATCTCTATAACAATTTTTATTACTTTTGACATAACAATATCGATCAGCTGTTTCCTACTGTTACAGTTACATTACATTACAGTCGGCTAACTGAGCCTTTGGCGTTGCAACAATTTTGCCAAATATTTTTAACGAAAGTTTATTAGTCCCTGTACACAGAAAAAAAAGATTTGTAAATACAATTAATTTTTTTGTTATATCAGTTAAATAATTATTTGATTTTGAACCTTCAACGATATTTGTAAATACAATTGAGAAAATCGTAAGATGAGAGCAAAAATTGTTCAATTAAATATTTTGTTATATCAACAATATATTTTGTTGACTAATTATAAGTTACTCTGAAGAATATGAAAAAAAATTTCTCTAATTTTTGCAAAGAAAAAAGAGGTTACGAATTAATAATTTGGCATAAGATGTTAACAAGATTTGTTTGGACTCTTTAGACTATTAGCTACATTATTGCCGTATATAATTTAGAGTTATCGCCAATTCTTAATTATCTGTTGCCGAAAAACTGATGACACCATTTTTTGAAGGCGCACGGATTTTCAAAATCTTTGGAGGCCCATAAAATAAAATTGGTCACTAAAATCTTTAAATTGAGTATAGGGTTTTACTAGCCTTTGGTAGTACTATCGAATGTATACTGTCCAGTCCGTATGTAATCTTTCATAACGACAACTTGAAGAACAAGCAATATCGTTTTATATGGATGCTAACAACTAGAATAAGGGTGATGATTTCAATCCAAAGTTGATGACTTTAAAAAAAGATCATAAAAAGTCACAAAAACATCGAAAACAGGAAAACTGAGCGAAATTTCTCTACTTCACCTCGTATTTTTCAAAAGCAAAGGCATGTATTAAGAAGAAAGCGACTTATGTAATATTAAAAAGTCCTAGGGCATTGTTAATTTTGTGTTACTATAAAACAGCTAAGAACACAATAAATGAGCGAGAATGTTAAAGACGAATCTCGTTAAACTTTTAACGGTTAAAGCCAAATAGACGCAAACAAGATCTTACAAATCCATACATACATAGTACATACGTACTCGTACATTAAATGATCGTACTTGAGAGCACTTCACAATAATAAACAAACGCATACAGTCATATTAAAACGGTTAAAGAGGGGTTTTATTGCACGCCAACACACACATACACAAACAAACTCACATACATTTTTATATGTATATGGAAATGTTAAAATGGGGACTATAATAACAGAAGGTAACAACAAAACGAAGCTCAGTTACGATTTGAACTTGTCATCGTGTTGATGGTTAAAAAAACGCTAAAATTACAAGTTAAATAATAATAATAACGAGAAACGTTTAAATATAAAAATTTCATCTCTTTTACACCTGAATATAACGGAAGAGTATGAAACGGAAGTTTGTCGTGAATTTTAAATGAAATCAAAACAAACGCTTTCTGTAACCGTTCTATCAAAAATTCACAAAAAAAAAGAATCTTCATATAAGAAATGCTTAAGAACCAGAAAATACCTGTAAACTTGAAAAGACAAAATTGTTGAATTAATCAAGCTTAAAAAAAATTAATCAAAAAATCAATAAATAACAAAAAAAAACACCAGACGTGGTAAAAATACTTATTTTTGTTGCTGCCATTTATGTCGCAAGATCTTTTGGGGGAAAAAACCAATCAACTTAAGAAGCAGTTTTAACCAGATTCACCAATTAATTTTGGGTAAAATCATTTATGTTTGTTTTCTTGGGAAGAAATCTTCATTGTTGATTAAGTCTTATTATAAAAAAGAAACAGACAAAAAATACTAATTGTAAAAAACCACTAAAAATCTCGACATCAAGTTGGTCGTAAAGCACCAAAAAGGTAAAACTTCATATTTCTGTCTTTTTTTTCCATTTTATTTTAATGAACATGTATGTAAGTAAAAGAACAATGACCTCGTTGAAGGAATATTAATAATAGTTAATGTTATAATTAATAGATTTTGTAATTCATTATAATTAATAGACTTTCTAAGAACTATAAATACCTGCCGTGTTCATAAAAAATAATTTTGTTTTACAAAAGATTTTCAAAACGAATTTTATTGAATAAACGTTTTGTAAACCTAAATTATTCTTTATGAATACGGCAGTACAGATGTACGTACATACAAACATACATACATACATACATAATAAATAAAAATGGTCAAATAATAATAAAAAATATAATAAAAAATATAATAAAAACTTTAAAGCTATAGTTTTAGTGTGCCATGCTATAAAGATTCGAGTATCTTGTGATTTAAAGAATTAAAAATTAATCTTTATAGGAAAATAATGTTAAAATGTATTTTACCCTCAATTAATTAATTTTTTTTACCTTGTGTGTTTTGTTTACGCTGTTGTATTTATGATTCAAATTTCAACAAAACTTGTTAGCTATTTTCGGAGGCAGTAATTTTCCCTATTTCGAGCGTTCAGTTAAAATGGATGCGAAATGAAGGGAAAACAGCGTACTCACCTTAAAAGGGATTTGCTTTTTTCATTTGTTGAGTATGAAAACTATTGCTTTAACAGATTTCTTCTTAATCGATAGTTAATTGCTCAATTCACAAACTATTGCGGGAGTCATAGTTCGTACATGAGTTCTTGGCAATTTCTATAAAAACATTGTTTATAAACAAATGTTTACATATAAATTACCAACAACGTTTGTACGAACTACCACTATTGCAATAGGTTGTGAATTAAGAAACCTTTTTGTCAGTCATAAATTGTTTTTTTAAGTAAGGGATACTTCCTCCTGCCCATAAAAGCTCTAAAGTTTTATTTTTATGATATTAAGGCATAATTGGTATATTTTTCTAATATTTACATTATTTTTGCAAATACAATTTTTGTCATCGCCCACAAAAGGAAGTGGGGACGATAATGGCATCAAACAGTTTCCTGAGTCCAAGTTTAGGGTTTTCAACTTTTGTCCGATTTTTCTTATTTTCAAGGTTTAATAGCCTAGGACTATATCACACACTTCTGCCAAGATTCATTGATCTAGCGGCATTCAATAACTTTTCTCAAGCAATATAAACCAGTGTGGCCACAACTAAAAAAAATTTTAATGCTAAATGGGGCTTTAAATAATTCTAAAAATGCTAAAAAAAATTCGAAATGCTAAAAATAATGCTAAAATTTTCGATGTTATTTTGACTAATTATTTCGTTATTATATATGAATTTTTCTTAATTTGCCTGCAAATATTTTAGTTCACATGAATAAAACAAAGTTGATTCAAAAATAACAAAATCCATATAGATTTATTTAATAACAATTAATTCAGGTAAAAAATACAATTCAGGTAGTCTTAAGTGTCATAGTGTCCTAATGTCTTAAATTATTTTAATATTCTTGCTTTTGTCAATTCTTTCGAACAAAAAATTTTAAACATTATGATACTATGGCACTTAAGACCGCCGTTTGAATCACTAAAATATGTAGTAAATTAAATATGTAAATGTTTATATATTATTAATTATATTTATATGAAAGTGGATACAGTGATAGAGATAGGCAGAGATTTTATATTTTATGAAATTTACAAGATTAAAAAATGCTAAAAAAACAATACACAATTCCAAAAAAATGCTAAATGCTAAATGAAAAATTCGCTGCTAAATCAAAATTAATAATGCTAAATTTAGCAATGAAAATGCTTAAATGGTCACACTGATATAAACAAAAAAAGATAATTAATGGCCAGCTTTTTGGATCAAATACTCCAGTGTGCGACAGTTTCGGATGTTACCTCTTACAAACATAGACACAAACAAACTTATTAGCTTTATAATATTAAAAATATATTTTTATAAATTCCATCCTGAATCCAATTCTCATCTTGTTTTCGAATTCTTAATCAGTGGATGTAAATGGACATCAGAAGAGGCAATATAGGCCCTATAAGGTGAATGTGGCAAAACTTTATATTCATTAGTTTCATGAGAGTTTTTAATTACAACTGATGGAAGATTATGGACTCGCATCTTGCCCCATGTACTGGTTGGTTTTTTTTTATTTATTTCATGCTGCCTTCAAACGAATCAGTTGGAGTATTCCACCAACTAATATTTTCAATTAAGAATATAAATGTATTAATTAAATTTTTAATTGTATTTATTAATTTGAGGTATTATCAAATTGTCTATAGGTGAAAATTTAGTTAATTTCTTAATTGATACTACAAATATTTTAATTGATATTACAAAAACATTCCATTACAAAAACATTCCTTTTTTTTGTGCAAACGGTAATCATAAAGGTCATAGTGTCATAGAGTTTTAAGATTGTTGTTTAAAAAAAAAGAGAAAGCAAAAAACATTATCAGCCCAATTACGAGATTTTTCCATTTTCCCATTCCTCCTTGTAAGAATTTAAATTTCCCCAGGAAAAAGTAGGTATTCTAAAAATAAGGGAGGGGAAAATTTGTTGAGAGTTTTCTCCCCAAACATTTTGAAGAGAACTAATGCAAAAATTTAAAAATCATATTAATAAATGTTATAAAACAATAGTATAAGCGTTTGTTTAGAGCAAAACACTTAAATAAATACCGAAATGTTATATTTCCCTTTTGTTTTAGGAATTTTGATACAAACTCTGCGCATATATGTACACTTTAAAAACATGAACTAATTCTGAATTCAGAACAAGTACTCCACTTTCTCAGCAAAAAGGTATTCCGCATGCCTGTGAATGGTTATACGGTTTATTTAATTTTTATTTAAGAAAAAATAAATATTTATATTAACACACAATCTTATTGGCAATGAAAATATAAAATTTTTATTAAATTTCTATGGCTGAACTCTTGCGAAAGTGCAGAATAAAATGTAAACATTAAACAGCTGATGCAGATTTTACTCTCTCCCGTATTTGCTTATTCCCCGGTTATTAAGAATATTATTTCCCGGGAACAAATGATAAAGAAGGTAAAAAACTCGCCGAAAAAATTCATAATTGGTCTCTATATTAAAATAATTTAAAACATTAAGCCTTTATGACTACTGTTTGAATGCCCCAAATGTATTCCTTGACCGTTTTTCAGGATTTTAATCGCTCATGATGAATGACATCTTTCTGATACCACTAAATACAAAGCATTTCCTTACTGCTATAGTTTTTTTTAGAATTTATTGAAATTTTTGCCACATGATTGGTTAACAGTTTTGTTTTACTGCAGATGTACATATATAATTATATGTATCTTGCTTACTTCAATTTTGTTCTATTTGTTTAACTTCGCTTGTGTTTTGAAATTCCATTCATTTTGTTCTTTCTTTTTAGTTATTTAGAATATAAAAATTAAAAAAGTTTAATACGTAATTACAAAGTAATTTACTCGTATACCATTGTTCTTTAATTGCAAAGAAAAATAATAATAAAGATTTAGGAACCTGTTGTTCAAACCGGTTTTTAATAAAAACCCATAATGTAGAATACTTAATAACTCCACAGTATTCGCTGTAATTCTTATGAACGTAATTTCTACAAATAAATTAAATTTTATAAGTTAAGTAAATAAAATTGTATAAATCAAACTCGTAGGTGTAAACGTCAGGTATATTATATGTTCGTAGAAACTACGGCCATTAGCAAACTAAATTTCTATCGCTAAAAGTCGATTTCGTAGTTGTGGTTTTTGCTGTGAAAATAATTTTTTAATGAGTATTTAATGCAGGTTTAAAACAATTTATTTCCCATTAAGTAAACCAAATATAAAAGACTTAATTAAATGAAAAATAATTATGGATTTTTTTTTTGGTTTGGGAGTTCCTTTAAAAAGTTAATTAAATAAATACATACTTCCTGCATTATAAAATAATATATAAAAAAAAACAATTTTCGGAATCTGTGTATAACAATTGAAAAAAGTTAATTTCTAAACTAAAACATTCATTCCATGACTTTAACCCTGATTCCTAAAATAATGAAAACATTTAAACCAAAAATGATATCGTTAAAAGACTTAAAAAATATTTAATACATACATATGTATATACATATGTACATAAAATAGCTAATAGTGTCCTGCACAAGACATGAGAGATTTTTCAAATGATTTAAAATACTTTTGGCAAGACAAACAACTGAATCAAATGTCTTGCCAACAGTGTTGTTTAGTGTTTGTTTTAGAACATTTCGCTGTAGTAAAGCATTTGAAAAATCTCTCATGTCTTGAAAGGTCTTATAAATGGTTTTGTGCAGGACTTTAATATTTAAATTTTGCGCAATTATTTTTATGTTGTTTTTAAATTTTTTCATTTTCTTTTTATTTAGATAACCGTTGTTGATATTTATTTATCATAAAAATAACTGACTGATACACAATTCATTACATTAAACAACATTTTTGTCATAGCCGTTGTTATTTAACGTAATATGTTTACTTCTAATGGTTTAAAGAATTTTTACTATATCCACACAAGGCGTGTTCGCGTTGCTCTTTATTTTTCCTTAAAATATTATATATGTAAATCTCAAAATTTGCCTTGTTTTTATGGTTACCTACCATTTACACATGAAACTAATTGCAAGAAAGCAGCAATACAATCAATATTTTTTACTACCCCACTCACATTGTTTTTGGCATTTTTTTCGTTTTTGGGTTTTTTCGGTTTTAAGCGTTTATTTTTAGTTTGGGGGTTTTTTTAATTTATTGGCGCTTTCTGAGTTTTTGCACTTTTGTTTCACGTTTTGGAGATTTTTTTTTGATTTTTGAAGTTTTTTTTAATTTTGGCGATTTTTATTATTTTGGCGTTTTTTTTATTTTGGCGATTTTTTTATTTTATCGATTTTTTTTAATTTTGGCGTTTTTTTCATTAGGTGTTTTTTTTTTTTTGGTTTTGGCGATTTTTTTAGTTTTGGCACTTTTTTTTTCGTTTTGAAGATTTTTTTCGGTTTTTGGCGTTTATTTTAAATTTTGGCGATTTTTTTCGTATTGGCGATTTTTTTTTAAATTTGGCGATTATTTTTTTAATTTTGGCGATTTTTTTTAATTTTGGTGATTTTTTCACATAAACAATTTATTTTGGTTTTGGCGCATTTTTCGCGTTTTGGCGATTTTTTCGGCTTTTGGCGTTTTTTTCATATTGGGGATTTTTTTTATTTTAACGATTTTTTCGAATTTGGCGATTTATTTCAGTGCTAGAATTTTTTTTTTAATTTTGTAGATTTTTTTCGATTTGGCGATTTTTTTTAAATTTTTGGCGAATTTTTTCAGGTTTTGGCGATTTTTTTTCGGTTTGGCGATTTTATAATTTTCGGATTTTTTTGTTTTACCGTTTTTGAAAATTTCAATAGTTTACCTCTTACGGTCTCCAAGATATAGCAATTTGTCAAAATTACATAGTCAAAATTGCATTAACTGATGGACCACCCTTTAATTTAAATTTTTTAATATTTTAATGTTTATTGTTGTAGTCTATATAAAAATACACTAATTTTACAAATTTCAAGTGTCAATATACATACATATGTACATACAATTGTATGTATATTACGACATTTTAACAGTTTTCGTCGCTCGTTTTGGGGCGCCCTTTAATTTCTAATTCTTATGTGTTTGTTGTTGTAGTGGCTAAGGTTCTACATACTCTGTCCAAATTTCAGGTCCGTAGCTCTTACGGTTCCTGAGAAAATACCGTGTGATGGACAGACGGACAGCGTAGCGAAAACAACAGGGTTCCTTTTTTCACCTTTGGTGTACGGAACCCTAAAAAGGTTAACAGTGTTACCCCGTTTAAAGATATTTTACAAATATACGGGATTGTGGTAAATAGTTATTATAAATTCTGCTTATTTTGTATAAATATTTAAAGAATTATAATATGGTATTTTCAAATATACATGAAGAACACAATTCATGCTTTTTTAAAACAATAATATTAAAATATTAACAATAATACTTATTCCAAACTTATTGCTCTATAATTTTGTGTATCTGAATATTCTTGGTAACTCTAATTAAGTAGCAAACAAACCAAATTTTTCCAACATTACTTTTGGACGTCATTTTGAAAATGAACTTTCACTTTCCTGTGAAAACGAACAAGAAATTTTCTTGAAATTCATTTATTTCATTAGAATTTTTATTCATAATTCATATATTCTATATACATTTCGTTCACGCTTTTGGAACTCGTCAGTAGACTTCAACCAAAAAAATTTTTGAATTTATTTAACAAACTCCGTATTTTTATAGTAAGACTCTTAATACTATATTGAGAACCACAATGTACAAACATAATATGTTTGAAACTCACATTTTCCACCACCTTTTTACCATTAGTGCCACATTGAGCAACGATAAAAATAAAAAATAAAAATAAAATATACTAATCGAGAGTAGTAACACTCTAGATTATTGCATAATATAAAAATATTCTTTAATTTATTTAAATTTAATCTAATAAGGGCCATTATTATAACTTGACGATAGCTAAAAGTAGGATGTTATTGCATGGATAAACACTTTTTCATTATTACAACTTCATTTTAACAAAAAGTGAGCGATAAACTAAAGACAAGTTCATCCTACCTGTAACTTTTATTGTGATGTATAGTCATTTAAAGTTGCCACATTTTCGCCACTTGCCACACTTTCTACTTTATAAAACAAAATCAAATTTATTTGGTCAAAATATGGCATAAAACAAAAGCAATACAACACAAAGCACATAAGAATAATAAAAAAACAAAAGAATTGACAAAAATATTTTCATTATGTTTGTAATTTGACAAATAAACAAAAGCAAGTTGCCACTTATCAGTTTTAAGCAACAAGATCCACAATATCCACACAAATGTTGCCACCAACCAAATATTTTATTATTTATTTTATCGGACAGTTGTAATAATGGAAAATTTTAAATGTCACTTTATAGTTCAGTTTTGCTAAAATTAGGAATAACTATCCAAAACTTTATCGTTAAATCATAATAATGGCCCTAAATATATTAAAACAATAAATAAATTACTTAGAAATTATGCGCCGATTTCTAATGTTAAATTGTATGGAGCATCTCGTTAAAACCGAGTTCAAGTTCAATTTCGTCACTTATACTAATTTCATGCCAGTTTTTCATTACGTTTGTGTTTGTTTTACCTGCATGATTCACATTTCTGTTCAGTAAAGTTTAGCAAGTCATCGTGAATCGTTTAAACGCCAGAACAAAGCTTTCGAGTTGTTGAAGTTCATAGAGCACTTGGCACATTTTATGGTTAACGGAATCGGCCTAGCAAGCAATTCGTGCTGCTACAAAGAAACGAGGAAAAGAAATGAGCGTACACAAGAGAATGCTGCGGTTAGAGATGGGTCGAACTCGTTCGTTTGATCAAACCCCATGTAATTTAAATGAGTTTGATCATCGGTTCGTCTCAAATGTGAACTATTGAACGACTTAGACCCAAGTATAATTGCTGTTGTTTAAAATTCGTGGAAAAAAGATGCAAATATAGTGTATTTGTTATTGTAGTGTATTACTTCTTACCAATTACCATAGCTAATAACACCCGTTGAAATTTAATTGCACTAGAAAGAAGAATCAAAAACAGCCGAAAAAATTTCAGGGAGAGCGAGACAAATAGATAAATACACTTATCTTCCGTCTCGTGACATTTTACAGAGTTGTAGTGCAATGAGCAAGGATTTGACGTTACCGTGAATAGCGAGAGCTATCGAGCCATGCCGACTGAATTTTTGTTTTTTTTGTTTTATTTCCAAAAATTCAGTCAGCTAAACACCAACGACGTTTGGTTCCAATAAGACGGTACAACTTACCATACAGTGCGTTTACCAATCGATTTATTGTCAAATCAATTAAGTGACATTTATAATTACAAAAAGAGGTCATCTTCACTGGCCCCTCGTTTGTACGACTTAATACATCTGGATTACTTTTTATGGGGCCATGTTAAGTCCTTGGTTTATGCCAACAAACCAGCAACTCTCAAAGCATTGCAAGGCAATATTCAAGCCACAACATACAACGCTTGATAACAAAAATATATAAAATCGAAATACCTGGAACGTGTTACTATTTTTCTTTGATGAATTATTTGGCGGTGAAACATTTCGTGTGGGAATAGAACTAGTCTTAGCAGCATCGGCATACGTTAAGTAATTGGTTGGGTCATTTGAGCAAATATGGCGGAGTAAGCGTTCACTGATTGAGCTGTAGCTAACTTAGGTTTTTTCCCATAGTCTGTTTAACGAAAGAATTTACAGGAATATACGTTTATAAATTTAAGATCGGTGGATATTCAACTTAGTTTGAGGTTGATAAGTGTCTACTGTCACGAAAAATCGATTATTTACCCGTAACTCAAGGTTTTGGGGGTGTTTGGAAAACTTCAAATACATATTGTTGTTTTATACTCGACAATACCTATCAGAAAAATATTAACATTTATTTAATATTTAAGAAGTGCGTCCGCCCCTCAAAGTTGGCCTTAAAGCCCATTTTTCAATGTAGTTTTTTGCATATGACTATCTTTTTAAAAAATCATTTTACAAGAATATAATATATGGCAATGTTTTAGCCCTTCTAGTCTACAATATTAGTCTCGAAGAAAGTTTTTTGCTAAAATTAATATTTTAGGAAATAATGAAGAAAATAACCAACAAAACAGCAAAAATTATATATACCAAAATTGCATTTATATGAAAATTATTTTACTAAGCGTTTACAATATACAATATTTCATACATATGTATATTAAGTATGGTCATAAGAAAACTAAACAAAAAAAAACATTGAATATATGGACTTGAGGGCTGACTTTGAGGGCCGGACGCACCACGTAAAACACAACTTATCGCTTTGAAATTTTTTTGTATTTTTTTAAAACTAAAACTGAACCGATTTTGAGGGTGAGAATAAAAGAAATCACCAACAAAAATCCTTGTAGGAACTAAATGATCTAATATATATATATATATAATGTACATATGTATGTATGTAGTATGCATGTATATAAAAAGGATTCGGATAAGTTTCATGCAATAATATATTGTATGTATATCTTGCTCTTAAGACTAAATCGGGACAAATCGAATTTTAGTGGATAACGTTTATTTTTGGCTTTCTGTCATTGTAACTCTTCAATATTCAAATATAAAAAATTATATTAAAATTTTTGTGAAACATTTGTAAATTTTTTAATTGATCTTTTAGTGATTTTTAATCAGAAATAATTTTAAGTCAGGCTTAAGTTCAGTAATTTCAATTCTTATTGAATGAAATATTTTTATTAATTAATGTGAGTATCTAAAGAAGAGAAGAAAAATTAAACTTAGACTTTAAGCTGGGGGAAATACCGATACTTTTCTGTGCAGCCACGCACTTCATCAGCACCCTAGTCTATCTACTTGGGTAGAGATTCTTGTTAACATCAGCTATTTAACTTAAAAAAAAAAAAAAAAAAAAAAAAAATATTTCATTCAATAAGAATTGAAATTACTGAACTTAAGCCTGACTTAAAATTATTTCTGATTAAAATTTTTGTTTATTTGTTCAGAAAAATGTGAACGGATGAATGCGTTAAACAAATTTATTTACTAAATTATACCGTGCTGCATCCACTGATACTGATAGATCAGCTCGCTATTCACTAACCTGTCCAAATAAATCCAATTAAATACTAAAATTTATTTTTAAGATAATTTCTAAATAATTTCTTTGATTTTTACTTGGATCTACCTGACTTTAAGAATTAATTTGATTGTCTCACTTCAAATTAAATGAGTTTTTTTTTATACAAAAAACAATAGAAATAAATTTTTCAATCAAATAATTATTAAACTACCCACAAGCTATTTTGATGAATCTTCTGCAGAGTTAAGTAGTTCATGAGCAGTAAAACTCCACACAATCTAACCAACTGGTAAAATCCAGTAACAACTTGTTCAAGCTATAAAAAATATTCAAGTACACGAATATACTTAATAAAGCAAGAGTATTTAATCAGACACTGGGTTTCATAATTGTAAGCGCATCCCTGATATAAGCGATCTGAACATTTTTTACAGTGATACAATTACAGTATTGCCGACCTATCATGCAATGTGTGGGTGGACTCGTCTTTAAAAGCAGCTTGAGCTGTGCATTTTTAGTGTATATATATGATAGCTATATAAGATCTATTTATAAAGTTTTCCCAAATTCAAGCGAAATACTTCAAACTTATGAATTTCACCCTGATTTTCCAAAATCAAGTTCTCATCAGATCTCCAAATTTTGAGGTCATGAGAATATATTCCGGCCATTTTTGCGATGGTATCCGTATGCATGTATGTACGTACATATTTGTGTGTCCCTCACCCACTTATGTACTTATGTAGGTAAGTGTGTAAGCCTTTCATAACTTAAGAATGGTTTAACCGATCGAAACCAAATTTGAGGCATTTTAAAGAAATTGAATTCGCTTGGATTTCATGACATAAACAACAATTCGATGAGATAGATATTGCGAATTGTCGAAGAAAATAAAATTAATTTTTTAACTACTAACATGATTCAATATAAAATTTAATCAACTCTTAACAAGTTCCCTGCCCGATGCATAACATGTGATACAAATTATTTATAGGTGATTTCAAATAAGTTTTTTTAAGCGCAGACGAACAAATTGAAATTTTATTATGTGGACGTACTGAGTATATTGTCTAGTTTGTAAAATTAAAAAAACCCGCGGTGATTTATAATTTCAATTAACATATAGGCCTTTCCACAAAAATGTCAATATTTTCTAGCGTGTGACACCAAATGTTTGTCTTTTTTTTGTTAAAGAAAACGAGACTTTTTTACTTCTTAATATATATTTGTATAGGCCATCAAAAGCTCTTCATTAAATAAAATTTTAAGAAAAATTGAGTCACATCGTTTTGAAATACAAGCTTAATTGCCTGCTGTCGCACGCGACAACAAGTGAACTTCCTCGTGGACATTTTTTAATTGTATATCTCTCAAAATGCCTACGGGAATCTAATTTTAAAAACGTATATGGGACGTGAACCTTTAAAAATTTATTTTTTGTATGCTCACTGGAAACCTGTTAAGCTCCAAACGTCGACTGGTGTAATTTAAAATTGATTGGTTCGTTCGGGAGTTTGAAAAAAAGTTTTCGATTTTTATGAATCATTTTAATTTTTTTAATTATTCCAAAAACCGATGGATTTCCCAGCTATTTGAGTTTGCAATTTGTGCTAAATTCTGAGAAAACCGTATCCCATATTTTTTTTCAGTTGCTAATCTGTCATAATCGTATTTTCGATAACTTTTTGGCAACTGGAGGAAGTTGCCCATAATACCAATTTTAGTTTCAGTTGCGTTGCTAGATAACTGGGCAACTGAAGTTCGGTTGCCATCCATAATCGAGCCATTAAGTTAAAATTAACAAAATATTATTATATTATATTAATATTATTATATTATATTAATATTATTATATTATATTAATATTATTATTATTATTATATTATATTAATATTTAAAATTGATATTTGAATTCATTCTTAACAATATTGGAATCGGTATTCGTATTCGTTACTTCCCTAATTTTAATCTCATCAACTTTGTATGTAGATATCACTTGCATTACAGCTGCAACTATAATTATAAAGTGGAGTGTATTTGATTTTCTGTAAAAATATACTTTTGGCTTTTTTAGTAAAAATTCGAGTGAAACGTTCAGACATTAGATGATTTGGTAATACAAACACGTTTATGAATTAATTAGAAATACAAAAACCTCTTCAAATATGAGTAATACCGGTTGAAAAAACTATTAAATTGTTAATAATAATTATCTTATTTTTAATTATGGTTATGCATGATTGTACTATATGTTGTTTCACATACATACTTATACACATACATATGTTTGTATGTGTGTAGATATGTTTTGTACAGATGCATATGTATACACGTGTATACACGTGGTATGTTGATAAGGCAAATGATGATGCGACTTACGTTACATTTGTTAATTTTATTGAAATTTTGTAAAATTTTTATTTAGACCAGCTTCACAACCTTAAAAGCAACAAGTAAGAGTGCTATATTCGGCTGTGCCGAATCTTATATACCCTTTACCAAAGTGCGTTTATGTAGTATAGAGATACATACATAAGCACAGAGATATGTAGGTACATATTAATTTTGTGAAAAAATTCATACTTTTTTCTCTAGTGCAATTTTCAGGTTTTTGGCATTATATTTAATTTGGTGCTTTTTAAATTTTGGCGATTTATTTTATTTTGCTGATATTTTTAGTTTTGGCGATTTTTTTCATATAGGCAATTTTTGGGTTTTGGCGATTTTTTTCGGTTTTTGGCGTTTTTTTAATTTTGGCGACTTTGTTTCGTTCTGGCAATTTTGTTGATTTTGACAATTTTTTTCATTTAGGCGATTTTTTTATTTTTTGGCGATTTTTTTCATATAGGCAATTTTTTTTTGTTTTGGCGATTTTTTTCGATTTTTGGTGTTTTTTTAATTTTGGCGATTTTTTTTTTGTTTTGGCAATTTTTTTTTTAATTTAAGCGATTTTTTTTCATATAGGCAGTTTTTTTTTTTGTTTTGGTAATTTTTTTCGGTTTTTGGCGTTTTTCTTTAATTTTGGCGATTAATTTTCGCTTAGACGATTTTTTTGATTTTGGCGATTTTTTTCATTTGGGCGATTTTTTTTAATTTTTGGCGAATTTTGTTCATATAAGCATTTATTTTGTTTTGGCGATTTTTGCGGGTTTTTGTCATTGTGGAAATTTTTTTTTTGTTTTGACACTTTTTTCTCATTTTGGCGATTTTTTTCGGTTTATGGCGTTTTTTTAATTTTGGAGATTTTTACCGATTTTTTTTCATATAAGCGATTTTTTTAAGTTTAGGCGATTTTTTTTCATATAGGCATTTTTTTTGTTTTGGCGATTTTTTTTTGGTTTTTAACGTTTATTTCATTTTGGCGATTTGTTTTCGTTTTGGCGATTTTTTTTTAGATTTGGCGATTTTTTTTCGTTTTGGCGATTTTTTTTATTTTGGCGATTTTTTTCACTTAGGCGATTTTTTTGAATTTTTGGCAATTTTTTTTCACATAGGCAATTTTTTTTTGGTTTGGCGATTTTTTTCGGTTTTTGGCGTTTTTTTTAAATTTGGCGATTTATTTTCCTTTTTTGGATTTTTTTTGGATTTTGGCGATTTTTTTCATTTAGGCGATTTTTTTTAATTTTTGGCAATTTTTGTTCATATAAGCAATTTTTTTTGTTTTGACGATTTTTTTCGGTTTTTGGTGTTTTTTTCAATTTTGGCGATTAATTTTCGTTCTGGCGATTTTTTTTTAATTTTGGCGACTTATTTTCGTTCTGGCGATTTTTTTTAATTTTGTCGATTTATTTTCGTCCTGGTAATTTTTTTTTTAATTTTTGGCAATTTTTGTTCATATAATTTTTTTTTGTTTTGGCGATTTTTGCGGTTTTTGGCGTTTTTTGACATTTACCTGATTTACATTAAGCATTTTTTTCATGAAATTAGTTGCATGAAAAATTTTTATTTTGCAATAGGAGGCCTGGAAGAGAAATTTATATCAAAAGCGTTACCCAAAATGCATCAGAGAATCATTCTACGTCCTTTTTTATATAAAATTCTCTTTTATATCGCTACAATTAGCAAATAGAAAAAGTTGCGTGCATCAAAATTAATAAAATTTCATGAAAAAATGCTTAATGTAAATCAGGTAATTGTTGGAAAATTTTTTTTAGTTTTGACACGTTTTTCTTGTTTAAGCGATTTTTTCGGTTTTTGGTGTTTTTTTTTAATTTTAGCGATTTTTTTCATTTAGCGATTTTTTTCGTTTTGGCGATTTTTTTTTTAATTTTTGGCGATTTTTGTTCATATAAGCATTTTTTTGTTTGTTTTGGCGATTTTTTTCGGTTTTTGGCGTTTTTTTAATTTTGGCGATTTTTTTTCATTTAGGCGATTTTTTTGATTTTGCCGATTTTTTTTTTCAAATGAGCGATTTTTTTAAATTTTTGGCGATTTTTTTTCATATAGGCAATTTTTTTTTGATTTGGCGATTTTATTTCGGTTTTTGGCGTTTTTTTTTTTATTTTGACGATTTATTCTCGTTTTGGCGATTTTTTTTGATTTTGGCGATTTTTTTTTCATTTTGGCGATTTTTTTCGTTCTGGCGATTTTTTTAAATTTTTGGCGATTTTATAATTTTCGGATTTTTTAGTTTGACCGTTTTTGAAAATTTCAAGAGTTTAACTCTTACAGTTTCCAAGATATAGCAATTTGTTAAAATTACATAGTCAAAATTTCATTAACTGATGGACCACCCTTTAATTTAAATTTTTTTAATTTTAGTGTTAATTGTTGTAGCCTATATAAAAATACACTAATTTTACAAATTTCAAGTGTCATACAAATGTATGTATATTACATGGGATTTTAAAAGTTTTCGTCACTAATTTTGGAACACCCTTTAATTTTTAGCTTTTATATATTTGTTGTTGTAGTGACCAAAGTTCTACATACACTGTCCAAATTTCAGACCCGTAGCTTTTACCGTTCCTGAGAAAATAGCCATCTTCCTAAAACATGAAATATGTTTAATTATTAGGAAAAAAGTTTAAGTTTTCCAACCCTGGAAACGTTTTTTTTAATTTGTTAAATATAAATTTTTTTTCTAATTATAAATACCAATTTTATTCATACCGAAGTATAAAATAAGTTAATTTAATAAAAAAGTAATAAAAACTTGTTTTCGGTAGTTATTTTCTATGGGAAAATAGAGTTTGAGTTTTCCAGCTCTGAAACCGTCCGCGATTTTTGAAAATTTTTGGCGATTTTATAATTTTCGGATTTCTTAGTTTGACCGTTTTTGAAAATTTCAAGAGTTTAATTAACTCTTACAGTTTCCAAGATATAGCAATTTGTCAAAATTACATAGTCAAAATTTCATTAACTGATGGACCACCCTTTAATTTAAATTTTTTTAATTTTAGTTTTAATTGTTGTAGCATATATAAAAATACACTAATTTTACAAATTTCAAGTGTCAATATACATATGTACACACATACATACAATTGTATGTATATTACATGGGCTTTTATAAGTTCTCGTCGCTCATTTTTTGACACCCTTTAATTTTTAGCTTTTATATATTTGTTGTTGTAGCGACCAAAGTTCTACATACACTGTCCAAATTTCAGACCCGTAGCTCTTACCGTTCCTGAGAAAATAGCCTTCTTCCTAAAACATGAAATATGTTTAATTATTAGGAAAAAAATTAAAGTTTTCCAACCCTGGAAACGTTTTTTAATTTGTTAAGTTTTTAAATTTTTTTTTTTAATTATAAATACCAATTTTATTCATACCGAAGTATAAAATAAGTTAATTTAATAAAAAATTAATAAAAACTTGTTTTCGGTAGTTATTTTCTATGGGTAAATTGAGTTTGAGTTTTCCAGCTCTGAAACCGTCCGCTCGATTTTGCTGAATTTCAATAGCAAAATTTTTCGGAAAATTTCTGACACACCAGTCCAAGAACGAAGTCTCTAGCTCTTCTGGGAGCTTGGGAAAACCGATTTCACGTACAGACAGACGGACAGACGGACATCGCTTGTTCGTCTTCGCTATGCATAAGGATCCAGAATATATATACTTTATGTGTCGCTTATTAATATTGTAGAAATTACAAACGGAATGACAAACCTATATATACCCTTTTACCATTTTTTGGTAAAGGGTATAAAAATGCAGTATCATGACACTGCAGCATTTGCTCTTCCATAAAAAATTTTACATGCATTAATTTTTTTTTACTTTGTTTGTATCACGTTTTTTTGGGTTTTAATATTGATAAATATATTTGAAAGGAGCTATAGATAAATTTTTATGACATGCAAAAACTTTATTTTATTTTCAAAATTAATAAAAATTAAAATTTTGCATGAAAAATGTCGCACGTATATTTTTGGAAGATAAAAATATATGTATCTAAATATCTGAAAAATTTAGTAAAGTGCGCGTTTGACTCGCGTTTTTTTAGTTTTTGAAATTTTTTTGCATTTTTAACGTTTCTTAGGCTATAGCGATATTTTTAGTTTTGGCGCTTTTTTCTCATTGTGGCGCTATTTTCTCGTTTTGCGACTTTTTTCGGTTATTGGCACTTTTCATTTCTGCGATTTTTTTCATTTTGGTGCTTTTCTTTTAATTTGGCGATTTTTCTGGTTTTTGGCGATTTTTTTCGGTTTTTGTCGACTTTTTTCGGTTTGGCGATTTTATAATTTTAGAATTTTTTAGTTTTACCGTTTCTGAAAATTTCAACAGTTTGCCTCTTACGGTTTCCAGGATACATTAAGTTGTCAAAATTACATTAGCTTTAATTTTTACCCTTTAATTTTGGCTATATACATACAATTATATGTGCCCTTAATTATCAAAGTGGCCTAATACATATTTTTTTGGTCGACATAATTGTACGAGATAATTGTACGAGATAATTGTACGAGAGAAAACAACCCTGGTAAGATGGAGTTTATGAATATTTTCATAAGACAATAAATTTATTAGATCAGAGCTGTATTTTTTTCATAAGTCGTACGATTATTTAGCATAGTGCGTCATAGCCTTTACTATTTCTCAATTTCATATACAAATTATGGGTTGAATTGGAAACTACGAGTATAATAAAGAGGAATTTCCATGTGCGTTGTTTTGAAATTATGTAGCTAGTCTAGAGTAAACTTTCAAACTTTATTTCATACAATTGCAGCTGAATACATAAAACCTACTTAAATGTTATTGTTTCACTTTAAAAAAATTAAAAAAAAACATTTAAATTGTTTGTTTTTTTTAATTCATCTAGAAAATAATTGACTCATTTAGTTATTCTGCAAAATAATAAGTTTCTAAGAACAAGTTATTTTAATTGTGTATGAGTTTTTATTTATTTTTATTTTGTATAAAAACAATTATTCACAAAAATTGCTATCTCTTTCTGTTAAATTTATTAATTCTAATGAAAAAAATATATAAATTCGCTCACACAAATATAAACCAGGGATCGCAATTACGATTATTTTCCAAATTTAACTGTTAAAATCACACTGATAGAGAAGTGCTACTTGCACAAGGAATATAAAGGGAGTTGTTTTTAGAGTGTCACAACTTTGAGTTGGCATCACTGCTTTATTTCTTTTTTATGCAAGTTATTTTTATTTATTGTATCTTCATATATGAACTAACAATAAGTATTCAAATCTTAAATCTAACATATAATTAATAGGCCCGACCAATGCCAGACATAACTAACTGATAGTTGTAAATAATACATAAGTAGTGATAAGCAAAAAATAAATTTTCAAGCAACTTCATTCGGAGTGTTTAGTATTAGAGCCCTTGTATCTCTCTTTTTTAAGCGGATGTGTCCAGTAAAGTTCAAAATATTACGAGCAAGCGGATTAGGATGTGACTCGAGTTTTGTTAAATATTTGCCTGCGTATTTTGCAATTTCTTCTGCGTATTTTGCAATTTCTCTTCGTAAAGTAAATGTTATATGGACACACTTTTGTTCATTTACCTTAATTCTCCATAAGTTTAACCATAGTTCCATCTGGCTAATGTGTTCCTGGAGTTTACGGGATGCCTCATCAGGGTTTTCGTGCATACTAAGGCAGGCGGTATCGTCGGCAAATGTATAAGTGTGGATACTACTGCTCACAGGCATATCACAAATAAAAGTCAAATATAAAAATGGCCCCAGTATACTCCCCTGTGGCACACCGGATGAGATAGTTTCAGGCATACTCATAAAGTGTCCTTCCACCACTGTAAATTTTCGTGCAAAAATGTAACTTTCCAAAAGATTTAGAATGTTTATTGGTAAGTATGTCTTCAATTTCAAAATCAGGCCTTCATGCCACACTTTATCAAATGCCTGAGAAACATCAATAAACAGGGCAGAACAATACTTCTTTTCCTCAAATGTTTTTCTGATAAATTGAACCAATCTATGCGTTTGCTCAATGGTGCTATGCTGGCTTCTAAAACCAAATTGATGGTCCGGGATGCACCCATTATCAGTTAAAATTAAAGACAATTTTGTCATGAGTAGCTTTTCAAAAAGCTTTGACATTGTTGACAATAAACTTATTGGCCTATATGACTCAGCCTTGGTAAGATCTTTACCTAGCTTTGGAATCATTTTAACCTTGGCAAGCTTCCAGCAGTCTGGATAATACGCAAGTCGTAAAATGGCATTAAAAATGAATAACAGGATTCTAAGTGCAATACGAGGTAACTTAATCAGCATCTGGTTACTAATTCCATCCATACCGGGAGCTTTTTTTGGGTTGAGTTCGGCAATTAGTTTTTGTACATCACACATCGTAAATTTTAAGGGTCGAGGTGGTAGAGCAACTACACTCGGCAAATCAGCAACACCGGTACATGTATTTGGTGTAAATACGGATTTTAAATGCTCAGCAAATATTTTACCTTTTTCAGTATCGCTTCTTGCCCAACCTCCGGTAGATGTGCGCAGAGGTGGCTTAAACTCAACGGGTGTTTTAAGCTTTTTAGCAGCGCGCCACAAAGAGTAATTAGATGCTGGTGTGACATCAAGGCCTTCCAGATAATTTTTAAAAGATGCAGTTTTTTCAGATGCAAGCAACTCTTGGAGTCGTTTAGAACATTCTTTAAATCTGATTTTGTGTTGAGGTGATCTGTGCTGTTGCCATTCCCTTCTAGCTCTTCTTTTTTCACGTACGAGATGTTCAACGTCTGTAGAATAAATTTTATTGAACCCAGTATGCGGATGGGAAGTAGTGGCATGTTCAGAAGCTTGTTTAATATTCTCGTTCAGATTTGCAATGTTCGATTCAATATCATTGGGTGTTCTTAGCGTAATATTTTCTGTGCAATGACTACTAATATATTTTTTGAATCCCAGCCAATTAACACGATTTATCATCTTGACATATGGGTGAGGTAAAGCGCTTCTCAGTGCAGTCTACAGATTGTAACGATCGTGGGAGAGTGATCGGACGAGAGATCTAGGGAAGCTTCAACGTGAATTAATTCCCTAGAAATACTTTTTATGACGCCGAAATCTATAACATCCGGAATTTTTCGTACGTCAGTAGGCCAGTAAGTAGGCTCCCCACTCGAAATAACATCCAAGCCCATTTTTGAAATTGTGTTGAACAACGCCCTACCTCTAGGCGTAATAAGACGCGAACCCCAGAACGTATGCTTAGCATTGTAGTCGCCAGCTGCTACGAAACAAGGTCCAAGAGATTTGTAGAATTTGTCGTATTGGTCCTCAGTAATTGAAAATCTGGGAGGGGAGTAAATTGAAGATATCACGAAATTTGTACAAAAATTTTCAATGCAGATATTTGTTGCTTGTAGATGTTCTTCACAAATGTTGTCAAGAATATAGTGCTTGAGTCTTGACTTTATTACAATTGCACCACATCCACATCCACCACATGCTCTCCCTCTAGGGTCCTTTGTATCATATAAAGTGTAGCCATTCATTTTCAAGAGACTTCTAGAAGTCAAATGAGTCTCAGAAACCAACATTATATCAATATTTTTTTCCGTAAGGAAGTGCTCAAGTTCATTTTTATGTTGGCGAATGCCGTTTGCGTTCCAGAAACATATTTTTAACGTGTTCATGGCTTGTTAATTAATGCTTGAAGCAGAGTATTCTGCATTCTCAGCATTTCTTGCATCATGGTAGTCATATTTGTTGTAAAGTTGTTTATAGTTACCACCAGATTCTCAATAGTAGCTTCCAGGCGACTAAAGTTAAAGCTGGAATTTGCATTCGTTGAATTATTTGGCGGTGAAACATTTTGTGTGGGAATAGAACTAGCCTTAGCAGCATCAGCATACGATACACGTGAAGTCACTGGTTGGCTCACTTGAGCAAAATTGGCGGAGTACACGTTTAATGGTTGAGCTGGAGCTAATTTAGGTTTTTGCACCATAGCCTGCTTGACGAAAGAGTACACAGGACATCCTCTGTAGTTAGCGGTGTGATTACCTCCACAATTACTGCATTTTTTTTCCGCTTGATCTTTTGGTTTGTTACAACTTGCAGTACCGTGCAATTCACCGCAGATAACACACACTGTAGGTTAATTTGCAGTAAGCTTTTGTATGGCCATATTCTTGACAATTATGACACTGCACGGGACCTGCACGCTTATGTGGCTCTTCAACTGTGATTTTTCTGTATAAAAGGTATTTTAAACTATAAATAGGATGAGTCTTTATTTGACCACCCATTTTAACAGCTGACAGTTGCTTTTTGTATAGTTTGCTTTGAAATTTCATTATGAATCGACTTACACCAGTAGGGCGATTCACTAACTTTGTTAGCGATAATGCCATCGTTAAAACAATTATAACGAAAATTTATCGAACTTGCTATTCAGTAAAATTTTTAACGATATTTGCCGTAGGTTAATGTCTGCTGTATCGTTATTTAAGCGACGATAATTTATGTGCTTTTTATTTTATCGACAAAAATCAACAGAAAATATCAGCTGCGTCCTATCGTTAAAAATAAGTTTCAGAATCACACAATCGTTATTTTAAGCGACAAAATGTACAGACAAAAGTTACGATTGTCGGATCGTTAAAAGTTACTAAATCGGACTACAGAGCAACGCGTACAAGTTGTTGAAATTTTTAATCAAAATAATTGTTCTATTAGTCAAACTAATCGTGCACTTCTTCCATTTCCGATGAAGCCCATTTCTGGTTGAATGCAAGGCTGTCAAGTATGACGATTTCTCGCCAATCGCGGCGATTTTTCAACTTGTTTGGCGTCAAAATTTTTAGTTTGGCGACGTTGCGATTTTTCTGACGATAAATAAATTTGTTGTCAATTTTTTGACTATTTTTTTTTAACAAAATCGTAATTCAAAGTTCTTGTAATTCAGGAAAATTTGTTTTTTGGAGGAGAAATTAAAAAAAAAAAAAATCGTACCAAAACTCATCTGCAAAAAATTAAAACAACTTAATTTTAATAATTTTTCTTGTATTAATTATATCAATGAACTCATTTTGAGTTCGGATGAGAAAATTTACAAGAAATAACTTTCGGCGACTTTATTTAAATTTTTGTTGATTTTTTTGCCAAATTTTTATACGATTATTATATAAAAACTTATATTAAAAAAATTTTATATAAAATATATATAAATATAAATAAAAAAAATTTTATATAAAATAAATTTTTTTATTACATATTATTATATTTATTAAGAAAAACTAGATAAATTTAATTAATTTTTAAAATTAATTTGGCGAAATAGGTCCGAAAAAATCTGACAACCTTGGTTGAATGGGTACGTAAATAAGCAGAATTGTCGCATTTTGTCAAAATACCATTCCATCCACAGAAAATTACTGTTCCAGATTGCTCCTTCTACGCGTCAGCCGTGGCGGCCACATGACAGAAATGATATTTAAACAATAATTTCATAAAGTTTTCTTTCCAATAAAGCCCCTTTCATTGATATTAAAAATATATTTCCTTGTTTAATTATGATTTAAAATTGTATCACTCTATAAGAAACACCCTGTACTGTACCAAGATACTTCACGTTCCATGAAACCGTAAGAGGCAAACTCTTGTAATTTTCAAAAACAGTAAAATTAAAAAATCCCAAAATTATAAAATCGCCAAACCAGAAAAAAATCGACAAAAACCAAAAAAAAAATTGCCAAAACCAAAAAAGATCCAACCTCAAAAAAAGTTTTTAATACTAAAATAAATCGGAAAAAAACGAAAAAATCGCCAAAATGAAAAAAAACGAAACAAATCGCCAAACCGCGAAAAAGGTGTCAAAACTAAAAAATCGCCTTAATGAAAAAAATCGCCAAAATGAAAAAAGTCGCCAAACTGTAAAAACGCCACAAACCGAAAAAAATCGCCAAAACGAGAAAAAAATTAAAAATTAAAAAAAGCGCCAAAAATAAAAAAATCGTCAAAAACCGAAAAAAAACTCCAAAACTAAAAAAACAATCAAAACCGAAAAAACCCAAAAACTAAAAAGAATCCAAAACTATATTTTATATAGGCTAAAGTTCGTATTGAATTACATATCTAGTGTCCGTACGGAACCCTTCGTGCGCGGGTCATAGTTGCACTTCACTGAATTTATTATTTTTTTTTGTTTAAAAAAATTTGATTTTTAAACTGAATAAAATATAAAAAATTTAATTAAAATTAAAATTTTTATTTTATATATTCTGACGATGAATTCAATTTTAAATCGGTTAACATTAATTTTAACTCTAAAAATACGCTTTCTACAATTTAAAAGTTAAGCAAAAAATAAAAATCAAAATGTAACTATTATTTCCTGAGAAATAAATAAAAGTCACAAAATAACTTTTATTTTCTGAGGAATAGATAAAAATCATAGTAATTTTTTAAATAAAACTTATAATCGTTACGATCCCTGATATAAAAATAAATTTGCTTCTTTGAATAATAGTAATTTTTTATATTCGAAAATATAAAAAAGAGAGATGCCAGTAGCGACTGTTTGTTGTTTTTTTTCATTATTTCTTTGTTGAGAGCATGATTACCTGTTTGGCATCTCTATATACGATTAATTTAATGATGTTTACATCTTAAACCAGTTAATTTTTTTTAATATAAAATTAAACCAATTGGAGAACTGAAATTCAAAACTGAATTCAATGACGTGGTGAAATTTAACTTAAAAAAAATATAACTAATTAAAAACTTGCTCGGAATGCTTTCTTTTCAACAAAATAACATTTTCATAAAATTTTTTAAGGAACAGTTTTTTAGTTCGAGACCAAAGATTAAACTAATTTTAATCTATGCTTTTTGTTTTTGATTTGTCGTTTATTTGTTTTATGGTCGTAGTTGCTGTTAGGTAAGTTAAGATCAATACATGGCATGTAACATGTACGAGTATTGCAGGCCTTAGATGTCGTAAGATATTGGTTAATCAATTCTGTTCAGTAGACTTAAATTTTTTTAAATTAAATTTTCAGAAGGATTTTTTCTTCAGCCAATTTTTAACTACTAAATTAAATTAACCTTAATCTTCATTTGCAATTTTTGGGTAGTCTATTATATGGGTTTAATTGCTAGTTTAAGCGGCCAATCGTGCCGGTTTAATCTTACTTTATTATTGACCACAAACATTTGTGAAAAATATAACTTTTTGTAAAAATTATATGGTAAAGTAATTTAAAAACACCTAAATAAATATATATATATTTTATATTATATATATATTTCCTTTAACGCGCGCAATATTTTACTTGTAAATAATAAAATATCATGGTTTCTTCTTCTTCCCACAAAAAATCAAAGTATGTTGATAACATGTTTGACTTTTGCACAGAAAATGTTGCCACTAATTTGTTCCTCAATATGGTAATACTGCATATAATAAGAAGTTTAAATTACCACTCAAAAACATCAAACTCAATTATGTGAGATTAAGTTAATTTCCGGATTAGCTAATTAGAGAAATAAAGTAATCTTAATCTCGAACCCAAAAAGTAGCCCTAAGCCGATCAGGATTAAATCTAATCTAAAATCTATAGCTTAACGATTCCATTATTTTTTTTAGTTAATAAAAAAAAATTTTAGAAATTTATTATTCGACATATTGTCATAATTATATTTTATATTTTTGAAGTCTACTGATGATGTATATAGACCAAGCTAAACCACCAGCAAATAAATTTCAAAATAAAAAAAATATTTTTATACCCTTCAATAAAAATGGTAAAGGGAATAAGATTACATAGGTTTGTCATTCCGTGTGTTGTTTCCACAATATTTATATGCGACCCATAAAGTATATAGTTTATTCTGGGTCCTTATGAATAGAGAAGACGAGCAAGAGATGTCCGTCTGTCTGCACGTGAAATCGGTTTAACGAAGCTCCCAGTAAAGCTGGAGACTTCGGTCTTGGACTAGTGTATCAAAAATTGTCCAAAATAGATTGGTAATCAAAAAGAGGCCTTCAGAGAGGGAAAATTTAAATTTGTTTGGTATATATGTATGTACAAGTAATAGACAATTCCAGGGTTGGGATATTCAAAATTTTTTGGTACATAATATATATAAATTATCCATATTTTACTTTTATAAAAGAAAAAGATTGATATAAGAAATCAAAAAAATGTAAAAAGAGGATTTCAGGATTTTAAAGTTTACACTTTTTTCGTATAATTTTTTCGTATATATGTAAGTCAAATTAATTTTTTTTTGTAAATTAAATATATTTTATGTTTTAGAAAGAAATAGTTTTGTATATAAAAATACTAAACCATCTCCAGACCTGGACAATTAAAAAAAATTTTTTTAGTGTATAACTATAACTTAATAAAACTATTTAAGAAATTTATTATTCGACATATTGTCATAATTATATTTTAATTTGAAATTTATTTGCTGGTGGTTTAGCTTGGTCTATATACGTATTTCATTGGCGCTTGAACCAAATCATCAAAAAATCAAATAAAATAGATTCATATCGAATATAAATTATTTTCTGGGTTTTGTATGAGTTACAAAGCCTACTAAGCTTATTTTGTCTTTGTGATTTTCAAAAATATTATTATTTTATGAATTCTCATATAGTTTTTGAAAGTATGTGCATAAAGTAAGAGGTTTGTGACTGTTCAAAATTTGTGGTTGAAGTCTACTGATGATTTGGTTCAAGCGCCAATGAAATACGTATATAGACCAAGCTAAACCACCAGCAAATAAATTTCAAATTAATAAAACTATTTGTTTTTTCTTTAATAACTTAAACTTTATAGCAGAAAGCAAAACTACAATAACAAACAGTGCAACTGATTGTAAAAGCGTTATTTTTTACACTATTGCAATCAATAAAGGTTTCTGACGAGGTGTATTTGTGTAAAATGTGTTGGGGTCACTGAAAAACTAAATTTCGTGAAAATAAGAGTTAGGACCTTTCTACTTGTGACCATCGATATGCACAATCAAGTTGCTTTAGATGTGGCTGAATAAATTGCCATTAGAAAGTGCTGATATCTTTAATGTCCTTTTTGATTAATCTCTCCTCGTTCATTTTAAAAAGGGAAACTCTTAGTAAAATCAAAAAAATTCTGAAATACAGAGCATAAAATAAAATATTCAATTATTTCTATTCTTTTGTCGAAAAATAATTATAGGTCACTTATTCCTAGTTTACACTATGCAAATCTTATTGCTAAGCTGAGTAGTTTGAAGGAGAGATAGCAAAAAATTAATGGTCTATTCTTTTCCCAAAACTAATTTTTATGTGTGTACTTACATATGTTTGTATATATGTACATATGTACATACATATGTATATACTCCATATTACGTACGTCGGTGAAGGGTAAATAAAATACGGCATAGCACTCATAAGGCTCATTTAGCCGACTGTAATGAAATGTAACTGCAAAGGCAGAAAACAGCTGATCAATATTGTTATGCGAAAAGTAATGAAAATAGTTATAAATAGAGATGTAATGTAACGCAACCTACTTTTCATATAAAAATATCGGTCATTACAGTCGGCTAACTGAGCCTTTACTTTTTTATTGTTTTACAAAATAGCACATTTATTATTTTTTTTTATTAAAACTTTTATTTTCTTCTTTTTTTATAAAAAAAAAGTTTTTTTTTGGTAAAAAAGTACAAAATTTACGAAAAATTTAAATAAATAAATTGTGGTTTCGTTTTGTTTTTCATACTCTGCGATTTTAATTATAGACTGTTTAGAAATTAAAATTTTAAATTTATTTTAAAATACTTTATATGTAAAACCAAAATTAATTTATATTCATACTATTCTGGTATAAACTTAATTATTTTTTGGCTTATTTTATATACTATATACACCGGCTTGATATTAAAATTAATACAAAATTTTTTGCTCTGTAGTTTTATTTTGTTAAAAAGACACAACAAATAAATTCTAAAAAAAGGGAAATCAATAAAAAAATATTAATTTTTTAATTTGCTAATTTTTGAGATCTTCATAATTGTTTTTTTATTTAAATTTTTTTACACCGAAAGAATTTTGCTTCATAAATCCAATGAAAGAATTTCATTAAAAATTTTTCACAAATCTAATGATAATTTCACAAATCCGATGAAAATTTCATGAATATTGTGAAACAATTTCATTGGAATTGCTTCCCTGAATATTCTGGTTTCGTTAAAATATTATATTAGATTTATGACAACAATATTTTCTAATTATTAAGAAACCCCTTTATATTTAAGTTATTTCATTCTTTTCATGAAATTATTTTATTGTTTCGATGAAGTTACAGCACTGTATTAATTACACTGTTAAATAAATTTGATGAAGTTTTCAATAAAATAATTTTAACGAAACTGGTTTCATTAATCCAACGAAGCGTGACGTTGGTTGAATTTTAATGAATTTTTCATTAGATTAATGTCGAAATTCATAGAATTTCTGCCGAAAATTCTTTCAGTGTACTACAAAAAAACCTATTAACCATTATTAACTAATAAAAAGCTCAATAGTTTAATGCATACCAATTTTTATGTAGTTTTTTTATAACCTTCTTTATCTATTTTCGGATATCTTAAATTTATTGCAATCAATACATCATCAAATGCAAGTTTTTTGCTAAAGTATTTCAATAGATTTAATAGAGATTTATTCACATCATGCTTCAATACCACATTTTCTTCTTCTTGTAGACCACGTTTTGATGGCCTTGACCGTCAAAATGTTAGTTTTAAACTAGTTTTATGTATTACTTTTGCCTTCTATTAAGTTTTTTTTTTGTTTTAGCTTTTTTTTGCTTCTTGTGTTAACTCTACAAAAGATTTTGTTGCGAATTTCATAAAGACACAAAAATTGTTATATATCAGTTTATTCACTTTCAGTTTTAATTGGAACGAGTTTTTAGTTTTATGTTTCTTATTTATTTTTTCTTTTTGAATTGCTGCACGTAAGCGTAACGTAACTGGTTGCAACTGGTAATTTTATTGCAAATGCTTAGTAGTGTTACCGGTTGTAACTAGTGATTAAATGGGAAACGTTGGTTTACTAACCCGCAAATGTTACAACAACAGGCTTGAATTATACAGGAAAAGGTTAAAGATTTTATATGTGTTGGCAGGCACAGTGGGAATGATGACAAAAATATCTTACTTTTAACAAAAAACTGTCGAAAATTTTTGTCTTGATCGCAAGAAACACTCACATTATTGACGAGAATCGAAACCTCAACTTTCCAGACCGATTTTTATCGATGTCGTCTAACGGGATAATCAGCATCAGAAACTTTCACTATTTATTGCAATATTTGTGCAAGTAAATACTTATAAATAAATTCAGTAAAGTGCAACTTTGACAATAGTTCCGCGCGGGCACTACATACCAGCGATGCCAACTTGGTGCTTTTGACACTATTTTTAGTATTTCTTGAAGACTCAAAATGCTAAATTTTCAGCGTTAAGGCTGGTACTCTGTTCGAAGTTGTGAAAAATTTTCAGTATCATTGATTATTTCGCGTGAAAAATTTGACATGTACTAACGCGCGGTTTTTTTAATAAATTTCTCGCTTTTATTGCTTGAAAGTACGCAACATTGTTAAAATTCCGTGCGAAAAAAGCACTGCTCATGTTGTTTCGCAGATAAACTAAAATGATGCCAGATTAATTATTCATGGAAAAACATGCTGCCATATAGATTTTACGAGTTTTTCGCAAAAATAACAGAGTATTACTTTTGCGAATTTATTTCGCAAATATTTCATACCAAATACTTTTATATGTAGTTTGACATCATTTCGCACGAAATTGTGAACAGAGTACCAGGCTTTAGTGCCAAACTAAGAAAACGCACTATGTAGTGCTTTAAGAAATTTGTGTATTTCTTAAAATTTCTTTATAAGAACTTGCTGTATTTATTTTTTCAGTGTTAAGCATATATTTTTCATATGATATATTTTACTAAAGATCTTGACACTCTTGCCGAGATAGAGAATAGCTTAGAAAATATTAAACATTATTAAACTTCGCATTATTATTTTTACGTTAGTGCCTTTTACGCTTTTTAGATCATAAAATTAAGCTTTTTAGTGCTTAAATTTTTATGTGCTCTTATGTCCAAAAAAAGTTGGCATCACTGCTCCATATGTATGTAATATTATACCAACTTTAGCCTATGTACGTGTATAATCAAATTTGGTACGTGCTAGAGATATTTTAAAAAAATTTTTGCTTCATCGTTTTTTAGTTTTAGCGCTTTTTTCGTTTTGCCAATTTGTGCGGTTTTTGGCGATTTTTTTTACTTTAAGCCATTTATTTAGCTTTTGGGCTTTTTTTCTTTGGCGATTTTTTCGGTTGTTTTTTAGTTTTAGCGATTTTTTTTAGCTATGGCACTGTTTTTGTTTTAGCGATTTTTTTCGAGTTATGGCGATCTTTTGACTTTGATGATTTTTTTTTTGCATTTTAGCGATTTATTTTATTTTTGGTAATATTTTTTTAATTTTTCGGGATTTCTCCATTTTGGCGATTTTTTGTTTCGAAATTTTTTGAATTTTAGGATTATATAGTTTTAGTATTTTTGGCCGTTTTTTCAGTTTTGGCGTTTGTTTTTGTTTTGGCGAATTGTTTCGGCTTTTGCGGATATTTTTCTTTTTGGGGACTTTTTTTAACTTTGGGATTTTTTTGAAAATTTTAAGAGTTTGCTTCTTAAGCTTGGATCACACTATAAGCACAATGTACCGATTTTCGTCACCTTGTTGAAATAAAGTCATAAGTAATAACCTAATTGAAATATAAGGGCATTACACTGCATATCGATGGCTTAATATAAAAAGGGCGTATCCCAATTTTTTTGGAAATCGGCGTTTTTAACGGTTTCTGGAAGACAACGTATAATTGCATGCTTCTTGAAGATATTATTTAGTTAGATGCAAAAATTAAGGACTTATAGCAACATAAAAAATTATTTCTGCATGTAAATGCTTTAATTTTTCTTCAGTTTGTTACTTCTCCCATAAATATTGAAAATTCGAATTCAGGCTTTTTTATATTGAGCCCTCGATATGTAATACAGCCAATATAGACTTATTCTGGAATTAATTGAGGAATAAGGCTATTTATTATGGCTGTATTGCAGTGAGCCGACGAAAATCCGTACATTTTGCAAATAGTGTGATCCAGGCTTTATGGTTTTCAAGATACAGCAAGTTGTCAAAATTACACAGCCTGCATAAAAATTCACTAAGTTTGAATATTTCAGTTGCCTAAATATGTATAATTGTCTGTATATTACATTACATTTCAACATGTTTCGTTGCTCGCTTTAGAACACCCTTTAATTTTGAATTGTCATTTATTTGTTGTTATAGCGGCCAAAGTTTTTTATATTCTCTAAAAATTTCAGGCCCGTAGTTTTTACTTACGGTTATCGAGAAAACAGCCTGTGATAGACAAACAGACTGACGGACAGGTGGACATCGCAGCGAAAACAATAGGGTTCCTTTTCACTTTTGGTTTAGGGAACCCTAACAAAGTAAGAAACTATAATAATATTTTATTTAATTAAAAATTTTTCCACTGTCGTTATGTAAATAAATCTCAATACATTTACTTAGATGTGTGGCTGCATAAATATTAGTATTATGAATTAGATATGTATTTTCTTTTATTTTAACGTTTTAGTGGAATCTTTTTAAATTACTTTACTTTTTATTTTTTAATTTTTAAGTTATACAATTTTTTATATTGTTTTTGTTTTCTTTAGTATTGAGAATTTAAAAAAAAAAACAAAGAAAAATATTTAAATGTTTTTAAAATTGTAAAATAAATTTACTGGGTTGATAAAATATAATAGACGAGACCTACACAGAATCATCTTCTTGATTTTTATGCGAAATATACATTTACAATTTTATATTTCAAGTCTTATTACTTTATTATACTTTTTTATCTTTATAGATAGCTCTCATTACGATCATTAAAAATATTTTAATAATCAAGAAAGTTTATATCTATGTGAAATTTCCTTATTAATTTTCTTTATTTATATTTTCTGTGATATAAAAGAAGCCCAGCTAAAAAATATTGTTATCCTTCAAAGTGAATGCTGCATGATTCTATTACTGCATAGATAATTATTTATAATAATGGGTTCTTGAAGTTTTGCTAATATTCTTATATAGTTACTTATTCTGGACTAATTAAAGTAGATTTAAATTTTTTTGTATTTTCAAAATCATAATAAACAAATATGGGATTCGGTTCACCTTTCAAGTAGATTTTTTTTCCCGGGGGATTTTTTATGAGGCACACAGGGAAATAATAAAAAAAAATAATTGACAATTTCACATTTAGAAAACAGCTGCTTTCACCTTGGCATTGAATTTATGGTGAGCAGCAGCTTTTAGTTTTAATATTTTTATGGAGCGCGATCCCAGGATATTTAAAAAATTTTTCCACTTTCCCGGGAAATGAAACAATGCGAGAGTAAAATTGACGGCATGCTATATATTTTTTATAAAAATTAGTAAATATCTAAAATAGATGTGAAGAAAACTTTTGAAGTTATTAGAAAACTCTCATTTTTAACCGACTTCTAAAGAAGGAGGAGATTATCCTTACATTGTTACTTCATAACTCGGTACATTCTTTTTTTTTTGTCTGAGACGTTATAGCTCCCAATTAGTCCTTATGTTTGCTGCGAAGCCTAGCCCATTAATATTTATTATTATATTTCACTTGGTTCTGCATAACCGATTTTTGCTAAACTTGCCACGCACCTTGAGGTCTAAAATAGACGGGCGGAGTTACGAACATTAAAATTAAGTTTTTTATTTTAAGTTTATATTCCACCTAGTTCTTCTTAACCAACTGACTTAAAAATTTTTTTTGTTTGAAATAGCTTGCTTCCATTAATTTTTTTCGAAGTAGAGATGTGTGCGTGTCGTGTTTTTTCCGTGACACGAACACGCACGACTCAACACGAAGTGTTCGTGTCAAAAAATCTAATTTCGTGAGTGTTCGGGTCGTTTCGTATTGAGCAAAATTGACGCAAAAACACGAAACGATCTTAGATGTAAACTATGTATGAATGAATTTCCACCAAAGAAAAAATTTAATATTTTGTTTCTTCAAACATACAACACGAGCATAATTGTTGATATTGTATGGGCCTCTGAAGCCGAAAGTTCCGTACGTAAGCCGATAGTATCAGCTGTGGTGGCAGATAGTATCAGCTGACAGTGCCAACTTGGTGCCATATTTTGAAAAGCGACTCTTGCAAAAAAATCAATTAAATTTTCTGACTTTCAATACCATAGCAATAATATTTAGTGCGTTTTGTGCAGTATCTTGTTGACAAAATTTTTCGCGTGTGTGTTCCGTACGTGTTGAGCGTCTTGGTATTCGTGTTCGCATCGTGTCGTCTTGGAACAATTTCACACGCGACCATCTCTACTTTGAAGTCGGTTTTTTTGACTGAATTATTTTTCAAAAAATTTTTGACAACGAACGGTTCACTCGATTTTAGTCAAATCGGCAGCAATCGGATATATCTTTTTTAGATTAAGAGCTGATTAGATTTTTTTTAAAGAACAAATACAACCCGCAAAGCGATTAGCTTGTCCGCAGAAAACACCCAGGGTCAGTACTGAGAGGCTAGCATCGCTACCACTCAGCCACAGGAGCACCCATCTGAACTTTGAACACTTTTCTGAAAATTTTCGAAATCTACCGATCTGAATCGATTAACTATCTTGCGACAAATTTGATTCCGATTTGTTTCCCGTTCTTGAATTATGAGATGTTTACATACATGCTCATAACAGATATGTACATACATATGTATGTACACCCATGAGATTATGCTATTGTCTTTAGAACAGTGTAACAATATTGTACGATATCCACTGCTCGTTATCGAAAGTAACGATTAGACCCCAGACTTAGCTGTATGATTTTTTCAAATCTGCAAAAAATCTTACCAACGAACAGGTTTACCAAGATCATTTTTGTAATCAAGTTCATGAGTAAAATCTTTTTAATTCTTTTTCTCGCAAAACATTAACTTCAACTTTTTGCTTGGTGAAAAAATTGCTTTTTTATGTGTTTCATAAAAGTGTCTGTCGTGAAAAATAGAAATTAATTCTTGTTTGCAAACAGAATGATGAAATAGAGCATATAACTGACATAATGCACCTGCAGTTGTATTTAGTTCAGGGTACCATTAAAATTAAATTGTGTTTGTCAAATATTGACAATTTAACTAAAGCGTGTTTATGTTTATTATTTTTATAATTTTTATATAAAAGTTATATACGTATATCTGTATGTACATACATATACTCGTTAACGTTAGATATAAAGCAAAAAAATTATACAACTTGATCATAAACGTCTTTGTTAATAATAAGAAATTTTAATGTTGTAAAACAAAAATAAATGAAACGAAAAAAAATTAAGCTTCAAAGACGGCTATAAATCGTTAAGACTGTAAAAGCCTAATACTATGTTCACACTTACGTATTTAATGCATTCGCGTTTAAGAGCTTAAAACACGACGATTTTCAGGTGTTTTGCCATACATTGACTTGTTTTGTCAAATATATCCAATAAGTTGTTTTAGATTTAAACACTTCATTAAACACGTAAATAAAGTATGTTCTGTGCTATTTTGATAACTCTTGCAACTTTGTGTAGCTATTAACCCAGATAGCACCGGAAATTTTTTTCTTTAAAACTTAAATTTTTATTTCGTAAATAAATTTTGTAATAAGTTTCTAGAAAAAAATTTTATATATTTTTTTCGGAATGGGGTGTCCTTTTAAAAGGACAGCTCAGCCAAGTGGGTTAAATGGCTGCGAGTGAAAAAAATTATTTGGTACACTAGTGAAAAAATATTCAATTATTTGTAAAAACAAGTATTCTTTTGTCAAAATTTTTATGGAAATTGTTGTTGTTGTACATGCAATAATTATTAATGAACAAATAACACCAAACCTAATAATAAATTTAAATTTTTTTAAAAGCGAATGCTTACATTCTTTACATCTTAATTTTACTCAGTGCTTATAATCATAATTGTACGCGCAAATATTTTCTCCCAAGCAACTGTGACTATAGCCGATTCCAACATACGAGTATAACAGTATCTCTGCTTCGTTTATGCAACTAAAAATAAAAGGGCACATGCGTATCAAACGCATTGAATCTCTCTCATACTGACAGTCTGAGTATGTTTATGTATAGGATAAGGGTATTTAATAGGACAAAAGTATATGCTCCTGATACTCTGGATATTTATATGTGTGTAAACAAAATATCCCTGTATATACGCATGTGTATCCGATTAATAGTCATAGTATTTTTATATTTATGCGTATAATTGTAGCTCATATAGTTTAAACATTTGAGTTAAAGTTTTTTGTGCTGCGTAATTTAAAATATGTGTATAAAAATAGTTGTTGGTTGTTTATACTTATACTTATTCGATTTAAAATTAATGCGTTTTTTTGCATATGAGCGCGTTTTTTAGTTTTAACTGTACGCATTTATAGTTTTTTTTGACGGCAAATAATCAAAGAGTACTTAAAACAATACTTTTTTCACTCTTTACTACAGACCTAACAGCTGGATCGATTTTAATTTTTTCTGTTTGAAAGGTGACTTGATCTTGAGTGGTCTTAGTACATACATATGTACCGACCAGGTGTTTAGAAGATATCAAATCTTTTATAGATGTCTAAAATGTTTAATGCGTAGTTTCCATAATACAAGCAAACGACTTGCCTAGAATTTTTTTATAGAAACTACTAAAAAATTTTACACCCTGTTTCCACAACTTTTTTTTATGAAAATCACTTAAAAAAATTTGTGTTTTTCATATAATTTTCAAATCGTCCGTCCTTGTTGTGGAAACAGACAATTAGTGTTTTTCAGATATTTTTGCTTGCATTGTGGAAACTACAAATAATTATGTTATTTTACACCCTGCTTGCACAAGTCAGGCAGGCGACTCGTCTCGAAAATTGTTGTGACAACCACTAAAAAAAATGTGTGCTTTTCATATAAACTTTCTACTCAAGCCGACCGTCCGGGATGTGGAAACAGGATATTAATAAGTTTTCGTTCTAACTTTTACGAATTGAGTGAAAATATTGTTCTTTTTTTCTTTTTGTTTCTCTTCTGAATAATTTTCGCTTTAATATAACTATATGTATATTTACTTTATTTACTTTTATTATTATTTTACAGCCTACCTATACCCTTAATTCCTTTCCTCAAACACTCATCATGACCACAACCCATGAGAATCCTGGCTTTGTTGGAGATGATGGCTATGGTAATAGCGTTAGCAAAAACAACATTGAAGCAGGCCATTCCTTAAGTAAAGACAATGATCCGCCACCTAAGGACAGTACACCAGCAGAACGGGATACTTGGGGTAAAGGTATTGAATTTTTAATGTCCTGCATAGCCATGTCGGTGGGTTTGGGTAATGTGTGGCGTTTTCCCTTCACCGCTCTCGATAATGGTGGAGGAGCATTTTTAATACCCTACCTAGTGGTCCTATTTCTAGTGGGCAAACCAATCTATTACCTAGAAATGATTATTGGACAGTTTTCCAGCAGAGGATCCGTTAAAGTATTCGATTTATGTCCAGCAATGAGAGGTGAGTGGCTAAACATAAAATATCACACAATCTAAATACGAGTATCATTCGAAACCATTCTCACAACTTCATTTTTGTTTGTCTTTCACAATTTTGTATGGCTTTCGTTGATTTCTATAATATTTACATATGTAGGTATCGGCATTGGCCAGGTATTTTCTATTTCAATGATTACCACTTATTATGTGGCCATAATGGGTATAACAGTACGTTACTTGTTTGAGTCCTTTATGTCACCACTGCCCTGGTCCCAGTGTAGCGATTCATGGAATAGTAGCTGTGTTCCATCATCTGTAGATGTTTTACCTAGCGACAGCAATAATTTATCAACTTCTTCCATTGTCTTGCCAAATGTGTCATCTAACATTTTGAATAATAATATCACTATTGTTAATGATTTGAGTAGTAAAACACCTAAATCCTCAGCTGAATTATATTTTATGTAAGTGTTTTTTTAATCATATTATCATACGAGTATGTATGCATGAAATTAATTATTTTTACGATTTTATCTTTTAACAATTGCATGCTTATTGTATTCATTCCTTATATTACCTTCATTCATTATCTGTTTTCGTTACATTTTATTTGATTGCCTTTCTGTATCCACCATAAACAGTTTCAGATAAATTTTGCTTTTGTCATTCTTTTTGCAAGTCATCAAAGTAATTGTAACATAGTCTATAAAATATATACGACTCCCTATAAAGATTAAGAAATTTTTGATCTCTCAAGGGTTGAATGAATATACAAGACACTTGCTTGAAATTTTTACACAATTGCTTAATTCACAACAATTTGTATCGTATACTACTTGTGTATCAAATACATACACTTTCTGTTTTTTAATTGTGAACGTCGTGTGTGTAGTCTATTAATGTATTTTATATTTTAAATGAAAAAAGAAGAACAAGCTACATACAAGTTCTCTCTTAATATATACAACATTTTAAAAACATAAATAAAAGTGTAATAGTGTATTTCATTTTTATTTGAAAATTTCCAACAACAAATTTTACACTATTGTATTTAATATGATAATACAATATATACAAAGATACAACAAGTTTTGTGAGTTAAGCTAGTCACCCCTATCGTGAATAAAATGTGAAATGTTCATTCCCCATGAAGGGAAATTCGTAATCTTGGATTTCATGGGAATATTTACTCCCGCTATCAATGCGTAATGTAAAAAACGGGAAGAAGACTTGTAAAGCTTCAAAATTAATTTAAAACCAAACAAATAAAGTTTAATAATAAGAAATACACACATTTTGCGTTTCAAATAAAATTTTATAGAGTGTAAAGTTGTGTTTTTAACTATTTTAAACGCCGTACAAACAAAGAGAGACATGTTCAATGAAAAATGGTGTTCCAAGGAATTATTGTTATTGATCTTGTCATAAAAATAATTATTTATAAGTTGTAATATATAATTGCAAGTATAATATTGAAATTATGCAGTGCATTAATTCAGTTCGCCTGCAAAAATAAAGTGAACAAAACCAAGTAAAAAGCTAACAAATCCATGTGAAAAATATTATACACGATAAGGGGAATCAAAAAAGGGAACACATTTCAAGGGAAAAATTATTCACTGTTGTAATTTGGGGAAAAGGGAAAATATTTCGAGGGAAAAACTATTCACGATAGGGGTGAATATAAAATACGAGTGCGAAATGACAAATTATTTTGCATTATCGAGATATCGTCGCCGGTTATGTGTAGATTTTTCAAATTTTTTTATTTCACCATTATAAAACTTTATCAGCCCTATCGTGAAAAGTTTTTCCCTGGAAATATTTCCACTTTTTACCAAATTGCAATCTTGAATAATTTTCCCTCTTATTTTGATTCCCCTTATCATGAACAATATTTTTCACGTGCATTTTTTAACTTTTCCCTTGGTTTTGTTCATGCGAATTGAATTAATACATGGAATAATCTTGATATTTTCCTTCGAATTATATATTAAAAGTTATAAATATTTATTTTTAGGATAAGATTAGTAAGCAACCTTTACGATTGTTAACAATAATTCCCTGCAACTGTTTTTTTCATGGTTTGATCAAAGGTTTTTGCCAAAAACGAGCTACTGAATGAGTTCGATACAAGTCTAGTTCAAAAAGAGCTGTTAGACACAACTCTAGATCAAACCTATTCGACTTGGGATGACCTTATTCCGTCAAGACTTGACTGAATGAGTTCGACCCAAGTCTAAACTCAATTTATTTTAATTGGTTTCGATCATAGGTTTGTGTCTAAAATAAGACTGAATGAGTTCGATGCAAGTATACTAAAGAATAAACTTGGGTGGAACTCGTTCAGTCGGTCGATATTGACACAAACCAATGATCAAACCTATTTGAATTATATAGGTCTAAAATCAAATAAAACAATTAAAAAAAAAATTTTCATGTCACACTATCTGCTCAAGCGCTGCTATTATCAAAGAAAACAAGTTTCGCACAACAAATTTCAGTAAAATATATTTATAAATAAAAAGTGTTATCTTTTTTTTACAATAAGATGTTCTAGTTTTAGTTGATGGTGGATACAGGCCATATAAAATGTATTTCATACCTTTCACGTATTAAATTTTATTTCACCTTACGTTACTAATGCTATTTTTAATTTTATTTGTGTTAACGATTAGAAAGAAATTCTTTTAAAAATTTAATTAATTAATCTTATAATAATTTCTTTCATAATGCTTTCGAATACTTTCTGAACTTTAGTAAACAATTTATTTATCATGACCACTTTCTAAACCCGATTGATTTGCATGCTTCCAAAAAGTGCTCACTTCAATTAAAATGTGTTTGGACATAACATACTTATGTACATAAATAAGTCAATTAGTCAGCTGGCAATCTTTTAATATATTATTTTACCATCGAATGAAATTGTCTGATTCAACATTTTACAAAAGTTGCAACATTCTTTTTTTATTAAAATTGGAAAATTAAAAGCAATTTAATTTATTTGTTAAAAAAAAGAATCTTTTTTCTGCTCCACAACAGACAAGCGCTAAATAAATCATCAGGAAATTATTGTAAATATGTACATATGTATGTATGTACATATGTATGTATATATGTATATGAAAGTAATGAAAAGTATTCCTAGTTTGGCGTAATTGGTTGACACTTTCATTTAAAATTATTCTGATTGTCATAAACAAAAAAAAAACCAACACGACACAATCAATAGCAATAAAAGTTAAATTTATTTTACAAAAACACATCATTACAAGGCACGAGTACTTTTATAAAGTTCTGCTAAAATTAGTTACATATGCTTTCAAACAAATTCATTTTAGCTTATTTTATTATTAGTGTATGAACTTGGAATTGGGCAGTCGAGTGTAAAAATTATTAATTAAATAATGTATACATATGTACATACAAAAAGTTAATAATACTAAAAGAGAAAATTATAATTTTAACTTAAGTTATAGACAAAAGAAAAAAAACATTACATTGAACTATGAAACCAATAATTTAGAGAAAAAAAACCGGAAAAAGAATAACAGGTTATTGTAGAACTCTAAATGCTTTACTATAGGAAACTAATGCGTAAAGGTACGGTCACACTTGTCAAACATTTGCCCAAAAGAAAGCGTAACCAACAAACACTAATGGAAACAGTTTTGATAAAGACACTTGCTTATCAAATTAAACAGTTTCCAACACAACTAATATCATAGAATCCAACATTATTGGTGGATACTCTTTAACTTGACAAATCTTTGTCTTAATTGAAAAATTTTTCATTAGCATTTAGTGGTTACGTTTTTTTGGGCAAATGTTTGACAAGTGTGACCGTACTTTAAGCTTTTTTATATAAATTTATACATATAGAAATCTAAATCTTTTAATGAGTGTACAGTGGGTAACAACACAATACATACAACATATGTATCTGTTATCGTCACTTATTCTTAGGAGCCAAATAATAAATGTAAGGTAAGATAATTTATTGGGAAGGTAATTTTATGAATTTATTAAATGTTTTCAAGTTGTACCGATATGTTTGAAATTGAGAAGTTGTGTAGCTTTGTATGTACCCGTATATAAATTTATTACAATTTTAGATTTTTTTTAAATAATTTTCGCAATTTCTACAATACATACATACATACATACATACTACATATCGCTCATTTACTCAAAGAACGTCATAACTTTAAAAATTTCAATTTTTAAGTTAATGATGCGGAATTAATCCTCATATCGTTCTTCATATTGTGTAAAAATAGGTCTGTTCATTTACTTTCCCAGCAGAAACTAGCAAACGAGAGAGTATGGCAGAAATTTACAAAATTACTCTCATTAATGTGAAAAAGTAAATGAACGCGTTACTTGTAAAAATTTGCAGGAAAATTTTATTTATATCAGAACCATGGATGGAAATTATGAGACATAATTTAATTTGATAATATTTTAAATTGCAATATTTTTTGAAATTGACTCTTAATATGTAATTCTTTACACAGTTTCATGTGTTTTTCCTATTTTTATGCATTTTTCATAATTTTTTTAATTTTATTTATTAAAAAATACAAAACTGCCACTTTCCATCTCTGATCATATATGAGAAACAAACAAAATTATTTGCCATTAAAATTTAATTTATGTGGCTTTATGAAAGAAAAATAATAAGTTAAGAAAATATACTTTATTTTTACATACGTATACATGTTTTTTTAAACAAATTCTTCTAAGTAAAAATTTTCCAAGTAATAATTTATATGAATTTTTTTGTCTCTCAATTTTTTTTTCTCTTTTGACGCTCTCTCCTTGCAAACTTTTTAAGTTAATGAACACTTTCCAGCATTTATTCCAACCCAAAATATTTCTTAGAGGTAGATTCCTTGTGAAAAAGAGGTAGTTTCCAACAAATCTTACTTTAAAAAGAGGTAGATCTACAAAACTTATGTTTTAGAGAATTTTAAACACATTAGAAACATGTTTTTCATACCGAATTCAATTATTTTATCGTTATTTAATCAACTTTAAAATTTTTAAAAAATATTTTTATTAAATAATATCTAATGCTCCTCTGTAGTTGTAGATTGCCCAGCGCTAGCGCTGATATATCTTGTAGCTTTCCTTGCAGAGTATCAATAAAGATTCTTTCTACAAATACTTTTTAACAAATTAACTTTCAACATTCGAACTATGTATGCAATTTTCTCACAAACTGGGACATTAAAGGAAATATTTGGGCTTGAAGCAGGGTTTAAATAGTAAAGTCAACACAGTGGTGCTTACATGCATTTCTAAAATATATTTACGTTGAACTTCTACCTTGGATTAGATAAAAAAAAGCTCGGGTAACTACACTTTAGCATTATTATTGAGAAACTGAAAAAGCGGTAGATTTTTCTCGAAAAGTGGTAGAGTTGAGTGAGATACCCAAAAGAGGTAGATCTACCACAAAAGTGGTAGAGTTGGCATCGCTGCTTTCCAGTAACAATTGTTACAAATGCGTAACAATTTTTAGTAAATAAACAAACCTAATTTCATTCAATTTTTTTTAAGAGAAAAATTAATTTTTCTTTTTCCTTTAAGTTTTGTGTAAATTGAAAACTCTTTTTCTGGCAAACTGGTTTTTCTTTGAGTTATGATATTGTTTGAGTAAATGAGCGATATGTATGTACATAATTCTTGAACGTAAAAGAAAATAAAATTTAAAATTAATAACAGATGAAAAAAAGCAATTAACAAAGTTTTATTGTATATGAAATATATCAGAAAGATTTTTATGACAGTCATAAAAGTTTATGAGTTACAACAAATAGGACGTGGCTAAACAAATTGATCATTTAGTCGAATATAGAAGTGTATAACAATTTTCAAACGTTTTGTTAAATGATATATGTAGGTAGTATGTGTATTTGCATAATTGAATGTTCATCATTTCTTACTAATGGATTGAATTTTAATTTAATTCGATTTGTCTATTTTAATTAATTTACATAAATAATATTGCAACTCTCTGTTTTTCTATTTTCAAACTCAAGTTATCATATCTGCTTGCACCATTAAATTTTTCATGTAGAAATTGCTTTGTGTGCTTTCATCATCATCATTATATTTTCTTCCTGGCATTTCGAACTTCATTGGACTATCCTCTCTCTCTCTCTCTCTCACGTCACTCTCATATGCTTCTTCTATTTAAAGGTATTGGAATGGGTCAGGCATTTATGGTTTATATATTGGCTACTTATTATGAATCAGTTTGTGCTATTATCGGTTATTATTTGGTTGAATCGTTTCGTGATCCTCTACCTTGGGCCTTTTGTCGTCCCGAGTGGGGAAGCAATTGCATTAATTCTTCATACACTGAAGTAAATTCACTAGAAACGGTTGAGGGCACGAATTTAACAAATAGTACTTTGAATGATTTAATAAAATCTGAGCATATAATGAGAACTACTCGTACTACTAATCGTACGATTTCAAGTTCGGAGTGGTATTTTGTGTAAGAAAATTACTTTGTGTCTTTCGAAAAAGGGAGTAATAAAATGTTTTATTTTTAAAATTTGATTAGCAATGATGTGTTGCGAGAAAAGCAAGACATAAATGATGGCATTGGTTTACCTAATTGGGAGCTAGTATTGGGCTTATTCGTTGCTTGGCTGAGCGTTTTTCTCATTATCCGCCGGGGTGTGAAGAGTTCCGGTAAAGCTTCATACTTTTTGGCCATATTTCCTTACATCATCATGTTCGTGCTGCTGATAAGAGCAGTTACATTACCAGGATCCATGGATGGCATTATCTATTTCATCAAACCTGACTGGAGCAAAATTTTGGATCCCAAGGTACAGATTACTCAATTCTTAAAATGTTTGTAAGCATTAAATTTAATTTAATAATTTCATTTTCATTTTTGGTGCCTTTGACAGGTTTGGTACGCTGCTGTAACCCAATGTTTCTACTCATTGTCTGTGTGCTTTGGCAATATTATTATGTATGCTTCGTTCAATAAATTCGGCCATAATGTACATAGAGACGCCACCATTGTGACTGCATTGGATACCTGCACCTCCCTATTGGCCGGCTTTACAATATTTGGCATTTTGGGTCATTTGGCTCATGAGATTGGTACCGATGATATAGGCAGTGTGGTAAAAGGTGGTGCCGGTTTGGCTTTCATATCGTATCCTGATGCTATTGCCAAGTTTAAGCAGTTGCCTCAAATATTTTCTGTGCTATTCTTCCTCATGTTGTTTGTGCTGGGTATTGGTTCCAATATCGCTATGACATCGTGTACTGTGACAGCTATAAGAGACAGTTTCCCTAATATTAAGCAGTGGCAATGTTCTTTGGGTATTGCAGTTATTAGTTTTGTCATAGGTTTGGCTTATGTTACTCCGGTATGTGTTTTCCATATACAAATGTATTTAAAAACTTAAATTTATTATTTGTTAACCACTGTTTTTTGGACTCTATAGGGTGGACAATTTATTTTGACTTTGGTGGACTATTTTGGAGCATCTATGATCGCTTTATTTTTGGGTATAGCCGAGTTATATGTCCTGGGCTGGGTCTATGGCGTTGATCGTTTGTGCAAAGATGCCGAGTTTATGATGGGATTTAAGGTTGGTCCTTATTGGCGTTGGTGCTGGGGTGTTTTTACGCCTTTAATTATGACTGTAATCCTAATTTACTTCCTATCGACATATACACCCTTGACTTATAACGACACTCTTTATCCCAGTTGGGCATATGGTGAGAATTCTTAATACATATTTTCGATTTGATATAACATTTAACTAACTAATTTAAATAACTATTATAATATCTAAGCTGTTGGGTGGACTATTACCTGCATTGGAATCTCACAATTACCCATTTGGATTGTAGTGGGCATCATACGCTCGCCAGGAGCCACATGGAGCGAAAAGATTCGTGGCGCCTTTAAGCCAAAAATTGACTGGGGACCACTCGATCCTTTGTTAAGAGAGCAATATAACAAAGAAATTGATACTGATTCTGCAGCTTATCGGAGTCTGAGTTGTTGGGGCTACATTAAGAAAAACCTTTTCGGCTAATTTCTTTAATATAAGAACTTCAGTAAAGTATTATAAACTTAAAAAAGACAAACTAATAGAATTAAATTATGCTTAAATTAATTTAAGTTATTCAAACTTGCCAAAATATCTACAAAACAAAAGCAATATATAAAATTTTTATTTTTTAATTTCCATATACATAGATAGATTTATCCGATGTTTTTTATGAAATTGAATGCCTGAATTTGGACAGACAAAGTTTACTTGGGCAAATTTTACTTTGAAAAATTTTGTTGAACTTTTTTAATGGAATGTTTAGGTTATTATTGCGCTTTACACAATGAAATTAATATAAAATCAAATTTTTGAGTACATAAAGTATTCACTCACAACCTAAATCTAAATCCCTTCTGATTTTAGCCTCTCATCCAAAAACCCAACTTTGCAAAGTTAACATTGTGTGTTTAAATTCTGCCTGATGGATTCATCAAATTTTCACATTGGTATCCGGGCGTTTGCCTTCACACTGTCAAAGCAAAGTTTTGTTTAGCATTGCCTTTCAATTAATCTATTCAATCACTCATACGAAATAAATAAGATGAGTGTCAGACTATCAGATTTTCCCCATTTCTTACTAGCAAATAAGAAAAAAGTTTCATGCAAAAGGCATCGTGTAAATCTAGTCATAAAAATACATATAATTCCAAACTACTATTGTACATACATATATAAAAGTATAGCTTTAATTTATTGCAAAACAATTTATACAAAACAATTTATTTTTTATTAATTATAGAAATGAAAAAGATTTTAACAAAATTGTCTAAATTTTTACCTCCAGTTGCACTTTAAATGAATTTTCCGGCAGCTGCATCTAGCAGGCAGTGCAGTTGATTATTTAAGGGCTTAACCATACCAGCTGGCAAGTCTTCTTTGTCCTTGAAAATGCGCTGGAATGGAAGTTTTTTTTTATAAATTAAATAGGTATATGAAAATTTACTAATTCTTTTAAGATATCAAAAATTAGAGGATTGGAGATAACACCGATAAATAAGTTTTTAAATTAAAAAAAATTAGCTTTTTTCACAAAAGAAACCGCTATTATATTTGAATTCCTAGCAATGTATAAAAATGCTTATATGGTAACACTGTTTATAGCGTCATCGCATTGTTAACAGGACTGTATTAAATACCGTTAGTTTTTATTTGTTAGTGAACAATGAATAATAGTGAGTGATTATTAGTAGAAACTAAAACAAAATACAATATCAGTACAAATATCAAAGTTTTTGTTGATATTTATTGAATAAATATTTAAATTAAATAATATGAAGGTATGTATGTACATATGTATATAAATATAAATCTCTTGAAGTTCAGTGCATTATATAAAAGAAAATTCTTACTTTTAAAAAAGAACGAGAGATTGTCACATTTGTAGACAGTGTACCTTATAATTTCTTTTTAAGAAATTTTAATTTTAATTTAATGAATTATTGTACTATGTACTTACTTTCACAATATCGGCTTTTCCCTCACCGCACATGACAAACATACATTGCTGGGCATTATTAATTAGTGGAAATGTCATTGTTACCCGTTTGGGTGGCGGTTTGGGAGAATTATCTATAGCAGCTATTAAATGATCTCTTTCCTTCAATAGTGAATGTTGTGGAAACAGCGAACAGGTATGACCATCCGGTCCTATACCCAGAATCAGTAAATCAAATTGTGGCACATCGCCGCATTTCAAATCAAATTCTTTTAGAATTTTTTCCTCATAATCTTGAGCACATTCCTTCAAAGTCAAATTCGTATTGATGCCAATAAACTGATCTTCTTTCAGTGAAGTTCTAGGCAATAATGCAGCTTTGTAAACACCAATCGTTGAGTCTTTGTCCGTTTCGGGTACAAATCTTTCGTCACAGAAGAAAAACTTGAATTTTTCCAAGTTTTCATCAATTTGTGATAAGGCTGTAGCTAAATAATTGACAACTGAACCGCCTAAGAATATTTAAAGTGTGTGTTAACGTTTGAGGACAAAAAACAAGGTCAAATTTCGCTCACCTGATACCCCCATACGAAACACACCATTTGCTTCCACAGCCTCTTTAGAAGCCTTCTCCAGCATGCTGCGCAGGAGATCAATGACATCCTGTTCACTTTTTACTTTATGGAAATGCATGACTGTTGGAGTTTAATAAATAGAATAGACTTAAATTACAATATCACACGGTAAATTTTTCCTATTTTAATTAAAATTAGAAGCTTAAAAAAAGTTGCACCGGCAGTGATGCTACTCTAGCTTTTTTCTATTGAAGATAGCGATACTAAATTTTTCATTTAAGCCGCCTTTTGACATAACATTAATATATCATAATGCTTCGATTATCATATCTAAAAGTATAATTTTTAAATGACAGAATAGAAATATTTTAGTTTGTTTAGTTAAAATTATAATTAATAGCCACCATAACAAACAAAACGTCTGAAACGTTTAAGTTCTTTAAAAGCTTCAATTAACTTACAATAGTTGGCAGCATTGTTCCAGCAGTGAGCTTTTTGTTTAGATTTGTCAAGCAGCTGTTTTTTTGCTGATATGTAATGGCAAGTTGTATACAAAAGCTGTTCGTGATGCTGAGCTTTTGTATATAAAGATAAACAATTCAAGCAAACAGCTTTTAAGGTGTAATAAGCAACGTGTGTAACGCAAATTACGAAAGATGGCACTGTATAAAAATTAAATAAAACGATAAAGTGTAGTTTGAAAATTACCTGTTCAAAGAAAAATTTTGTTTTTCACTAGTTCATGTTATACATACATATTTAAAATATGTATGGCTGATTTTTATTTCGATTGTGTATAAATATATTTTATAAATTGTGTAGCTCTTCTAAGGCCGGGTTTACATCTGTGTGCGAAATGCCACACAAGCGTAAAAAAACGTAACCAACTAATTACTAATTAAAAACTGATTGATTCAGACATGTATTTATTAAGTTAAACAGTTTCATAAATAATTAATAGACAATTTTATAGAATCCAAAATGATTGCAAACTGTTTAAATCAATAAATACATGTATGCATCAAACAGTTTTTCATTAGTAATTAGTTGGTTACGTTTTTTACGCTTGTTGTTGTTGTTACGTTTTTTTTGGGCAAATGACACACATAAAATGCCAGATCTAAACTCAGCCTAAGACTGCGGATAACAAAATGTGTATGTTGGCACATGCATATTTATAAGACCTTTCAACAAATGAGAGAATTTTCATATGCTTTACTACAGCGAAATATTCTAAAACAAACGCTAAACAATACTGTTGGCAAGACAAACAACTGAAACAAATATCTTGCCAACAGTGTTGTATAGCGTTTATTTTAGAATTTGGAAATTTTCTCATGTCTTGAATTGTTTTATAATTGGTCTTGTGCAGAACTTTAATGTACATACATATCGTTGGATAGTTATTGGTTTGCCGCACAGTATATTTAAAATACATTATTATTTGATATACATTATTGAATTTTTGAGCTAGTGATGCAGAACAAATCCTCATATAGTTCCTCATATTATGTAAAAATTTCATGCGAATGTCTTTTTTACTCAACTCTTGAGAGAAAAATTAAATTTTTTGTTTGCATTAAGTTGTGTGTAAATTTAAAACTTCAAACTCTCTTTCTGGCAAACTGGTTTTTGGGAAAACTTTGTAAAATATTTCGTTCCTAAACATTCCAAATTTGTATGAAAAATAACGAAAATTCGTTTCAAAGCACATTTTTTCCATACAATATCAAAACGAAAAAATCGTTTGTATATATAGAAAATCTACCCTCTAATATTTATTTAATATTTATTGGGGATTTTGCAAGATTTATTTAATGTTTAAAGGCAAAAATGCATATGGAGGAATTTAAATGTAGTTTGGTCTTAAATTTGCACATTCATAACTGTCAAAACTGGCACTTTTAATTAATTGGCGTTATCCCGAGGGCACTGTATAATTCTAATTTTTTTATTTACAATAAATTTTATTAAAATTGATACCTATACATAGGCTTACTAACCTTCATTTAATATTTTAAAACTAAAACTTATAATGCTATTGGTTGTAAATGATGAGACCAAAATTTGTTGTATTAAAAGAGTTTTAATATAAAACAGACAAAAAAATAATAAACGAGTTGCTATCATCGCTACTAACAGGCGAAAAGGAAAACAATCAGAAGATGCAGATTTTGTGATAAAAACTACAAAATAATTACATGTGGTGACTCATGATTGGCATAAACGTTGTCATTATCATCAACATTTACCACATAAATATGTATGTATGTAGTACATGTATGCATAACTTAAAAAAAAACCCAAACTCATTCTCTCTGTGTGGAATGTGTGTTTGTTTCGAATGTAAATGTGCTGAAAGCCAGCATGTTTGTTTTTGGCATAAAACTTTTAATGAAATTGATGCTATTGTGCAAATGAAAAGAGTAAATGTGCTTGTAAGGAAAAAGGAAAGGGAAGAAGTAGTAAATATAAGGATTTGTTTACATAAAATACATCCAGAATATTTTACATTCCGACACATACCAAATAACACAAATGCATACACTCTCAGCCACCCACATAAATCAAGTTAAAGAGAGCAAATGAGAATGAACACACAAAACACACACACATATATTTCAAAGTTAAACAGACATCTGATACGGTGTGAGTTGAACAAACACACATGGGAAAAAAGTAAATATGTACATACTTACATTGCCACTGGCAGACACATGATAAGGTTTAGAATGAAATTAGTACAACAATAAACACTAACGCAAAAAAATTTTTTTTTAATAAAAAAATTAGAATGAGTGAATTACCCATTGGAATGAGTATTTAGCAAACAAACCACACACTACTGACTGCACATGCACCTATGCGATATGTATTTGTGTGTGTATATGCATGTAGAATTTATTTTTGATCACAATGCGGCATAGTTTTAGGATGTGGTATACCAATGCACAAAAACAGCACAGAGCACTGATATTATGCCAACCAGCACAACAGGCTTATCTAATGATACAATTTTTGTTTGATATGCATACATACATACATATATTTTCATGGTATTTTTTGTTTAAATTCCTTGTTAATGTAAACCGAAATGCTACGAAGCGCCTTCAGGCTATGCAATAATAAATATTAAATTAAATATTATTTCAATTTCGTTTAGCCAAAATATATTTATCCTCTAAGCGCACATGCACACCTGGTTTATTAACAATTAAAACAACATGCAAAGAAACACATTTGTTTTCACAACTGTTATTTTGACAGAATTCGTAGAAAAGAAGGAATACATAATTATTTAAGGGAAGCATGTATGTACGTGTTTCCATGAGTTCAAGAGTTAAGTCTGTGTGTAAACAAATTAGCAGTTTTAAAAGAGAATTGAAGAGATTTGTTTCAAGAAAAACTGATGTGTCTAAAATATGACTAACACGAATTCTGATTGTTCAGGAAAATTAAAAAAAGAAAGCCATTTACAGACTTACAAAAAATTTGAAGATACATATTTGTAAAATAAAGATATTGTAAGCTTAAGAATGTTTTGCTAAAAATATTCTTAATTTAAGTTATTTTTGTATTAAAGGAAGAAAACGATCATAAATATTAATGTTTTGAGAACAATGTTGTTACATCGAGCAGTCAGATTTTTTTAAATAATTTATTTGTTATATGATGTAACACCTCGGTTGGGATTACCCACTATGGATTTGCTGTGATTAGAGATGTTAGCGCTGTAGTTGCCAGAAAAGAAAATTTGTCACAGAAAAACATATTCCTGCAATAAACGGCTTCAATTGAAAATAAAACCAAAAAGCAATTAAAAATGTATTTAAAAATTTGTTTAAAAATTTAATTAATTGCAAAGTTCAATTGACTTAATAACATTTTTAATTCATCTTAGGTTTTATTTTCAATTAAAGTTGCTTATTGCAGGAGTATTTTACTGTAACGCAAACCTGAAATAATTTTAATGCTTGATAAGTACCGCCACAGTAGTAGGAGTTTTATTTCCGTGTTGATTATTTAAATGTAGTATCAGGGCCAGTAATACAAACATTTATCCAATACTGTTTTTCAAAACTCTATATTATATTATAAAACTTAAAAAATTATAGACATACATACTTCTATTTAACGAGTTATTTAAATCACCTTAAATCAAATTTTGTAAAATAAATGTGTTTCTTAATTTAATATTGTCGATACTTTTAGGCCGTATATCATCTATCTACCACACACATCTCTATCAACATACACGCTGCCTTGTGTATGTAGCATAAACAATCAGCTATTGTTGTTATTTAGATTTCCGCGAATTTCGTGTTTGATTTGGGCTCTCGTTTAACAGCGAAACAAAATAAATAAACAAACAAAGGCTTAATTAATGTTTATTCGTAAAACGTTTTATGGTTCATTTCGTTGCTGATACCGGAAACTAAACAAACTCTAAAATACATGCACAAGCATACATACATACATATTTGTACATAGTATATAATATTCACACACACATACATATATTATCTACATGTAGGCAAAAATACACCAGCAAACAGGACAACACATAACGTTTCGAAAGCTTTTATAGTGAGTTATCGTTAAACAGCATTCAAAGGAACAGAACCAGTATGACTTCCAAGCACGCATTTCAATGCATCGAGCATAAAACTATTTGAAATGAATAAAAATCGTTTAACTAGACATTAAACCTCTGCTATGAATACTCTTATCTTGAAAAAAAATTTAAAAACCTTCTCTGCGGAGTAGAGCCCGCTCTGTACAATATTAACACGTATTAGATTTCATTGTGTGTTGACAAAAAACAAAATAAATGATTCACACAAATAAATGAAAACAAAAAATTTTTTTTAGCATCCCAGTGAAAAAAATGGAAGTCATTCTAGTGGAACTACATTTTCATTGCTTCCAAAAAATCGATATTTTTAATTTGCCGAGAGTGAGCAAAAAACCATGAAGAAGCTTATTTTACACTATGGAGGAGTTACAAAACCTCCATAGTGTTAGAAAATACTCACCAGAATTAAAAAAAATTATTTTAAATTTTAATTTTAGTCTAAAATTTAAAAGTTATTTGCTTAAATTTACATGAAAACACGGTTTTAGGCTTAAATTCGAACTGTTAAAATAGGTAACTACTTACGATTTTTCCTAGAAGAAAATATTATCATAGAACCCAAAAAAGGGAATTTTTCTTAATATCGCTTCCAATTCAGTGACCAGGCTTCGAAAAAGAGAACTTCTTGCAATGACAACCCTATGTAAAAATCATTAGATCGGATCGAAATTTTCACTACTTCCAGATCGCAAACTCTACATTTTCATGATTTTTTTTGGAGACTCTTTTTTTTTTTTGCTGGGATTCAGATATATCAAACAGAAAAGAACGTGTAGGTTAGCTTAGGTTAGGTAAGGTTAGGTTAGGTTAGGTTAGGTTAGCAGGCTGCTTGTGCTACCTTTTAGTTAAAGAGAATATAGTAAGAGAGGATGATAGGGAAGGGATAGTGATAGAGAAGACAGGTGTTGAAAGACGAGATAGAGGAAGGCTTCAGTCTTTATTACAACTCTGCTTTTTGCACGTTTTTAATAATGCAGTGTTGCAGCGCCTCTGGTGTCAACGAGGCGTATTAAATTTTCTAAGCTGTGTCTAGTAGCTATTTTATTGGTTATTTTATTTCGCCGATTTTTCTGCTGCACAATACCGACGACGGAGGGCGCTATAATGTTATTTAAGGATTAATATCCGCTGAAGCCAGTGTAGTTCAGTGATCCCCCTCAATAAAATCCTTAGTACTTTAATTTTGAAAAAATATGCATTTGCTTAACATTTTATATAAAAAGTTCTGAAAGTCGTTGTGAACTTGAAGAACTTGGTGCAATTCTAAGTTTTGTTTCTATTCTTATTCATATGAAGCTAGTGGCAAAAAAGAAAAAAAATCCATGTAAGATTGAATAATTTCTGAAGGAGCATAAAAAAGACCTTCCGCGACAGGTCATGGATCTCAGAGAGGTCTCTAAAAGGAGTGTGGAATGGGGACGGTCTATCTTATGCTTTATACGAAAGAATCGAGGCATTCTATAAGCCACTCGCTAGCAGTTAGATAAGAATCGTATTTAAATAAAAAAAATCTTGAGCAAGTCTTTCATAAAGCTTGATGTAAGAAGATCTTCTGAGTTTTACCGCTGGGTTGTTTTGAACGCTATGAGTGTACTTTGATGTATGTATTTTCCTTAAGTGATTTCCTGTATATGTGTGAGTATGTGAGTGCGCGTGTGAGTATGTCTGTAATATACTGTTGTGTTGTATATGAATATAGTTTTGTTTATTTTATTGCATTTAAAATGTTGAAATTACATGTTTTTGCATGCCAATGAAGCATGAAGTAACGGTTATAAATATTTGTTGCATTTGTTTTCTTAACTATGCCTCATATGATGCATTCGATGTTGATTCACACGGTAAAATATGTTATTAATATCAAATAAAGTTTGCTTAAAAGTACATACATATAAATTAAGTATGTATTATTTATGGCATTGTGAAACCATTTAGCCAACAACACTGTAAAAACTTTCGTTTACCTCGATGCCGCTAAATAATCAGCCTATGAAGGCTGGGTTAGCCGAACGTATTATTATAAATATATTTTTTATTTATAAACAAGATTTAAATCGAATTACATAAATCTTTATCCAAACAGCTGTTCTGTGTTTTATTTACAAATTAAACCTTTTAAAAAAAGTTCATAGAAGAAAATTCGAAAAATTTTAATTTCTTTCATAAAAAAATTCGAAAAATTTGAATTTCTTTCATAAAAAATTCCAAAAATGTGTAAAAAAATATATAAGTATGCTTACGTAAAAAGAAATTATAAGCTCTTAATTAATAGTTTTTCTTTGATTAAGCCACATACTTAAATATAATTTTATGGTCAACGAAGTACAATTGTTGCAGACTTGCTTACCATATCTGATCAGGGATGGAAAATGACTTTTTTAATTTTGTTAAAAATTTAAGACAAAAAGAGAACAGCTTACAGAAAGAGGAATTTAGAAAGATCTGCAGCTGGAGCCAGCGATTGAACCATCCACTGCTTCTAATGAAGGAATGAAGATCTTTAAGATCTGCCGCTGATATTTCCGAAAGGCTGCCGAAAATCTCCTTTCTTAACAGGTTGGTTTTCAAGTGAGATGAGCTACTGTTTCCTCCATAGACATCCTCGTATAGACATCCTAAACTGTCTTCGATATATAGGAGTTCCATAATTTTAGAATGATCGCTTTGTTCATGGAAAGCTAAATAGCAACGAGGCAATTTTTTTGTTAACATTGGCTCATTATGCCACCTGTTTTGGACCGTTTCCGAAAGTAAATTATTTATACACTTCCAGCAGGAATTTAGAGAGATGCCGCATGAATTATGAATATCTCCATCCTGAAGCATAGTTCTACTATTTGTATGTTTTGTTTGCTGTTGAATTTTCTGCAGTAGTTTCTTGTCTATTCGCACCCGGCACCCGGCATTTTTATTGCAAATATTTCTGCTTGAATTAGTCTACTCCGCTTTACTGGAAATAACCAAAACCCAATTTTTTCAGTTATCCGATTTTTTCTCTAAAACATAGTTCGAATTAATTAAATTTCTTACAGTTAAGCGTACTGCTTAAAATCAGTACAATATAATAGAAAAATATAATACAGTACGTAAGAGCGAAAAGGATAAATACATTTTGCAATTTAATTTTTTAGCGGACAAAATATGCACAAATTTTTCAGCCTTAAGTTATGCAATCGATAAGCGAAATAATTTTCATACAAAACGTAGTTGTGGGCTTGCTTTTGATTTTCAGTAATGCGATATTTTCAGTAAAGCGATGTTTCGCTAAAGCGAAGCGAATAAGACTAGACGACTAAAGACAACTCTATGTAAAATAAGTAAGGATTCGCTTAAAAACAAATAAGGAGCTTTAATAGAATTTAGAAAAATTATTTGCTTAAATTTTATAAAACCTCTTCCAATCTCACATTTACCTCGTATGTACATACATATATTTAAATTTTATTTTCTACCATTTGGTTTTTGCTATTGTCAGATTCATTTTGCATCTAATTTCTACAAATAATTTGTTTGCATATTTGTGGGTGCGTTTGCATTTTGTTGACAATTCGTCCACTAACAACAAAAAGAATTGTATGCAGATAAATAATACTAAATGCAAAATGCTATTATAATCGTTAATGTATGTATGTATGTATGTATACTCGTATTGTAGATTTTAGCATAATAATCTAAAAAAACAAATTTGTATCCTTTTTCCAAAGAATAAACACATTTGAGTTCCCACATGAGTATGTATGTGCAGAATTGTCTAAATGCGTGTGAATATACATCTGATAACACTTATATTGGCATATGCATATGTGTGTGTGTGTGTGTGATTGCAAGTATGTAAATAGGATTATACCAATATTGTTACATTAAATATTTGCTCTTTTGTTTATTTTTCCATTTAAACGGCTGAATAGATTTTTTGAATGTGTGAGATTTTTAACACTTGTCTCTTTAACATAGAATTGAAATTGTTGGCATTTTATAAATTATATATTATGATTTAAATGATTCTCAAATTATATTAATTTTTAAGTCATATATCTCTTGTTTCGAGATATTAACTACCGTATTTATAAAAAAAAGAATTTAGGTTTACAAAATGTTTATTAAACAAATTGCTACATAAAATTTGTTAAGTAAAACAAAATAATTTTTTATGAATATGGAAGTTAATCTATTATATTAGAATACATTAAAAAATTATGTTTTTTTCATATTTATGATTTCATTAGCTGAAGTTAGTATCTTTCTGTAAGCCAAGTTATATGTAACAATTTTTAATATAACATAACACCAAATTTAGTTGTAAATATTCTGACAAACACTAGCAGAACGGAACAACTAGCTGTTTTCGAAGGCCAACCTTCATCATCATACACAGTGGACCAAATTTATATTCACATATTCAATGCAAATACTATTCCAGTTTTTATAATTTTTTTTTTTTAAATTAGTCTAAAGTATACTCATAATACAGAAATATTTTGAAAGTAGGATCTACACTAGTTTAAAAAGTATATAAAGCGCTGCATATGGTTGTCGTTCTGCGAAAGCGGAAGTGACCATTTAAAAAAAAATTTCTAACTAAGGACCGGTTTGTTGATGTCCTCAAAGTTCTACTTGCCGCTCACTTGCATTTAAAACAAAAACACACAAAAAATTAAAATTTAAAAAAAAAAATGCATAAGTTTGTTGGAGTGTGTCTGTGTATATACATATGTGTCTGTCCGAGTCCACGCACAGAACAAAAGGCTGGACTGATTTGAAAGATTGAATCTGATATTTTAAAACTCCTAAAAAATAGAGACAAATATAGTGTATTGGTTATTGTGGGGTATTACTACTTACAAATTACCATAGCTAATAAAACACGTTGAAATTTTATTGCACTAGAAAGAAGAATCAAAACAAAACAACCGGCAAAATTTCAGTGAGAGCGAGACAAAAAAACATACATTTATCTTCCGTTTCGTGACATCTCTGTATGCTTTGTGCGAGCCGTTTAGAAGATATCACATCTTTTCTAGATATATTCGGGGGTTTTGAAAACGTTTAATTTTTGTTATTTTATTTTATTTTAGTTTATTTTATTTTATTTTATTATACTTTATTTTATTTTATTTATTTTATTTTATTTTATTTCATTTTATTTTAATTTATTTTATTTTATTTTATTTTATTTTATTTTATTTTCGATTTTGATTTAGTTTTTTCTGATGGAAAGGTGACTTGATCGAGAGGGTTCTTAGCCATGCTTTAAGAAAATCAGTCCAAAATAAAATAAAAATATTGGCTACGGGAAGAAAAGCATATTTTATAATATTATTCTAAAATTAGATGCATAATTATATTCATCTTATTCTGTAGCCATGTACTGTCGTGACATTAAAATAATACCAAAATATTGGCACTTGTCTATCTACATATTTACAACCACAATTTACTACTATTGAAAGGCTCATGCCGTTTCCTCACCATATAAGAGAATAGAAAGAGATTGTTAATATCAATTCAATTGTTTCCGGGAGCAATTAGACGATTAACAACATTTTGGTATTTTGTTGACCTGAAGTCGACAAATAGTTACATAATAAGGACACTTAACTGAACAAATTTCCTTTTATTTTAAATGATGTACTTGGAAAATGTCTAAAATTTAAATTAAATATTCTTATAACGCTCAAGTCCATGCCACCCACACACTAAAATGAATATGGAAGAAAAGCAGAAACTGAAATAAGGTGAATGACAAAAAAAACAACTGCACACTCACTACATTAAAACAACAAAGGACATCAGCAACTTGTCTTTGAGTATGCTAGTTGTTGTTTTTACATTTGTAATTGTTGTTGAATGTACGAAAAAACAAATTTGATAAGTTTACCTTTTGTTAATGTATTGTGTTGCTTACATACTAACATTCATGCAAGAAACCAATGTGTGCGTATGTGTATGTGTTTGTGCTTGATGGAAAAGAGTATGTCCTCAAGGCGATAACAAACGATAAATGCATGTAAATTGTTAACATTCATGTGTATGTGTGTGCGTACACAATTTACAAGCCGTTACGAACATGCAGATATACCCAGTAGTTACAAAAGTGATAACATCCTGCAAATATTGCAAAGCGAAAATACAAAAGAGATTCTGAGAACCGGATAAACAAAGTTGTTGATGATACAACTTGATGATTTGGTCAGGAAAATAATAAAATATTTGTACACTAGATACATACTTGTGCCACTATGTAGCACTTAGTCTCTCTTTTCAACCTAACTTTAGCTAACCTTGTATATAAATTGAATAAAAAATAATAATAATTGCACTGCATAGTAAAATTAAGTTGTTTCGATATAATATATTCTGATTCTGGCAAAGGATACCAAAAACTACATACATTAAGTTTTATCTATTTAGTGGCTTCAAAACCGCCGGTCTGGCAAGAATGTCAGCTGTCAAATATATGTCATCTGGAGCGTCATTTATTTAGTGAAAAGATTGCAATTTACCAATATATGTACATCGGATTGGATGCAAAAGTGATGGTTCACAAGTGATGCCCACTGTTCGAGCACTACGGGTGATAATCGGTTATGGATGGTTTAGCAACCGCAACGATTTTGGATTTATTGCATGGGAAGTTTCCAGAATGTAATATTTCACCTTTTAGTGATGTCAATTGGCCACCAAAATCATTCGATTTGACTCCGTTAAATTTTTTGTGGAGCTACGCCGAAGATAATATCTACACGGATAATGTCCTAATGTTGGACTATTAGAATGCTAGAACATGAGCGTATTGTATCAATCAATAACCAAGATAAACACCAAGACAGACAAATTAAATTTTAAATGATATTTTAAAATGCAAGGTATTGATAAATATAATATTTAAGTTAATGACAAATATAATTGAAAATAAAAATTCTATTCAACAACATGGTTTTGTTGAACATACTTGCATAATTTTTGCCTATTTCTTTCTATACATTTGTATATACATATTTTTTCCTATAGGAGCGATATGTAAGAATGTGCATAAGTACATATGTATATGTATGTATCTGTACTCGTATGTATTGATTTTAGTTTTTTTTATTTAAAATCATAAGTTAATTCCAATAAACTTCTGCATACTTTACAAGTGTGGTATTATGCTGGGCATAAGTTATCCATATGTAAGTACATAGATACATATGGTACTTATGTATGTATGTACTAGTGATGTAATGAATGTCAATTTTTGATATTCGCGAATACGAATACGAATACATTCGTATTCGAACCCGTCTGAATTTGTCGAATACGAATACATTCGTATTCGAACCCGTCTGAATTTGTCGAATACGAATACATTCGTATTCGCATGAAAATGGCCGAATATTCGACAATTCGAATACGAATACGAATATTCGTGCATCACTAGTATGTACATATCTCTCTAACATACAAACCCACATGCAGTCACATACATACATACGTACAAACACACAAGGAAACATTTAACAAAAACAATTATGAAAATGATGGCAATGGGGAGATGTTATAATGAAGCTGATGAAACTTTTGAATATTCACTCAAGAGTTAAAAACATGAACAAACATGCACAAAATTGCTCAGGTAGCAATAATAACAAACAACAACAGTAACAAGTAAAAAATACAGTATTTGTCAATGACATGAATGAATGATGATGGCCATGCAGCAACATCGGTACTGACAGCAGCAGCAAAATTATCAACAACATATCTCTCATTTACTTCAACAGTGTCACAACTCAAAAACACCAGTTTTGTTCTCTGCAAGTTTTAAATTTTTAACTTGCATACAACTCAATAAGGACATGAAAAAATATTCTTCTCTCAGGAGATGATGCTACAAGCTGTTTTTATGCAATTTTTACACAAAATAAAATATGAAATGCCGCATTATTCTGCATGATTAATTCAAAAAACAAATTTTTTTTAGTTATGACACTATTGAAGCAAATGAGCGATATTTTGCTAACAAGGAAATATGTACTATGTACATATGTATGTATGCATGTACCTGTACAAACTTTTTTCAAAGAGACACAGCTGCTGGCTTCAAAAGACCACAAAAGATACATTGTGTGTAAGGTTTTGCCACCGTCCTCTTTTCCCCGGACAACGTCTTCTTTTTTGTGGTCCGGGGAAGTCTAACTTCCTTTTCAACAAGTCTCCGGTATTGTCCTACTTTTTTGTGTTATCTATAATTGTTTTTTTTTGTTATATCGAGACTTGAGTAGTTGATTATATCTACATACATACAAATGTACATATGTATGTAACTTTCAAAAATTTTTGATATGCCGTAGTACAAATTTGTTATGTAAAACTCATCAGCTAATTTTGAATTTTGGAAATAAAAGATAAATACCCTGCAGAAAATTCGCTGATTGATCCAAACGTACTCGTCCAATGACTTGTGAAAAGGGGGGGGGGGGGGGTTTACCAAAAATAGGGAGTACAAGTAGTATCTATGATGTGAAAAAACATATATCCTCTTAATGCTTACACATTCACCATTGTCGTGATGTATCGTCTTGATCTTTTGTAGAGTTGTCTCGCTCATGAACGAACTAGTTCAATTGAACGATTCACTGTACTAAGCGCTGTGAGCTGTTCAATCTACTGAGTGCTTTCACCTCAGTACTGAGTGATTTATTAGAAAATTTTTTATATATGACACAAGTACATCAAGGAAAGTAATTAATTAATATCTTATGGTATTATTAAAATATCTGAAGCACTACTTAATTTTAATTTTTAAAATTTAATACACATACATATGTACGTACATACATACATAGTAAAGTCCTCCACAAGACCATTTATAAGACCTTTCAAAACATGAGAGATTTTTCAAATGCGTTACTACAGCGAAATATTCTAAAACAAACGGTACACAACACTGGTGGCAAGACATTTGTTTCAGTTGTTTGCAGTGTTGTCAGATTTATTTTCATCCTCCTCGCCAAATGTTTTGTTGAATATCGCCAAATATTGTCAATATAACAAAACATTAAATTATAGCTACAAGAAAATTTTTATTTTGTAATTACATTACAAATATTGCTAAATTTTAAATTCAGTAGGTAACTTCTATCGTAAGAAATTAAGGGCCTAAGTCATAAACAATATTGCTGTTTAATAAAAGGTTTATTAATCAAATTTCCATAGAAAATTTGTGTCATAATCCTCTTATTAAACAAAAATATTTTTTATGAATAAGGCAGTAAAACTATATTATTTAAATAAAAATTAAGAAAAGTGTTAACTGACGTACAAAAAATACTTAAAAATAACTTATTCCAAAAGATGAATCTAAATACGATAACTTGAGCTTGAGCACCAAGATAAAAATTATTATTTCAATCTTGTGGTAAAACTGAATTAACATTTACTTAAATGTGTAATTAAGTGCCAGCAGCATCGTCGTATCGATACACTCTAGCCGAGAACTCGTGCAGGATTTTTGATGCTTCATTATCAAAATGTTGGTTCTAACGTATAAAAGAAAGTTTTCCCCACTGTCTTTTATAAACACCAAATGAGATTTTGTGGTCCATATTTTTTTTAAATTTTTTGCATGAAATATTTTATGTTGTAGAAAAGATTCCTTAAAAAAGTTCATATTCTTAAGATTATTCTATTTTATTTAAATCGTAAAAATGTAGCCAAAAATATCGCCAAGGAGTTCAAATATCGCCAAGTAAATCGCCAATCACCATTTCAAAATTTTCATCTCCAAAAACAAATTTTTATCGCCACATTTGGCGAGATATCGCCATATCTGACAACACTGGTTGTTTGTCTTGCCAACAGTGTTGCTTAGTGTTTGTTTTAGAATATCCCGTTGTAGTAAAGCATATGAAAAATCTCTCATGTCTTGAAAGGTCTTATAAATGGTCTTGTACAGGACACTAATACATAGGTATATAGTATATTTCCACACATTAAAACTATTTTATTTATTTTTTATATTTCATTTATCTTGTGTTGTTATGACTGACGACACACACACAAACTGCATAAATCAGTCAATTTTTTACGTTGGCGTTTAGCTCTTTGTTTTCCTTGACAAAATGATTCATTACAAATGAACTGACCTACTGAATGAAATACTTCAGGTGAGCTGAGCTGAGCTGAGCTGAAAAATGCGGTCACTAAAAGTACCTGATAAGCACAACTGTAATATTTTGTCAGTTTAATTGTGAATCTGTCTAGTATTACAGTAAACGGCACTAAACAAGTTCGATGTGGTTTGATCCAGGACCTATCAAATATTATAATGTAAATTGTTCCCTCCAATAATATCGCCAAGCCACTCTGAAACCAGTCCCGTAACTATTGTTAGATACTAAACTAAGCTTAGTTAGTGTGTATGCCACTGTGGTCAAGTGTATAGTGTGCAAGCCTGTCATGTCGATCGTTGTCACAAAAAATATTTGATTAAAAACAAGTTTTTATTGTTACAGTTAAGTGTTTTGAATGAAATTTTTAAATATTTTATATTATTCTAACCCAGTTAGGTGCCCATGAGGTTCATTGACAAGACACACGAAGTATCCATTAGCCCACTTCTAGGCCATCACAATGTAGAAGTGACTGGTCCGCTTCATAGAAAGTGTTAGAACTCGGACTGGTCCCTATCACTTGGGGACCGATCACTTGACTACTCTTATATCAGTTCCGTTTCCTGCAGAATAATAACACAAACAAAAATGTCTTGCGTTTCTTTCTTGTATTATTTGCGACGTTGAAAATAACTTTTTCATCTTTTTCTTTCTATTAGTTCTAAGTCAAAATCCATAATTTTTTTGCATGAAAAATTTTTTTTGCGTAAATGAAATTTTATATGTATAGTCCATTTAATTTTTTGTATGAAAAATAGACGATGTATTGCGTTTTGATTTTTTTTGCACATGAAATGGACAATTTATAGTCCAATAAATTTTTTCATAAAAATTTTAAAAATGGACGATGTACGATTTAAAGTCCATAAAATTTTTTCATAAAAATTTGAAAAATGGACGATGTATAGCGTTTTGATTTTTTTGCATACGAAATGGACGATTTATAGTCCATAAAATTTTTTCATAAAAATTTGAAAAATGGGTACGATGTATAGCCCATTAAAATTTTTTCACAAAAATTTTTTTTGCATGAAAAATGGATGATGTATGGTCCATTAAAATTTTTGCAGGAAATAAAGAAGACGTATATGAACCATTTAATTTTTTGCATTCGAAATAGACAAATTATACTCCATTAAATTTTTTTATTAAAAATTAAAAAATTGGCCATTAAATTTTTTATGTATAGCCCCTTTAATTTTTTGCATGAAAAATAGACAATGTATAGCGTTTTGTTTTTTTTTGCATACGAAATGGACGATTTAAAGTCCATAAAATTTTTTCATAAAAATTTAAAAATTTTTTTTTTGCATAAAAAATGGATGATGTATAGTCCATTAAAATTTTTGTAGAAAAGAGAGAAGACGTATATGAACCATTTAATTTTTTACATGCGAAATAGACAAATTATAGTCCATTAAATTTTTTTATAAAAAATTGAAAAATGGGCTATATATTATGGTCCATTAAATTTTTTATGTATAGCCCATTTAATTTTTTGCATGAAAAGTAGACAATGTATAGCGTTTTGTTTTTTTTGCATACGAAATGGAAGATTTATAGTCCATAAAATTTTTTCATAAAAATTTTAAAAATGGACGATGTATAGCCCATTAAAATTTTTTCACAAAAATTTTTTTTGCATGAAAAATGGATGATGTATGGTCCATTTAAATTTTTGCAGGAAATAAGGAAGACGTGTGTGGACCATTTAATTTTTTGCATGCGAAATAGACAAATTATAGTCCATTAAATTTTTTTATAAAAAATTAAAAAATGGGCTATATATTATGGTCCATTAAATTTTTTATGTATAGCCCATTTAATTTTTTGCATGAAAAATACACAATGTATAGCCTTTTGTTTTTTTTGCATACGAAATGGACGATTTATAGTCCATAAAATTTTTTCATAAAAATTTTAAAAATGGACGATGTATAGCCCATTAAAATTTGTTCACAAAATTTTTTTTTGCATGAAAAATGGATGATGTATAGTCCATTAAAATTTTTGCAGGAAAGAGAGAAGACGTATGTGAACCATTTAATTTTTTGCATGCGAAATAGACAAATTATAGTCCACTAAATTTTTTTATAAAATATTAAAAAATGGGCTATATATTATGGTCCATTAAATTTTTTATGTATAGCCCATTTAATTTTTTGCATGAAAAATAGAAAATGTATAGCGTTTTGTTTTTTTTTGCATACGAAATGGACGATTTATAGTCTATAAAATTTTTTCATAAAAATTTTAAAAATGGACGATGTATAGCCCATTATAATTTTTTCACAAAATTTTTTTTTGCATGAAAAATGGATGATGTATAGTCCATTAAAATTTTTGCAGGTAATAGGGAAGACGTATATGAACCATTTAGTTTTTTGCATGCGAAATAGACAAATTATAGTCCACTAAATTTTTTTATAAAAAATTAAAAAATGGGCTATATATTATGGTCCATTAAATTTTTTATGTATATCACATTTAATTTTTTGCATGAAAAATAGACAATGTATAGCGTTTTGATTTTTTTCCATACAAAACGGACGATTTAAAGTCCATAAAATTTTTTCATAAGAATTTGAAAAATGGACGATTAAAATTTTTTCACAAAAATTTTTTTGCATGAAAAATGGATGATGTATGGTCCATTAAAATTTTTGCAGGAAATAAAGAAGACGTATATGAACCATTTCATATTTTGCATGCGAAATCGATAAATTATAGTCCACTAAATTTTTTTATAAAAAATTGAAAAATGGGCTATATATTATGGTCCATTAAATTTTTTATGTATAGCCCATTTAATTTTTTGCAAGAAAAACAGACAATGTATAGCCTTTTGATTTTTTTGCATATAAAATGAACGATTTATAGTCCATAAAATTTTTTCATAAAAATTTGAAAAATGGACGATGTATAGCCCATTAAAATTTTTTCACAAAATTTTTTTTTGCATGAAAAATGGATGATGTATGGTTTATTAAAATTTTTGCAGGAAATAAAAAAGACGTATATGAACCATTTCATTGTTTGCATGCGAAATAGACAAATTATAGCCCATTAAATTTTTTTATAAAAAATTAAAAAATTGGCTTTATATTATGGTCTATTAAATTTTTTATGTATAGCCCATTTAATTTTTTGCATGAAAAATAGAAAATGTATAGCGTTTTGTTTTTTTTTGCATACGAAATGGACGATTTATAGTCCATAAAATTTTTTCATAAAAGTTTGAAAAATGGACGATGTATATGATGTATAGTCCATTAAAATATTTGCAGGAAATAAAGAAGACGTATATGAACCATTTAATTTTTTTCATGCGAAATAGACAAATTATAGTCCACTAAATTTTTTTATAAAAAATTAAAAAATGGGCTATATATTATGGTCCATTAAATTTTTTATGTATAGCCCATTTAATTTTTTGCATGAAAAACAGCCTTTTGATTTTTTTGCATATAAAATGGACGATTTATAGTCCATAAAATTTTTTCATAAAAATTTGAAAAATGGACGATGTATAGCCCATTAAAATTTTTTCACAAAAATTTTTTTTGCATGAAAAATGGATGATATATGGTCCATTAAAATTTTTGCAGGAAATAGGGAAGACGTATGTGAACCATTTAATTTTTTGCATGCGAAATAGACAAATTATAGTCCACTAAATTTTTTTATAAAAAATTAAAAAATGGGCTATATATTATGGTCCATTAAATTTTTTATGTATAGCCCATTTAATTTTTTGCAAGAAAAACAGACAATGTATAGCCTTTTGATTTTTTTGCATATAAAATGGACGATTTATAGTCCATAACATTTTTTCATAAAAATTTGAAAAATAGACGATGTATATATAGCCCATTAAAATTTTTCACAAAATTTTTTTTTGCATGAAAAATGGATGATGTATATTCCATTAAAATTTTTCCAAGAAATAGAGAAGACGTATATGAACGATTTCATTTTTTGCATGCGAAATAGACAAATTATAGTCCACTAAATTTTTTTATAAAAAATTGAAAAATGGGCTATATATTATGGTCCATTAAATTTTTTATGTATAGCCCATTTAATTTTTTGCATGAAAAACAGACAATGTATAGCGTTTTGATTTTTTGCATACGAAATGGAAGATTTATAGTCCATAATATTTTTTCATAAAAATTTTAAAAATGGACGATGTATAGCCCATTAAAATTTTTTCACAAAAATTTTTTTTGCATGAAAAATGGATGATGTATGGTCCATTTAAATTTTTGCAGGAAATAAGGAAGACGTATGTGAACCATTTAATTTTTTGCATGCGAAATAGACAAATTATAGTCCATTAAATTTTTTTATAAAAAATTAAAAAATGGGCTATATATTATGGTCCATTAAATTTTTTATGTATAGCCCATTTAATTTTTTGCATGAAAAATACACAATGTATAGCGTTTTGTTTTTTTTTTTGCATACGAAATGGACGATTTATAGTCCATAAAATTTTTTCATAAAAATTTTAAAAATGGACGATGTATAGCCCATTAAAATTTGTTCACAAAATTTTTTTTTGCATGAAAAATGGATGATGTATAGTCCATTAAAATTTTTGCAGGAAATAGAGAAGACGTATATGAACCATTTAATTTTTTGCATGCGAAATAGACAAATTATAGTCCACTAAATTTTTTTATAAAAAATTAAAAAATGGGCTATATATTATGGTCCATTAAATTTTTTATGTTTATCCCATTTAATTTTTTGCATGAAAAATAGACAATGTATAGCGTTTTGATTTTTTTCCATACGAAATGGACGATTTATAGTCCATAAAATTTTTTCATAAAAATTTGAAAAATGGACGATGTATAGCCCATTAAAATTTTTTCACAAAAATTTTTTTTGCATGAAAAATGGATGATATATGGTCCATTAAAATTTTTGCAGGAAATAAGGAAGACGTATGTGAACCATTTAATTTTTTGCATGCAAAATAGACAAATTATAGTCTATTAAATTTGTATATAAAAAATTGAAAAATGGGCTATATATTATGGTCCATTAAATTTTTTATGTATAGCCCATTTAATTTTTTTGCATGAAAAATAGACAATGTATAGCGTTTTGATTTTTTTCCATACGAAATGGACGATTTATAGTCCATAAAATTTTTTCATAAAAATTTGAAAAATGGACGATGTATATGATGTATGGTCCATTAAAATTTTTGCAGGAAATAGAGAAGACGTATATGAACCATTTAATTTTTTGCATGCGAAATAGACAAATTATAGTCCATTAAATTTTTTAATAAAAAATTAAAAAATGGGCCATATATTATGGTCCATTAAATTTTTTATGTATAGCCCATTTAATTTTTTGCATGAAAAATAGACAATGTATAGCGTTTTGATTTTTTTCCATACAAAATTGACGATTTATAGTCCATAAATTTTTTTCATAAAAATTTGAAAAATGGACGATGTATAGCCCATTAAAATTTTTTCACAAAAATTTTTTTTTGCATGAAAAATGGATGATGTATATCCATTAAAATTTTTGCAGGAAATAGAGAAGACGTATATGAACCATTTAATTTTTTGCATGCGAAATAGACAAATTATAGTCCACTAAATTTTTTTATAAAAAATTAAAAAATGGGCTATATATTATGGTCCATTAAATTTTTTATGTTTATCCCATTTAATTTTTTGCATGAAAAATAGACAATGTATAGCGTTTTGATTTTTTTCCATACAAAATGGACGATTTATAGTCCATAAATTTTTTTCATAAAAATTTGAAAAATGGACGATGTATATGATGTATGGTCCATTAAAATTTTTGCAGGAAATAGAGAAGACGTATATGAACCATTTAATTTTTTGCATGCGAAATAGACAAATTATAGTCCACTAAATTTTTTTATAAAAAATTAAAAAATGGGCTATATATTATGGTCCATTAAATTTCTTATGTATAGCCCATTTAATTTTTTGCATGAAAAATAGACAATGTATAGCGTTTTGTTTTTTTTTTTGCATACGAAATGGACGATTTAAATTCCATAAAATTTTTTCATAAAAATTTGAAAAATGGACCATGTATAGCCCATTACAATTTTTTCACAAAAATTTTTTTAGCATGAAAAATGGATGATATATCGTCCATTAAAATTTTTGCAGGAAATAAAGAAGACGTATATGAACCATTTCATTTTTTGCATTCGAAATAGACAAATTATAGTCCATTAAATTTTTTTATAAAAAATTAAAAAATGGGCTATATATTATGGTCCATTAAATTTTTTATGTATAGCCCATTTAATTTTTTGCATGAAAAACAGACAATGTATAGCCTTTTGATTTTTTTTGCATACGAAATCTACGATTTATAGTCCATAAAATTTTTTCATAAAAATTTGAAAAATGGACGATGTATATGATGTATGGTCCATTAAAAATTTTGCAGGAAATAGAGAAGACGTATATGAACCATTTAATTTTTTGCATGCGAAATAGACAAATTATAGTCCACTAAATTTTTTTATAAAAAATTAAAAAATGGGCTATATATTATGGTCCATTTAATTTTTTATGTATAGCCCATTTAATTTTTCGCATGAAAAATAGACAATGTATAGCGTTTTGTTTTTTTTTTTGCATACGAAATGGACGATTTAAAGTCAATAAAATTTTTTCATAAAAATTTGAAAAATGGACCATGTATAGCCCATTACAATTTTTTCACAAAAATTTTTTTAGCATGAAAAATGGATGATGTATCGTCCATTAAAATTTTTGCAGGAAATAAAGAAGACGTATATGAACCATTTCATTTTTTGAATTCGAAATAGACAAATTATAGTCCATTAAATTTTTTTATAAAAAATTAAAAAATGGGCTATATATTATGGTCCATTAAATTTTTTATGTATAGCCCATTTAATTTTTTGCATGAAAAACAGACAATGTATAGCCTTTTGATTTTTTTGCGTATAAAATGGACGATTTATAGTCCATAACATTTTTTCATAAAAATTTGAAAAATGGACGATGTATATAAAGCCCATTAAAATTTTTTCACAAAATTTTTTTTTGCATGAAAAATGGATGATGTATAGTCCATTAAAATTTTTGCAGGAAATAGAGAAGACGTATATGAACCATTTCATTTTTTGCATGCGAAATAGACAAATTATAGTCCACTAAATTTTTTTATAAAAAATTTAAAAATGGGCTATATATTATGGTCCATTAAATTTTTTATGTATAGCCCATTTAATTTTTTGCATGAAAAATAGACAATGTATAGCGTTTTGGTTTTTTTTGCATACGAAATGGACGATTTAAAGTCCATAAAATTTTTTCATAAAAATTTGAAAAATGGACCATGTATAGCCCATTACAATTTTTTCACAAAAATTTTTTTAGCATGAAAAATGGATGATGTATCGTCCATTAAAATTTTTGCAGGAAATAAAGAAGACGTATATGAACCATTTAATTTTTTGCATGCGAAATGGACAAATTATAGTCCATAAAATTTTTTTATAAAAAATTAAAAAATGGGCCATATATTATGGTCCATTAAATTTTTTATGTATAGCCCATTTAATTTTTTGCATGAAAAATAGACAATGTATAGCGTTTTGATTTTTTTCCATACAAAATGGACGATTTATAGTCCATAAATTTTTTTCATAACAATTTGAAAAATGGACGATGTATAGCCCATTAAAATTTTTTCACAAAAATTTTTTTGCATGAAAAATGGATGATATATGGTCCATTAAAATTTTTGCAGGAAATAAGGAAGACGTATGTGAACCATTTAATTTTTTGCATGCGAAATAAACAAATTATAGTCCAATAAATTTTTTTATAAAAAATTAAAAAATGGGCTATATATTATGGTCCATTAAATTTTTTATGTATAGCCCATTTAATTTTTTGCATGAAAAACAGACAATGTATAGCGTTTTGATTTTTTTGCATATAAAATGGACGATTTATAGTCCATAAAATTTTTTCATAAAAATTTGAAAAATGGACGATGTATAGCCCATTAAAATTTGTTCACAAAATTTTTTTTTGCATGAAAAATGGATGATGTATAGTCTATTAAAATTTTTGCAGGAAATAGAGAAGACGTATATGAACCATTTAATTTTTTGCATGCGAAATAGACAAATTATAGTCCACTAAATTTTTTTATAAAAAATTAAAAAATGGGCTATATATTATGGTCCATTAAATTTTTTATGTTTATCCCATTTAATTTTTTGCATGATAAATAGACAATGTATAGCGTTTTGATTTTTTTCGATACGAAATGGACGATTTATAGTCCATAAAATTTTTTCATAAAAATTTGAAAAATGGACGATGTATAGCCCATTAAAATTTTTTCACAAAAATTTTTTTTGCATGAAAAATGGATGATATATGGTCCATTAAAATTTTTGCAGGAAATAAGGAAGACGTATGTGAACCATTTAATTTTTTGCATGCAAAATAGACAAATTATAGTCTATTAAATTTTTATATAAAAAATTGAAAAATGGGCTATATATTATGGTCCATTAAATTTTTTATGTATAGCCCATTTAATTTTTTTGCATGCAAAATAGACAATGTATAGCGTTTTGATTTTTTTCCATACGAAATGGACGATTTATAGTCCATAAAATTTTTTCATAAAAATTTGAAAAATGGACGATGTATATGATGTATGGTCCATTAAAATTTTTGCAGGAAATAGAGAAGACGTATATGAACCATTTAATTTTTTGCATGCGAAATAGACAAATTATAGTCCATTAAATTTTTTAATAAAAAATTAAAAAATGGGCCATATATTATGGTCCATTAAATTTTTTATGTATAGCCCATTTAATTTTTTCCATGAAAAATAGACAATGTATAGCGTTTTGATTTTTTTCCATACAAAATTGACGATTTATAGTCCATAAATTTTTTTCATAAAAATTTGAAAAATGGACGATGTATAGCCCATTAAAATTTTTTCACAAAAATTATTTTGCATGAAAAATGGATGATATATGGTCCATTAAAATTTTTGCAGGAAATAAGGAAGACGTATGTGAACCATTTAATTTTTTGCATGCGAAATAGACAAATTATAGTCCACTAATTTTTTTTATAAAAAATTAAAAAATGGGCTATATATTATGGTCCATTAAATTTTTTATGTATAGCCCATTTAATTTTTTGCATGAAAAACAGACAATGTATAGCGTTTTGATTTTTTTGCATATAAAATGGACGATTTATAGTCCATAAAATTTTTTCATAAAAATTTTAAAAATGGACGATGTATAGCCCATTAAAATTTTTTCACAAAATTTTTTTTTGCATGAAAAATGGATGATGTATAGTCCATTAAAATTTTTGCAGGAAATAGAGAAGACGTATATGAACCATTTAATTTTTTGCATGCGAAATAGACAAATTATAGTCCACTAAATTTTTTTATAAAAAATTAAAAAATGGGCTATATATTATGGTCCATTAAATTTTTTATGTATATCCCATTTAATTTTTTTGCATGAAAAATAGACAATGTATAGCGTTTTGATTTTTTTCCATACGAAATGGACGATTTATAGTCCATAAAATTTTTTCATAAAAATTTGAAAAATGGACGATGTATAGCCCATTAAAATTTTTTCACAAAAATTTTTTTTTGCATGAAAAATGGATGATATATGGTCCATTAAAATTTTTGCAGGAAATAAGGAAGACGTATGTGAACCATTTAATTTTTTGCATGCAAAATAGACAAATTATAGTCCATTAATTTTTTTATAAAAAATTGAAAAATGGGCTATATATTCTGGTCCATTAAATTTTTTATGTATAGCCCATTTAATTTTTTGCATGAAAAACAGACAATGTATAGCCTTTTGATTTTTTTGCGTATAAAATGGACGATTTATAGTCCATAACATTTTTTCATAAAAATTTAAAAAATGGACGATGTATATAAAGCACATTAAAATTTTTTCACAAAATTTTTTTTTTGCATGAAAAATGTATGATATATGGTCCATTAAAATTTTTGCAGGAAATAAGGAAGACGTATGTGAACCATTTAATTTTTTGCATGCGAAATAGACAAATTATAGTCCATTAATTTTTTTTATAAAAAATTGAAAAATTGGCTATATATTATGGTCCATTAAATTTTTTATGTATAGCCCATTTAATTTTTTGCATAAAAAATAGACAATGTATAGCGTTTTGTTTTTTTTTGCATACGAAATGGACGATTTAAAGTCCATAAAATTTTTTCATAAAAATTTGAAAAATGGACCATGTATAGCCCAGTACATTTTTTCACAAAAATTTTTTAGCATGAAAAATGGATGATGTATCGTCCATTAAAATTTTTGCAGGAAATAAAGAAGACGTATATGAACCATTTCATTTTTTGCATTCGAAATAGACAAATTATAGTCCATTAATTTTTTTTATTAAAAATTAAAAAATTGGCTTTATATTATGATCCATTAAATTTTTTATGTATAGCCCATTTAATTTTTTGCATGAAAAATAAACAATGTATAGTGTTTTGATTTTTTTGCATACGAAATGGACGATTTATAGTCCATAAAATTTTTTCATAAAAATTTTAAAAATGGACGATGTATAATAGCCCATTAAAATTTTTTCACAAAAATTTTTTTTGCGTGAAAAATGCATGATGTATGGTCCATTAAAATTTTTGCAGGAAATAAAGAAGACGTATATGAACCATTTAATTTTTTGCATGCGAAATAGACAAATTATAGTCCATTAAATTTTTTAATAAAAATTAAAAAATGGGCCATATATTATGGTCCATTAAATTTTTTATGTATATCCCATTTAATTTTTTGCATGAAAAATAGACAATGTATAGCGTTTTGATTTTTTTCCATACAAAACGGACGATTTATAGTCCATAAATTTTTTTCATAAAAATTTGAAAAATGGACGATGTATAGCCCATTAAAATTTTTTCACAAAAATTTTTTTTGCATGAAAAATGGATGATATATGGTCCATTAAAATTTTTGCAGGAAATAAGGAAGACGTATGTGAACCATTTAATTTTTTGCATGCGAAATAGACAAATTATAGTCCATTAATTTTTTTTATAAAAAATTGAAAAATGGGCTATATATTATGGTCCATTAAATTTTTTATGTATAGCCCATTTAATTTTTTGCATAAAAAATAGACAATGTATAGCGTTTTGTTTTTTTTGCATACGAAATGGACGATTTAAAGTCCATAAAATTTTTTCATAAAAATTTGAAAAATGGACCATTATGGCCCATTACAATTTTTTCACAAAAATTTTTTAGCATGAAAAATGGATGATGTATCGTCCATTAAAATTTTTGCAGGAAATACAGAAGACGTATATGAACCATTTCATTTTTTGCATTCGAAATAGACAAATTATAGTCCATTAAATTTTTTTATTAAAAATTAAAAAATTGGCTTTATATTATGGTCCATTAAATTTTTTATGTATAGCCCATTTAATTTTTTGCATGAAAAATAGACAATGTATAGCGTTTTGTTTTTTTTTGCATACGAAATGGACGATTTATAGTCCATAAAATTTTTTCATAAAAATTTGAAAAATGGACGATGTATAGCCCATTAAAATTTTTTCACAAAATTTTTTTTTGCATGAAAAATGGATGATGTATAGTCCATTAAAATTTTTGCAGGAAATAGAGAAGACGTATATGAACCATTTAATTTTTTGCATGCGAAATAGACAAATTATAGTCCACTAAATTTTTTTATAAAAAATTAAAAAATGGGCTATATATTATGGTCCATTAAATTTTTTATGTATATCCCATTTAATTTTTTGCATGAAAAATAGACAATGTATAGTGTTTTGATTTTTTTCCATACGAAATGGACGATTTATGGTCCATAAAATTTTTTCATAAAAATTTGAAAAATTGACGATGTATAGCCCATTAAAATTTTTTCACAAAAATTTTTTTTGCATGAAAAATGGATGATATATGGTCCATTAAAATTTTTGCAGGAAATAAGGAAGACGTATGTGAACCATTTAATTTTTTGCATGCGAAATAGACAAATTATAGTCCACTAAATTTTTTTATAAAAAATTAAAAAATGGGCTATATATTATGGTCCATTTAATTTTTTATGTATAGCCCATTTAATTTTTTGCATGAAAAATAGACAATGTATAGCGTTTTGTTTTTTTTTGCATACGAAATGGACGATTTAAAGTCCATAAAATTTTTTCATAAAAATTTGAAAAATGGACCATTACAATTTTTTCACAAAAATTTTTTTAGCATGAAAAATGAATGATGTATCGTCCATTAAAATTTTTGCAGGAAATAAAGAAGACGTATATGAACCATTTCATTTTTTGCATTCGAAATAGACAAATTATAGTCCATTAAATTTTTTTATAAAAAATTAAAAAATGGGCTATATATTATGGTCCATTAAATTTTTTATGTATAGCCCATTTAATTTTTTGCATGAAAAATAGACAATGTATAGCGTTTTGATTTTTTTGCATACGAAATGGACGATTTATAGTCCATAAAATTTTTTCATACAAATTTTAAAAATGGACGATGTATAGCCCATTAAAATTTTTTCACAAAAATTTTTTTGCATGAAAAATGGATGATATATGGTCCATTAAAATTTTTGCAGGAAATAAGGAAGACGTATGTGACCCATTTAATTTTTTGCATGCGAAATAAACAAATTATAGTCCACTAAATTTTTTTATAAAAAATTAAAAAATGGGCTATATATTATGGTCCATTAAATTTTTTATGTATAGCCCATTTAATTTTTTGCATGAAAAACAGACAATGTATAGCGTTTTGATTTTTTTGCATATAAAATGGACGATTTATAGTCCATAAAATTTTTTCAGAAAAATTTGAAAAATGGACGATGTATAGCCCATTAAAATTTGTTCACAAAATTTTTTTTTGCATGAAAAATGGATGATGTATAGTCCATTAAAATTTTTGCAGGAAATAGAGAAGACGTATATGAACCATTTAATTTTTTTGCATGCGAAATAGACAAATTATAGTCCACTAAATTTTTTTATAAAAAATTAAAAAATGGGCTATATATTATGGTCCATTAAATTTTTTATGTTTATCCCATTTAATTTTTTGCATGAAAAATAGACAATGTATAGCGTTTTGATTTTTTTCCATACGAAATGGACGATTTATAGTCCATAAAATTTTTTCATAAAAATTTGAAAAATGGACGATGTATTATAGCCCAATAAAATTTTTTCACAAAAATTTTTTTTGCATGAAAAATGGATGATATATGGTCCATTAAAATTTTTGCAGGAAATAAGGAAGACGTATGTGAACCATTTAATTTTTTGCATGCAAAATAGACAAATTATAGTCCATTAAATTTTTTCATAAAAATTTGAAAAATGGACCATGTATAGCCCATTACAATTTTTTCACAAAAATTTTTTTAGCATGAAAAATGGATGATGTATCGTCCATTAAAATTTTTGCAGGAAATAAAGAAGACGTATATGAACCATTTCATTTTTTGCATTCGAAATAGACAAATTATAGTCCATTAAATTTTTTTATAAAAAATGGGCTATATATTATGGTCCATTAAATTTTTTATGTATAGCCCATTTAATTTTTTGCATGAAAAATAGACAATGTATAGCGTTTTGTTTTTTTTTTGCATACGAAATGGACGATTTATAGTCCATAAAATTTTTTCATAAAAATTTGAAAAATGGACGATGTATAGCCCATTAAAATTTTTTCACAAAATTTTTTTTTGCATGAAAAATGGATGATGTATAGTCCATTAACATTTTTGCAGGAAATAGAGAAGACGTATATGAACCATTTAATTTTTTGCATGCGAAATAGACAAATTATAGTCCACTAAATTTTTTTATAAAAAATTAAAAAATGGGCTATATATTATGGTCCATTAAATTTTTTATGTATATCCCATTTAATTTTTTGCATGAAAAATAGACAATGTATAGTGTTTTGATTTTTTTCCATACAAAATTGACGATTTATAGTCCATAAATTTTTTTCATAAAAATTTGAAAAATGGACGATGTATATAAAGCACATTAAAATTTTTTCACAAAAATTTTTTTTGCATGAAAAATGGATGATATATGGTCCATTAAAATTTTTGCAGGAAATAAGGAAGACGTATGTGAACCATTTAATTTTTTGCATGCAAAATAGACAAATTATAGTCCATTAAATTTTTTTATAAAAAATTGTAAAATGGGCTATATATTAAGGTGCATTAAATTTTTTATGTATAGCCCATTTAATTTTTTGCATGAAAAATAGACAATGTATAGCGTTTTGATTTTTTTCCATACGAAATGGACGATTTATAGTCCATAACATTTTTTCATAAAAATTTGAAAAATGGACGATGTATATAAAGCACATTAAAATTTTTTCACAAAAATTTTTTTTGCATGAAAAATGGATGATATATGGTCCATTAAAATTTTTGCAGGAAATAAGGAAGACGTATATGAACCATTTAATTTTTTGCATGCGAAATAGACAAATTATAGTCCATTAAATTTTTTAATAAAAAATTAAAAAATGGGCTATATATTATGGTCCATTAAATTTTTTATGTATAGCCCATTTAATTTTTTGCATGAAAAATAGACAATGTATAGCGTTTTGATTTTTTTCCATACAAAATTGACGATTTATAGTCCATAAATTTTTTTCATAAAAATTTGAAAAATGGACGATGTATAGCCCATTAAAATTTTTTCACAAAAATTTTTTTGCATGAAAAATGGATGATATATGGTCCATTAAAATTTTTGCAGGAAATAAGGAAGACGTATGTGAACCATTTAATTTTTTGCATGCGAAATAGACAAATTATAGTCCACTAATTTTTTTTATAAAAAATTAAAAAATGGGCTATATATTATGGTCCATTAAATTTTTTATGTATAGCCCATTTAATTTTTTGCATGAAAAATAGACAATGTATAGCGTTTTGATTTTTTTTTGCATACGAAATGGACGATTTATAGTCCATAAAATTTTTTCAGAAAAATTTGAAAAATGGACGATGTATAGCCCATTAAAATTTTTCACAAAAATTTTTTTTGCATGAAAAATGGATGATATATGGTCCATTAAAATTTTTGCAGGAAATAAGGAAGACGTATGTGAACCATTTAATTTTTTGCATGCAAAATAGACAAATTATAGTCCATTAAATTTTTTTATAAAAAATTGTAAAATGGGCTATATATTATGGTCCATTAAATTTTTTATGTATAGCCCATTTAATTTTTTGCATGAAAAATAGACAATGTATAGCGTTTTGATTTTTTTCCATACGAAATGGACGATTTATAGTCCATAAAATTTTTTCATAAAAATTTGAAAAATGGACGATGTATAGCCCATTAAAATTTTTTCACAAAAATTTTTTTTGCATGAAAAATGGATGATATATGGTCCATTAAAATTTTTGCAGGAAATAAGGAAGACGTATGTGAACCATTTAATTTTTTGCATGCAAAATAGACAAATTATAGTCCATTAATTTTTTTATAAAAAATTGAAAAATGGGCTATATATTATGGTCCATTAAATTTTTTATGTATAGCCCATTTAATTTTTTGCATGAAAAACAGACAATGTATAGCCTTTTGATTTTTTTGCGTATAAAATGGACGATTTATAGTCCATAACATTTTTTCATAAAAATTTGAAAAATGGACGATGTATATAAAGCGCATTAAAATTTTTTCACAAAATTTTTTTTTGCATGAAAAATGTATGATATATGGTCCATTAAAATTTTTGCAGGAAATAAGGAAGACGTATGTGAACCATTTAATTTTTTGCATGCGAAATAGACAAATTATAGTCCATTAATTTTTTTTATAAAAAATTTAAAAATTGGCTATATATTATGGTCCATTAAATTTTTTATGTATAGCCCATTTAATTTTTTGCATAAAAAATAGACAATGTATAGCGTTTTGTTTTTTTTTGCATACGAAATGGACGATTTAAAGTCCATAAAATTTTTTCATAAAAATTTGAAAAATGGACCATGTATAGCCCATTACATTTTTTTCACAAAAATTTTTTAGCATGAAAAATGGATGATGTATCGTCCATTAAAATTTTTGCAGGAAATAAAGAAGACGTATATGAACCATTTAATTTTTTGCATGCGAAATAGACAAATTATAGTCCACTAATTTTTTTTATAAAAAATTAAAAAATGGGCTATATATTATGGTCCATTAAATTTTTTGCATGAAAAACAGACAATGTATAGCGTTTTGATTTTTTTGCATATAAAATGGACGATTTATAGTCCATAAAATTTTTTCATAAAAATTTGAAAAATGGACGATGTATAGCCCATTAAAATTTTTTCACAAAAATTTTTTTTGCATGAAAAATGGATGATATATGGTCCATTAAAATTTTTGCAGGAAATAAGGAAGACGTATATGAACCATTTAATTTTTTGCATGCGAAATAGACAAATTATAGTCCACTAAATTTTTTTATAAAAAATTAAAAAATGGGCTATATATTATGGTCCATTAAATTTTTTATGTATATCCCATTTAATTTTTTGCATGAAAAATAGACAATGTGTAGCGTTTTGATTTTTTTCCATACGAAATGGACGATTTATAGTCCATAAAATTTTTTCATAAAAATTTGAAAAATGGACGATGTATAGCCCATTAAAATTTTTTCACAAAAATTTTTTTGCATGAAAAATGGATGATATATGGTCCATTAAAATTTTTGCAGGAAATAAGGAAGACGTATGTGAACCATTTAATTTTTTGCATGCAAAATAGACAAATTATAGTCCATTAATTTTTTTATAAAAAATTAAAAAATGGGCTATATATTATGGTCCATTAAATTTTTTATGTATAGCCCATTTAATTTTTTGCATGAAAAACAGACAATGTATAGCTTTTTGATTTTTTTGCGTATAAAATGGACGATTTATAGTCCATAACATTTTTTCATAAAAATTTGAAAAATGGACGATGTATATAAAGCACATTAAAATTTTTTCACAAAATTTTTTTTTGCATGAAAAATGTATGATATATGGTCCATTAAAATTTTTGCAGGAAATAAGGAAGACGTATGTGAACCATTTAATTTTTTGCATGCGAAATAGACAAATTATAGTCCATTAATTTTTTTTATAAAAAATTTAAAAATTGGCTATATATTATGGTCCATTAAATTTTTTATGTATAGCCCATTTAATTTTTTGCATAAAAAATAGACAATGTATAGCGTTTTGTTTTTTTTTTGCATACGAAATGGACGATTTAAAGTCCATAAAATTTTTTCATAAAAATTTGAAAAATGGACCATGTATAGCCCATTACATTTTTTTCACAAAAATTTTTTAGCATGAAAAATGGATGATGTATCGTCCATTAAAATTTTTGCAGGAAATAAAGAAGACGTATATGAACCATTTAATTTTTTGCATGCGAAATAGACAAATTATAGTCCACTAATTTTTTTTATAAAAAATTAAAAAATGGGCTATATATTATGGTCCATTAAATTTTTTATGTATAGCCCATTTAATTTTTTGCATGAAAAACAGACAATGTATAGCGTTTTGATTTTTTTGCATATAAAATGGACGATTTATAGTCCATAAAATTTTTTCATAAAAATTTGAAAAATGGACGATGTATAGCCCATTAAAATTTTTCACAAAAATTTTTTTTGCATGAAAAATGGATGATATATGGTCCATTAAAATTTTTGCAGGAAATAAGGAAGACGTATGTGAACCATTTAATTTTTTGCATGCAAAATAGACAAATTATAGTCCACTAAATTTTTTTATAAAAAATTAAAAAATGGGCTATATATTATGGTCCATTAAATTTTTTATGTATAGCCCATTTAATTTTTTTGCATGAAAAATAGACAATGTATAGCGTTTTGATTTTTTTCCATACGAAATGGACGATTTATAGTCCATAATATTTTTTCATAAAAATTTGAAAAATGGACGATGTATAGCCCATTAAAATTTTTTCACAAAAATTTTTTTTGCATGAAAAATGGATGATATATGGTCCATTAAAATTTTTGCAGGAAATAAGGAAGACGTCTGTGAACCATTTAATTTTTTGCATGCGAAATAGACAAATTATAGTCCATTAATTTTTTTATAAAAAATTGAAAAATGGGCTATATATTATGGTCCATTAAATTTTTTATGTATAGCCCATTTAATTTTTTGCATGAAAAACAGACAATGTATAGCCTTTTGATTTTTTTTGCGTATAAAATGGACGATTTATAGTTCATAACATTTTTTCATAAAAATTTGAAAAATGGACGATGTATATAAAGCACATTAAAATTTTTTCACAAAATTTTTTTTTGCATGAAAAATGTATGATATATGGTCCATTAAAATTTTTGCAGGAAATAAGGAAGACGTATGTGAACCATTTAATTTTTTGCATGCGAAATAGACAAATTATAGTCCATTAATTTTTTTTATAAAAAATTTAAAAATTGGCTATATATTATGGTCCATTAAATTTTTTATGTATAGCCCATTTAATTTTTTGCATAAAAAATAGACAATGTATAGCGTTTTGTTTTTTTTTGCATACGAAATGGACGATTTAAAGTCCATAAAATTTTTTCATAAAAATTTGAAAAATGGACCATGTATAGCCCATTACATTTTTTTCACAAAAATTTTTTAGCATGAAAAATGGATGATGTATCGTCTATTAAAATTTTTGCAGGAAATAAAGAAGACGTATATGAACCATTTCATTTTTTGCATTCGAAATAGACAAATTATAGTCCATTAATTTTTTTTATTAAAAATTAAAAAATTGGCTTTATATTATGGTCCATTAAATTTTTTATGTATAGCCCATTTAATTTTTTGCATGAAAAATAGACAATGTATAGCGTTTTGTTTTTTTTGCATACGAAATGGACGATTTATAGTCCATAAAATTTTTTCATAAAAATTTGAAAAATGGACGATGTATAGCCCATTAAAATTTTTTCACAAAATTTTTTTTTGCATGAAAAATGGATGATGTATAGTCCATTAAAATTTTTGCAGGAAATAGAGAAGACATATATGAACCATTTAATTTTTTGCATGCGAAATAGACAAATTATAGTCCACTAAATTTTTTTATAAAAAATTAAAAAATGGGCTATATATTATGGTCCATTAAATTTTTTATGTATATCCCATTTAATTTTTTGCATGAAAAATAGACAATGTATAGTGTTTTGATTTTTTTCCATACGAAATGGACGATTTATGGTCCATAAAATTATTTCATAAAAATTTGAAAAATGGACGATGTATAGCCCATTAAAATTTTTTCACAAAAATTTTTTTTGCATGAAAAATGGATGATGTATGGTCCATTAAAATTTTTGCAGGAAATTAAGAAGACGTATATGAACCATTTAATTTTTTGCATGCGAAATAGACAAATTATAGTCCATAAAATTTTTTTATAAAAAATTTAAAAATGGGCTATATATTATGGTCCATTAAATTTTTTATGTATAGCCCATTTAATTTTTTGCATGAAAAATAGACAATGTATAGCGTTTTGATTTTTTTGCATACGAAATGGACGATTTATAGTCCATAAAATTTTTTCATAAAAATTTGAAAAATGGACGATGATAGCCCATTAAAATTTTTTCACAAAATTTTTTTTTGCATGAAAAATGGATGATATATGGTCCATTAAAATTTTTGCAGGAAATAAGGAAGACGTATGTGAACCATTTAATTTTTTGCATGCGAAATAGACAAATTATAGTCCATTAATTTTTTTTATAAAAAATTGAAAAATGGGCTATATATTATGGTCCATTAAATTTTTTATGTATAGCCCATTTAATTTTTTGCATAAAAAATAGACAATGTATAGCGGTTTGTTTTTTTTGCATACGAAATGGCCGATTTAAAGTCCATAAAATTTTTTCATAAAAATTTGAAAAATGGACCATGTATAGCCCATTACAATTTTTTCACAAAAATTTTTTAGCATGAAAAATGGATGATGTATCGTCCATTAAAATTTTTGCAGGAAATACAGAAGACGTATATGAACCATTTCATTTTTTGCATTCGAAATAGACAAATTATAGTCCATTAAATTTTTTTATTAAAAATTAAAAAATTGGCTTTATATTATGGTCCATTAAATTTTTTATGTATAGCCCATTTAATTTTTTGCATGAAAAATAGACAATGTATAGCGTTTTGTTTTTTTTTTGCATACGAAATGGACGATTTATAGTCCATAAAATTTTTTCATAAAAATTTGAAAAATGGACGATGTATAGCCCATTAAAATTTTTTCACAAAATTTTTTTTTGCATGAAAAATGGATGATGTATAGTCCATTAAAATTTTTGCAGGAAATAGAGAAGACGTATATGAACCATTTAATTTTTTGCATGCGAAATAGACAAATTATAGTCCACTAAATTTTTTTATAAAAAATTAAAAAATGGGCTATATATTATGGTCCATTAAATTTTTTATGTATATCCCATTTAATTTTTTGCATGAAAAATAGACAATGTATAGTGTTTTGATTTTTTTCCATACGAAATGGACGATTTATGGTCCATAAAATTTTTTCATAAAAATTTGAAAAATGGACGATGTATAGCCCATTAAAATTTTTTCACAAAAATTTTTTTGCATGAAAAATGGATGATATATGGTCCATTAAAATTTTTGCAGGAAATTAAGAAGACGTATATGAACCATTTAATTTTTTGCATGCGAAATAGACAAATTATAGTCCATAAAATTTTTTTATAAAAAATTGAAAAATGGGCTATATATTATGGTCCATTAAATTTTTTTTGTATAGCCCATTTAATTTTTTGCATGAAAAATAGACAATGTATAGCGTTTTGATTTTTTTGCATACGAAATGGACGATTTATAGTCCATAAAATTTTTTCATAAAAATTTTAAAAATGGACAATGTATAGCCCATTAAAATTTTTTCACAAAATTTTTTTTTGCGTGAAAAATGGATGATGTATGGTCCATTAAAATTTTTGCAGGAAATAAAGAAGACGTATATGAACCATTTAATTTTGTGCATGCGAAATAGACAAATTATAGTCCACTAAATTTTTTTATAAAATATTAAAAAATGGGCTATATATTATGGTCCATTAAATTTTTTATGTATAGCCCATTTAATTTTTTGCATGAAAAACAGACAATGTATTGCGTTTTGATTTTCTTCCATATAAAACGGACGATTTATAGTCCATAAATTTTTTTCATAAAAATTTGAAAAATGGACGATGTATAGCCCATTAAAATTTTTTCACAAAAATTTTTTTTTCCATGAAAAATGGATGATGTATGGTCCATTAAAATTTTTGCAGGAAATTAAGAAGACGTATATGAACCATTTAATTTTTTGCATGCGAAATAGACAAATTATAGTCCATAAAATTTTTTCATAAAAATTTGAAAAATGGACAATGTATAGCCCATTAAAATTTTTTCACAAAATTTTTTTTTGCATGAAAAATGGATGATGTATAGTCCATTAAAATTTTTGCAGGTAATAGGGAAGACGTATATGAACCATTTAGTTTTTTGCATGCGAAATAGACAAATTATAGTCCATTAAATTTTTTAATAAAAATTAAAAAATGGGCTATATATTATGGTCCATTAAATTTTTTATGTACAGGGTGGCCCAGAAAGACCGAAGTGGTGTGAATTCCTTATAACTTTTTATTTAAGACATATTTTTTTAATTTTTTGTTTTTTAAATGCAGTAAATTTATAGGGAATATTTTTAAATTAGTTATTAAAAATGATATCCCGCAAGTGGTGGACATTTTCTGCTTTGCACAAATGTGTTCTTTCCATTTCCATTATTCATAACTTAGTTATGAGTGACGAAGCCTCGTTAACAAACAAAACTTTAGGATATGGGATATTGAAAACCCGAGAGTACTTCATCAACGACAATTACACCCAGTTAAGTATACTGTTTGATGCGGTGTTTCTTCAGAAAGGATCATTGGCCCATATTTTTTTGAAAATGAACGAGGTGTCGCCATTTCCATCAATGGTGATCGATATCAGGCCATGTTGGAAAATTTGGTAAAGCCAACCGTGGAAAACCATCCGCAAATATGGTTCCAACAGGATGGACCCACAGCGCACACTTCCAGGGCCACAATGGCTCTGTTACGCGACATCTTTGGTGAAAAAATAATTTCGCGTAGAAGCAATTTTAATTGGCCTCCGCGTTCCCCGGATTTAACTGCTCCAGACTGTTTCCTTTGGAGTTATTTAAAAGGGAAAGTTTATCTTAATAAGCCTAGGACTATTGAGGAATTAAAAACCAATATTCGAGACGAAATTAACAACATAACACCGGAAGTTTTGCGAAAGGTCATTGAAAATGTGTTGGAAAGAGCACATTTGTGCGAAGCAGAAAATGGCCTCCACTTGCGGGATATCATTTTTAACGACTAATCTAAAAATATTCCCTATAAATTTACTGTATTTAAAAAACAAAAAATTAAAAAATATGTCTTAAATAAAAAGTTATAAGGAATTTACACCACTTCGGTCTTTCTGGGCCACCCTGTATATCCCATTTAATTTTTTGCATGAAAAATAGACAATGTATAGCGTTTTGATTTTTTTCCATACAAAAAGGACGATTTATAGTCCATAAATTTTTTTCATAAAAATTTGAAAAATGGACGATGTATAGCCCATTAAAATTTTTTCACAAAATTTTTTTTTGCATGAAAAATGGATGATATATGGTCCATTAAAATTTTTGCAGGAAATAAGGAAGACGTATGTGAACCATTTAATTTTTTGCATGCGAAATAGACAAATTATAGTCCATTAATTTTTTTTATAAAAAATTGAAAAATGGGCTATATATTATGGTCCATTAAATTTTTTATGTATAGCCCATTTAATTTTTTGCATAAAAAATAGACAATGTATAGCGGTTTGTTTTTTTTTGCATACGAAATGGACGATTTAAAGTCCATAAAATTTTTTCATAAAAATTTGAAAAATGGACCATGTATAGCCCATTACAATTTTTTCACAAAAATTTTTTAGCATGAAAAATGGATGATGTATCGTCCATTAAAATTTTTGCAGGAAATACAGAAGACGTATATGAACCATTTCATTTTTTGCATTCGAAATAGACAAATTATAGTCCATTAAATTTTTTTATTAAAAATTAAAAAATTGGCTTTATATTATGGTCCATTAAATTTTTTATGTATAGCCCATTTAATTTTTTGCATGAAAAATAGACAATGTATAGCGTTTTGTTTTTTTTTTGCATACGAAATGGACGATTTATAGTCCATAAAATTTTTTCATAAAAATTTGAAAAATGGACGATGTATAGCCCATTAAAATTTTTTCACAAAATTTTTTTTTGCATGAAAAATGGATGATGTATAGTCCATTAAAATTTTTGCAGGAAATAGAGAAGACGTATATGAACCATTTAATTTTTTGCATGCGAAATAGACAAATTATAGTCCACTAAATTTTTTTATAAAAAATTAAAAAATGGGCTATATATTATGGTCCATTAAATTTTTTATGTATATCCCATTTAATTTTTTGCATGAAAAATAGACAATGTATAGTGTTTTGATTTTTTTCCATACGAAATGGACGATTTATGGTCCATAAAATTTTTTCATAAAAATTTGAAAAATGGACGATGTATAGCCCATTAAAATTTTTTCACAAAAATTTTTTTGCATGAAAAATGGATGATATATGGTCCATTAAAATTTTTGCAGGAAATTAAGAAGACGTATATGAACCATTTAATTTTTTGCATGCGAAATAGACAAATTATAGTCCATAAAATTTTTTTATAAAAAATTTAAAAATGGGCTATATATTATGGTCCATTAAATTTTTTATGTATAGCCCATTTAATTTTTTGCATGAAAAATAGACAATGTATAGCGTTTTGATTTTTTTGCATACGAAATGGACGATTTATAGTCCATAAAATTTTTTCATAAAAATTTTAAAAATGGACGATGTATAGCCCATTAAAATTTTTTCACAAAATTTTTTTTTGCGTGAAAAATGGATGATGTATGGTCCATTAAAATTTTTGCAGGAAATAAAGAAGACGTATATGAACCATTTAATTTTTTGCATGCGAAATAGACAAATTATAGTCCACTAAATTTTTTTATAAAATATTAAAAAATGGGCTATATATTATGGTCCATTAAATTTTTTATGTATAGCCCATTTAATTTTTTGCATGAAAAACAGACAATGTATAGCGTTTTGATTTTCTTGCATATAAAACGGACGATTTATAGTCCATAAATTTTTTTCATAAAAATTTGAAAAATGGACGATGTATAGCCCATTAAAATTTTTTCACAAAAATTTTTTTTGCATGAAAAATGGATGATGTATGGTCCATTAAAATTTTTGCAGGAAATTAAGAAGACGTATATGAACCATTTAATTTTTTGCATGCGAAATAGACAAATTATAGTCCATAAAATTTTTTCATAAAAATTTGAAAAATGGACGATGTATAGCCCATTAAAATTTTTTCACAAACATTTTTTTTGCATGAAAAATGGATGATGTATGGTCCATTAAAATTTTTGCAGGAAATTAAGAAGACGTATATGAACCATTTAATTTTTTGCATGCGAAATAGACAAATTATAGTCCATAAAATTTTTTTATAAAAAATTTAAAAATGGGCTATATATTATGGTCCATTAAATTTTTTATGTATAGCCCATTTAATTTTTTGCATGAAAAATAGACAATGTATAGCGTTTTGATTTTTTTGCATACGAAATGGACGATTTATAGTCCATAAAATTTTTTCATAAAAATTTTAAAAATGGACGATGTATAGCCCATTAAAATTTTTTCACAAAATTTTTTTTTGCGTGAAAAATGGATGATGTATGGTCCATTAAAATTTTTGCAGGAAATAAAGAAGACGTATATGAACCATTTAATTTTTTGCATGCGAAATAGACAAATTATAGTCCACTAAATTTTTTTATAAAATATTAAAAAATGGGCTATATATTATGGTCCATTAAATTTTTTATGTATAGCCCATTTAATTTTTTGCATGAAAAACAGACAATGTATAGCGTTTTGATTTTCTTGCATATAAAACGGACGATTTATAGTCCATAAATTTTTTTCATAAAAATTTGAAAAATGGACGATGTATAGCCCATTAAAATTTTTTCACAAAAATTTTTTTTGCATGAAAAATGGATGATGTATGGTCCATTAAAATTTTTGCAGGAAATTAAGAAGACGTATATGAACCATTTAATTTTTTGCATGCGAAATAGACAAATTATAGTCCATAAAATTTTTTTATAAAAATTTGAAAAATGGACGATTAAAATTTTTTCACAAAAATTTTTTTTGCATGAAAAATGGATGATGTATAGTCCATTAAAATTTTTGCAGGAAATAGAGAAGACGTATATGAACCATTTAATTTTTTGCATGCGAAATAGACAAATTATAGTCCACTAAATTTTTTTATAAAAAATGAAAAAATGGGCTATATATTATGGTCCATTAAATTTTTTATGTATATCCCATTTAATTTTTTGCATGAAAAATAGACAATGTATAGTGTTTTGATTTTTTTCCATACGAAATGGACAATTTATGGTCCATAAAATTTTTTCATAAAAATTTGAAAAATGGACGATGTAAAGCCCATTAAAATTTTTTCACAAAAATTTTTTTTGCATGAAAAATGGATGATGTATGGTCCATTAAAATTTTTGCAGGAAATTAAGAAGACGTATATGAACCATTTAATTTTTTGCATGCGAAATAGACAAATTATAGTCCATAACATTTTTTTATAAAAAATTTAAAAATGGGCTATATATTATGGTCCATTAAATTTTTTATGTATAGCCCATTTAATTTTTTGCATGAAAAATAGACAATGTATAGCGTTTTGATTTTTTTGCATATAAAATGGACGATTTATAGTCCATAAAATTTTTTCATAAAAATTTGAAAAATGGACGATGTATAGCCCATTAAAATTTTTTCACAAAATTTTTTTTTGCATGAAAAATGGATGATGTATAGTCCATTAAAATTTTTGCAGGAAATAGGGAAGACGTATATGAACCATTTAATTTTTTGCATGCGAAATAGACAAATTATAGTCCACTAAATTTTTTTATAAAAAATTAAAAAATGGGCTATATATTATGGTCCATTAAATTTTTTATGTATATCCCATTTAATTTTTTGCATGAAAAATAGACAATGTATAGTGTTTTGATTTTTTTCGATACGAAATGGACGATTTATAGTCCATAAAATTTTTTCATAAAAATTTGAAAAATGGACGATGTATAGCCCATTAAAATTTTTCACAAAAATTTTTTTTGCATGAAAAATGGATGATATATGGTCCATTGAAATTTTTGCAGGAAATAAGGAAGACGTATGTGAACCATTTAATTTTTTGCATGCGAAATAGACAAATTATAGTCCATTAATTTTTTTTATAAAAAATTGAAAAATAGGCTATATATTATGGTCCATTAAATTTTTTATGTATATCCCATTTAATTTTTTGCATGAAAAATAGGCAATGTATAGCGTTTTGATTTTTTTGCATACGAAATGGACGATTTATAGTCCATAAAATTTTTTCATAAAAATTTGAAAAATGGACGATGTATAGCCCATTAAAATTTTTTCACAAAATTTTTTTTTGCATGAAAAATGGATGATGTATAGTCCATTAAAATTATTGCAGGAAATAGAGAAGACATATATGAACCATTTAATTTTTTGCATGCGAAATAGACAAATTATAGTCCATTAAATTTTTTTATAAAAAATTAAAAAATGGGCTATATATTATGGTCCATTAAATTTTTTATGTATATCCCATTTAATTTTTTGCATGAAAAATAGACAATGTATAGCGTTTTGATTTTTTTTTTTTTGCATACGAAATGGACAATTTATAATCCATAAAATTTTTTCATAAAAATTTGAAAAATGGACGATGTATAGCCCATTAAAATTTTTTCACAAAATTTTTTTTTGCATAAAAAATGGATGATGTATAGTCCATTAAAATTTTTGCAGGAAATAGGGAAGACGTATATGAACCATTTAATTTTTTGCATGCGAAATAGACAAATTATAGTCCACTAAATTTTTTTATAAAAAATTAAAAAATGGGCTATATATTATGGTCCATTAAATTTTTTATGTATATCGCATTTAATTTTTTGCATGAAAAATAGACAATGTATAGCGTTTTGATTTTTTTCGATACGAAATGGACGATTTATAGTCCATAAAATTTTTTCATAAAAATTTGAAAAATGGACGATGTATAGCCCATTAAAATTTTTTCACAAAAATTTTTTTTTGCATGAAAAATGGATGATGTATAGTCCATTAAAATTTTTGCAGGAAATAGAGAAGACGTATATGAACCATTTAATTTTTTGCATGCGAAATAGACAAATTATAGTCCACTAAATTTTTTTATAAAAAATTAAAAAATGGGCTATATATTATGGTCCATTAAATTTTTTATGTATATCCCATTTAATTTTTTGCATGAAAAATAGACAATGTATAGCGTTTTGATTTTTTTTTGCATACGAAATGGACGATTTATAGTCCATAAAATTTTTTCATAAAAATTTTAAAAATGGACGATGTATAGCCCATTAAAATTTTTTCACAAAAATTTTTTTTGCATGAAAAATGGATGATGTATAGTCCATTAAAATTATTGCAGGAAATAGAGAAGACATATATGAACCATTTAATTTTTTGCATGCGAAATAGACAAATTATAGTCCACTAAATTTTTTTATAAAAAATTAAAAAATGGGCTATATATTATGGTCCATTAAATTTTTTATGTATATCCCATTTAATTTTTTGCATGAAAAATAGACAATGTATAGCGTTTTGATATTTTTTTTGCATACGAAATGGACGATTTATAGTCCATAAAATTTTTTCATAAAAATTTGAAAAATGGACGATGTATAGCCCATTAAAATTTTTTCACAAATTTTTTTTTTGCATGAAAAATGGATGATGTATAGTCCATTAAAATTATTGCAGGAAATAGAGAAGACATATATGAACCATTTAATTTTTTGCATTCGAAATAGACAAATTATAGTCCATTAAATTTTTGTATAAAAAATTAAAAAATTGGCTTTATATTATGGTCCATTAAATTTTTTATGTATAGCCCATTTAATTTTTCGCATGAAAAATAGACAATGTATAGCGTTTTGTTTTTTTTGCATACGAAATGGACGATTTATAGTCCATAAAATTTTTTCATAAAAATTTGAAAAATGGACGATGTATAGCCCATTAAAATTTTTTCACAAAATTTTTTTTTTGCATGAAAAATGGATGATGTATAGTCCACTAAAATTATTGCAGGAAATAGAGAAGACATATATGAACCATTTAATTTTTTGCATGCGAAATAGACAAATTATAGTACACTAAATTTTTTTATAAAAAATTAAAAAATGGGCTATATATTATGGTCCATTAAATTTTTTATGTATAGCCCATTTAATTTTTTGCATGAAAAATAGACAATGTATAGCGTTTTGATTTTTTTGCATATAAAATGGACGATTTATAATCCATAAAATTTTTTCATAAAAATTTGAAAAATGGACGATGTATAGCCCATTAAAATTTTTTCACAAAATTTTTTTTTGCATGAAAAATGGATGATGTATAGTCCATTAAAATTTTTGCAGGAAATAGGGAAGACGTATATGAACCATTTAATTTTTTGCATGCGAAATAGACAAATTATAGTCCACTAAATTTTTTTATAAAAAATTAAAAAATGGGCTATATATTATGGTCCATTAAATTTTTTATGTATATCCCATTTAATTTTTTGCATGAAAAATAGACAATGTATAGCGTTTTGATTTTTTTCGATACGAAATGGACGATTTATAGTCAATAAAATTTTTTCATAAAAATTTGAAAAATGGACGATGTATAGCCCATTAAAATTTTTTCACAAAAATTTTTTTTGCATGAAAAATGGATGATGTATAGTCCATTAAAATTTTTGCAGGAAATAGAGAAGACGTATATGAACCATTTAATTTTTTGCATGCGAAATAGACAAATTATAGTCAAATTATAGGAAATAGAGAAGACGTATATGAACCATTTAATTTTTTGCATGCGAAATAGACAAATTATAGTCCACTAAATTTTTTTATAAAAAATTAAAAAATGGGCTATATATTATGGTCCATTAAATTTTTTATGTATATCCCATTTAATTTTTTGCATGAAAAATAGACAATGTATAGCGTTTTGATTTTTTTTTGCATACGAAATGGACGATTTATAGTCCATAAAATTTTTTCATAAAAATTTGAAAAATGGACGATGTATATATAGCCCATTAAAATTTTTTCACAAAATTTTTTTTTGCATGAAAAATGGATGATGTATAGTCCATTAAAATTATTGCAGGAAATAGAGAAGACATATATGAACCATTTAATTTTTTGCATGCGAAATAGACAAATTATAGTCCACTAAATTTTTTTATAAAAAATTAAAAAATGGGCTATATATTATGGTCCATTAAATTTTTTATGTATATCCCATTTAATTTTTTGCATGAAAAATAGACAATGTATAGCGTTTCGATTTTTTTTTGCATACGAAATGGACGATTTATAGTCCATAAAATTTTTTCATAAAAATTTGAAAAATGGACGATGTATAGCCCATTAAAATTTTTTCACAAAATTTTTTTTGCATGAAAAATGGATGATGTATAGTCCATTAAAATTATTGCAGGAAATAGAGAAGACATATATGAACCATTTAATTTTTTGCATGCGAAATAGACAAATTATAGTCTACTAAATTTTTGTATAAAAAATTAAAAAATGGGCTATATATTATGGTCCATTAAATTTTTTATGTATATCCCATTTAATTTTTTGCATGAAAAATAGACAATGTATAGCGTTTTGATTTTTTTTTTGCATACGAAATGGACGATTTATAGTCCATAAAATTTTTTCATAAAAATTTGAAAAATGGACGATGTATAGCCCATTAAAGTTTTTTCACAAAATTTTTTTTGCATGAAAAATGGATGATGTATAGTCCATTAAAATTATTGCAGGAAATAGAGAAGACATATATGAACCATTTAATTTTTTGCATTCAAAATAGACAAATTATAGTCCATTAAATTTTTGTATAAAAAATTAAAAAATTGGCTTTATATTATGGTCCATTAAATTTTTTATGTATAGCCCATTTAATTTTTCGCATGAAAAATAGACAATGTATAGCGTTTTGTTTTTTTTTGCATACGAAATGGACGATTTATAGTCCATTAAATTTTTTCATAAAAATTTGAAAAATGGACGATGTATAGCCCATTAAAATTTTTTCACAAAATTTTTTTTGCATGAAAAATGAATGATGTATAGTCCATTCAAAATTTTTGCAGGAAATAGAGAAGACGTATATGAACCATTTAATTTTTTGCATGCGAAATAAACAAATTATAGTCCACTAAATTTTTTTATAAAAAATTAAAAAATGGGCTATATATTATGGTCCATTAAATTTTTTATGTATATCCCATTTAATTTTTTGCATGAAAAATAGACAATGTATAGCGTTTTGATTTTTTTTTGCATACGAAATGGACGATTTATAGTCCATAAAATTTTTTCATAAAAATTTGAAAAATGGACGATGTATAGCCCATTAAAATTTTTTCACAAAATTTTTTTTTGCATGAAAAATGGATGATGTATAGTCCATTAAAATTATTGCAGGAAATAGAGAAGACATATATGAACCATTTAATTTTTTGCATGCGAAATAGACAAATTATAGTCCACTAAATTTTTTTATAAAAAATTAAAAAATGGGCTATATATTATGGTCCATTAAATTTTTTATGTATATCCCATTTAATTTTTTGCATGAAAAATAGACAATGTATAGCGTTTTGATTTTTTTTTGCATACGAAATGGACGATTTATAGTCCATAAAATTTTTTCATAAAAATTTGAAAAATGGACGATGTATAGCCCATTAAAATTTTTTCACAAAATTTTTTTTTGCATGAAAAATGGATGATGTATAGTCCATTAAAATTATTGCAGGAAATAGAGAAGACATATATGAACCATTTAATTTTTTGCATGCGAAATAGACAAATTATAGTCCACTAAATTTTTTTATAAAAAATTAAAAAATGGGCTATATATTATGGTCCATTAAATTTTTTATGTATATCCCATTTAATTTTTTGCATGAAAAATAGACAATGTATAGCGTTTCGATTTTTTTTTGCATACGAAATGGACGATTTATAGTCCATAAAATTTTTTCATAAAAATTTGAAAAATGGACGATGTATAGCCCATTAAAATTTTTTCACAAAATTTTTTTTGCATGAAAAATGGATGATGTATAGTCCATTAAAATTATTGCAGGAAATAGAGAAGACATATATGAACCATTTAATTTTTTGCATGCGAAATAGACAAATTATAGTCTACTAAATTTTTGTATAAAAAATTAAAAAATGGGCTATATATTATGGTCCATTAAATTTTTTATCTATAGCCCATTTAAATTTTTGCATGAAAAATAGACAATGTATAGCCTTTTGATTTTTTTGCGTATAAAATGGACGATTTATAGTCCATAACATTTTTTCATAAAAATTTGAAAAATGGACGATGTATATAAAGCGCATTAAAATTTTTTCACAAAATTTTTTTTTGCATGAAAAATGTATGATATATGGTCCATTAAAATTTTTGCAGGAAATAAGGAAGACGTATGTGAACCATTTAATTTTTTGCATGCGAAATAGACAAATTATAGTCCATTAATTTTTTTTATAAAAAATTTAAAAATGGGCTATATATTATGGTCCATTAAATTTTTTATGTATAGCCCATTTAATTTTTTGCATGAAAAATAGACAATGTATAGTGTTTTGATTTTTTTCCATACAAAATTGACGATTTATAGTCCATAAATTTTTTTCATAAAAATTTGAAAAATGGACGATGTATAGCCCATTAAAATTTTTTCACAAAAATTTTTTTGCATGAAAAATGGATGATATATGGTCCATTAAAATTTTTGCAGGAAATAAGGAAGACGTATGTGAACCATTTAATTTTTTGCATGCAAAATAGACAAATTATAGTCCATTAAATTTTTTTATAAAAAATTGTAAAATGGGCTATATATTAAGGTGCATTAAATTTTTTATGTATAGCCCATTTAATTTTTTGCATGAAAAATAGACAATGTATAGCGTTTTGATTTTTTTCCATACGAAATGGACGATTTATAGTCCATAACATTTTTTCATAAAAATTTGAAAAATGGACGATGTATATAAAGCACATTAAAATTTTTTCACAAAAATTTTTTTTGCATGAAAAATGGATGATATATGGTCCATTAAAATTTTTGCAGGAAATAAGGAAGACGTATATGAACCATTTAATTTTTTGCATGCGAAATAGACAAATTATAGTCCATTAAATTTTTTAATAAAAAATTAAAAAATGGGCTATATATTATGGTCCATTAAATTTTTTATGTATAGCCCATTTAATTTTTTGCATGAAAAATAGACAATGTATAGCGTTTTGATTTTTTTCCATACAAAATTGACGATTTATAGTCCATAAATTTTTTTCATAAAAATTTGAAAAATGGACGATGTATAGCCCATTAAAATTTTTTCACAAAAATTTTTTTGCATGAAAAATGGATGATATATGGTCCATTAAAATTTTTGCAGGAAATAAGGAAGACGTATGTGAACCATTTAATTTTTTGCATGCGAAATAGACAAATTATAGTCCACTAATTTTTTTTATAAAAAATTAAAAAATGGGCTATATATTATGGTCCATTAAATTTTTTATGTATAGCCCATTTAATTTTTTGCATGAAAAATAGACAATGTATAGCCTTTTGATTTTTTTGCGTATAAAATGGACGATTTATAGTCCATAACATTTTTTCATAAAAATTTGAAAAATGGACGATGTATAGCCCATTAAAATTTTTTCACAAAAATTTTTTTTGCATGAAAAATGGATGATGTATGGTCCATTAAAATTTTTGCAGGAAATTAAGAAGACGTATATGAGCCATTTAATTTTTTGCATGCGAAATAGACAAATTATAGTCCACTAAATTTTTTTCTAAAAAATTAAAAAATGGGCTATATATTATGGTCCATTAAATTTTTTATCTATAGCCCATTTAAATTTTTGCATGAAAAATAGACAACGTATAGCGTTTTCATTTTTTTCCATACGAAATGGACGATTTATAGTCCATAAAATTTTTTCATAAAAATTTGAAAAATGGACGATGTATAGCCCATTAAAATTTTTTCACAAAATTTTTTTTTGCATGAAAAATGGATGATGTATAGTCCATTAAAATTATTGCAGGAAATAGAGAAGACATATATGAACCATTTAATTTTTTGCATGCGAAATAGACAAATTATAGTCCACTAAATTTTTGTATAAAAAATTAAAAAATGGGCTATATATTATGGTCCATTAAATTTTTTATGTATATCCCATTTAATTTTGTGCATGAAAAATAGACAATGTATAGTGTTTTGATTTTTTTCCATACAAAATTGACGATTTATAGTCCATAAATTTTTTTCATAAAAATTTGAAAAATGGGTACGATGTATAGCCCATTAAAATTTTTTCACAAAAATTTTTTTTTCATGAAAAATGGATGATGTATGGTCCATTAAAATTTTTGCAGGAAATAACGAAGACGTATATGAACCATTTAATTTTTTGCATGCGAAATAGACAAATTATAGTCCACTAAATTTTTTTATAAAAAATTAAAAAATGGGCTAGATATTATGGTTCATTAAATTTTTTATATATATCCCATTTAATTTTTTGCATGAAAAATAGACAATGTATAGCGTTTTGATTTTTTTGCATACGAAATGGACGATTTATAGTCTATAAAATTTTTTCATAAAAATTTGAAAAATGGACGATATATATTTTGTATGTTAATTAATTTTTAATTTTTTTGCATGTAAAATAGACGATTTATAGGATTTTGAATTTTTTGCATACGAAATGGACGATTTATATGCATACAAAATATACAAATTATAGTCCATACGGAGACGTCCATAAAAAATTGACGTACACATACGAGGTATTTAAATCTTGGATAAGAAGTGGACGATGTTTTGATAATTCTTTTATCAAAGCTTTATCTGATACTAGATTTAGCTGAACTGGTGTTTTTCAAAATCAAAACAACCGTACTTTTTTAAAAGTTTTATTAAAATACACCGAGCGGTTGCCGATTTAAAAGACCAGCAACTTTACTCTTTAAAAAATTTCTTTGTGATTCCGAAGTTTCTCACAGTAGAGAAATGAAATTTCACAGGCCTCTGCTATGGTACTCAGCCCTAAAATAGTCCGAGGTTTCATTACATATAATGGCAGAATTTATTCCAATTGCTTAAATAACTAATTTTTTTCATTTTATTTTTTTATTTTTTTTACGAGTGGCTGAGTGATACAGCCAATGAATGCCTACTTTAATTACTTGGTTTTGCCTTCTTTAGGAAAGGCATAGTGATAGAGAAGACAGGGGGTGAAGGAAGAGATATAGGAAAGCTTCATTCTTTTACAAATTTGCTTTTTGCACGTTTTTAATAATGCAGTGTTTTAGCGGATCTGGTGTTAATGAGGCGCATTGAATTTTTGCAGCTGTGCTTAGTAGCCATTTTGTTGGTCAACGTTCTAACTACTTTAGCTAACGCCACCCTTAATTAATCAATTATTTTGGATGAGCATGCACAAATGTTTAGTTCTAAATATTGAAATAAAAAGAAATTATTAGTTTAAATTGTTTTGAACATTTGATTTATTTTATCTTTCATTTCTTCTTGCATTTTATATTTATTATTACTTATTTTTTTGCAGTATTTTTAATATTAAGAATAATTTAACATAATATTTAATAAATATATATTATTATGATCAATAAAAATATATTAAAAATAATGGGGCTTAATTGCGAGTATCGTATTTCGTGTACGCCTACGAGGATTTTATGCTAGATTCCAATGTTTTTTAGTCTAGTACAAAATCGTCGTAATCGAAGTCGTCATACGACACTCTTAGTATTAAGGCCCAATAAATACAATTTAATAGAAAAGTTTATAGTTTATGAATGAAAGCAAAAATTATTAAAAATTAAATAAAAACTTATTAAGTAATTATATAATTCTACTAATGTTAAATTCTATTAAAGGAAATAAAATACAAAAATTAACAGATCATAAAACTAATTTAATAAATGAAACAAATGCTCGAGCACATGTATGTATGTACGTATGCATATTATTATTGCTCGGCGCTGTTAAATTTCAAGGGGCTAGTTGAGGAGAAAATAACAGAAGTTTTGACTTATAATTGAAGTATAAGAAAGTGAAAACACATTAAATACTATTTTTGCTTGATTTCCTTGTCTAATTTTAATTGATTTTTTTATTTAAATTATTTTTTTACTTTGTTTTTGGTTTGCTGTAGTTTGTAGTAGATTTTTTTTTCAATTATATTATATTTTTTTGCACAATTTAAAATATTCTTAAGTTAAAAGTTCTTAAATTTAAAAAAAAAAATTACTTTTACCTTTTTAGTGATATTCTTCTTTTTAGTAAATTTTTAAGTATATGTATGCATATTTTTTTTTTTAAATTTAATTAATAATAGTTGTGTTGTGTGTTTAATTTGACTAGCACATGTATTTCTTTTTGGGTTTCATCATGCGAATACGTCATTTGGAGCCGATGCCATTGGCTACCAATGAACTCGGCTGCGGTGCATTGGATGCTGTTGACGAGGCCTGGTTCTGTGCCGCTTGTGTGTGTGCTGACGTCTGTGAAGGAGTTGGAGGTGATCTTGTTAATGCGCCTCGTAGAGTGGATGTTAGTGGTATGACTTGGGAAACATGCTTTGCCGGCATATCGTTTGTTCTGGTGGTGCCGCAAATCTGTTGTTAAGTAAAATTGTATTGATTTAAAAAATGATCTTATTTTTTTATATAAACCATAATCTACCTGATGATGATGTTCCCAATCCTTGTGCTGACAAAACGCGCCACAATAACGTGCTAAATTACAACCCGAACAAGTTTCCGTTGCCTTACGGCCACAATTCCAGCATGCCTTTTCGTATGTTAATCAGAAAATTTAAATTAATATTGAAAATATTTTGTTCACATTTCCATACAAACAACATATATACACATACATATGTATGTATGTATGTGTGTGTGTACTTACATTTTGAGTGGACGCTATTGAGGGCGATTTATTATCAATTTCTCTTTCGCTGCCGGAATGTCTGCTCATTTCTACAAAAAACTTTTCCATGCGCAAACGTTCTTGAGCCATTACTTCTGCCGCACGAGTCTCGGCGGCCACAACCGCTCTTTGGATTTCAATAACAGCTTGACGTTTAACCTAACGAAATTAAAGAAGTAAGTTGTTTACATTATAATTAACATTATTTATTTTTATAACTGACTTGATTAACCGCATCCTCAGCATTCCTTTTAAATTCCGCCACTTTTTCCTCCGTTTGCCTGCGTATTTCCATTAGGGTAGCAGGTGTCATTTCACCATAATTCGGCTGTTGGGGTTCAACACCACGTTGTTGTAATATCGTTATGGCTCGTTTAGTTTTATCCACCATGGCCGATATACAATTCAACATGGTATGTATATTTTTCCACTCTTCTTCACCTTGGCCTCCAGCAGAACCAACAGAACAGCCACCGCCTGAACCACTGCTAGTGGTTGGTAGGACCGAGCGAGCCAAAGGACGATGGGATGATGGATCTGTTGGTACTGCTGGTCTGAGGTCGCGTTCATCTCGGTGATTTGACTAGAAATAGCAGAAATAAATTAAAAATTTAAAAAAAATTCACTAAAAGTGAACTTGCTATACATACGTTTTTCTCAATAAAATCGTGTGAATAAAATGGAGTCGTGTGAATTAATGCAATCGAGCTTATCCAATGTGTTTAATGTGTTTCAATGAAATTTTTAATAGTTTTTTTATGCAAAATTTTACGGACCATTTCTTTGGACATACATATGTACATATATTAATTTTTAGGAACTTTTTACCAGCATTATTTCGTATTAGCAAAACACTATTAGGTTCTTAATATTAATTTGTGTTTTATAACCAATTCCGAGTTTTCAAAACAGGTTAAAGAATTTTTTTTAAGAAACTGCTCTATAAATATCTCTATATTTCTAGAAAATATTACAAAATTTTTATTTCGTGTTCGAATTTTATAAGAGCCTAAATATCAAAATTTAACTATGTTGAAAAATTTAAGCCCAATTTTGAATTTGGTGAACTAAATTTTTAATGTATGTATTTACATATGTACCCTAAAAATAGTTAACTTATAGTTAACCTTTCTTAGACTGACTAAAAGCTAACTGCAATGTCATCCAGAACAAACCCAAAATTAATTCTTAAGTTAAGTACGTAATCGAATTTGATGAGAGCCAACAAACTTATTCTCAGCTACTTTGAAACTCATTTCAGTTTTATGTTAACAAGTTGGTTTAAAAAAGTTAACTTTAAGTTAGCTGAAAGTAATGCAGAGTGATCCAATTGACTACCGCCTAGGACATCGCAATGTTAAAGTAGTCAGTTGATTACATTGCGAAGTAATCCAAGTGTAGTCAGTACTACTTGCGAAATAGTTAGCTTAAAGTTAGTTTACAGTTAGCCAAATTTCCGACAGGGTATGTATGTATGTGTATGTAGAAATAAAATTTTAATATTTTCAGAAATACATACAGAAAGCCCAGAAAGACCGAAGTGGTGTGAATTCCTTATAACTTTTTATTTAAGACATATTTTTTTAATTTTTTGTTTTTTAAATACAGTAAATTTATAGGGAATATTTTTAGATTAGTTATTAAAAATTGTATCCCGCAAGTGGTGGCCATTTTCTGCTTCGCACAAATGTGCTCTTTCCATTTCCATTATTCATAACTTATTTATGAGTGACGAAGCCCATTTCCAATTAAATGGGTTTGTTAACAAGCAAAACTTTAGGATATGGGCTAAGGAAAACCCGAGAGTACTTCATCAACGACAATTACACCCAGTTAAGTGTACTGTTTGGTGCGGTGTTTCTTCAGAAAGGATCATTGGTCCATATTTTTTGGAAAATGAAAGAGATGTCGCCATTTCCATCAATGGTGATCGATATCGGGCCATGTTGGAAAATTTTGTAAGGCCAGCCGTGGAATACCATCCGCAAATATGGTTCCAACAGGATGGAGCCACAGCGCACACTCCGAGGGCCACAATGGCTATTTTACGCGACATCTTTGGGGAAAGAATAAATTCGCGTAGAAGCAATTTTAATTGGCCTCCGCGTTCCCCGGATTTATCCGCTCCAGACTGTTTCCTTTGGAGTTATTTAAAAGGGAAAGTTTATGTTAATAAGCCTAGGACTATTGAGGAATTAAAAACCAATATTCCAGACGAAATTAACAACATAACACCGGAAGTTTTGCGAAAGGTCATGGAAAATGTGTTGAAAAGAGATCATTTGTGCGATGCAGAAAATGGCCTCCACTTGCGGGATATCATTTTTAACAACTAATCTAAAAATATTCCCTATAAATTTACTGTATTTAAAAAACAAAAAATTAAAAAAATATGTCTTAAATAAAAAGTTATAAGGAATTTACACCACTTCGGTCTTTCTGGGCCACCCTGTACATATACAAACTTAATACATCTGAAATTTAACTTCGCATTTCTGAAGTATAAGAAAAATTCATACTTTTATATGAACTTTAATACACAATTTCTATACACAGCACACTTTTCATATAGAATAATTTATTTGTAACATATCTATATAGCACATTATTCCCACAGAAAAGTTGAATGTGCTAAACAAAGCGCAGTTTACGTATTAAAAACTTCAATACGCTAAACACAGCACACTTTTCGTATTTTGAAAAATTCATTCTACCATTTATAGCTTAAAACTTTTCATATAGAAAAGTTGAATTTTCCGTATGGACATACAGTATGTCAAGTAATTGTTTTTACATAGTTAAAATCGTTTAAATTTTGACTTTTATCGTAAATATTTTTCTCCCTTTTTGCATTATGAAATTTTTTTGTAGTTGACTTCATTTTATATACATTTAAGTGCACATATAGTCGTAAGTTATAAGCAAAATTAAGAATGAGAGCATAAAAATTACATGAAAACCAAAAAAACTCGAAAATTTCTTTGTCAAGAAAATGTTTTTACATCCTTGTATTATATAGTAAGCAAATGGGAAAGATTTTAAGGTGTACAAAAATGAATATTGTTTTTGGCCGCCATTGGCATCAAATAGGCCTGTAAGACGACTTCTCATAAAAAAAAATTTTTTTTTTCATATATACCGCTGAAATTTCTCACTTTCCCCTCGTATTACTGTTCTTAACTCCATTTAGTTCTTGAAATATAATTTGGAAACACTATTTTTCAGTTAAACCCATAAATTTTGAATAGGATATAGATCTGGACCTTGAGATGGAGTATTCACAACTTTACCGCAATTGAAAATACACCATGTTCTTACCCAAAGTGCCTCATGTTTGAGGTCAATACATTAATAAAAATCTAAAACGTCCATACATATCAGCAATAAAGCCAACCTTACTCGCGCTGTCAACCAAAAACCATTTCAACGTATTGAAGTACCGCTCAGTAACACTCTCCCATGAGACAAAGGCAATTGCTAAAAAGATAAATAAATAAATAGATTGTACTTCAAGAACTGCTCGAAAATCCCCGCCTCTTAGAGTGCAGCACAAAGAACAACAATTGCCTTTTGCGATAACGCATACTTCCAAGCTTGATGGCTACTACGATAATGTGATTTGCTGTGACGAAACCAAACTTCTGCTTTATTAGAATTACAGATCTAACAAAGTATGGATGAAAAAAATTTTTAAAATATTGGGAAGTGAAACCATTAACCCAACTGTAAAATTTAAAATAATTTGGTTGATTGATTGGGGGTATATATAGTATGTATACGTATATATGTTTATACTGCAAAAGGAGGAATAAATTTGCTTTATTGAAAATATTATGGATGCGGGGCAGTAGCTCAATATATTGAAGTATTTTTTTGGATGAGAGCTTGAGTAAGGTTGGCTGTATTGCTGATATGTATGGACGTTTTAGATTTTTATTAATGTATTGACCTCAAACATGAGGCACTTTGGGTAAGAACATGGTGTATTTTCAATTGCGGTAAAGTTGTGAATACTCCATCTCAAGGTCCAGATCTATATCCTATTCAAAATTTATGGGTTTAACTGAAAAATAGTGTTTCCAAATTATATTTCAAGAACTAAATGGAGTTAAGAACAGTAATACGAGGGGAAAGTGAGAAATTTCAGCGGTATATATGAAAAAAAAATTTTTTTTATGAGAAGTCGTCTTACAGGCCTATTTGATGCCAATGGCGGCCAAAAACAATATTCATTTTTGTACACCTTAAAATCTTTCCCATTTGCTTACTATATAATACAAGGATGTAAAAACATTTTCTTGACAAAGAAATTTTTGAGTTTTTTTGGTTTTCATGTAATTTTTATGATCTCATTCTTAATTTTGCTTATAACTTACGACTATATGTGCACTTAAATGTATATAAAATGAAGTCAACTACAAAAAAATTTCATAATGCAAAAAGGGAGAAAAACATTTACGATAAAAGTCAAAATTTAAACGATTTTAACTATGTAAAAACAATTACTTGACATACTGTATGTATATAATGGGTTGTCCACATAACACTTTTTATATAAAGTAATTGAATGTGCTATACATAGCACATTTTAATAAGCTATATGCAGCTTACTTTTCATGTAGAAAAATTTATTGTCCCATTTATAGCACATTTTTCATATAGAGTAATTGTATTTGCTATACACAGCACACTTTTCATATAGAAAGGTTGAATTTGAAATACATAGCACATTCTTCGAATATAAAAATTTAATAATTAATGGTTAAATTAAACAGTCCAGTGTACTATAAAAGGCACATTTTTTGGTATCACATTTTTCATATCGAAAAGCTGAATGTGCAATACTATACAATAAATACAATCAATACACTACTGGTTACATTTTTTCTGCCATTTGTAGCACACTTTTCATGTAGAAAAATTTAATCTGCTATACACAACACACTTTTCATATACATACATACATGGCACACTTTATTTCACATTCGGACTTTGAAAGAAAAATACTGGATTGTATTATTGATTCCGCACGGAAAAGAAAACTCAACGGAAATAAATATCGATCGACATTCAAACTTAAATTATACTCGTACATTCCTGCGGTATACGCTTTCCCCAAAATTGATTTAACATCCCTGGTTTTATTAATTCTGATGTGGTATAGTGTCAGCTGTTTTTAAAACATTTTTAAACACACACATGGCCGTTAACTGTATGGAGACTTTTGTTTTTAGATTTCTTCTACCCTCACCCCCAAATCAGTTCAGTTTTATTTAAAAAAAATATAAAAAAAAATTTCATACAGATAAGTTGCGTTTTACGGGGTGCGTCCGGCCCTCAAAGTTGGCCTTCAAGCCCATTTTTCAATGTAATTTTTTGCATATGACTATCTTTTTAAAAAATCATTTTACAAGAATATGACATATGGCAATATTTTAGCTCTTCAAGTCAACAACATTAGTCTCAAAGAAAGTTTTTTGCTAAAATTAATATTTTAGAAAATAATGAGGAAAATGACCAACAAAATTCCACCAATTTAACAAAAATTATATTTATATGGACATTATTTATTTTAAGCATGTACAATAAGAGCTTATATACATTAAATTATTTCATCCATATATATTCAAAATAAATCTAAAAAATATAAGAAAAATTAAAAAATTACATTGAATATATGGGCTTGAGGGCCAACTTTTACGGCTGGACGCACCCCCTAAAACACAACTTATCGGTATGGAATTTTTTTGTATTTTTTTACATAAAACTGAACCGATCTGGGGGGGGGGGGGGGTGAGAGTAGAAGAAATCATAAAAAGTAAAATAACCGCCACCCTAATGCATACATATGTATGTATGTACACTAGAGTGGCCGTTAGTTGTATGGAGAATTTTTATTTTTTTTTTGATTTCTTATATTCTCTTCCGCCAAATCAGCTCAGTTTTATGTAAAAAAAAATACAAAAAAAATTCATAGTGATAAGTTGTGTTTTAGGGAGTGCGTCTGCCCCTCAATGTTGGTCCTCAAGTCCATTTATTCAATGCAATTTTTTTTTGTTTAATTTTTTTTTGGATTAAATATTTTAATAGATATCAGCTCTTATTTTAAAAATATATAATTTCCATATAAATAAAATTTTGGTATATGGGCATTTCCCCCGAAAGGATGGAAAATTAAATGTTGATTATCTTCGTGTTTTATGGTTTATAATTATAAAAAAGTCTATGTTTATATAATGGAATGGTTTAATGGCATATCTCAGCTGTTTTAGTTGAGAAAATTGGGCTGGAAGCTGGAAAATTTTATATTCTCTTTTTAAGCTACTTGTAAAGAAATTTTTATATACATAAGTATAATTATTTTACATTTAAAAAACATGTGGAAAAATCGTAAGTTCGCGACCCATACGTTCGCAACCGACAATTAAGCCAAAAAAAAACCAGTAGAGATATTTTGTTGTGCAAATACTTGATATAGACCTACATTAATACACTTTTAAAATATCTTAATCGCTTTTCATTATTCTGTTCCCTTTAGCAGATTTTTACATTTCTCTACTGTCTTCCAAAGTTGAATTCTATTTTGCGTACGTTCGTGACCACATTTTTATAACTTATAATATGAAAACTTAAACTCGATGAAATCCATCTTTTGTACTAAACATAGAGCTTCCAAAATGCTATCAAATCGAAAAAAAATGCTTGCAAAAGTTTTGTTTTCTATATTTTTGTACATGAAAAGCGTACGAACGTACGTTCGTGGTCCCAGGAAATGCCCATATACAATTTTGGGTATTTTGTTGGTAACTTTCTTAATTTTAGCAAAAAACTTTCTTTTAGACTATTGTTGTCGACTAGAAGAGCTAAACTATTGCCATATATTATATTCTTGTAAAATGATTTTTTTTAAAATAGTCATTTGCAAAAAATTACATTGAAAAATGTGCTTGAAGGCCAACTTTGAGGGGCAGACGCACTCCCTAAAACGCAACTTATCGCTATGAAAATTTTTTGTATTTTTTTAAATCAAGCTGAACCGGTTTTGAGGGGATAGAATATAAGAAATAAAAAAAATATATAAATAACGTGTATACTGCAGGATTTTGACATATTGTGCACTGTAGGCTTTTTACGGATTTTTTTAGATTTACTTACCTTTTCAATCAAACTGCTGAACGAGCTGTCCGTTTGTGCCGCATTTGATCCCGTTGCTGAATAGTCGAAAATTGTTGGCTGAGCGGTGACAAATGGTATACGGGAGTCATTTTGAGAGGTGTGGGGATTATGGGCATGTAAACGTTTAGCCGGTGGATATGCTGCCATATAGTCGTTCCATTCCTGAGCTCCATTATGGCCATGCGGATCCATCAGTGTGTCCGAAGGTCGCCTTTTAAATACCAGACTTGAGGCAGAACTTCCATTAGGCGGACTGTCGATTTGCACAAAAATGTCACTGTATTCGGCTGGTGGACCGTGACCTGAAAATTCCATAACTGAATTTTCATTCGTGGTTACATATTGCAAAGTAGTCTAAAAATAAAGGAGGAGGGGTTTTTGGTTTTTAGTTTTCGTGTTATTAACGGCGTAATAATATTGCGCAAATTAACCTGATTTGTGGCGCGTGCCAAGGCTGCAATTTCCCTTTGCAGCAATGAAATGTGATTCTTTAATAAAGGAACGACATATGGCCTTAAGGGCAGATTAATGGCGTCTTGTAGAGCCATGCGAAACTCTTCAATACTTATGCCACCACTGCCTAAGGACAAGACCAATGCTCTTACTCGATCACTTACTTCAGGATGTACATCCTGGGTCAATTGCACTAGGGATCCTAAGAATTTACGTATTTTGCCCAACAAACGGGCCTGTTCAACATGAGCAGCTGCTGCTGCGGCCGCTGCTACAGCAGCCTGTGCACTCTGCACCGTAGACTGGGGTGGAGGTGTAGTGGTGGCACCATTGATTACCGGTGAGGCGCTGGCATTGCGATTTGGCCGTGGTGGCGGTGCCAAACTGCTAAGATGTTGATGTAACTGCGGAGACATGGGTGAATGGGGAGCTACAGCTCTGGCAGATTCTGGTGAGTCGGGCGTGCGGCAGGAACGCAAGTTAGTGGATGTACCAGCGGGATTTGTAATTGTATTTGAGTTGTTGCTGTTGGATGTGCCAATATTGTTGGACTCTTTACTGCTATTGGAAGAATTTGTAGGGGCTGCAAGGGAAAATAAGGAAGATAAGATTACGTTAAAAACCTTTAAGAAGGTACCTTTAAGAAAGTATTAATATTATAAAAATTAAATATGCTTCTAAACTTGCTCTCCAACATACATACATCTGTATGTACCCAACAAAAAATTTCAAAAAAGCTAATCAGGTTTGGAATTAAGCAGTTTCAAAAAAAATCATTCTCCTCATTTAGCAACTTGTGCATAATTTTTTTAAATTTTAGGCAATGTGATTTGTAAGCGAGTAATGAAATTTGGTAATCAGAAAAGTAAGTCATTATAGGGCAAGTAGTTCTGTTGGTAATGTGTAATTCTTTGCTGGGTACATATGTGCCGTCTGTGCACTTACAAACACTAATTTTAATTTCCTGCCAAAGTTATTTGAAATGTAACAACATGTGTTTGAACTTTCCACAGCAACAACAACAACAACAACAACTACAACAACAAACATACATACATATAAAATCAGAAATGACCAGGCTGTTATGAACAGCATCAGTTGCAGTAACAATTACAAGAAAATTTAGCAACAACAAAAAAAAATAAATAGAAATATTAAACATTGTTTGTATTGCAGCAGCAACGAACATCATAAAGCAATTTGTGCAAAATGTTGCTAATTTATTTGTCATGTTCCACAAAATGTTCATGTTTTTGCTGCTGATGTTTGCTAAGGTCGCCATCGCTGCTGCTTGTTGTTGGAATGTTGTGCTTGCTGCACATTCACATTATACATATAGTAGCATCATATTTAGGCTTTTAGCATCAGCAATGGCCAATTTAAAAGCAGTCAGAAAAAGTAAAAATAAAAAAAATATTATATATCTACAATAGAAGTTGCACTAAATTGCCATGAATAATATGGCCATTCTTAGCAGCCACCCAACCCACTTGCCTTAACACCAACTTTGAAATAGTTCACATCTTGCTGCAGTAGATGTGCTTGTAAGTTTATCCATTCATTCATTCATTCGTCCATTCATGTTGTTTAACTAATGCATTTATGATGTGTTGGACAGATGTTGTTCATCGTCAGTCAGTGTGTGTGGGTGTGTATGTGTCTGTGTCTGTGTGCTATCCAAAATACTATGCCTTGCATGGCAAATGATATTGTATCTTTGCTCCCAAGTACGTGTTGTATATGGCATTAAAGTATGTTGTAATGTTGTATGTGCCAAAGATATTTGTTGGAGTGTTGAACATATCCTTTTTACTTAACAACTAACAATAACGAAAACAACAACAAGTAAGCCACTGCTATCATATAAATGTATTTCATCCTTTGGTCAAACGTCACAATTTTAAAATAAGACACTACTAACACCAGCACAATCACAATCACAAGCAAACATTTGCGAATATGTACAAGCAGCAGTTGGTTGTTAATTTAACAAGATCTTGGGTGGGTGCTAAATGTATTTGGAACACGATGCTGTTGTTTCCAAGAAATGCTTGTATGCAGAAGTATTTAGGACTCTAGTACACCGGATGCAGTTAAGATAGCAACATGTTGTAGTTGTTAATTATTTTATAAATAAATTTTGCAAAAATTCAACTATATTTACACATTACAGGAAGAATCTCTCAATAAGGACGTATAGGTTGTCCGAAAAAGTACAAAAGGTATTTTCTTCTTGTTGAGTATGAGAGCCGCTTCCGCCAGAGAATGACATGAGTATCGTTTTAAGTACTCTTTGAGTATTGACCGTCAAACAACCAATGATGCCAACTTGCTGCTTTTGGCACTATTTTTAGTGCTTTTTGAATACTCAAAAAGCCAAATTTTGAGCGTCAGTGCCAAAATAAGAAAAACTACTAAGTGGTGCTTTTAAGAAAAGTGTATATTTCTTAAAGTTACTTTTATAAAAATTTATTTTTTCAGTGTAAAGGATACATTTTTCGTCTGATTGTATTTCATTAAAAATTTTGATACTATTCCCGAAATAAAGAAAAACGTAGAAAATATTAAACATTATAAAACTTCATTCGTTTGGATCTTCACTCGTTTCTCACGTTAGTGCTTTTTACGCTTTTTAGATCTCAATTTTACGCTTTTAAATGCTTTTTTTTTTAATTATATGTCAACAAAGTTGGCATCACTGCAAATAACTATGAATGAGTGCAGCTAAAAATAAAAAACACGCTCATATGCAAAAACACTAATTTATTTTAAGATGAATACGTATAACTATAAACAACTATCAACTATGTGTATGCACATTTTATAAATTACTATAAATAAAATGAATAAACTGTGTAATCTAAGATCACATTCCTGAGTATAAAAATACTCTGACTATAAATCGGCTACATATGCGTACATACAGGGCTGTTTTTTTATACACGCGCACAAATCATGTTTTCAAACAGCCACACATTTTCCATTCCCTTTTATATAACATGGCGAATGATGTATAAATATCCCGAGTATCATCGTATTTTTTTTGACAAAGAGTCAATGCTTTTGATACATACGTCCCTTTTTATTTTTAGTTGTGGCGTATTATAGTTTTTCGCATAAAAGAAGAAGACATGCTCTTGTATTTTGGAATCGGCTTTACTCCTAGTTTTTTTGCGCTACAATTACAATTATGGGCAGTTACTAAAATTAGGACTTTTTAGTTGTGTATATTTTTTTGACTACTCATTGTCATTCCCTGGTCTCAATGCCTTCGACTGAGAAAGTTCTCAGACAAAAATGAGGCATCGGAAGTCTTCATGGCCTGTCATCAAGAAGATAAACTTTTAATCAAAAGCCCTGCTTGCTATTCTGTAATTCGAATCGAAGGAAGTCCCTTTCGAGGGGATTTTTAAATAACATACGAAGGGGTTTCTTTTAGAAATGAATTACATTCTAAGCCGCTTGGCTTAAAAAAAATTACGAAAGTCGATATAAGAAACATATTTTGCTCTTCTTAAAAACAAAATCTTAAAAGCTTTGCTATAAAATAGAAAACAAAAGAAGCCAATCGGCACCGGGATTCCGTAACTTTTATTACGATAACTGTATCGCTATAATAAATATAATAAAAATTTATCAACTTTGGTATTCAGTAACATATTTTAACGATACTCGCTGTCGGTTGGCGTAAAAAAGTAAAATAACAAGCTCAAATTTATTTAACTTTTCTCTAATTCTTCTTTGTGCTATATTTGACATTTTGTATGCAGGGATGCCACATGATGTACAATTAAATTTCGGGGAAAAAGACAGATCTTCACTATCGTAAAAAATAAATTACAGACTCACATTATTGTCACCGCAATCGAATAATTAAATCGATAAATATTATGATTTTTGGTTCGCCAAAAGTTACTGAACCCAGATACAAATCAGTCACATAATTTGAAACCAGGAGATAATGTTTAAATTTTCCATATAAAAACCTTCAAAAAAATTTTTGTCCCAACTGTTTTATAAATTTTAAAGCGACTTTTCTAACCAAAAACATTTCCAAAATTTGCTTTGCCAAAATATTTTAAAGTAAAACTATTCAATACGAGAACAATAAAGTTTAAAACAAGTTGCAAGCAAGTAAATAATTTTTTTTTTGAAGAAAAACACAATTTTAATAATTTAATAACTTGATATTCTTGTTTAACATATTTGTAAACAACTCTATAAAGTTTCTATATAAAATTAAATTATATTAAAAATTAAGTTATTTTTTCAATTTATAAGAGACAACGGGGGTGGTTTCAAGGCACATAAACAATTTAAAAGTCTTTATATTTTTCTTACTGAAAGCTGAGAATTAAAATAATGTAATACAGTAGTACCCTCTTAGTTGATCTCCGATTACCCGCATAGTAAGTTCAAAATGCATTAGTGAACCATCCAACCGAGCATCGCATAAATGGTTTAACTTGTTAATTACAACAAAAACATTGCATTTTTAAAAAATCAATTAAGCGGATATTACTGTATAAGCAAAATTGTTCTAGAACAAATCTAAATTGCTGAAAGCTTTTCTTGCATTTTGTTACTTGACTGTTACAAATAATTATAGAACCACTCTCATTTGCAACAGGAAGAAAGTAATTTTTTTGGAAAACATGTAGAAATGTTTGTTTTATATGTAAACATTTTATTTGCTTCTGAAAAACATAAAATATAATTTCTTTACATAAATACATAAATATATTGAATGTGCAAAATGCAATAAAATTTATTTATTAATGTGTTTACCAAAAGAACTTGACAAAATTTTGTAAATTCAAAAATCTAAAAAGAACATTAAAAAAAAATTTTTTTTTAACAGCAAAATAAAATGAGTTTATAAACATATCGAGCATTTTTTTCGATTTTATCGTAAGCGACATGTTATCGAAAATAGACTTTTTATTGAAATTAAAATTTTATGGGCCTATCCATAGTCCAGAATTATCTAAACGTCAAAATTGTTGATAACTTTTAAGATAAGGGCTGTAAAATTTTATCGTAAGCAACAATTTACATACAAAAACATATTGGAATATTAAAAAAAACCTGTTCCTGAAAAATTTAATTTTTGTCGCTTACGATAAAATCGAAAATAAGGCTCAATATGCACATATATAAAATTTAAAAATAAATTTATGTGGATAAATTGAAACAAAACGTATTTAGCTTTAATAAGATTTGCAACATTCAATAGCACTATTGTTGTCTATTCTCCAATACGCATCGACTTGGTGAAAAATACATTGAGGACAAAAACAAAACTACAGAAATTTAAAATATTTGTTTTTGTTTATCATACAAAATTTGCCGTTTTTAAAAAGAGAGAGAAATGCGTTGAAATTCTCAAGTTTATTTTACCTTAGAAATGTGTGTTGCAAACAAAAACAATCACCCTTATTCCAGTTGTCAACATCGAAGTCACTTCAATACAATAACAAAAAATTGGTCTTGTCTACTCGCTCTCCAGAACAAATTTGCGCTACTGATAGTTTATTTATTTTCAATAAGGTCTGGAAAATCGCATGAGCCTGTGAATAGCAAGCAGTCAGCTGTTTTCGACAATGGGTAGACAAGGTCCAAGTTTTTGGTATTGTATTGACGTGATATCGATGTTGATAACTGGAACAAGGGTGAATGTGTGAAACTTTGTTTTTATTTTAATGAAAATTTTCCCTTCTTCGACGCGTTTTTCAGAGCCGCAACTAAATAGTTTCTACTATAATTTTGAGAGCTGAAATAAAATCCTCCAAAGTCACAGCATAAGGTGTACAACATTTTGAACCAACTTCAAAAAGGAAGAGGTTATCAATTCCCCTTTATATATACACATATATATATATATATATATATATGGGTATTTTCGCAGGAATGTCAACTTTTTTTAGCATGCGATACCAAGCAAAAATGTTTGTTTTTTCCAAAGAAAACGAAACTTTTTTTTTACTTCTTTAGTTTGCGCTACTGATAGTTTATTTATTTCCCTAAGGTCTGGAAAATCGCATGAGCCTATGAATTGCAGTCAGCTGTTTTCGACAATGGGTAGACAGATCCAATATTTTGGTATTGTATTGACTTGAGATCGATGTTGACAACTGGAATAAGGGTGAATGTTTGAAACTTTGTTTTTTGTTTTGATGAAAATTTTCTTTTCTTCCACGCGTTTTTCAGAGCTTCTAAAATATTTTTGGTCGCTGAAATAAAATCCTCCAAAGTCACAGCTTAGTGTACAACGTTTTGAACTAACTTCAAAGAGGAAGAGGTTATGAATTCCCCATTTTATTTATATATACACATATGGGCATTTCCACAGGAATGTCAACTTTTTCTATCATGCGATACCAAACAAAAATTCTTCTTTTTTCCAAAGAAAAAGAAACTTTTTTTTACTTCTTTACATATTTGTGTAGGCCGTCAGCGGCTCTATGTTAGGTAAAATTTTAAGAAAAATCGAGTCACGTACAAAATAGTGGAATTTCTCGGAGAAATATATATATATATATATATATATACATATATATATATATATATATATACATATATATATATATATATATATATATATATATATATATATATATATTTGAAATTGTTTTTTTTAATACCAATATTCGTGTGGTTTTGTGTGTTTTTTGTTTCATTGTTCTCTTTTTTTGCTTTGCACTCACCACTACAAACAATATTCGCTCTTGAAAAAATACAATACTGTGCACTTTTTCACGGCTTGTGCTCATCTCTAGTACGTACACACCCTTTTTTGGGAAAATAATTTTGGATTTCTTTGGTTTAATTAAAATTTTTAATATTACTTTTTAATTATTTTTTTTCTTTATAAAAAAAAACAAAATTCAAACTGCAATACTTTATCATTTGGCCATTACTAAGAAATTTCTGTTATTTTCTCTTTTCCAAATGCATGTGAATTTGCACAGGTGTGTTTGTTTTCAAAATATGCAAAAATTCCTTGAAATCATACAATATTAAAAACAATATTGAATTTATTTTATGTTATTTTAATAGTTATTTTCTAACTGATTCATCATCAAACTTTTTTATCATAATATTTATTATAATTATATTTTTTTCTATGGAAATTTTTTGTCAACATTGTTTGGTTTGTTTGTATTGCTTGCTATCTGTCCATGTGGAAATATTTACATATTTCTGTACAATTATGTGGTAGTATGGGTGTGTCAAGGAGAGTGATATTGTTGTCAGTATTGTACTTTTATTTAAATTCTCAAAAAAATATTTAAAAGATGTTTAACAAAACAAGACATAATATTTTGTATTCTACATGTTATTTTATATAAAACTATCAAATGAATATATCGATGTTTTAATTTTTTTATGAATATTATTCAGATTAATTAAGAACAAGGAAAAGTTGTGGATATTATGAAAAGTTAGTAAATGAAAGTAAGTTGAAACAAAAAACTTTACAAGAAAAAATTGCAGCAAAATCACTAAAAAAAATCATTTCCTAAGGTGTTAATTTGAACAATGTTTGATCGATTAATAGAAAAATTTAGTAGTAGTAGTAGTTTCAACATTACAAGCAGTCAACTTGCCTAAACAAACTTTATAGAGGTCGGATACACTAGCCTACACAATCGTGTGCTTTATGAGAAAATACAGCCCTGGTATGATGCAGTCTATGCAAATTTACAAAAGATAAAAACAATTCATCAGATCAGGGTTGTATTTTTTCATAAATCGCGCGACTGTGTAGGATAAGTAAGTCATGGTCTTAAATAGCACTAAATTTATGGAGTCATTTACATATAAATTGAATGAACGAATTGACTGTTTTAATATGTAAACTACAGAATTCAATAATTACTTGAACATAAAAACAAACCACGTGCCTGATTTTAGAAGACTGCATTTGTATTAAAATTTATTTTAATTGAAGCTTTTAAGACATATTGAAGTATTTGCGGCAGTATCTTTTTATAAGAAAAGATACAGCCAGAGAAATAACACTTCAAAAGCAATAAAAACGATATTGAATTAATAAGAAACACTAACGAAAGTGTAGTCATGTTGAAATTTCTCATTTCAATATGGAAAAATATTAATTTACAGTATTAATTTATTAATTTTATTTATTTTTAAGTATTTCAATATACAAGTTAATACCCTTATTATAGTTAATACACTTGTTATAGTTAACACCCTTATTATTTGTGCAAACATTCTTAATAAATAAGTATGACCTAGAAATGAGTATATTAAACCCTGTTGTGAAATCATATTGCAATAAACAAGTAAATTTCTGCGCGTGTTGTAATATGATCCGTATTTAAAATGCTTAATAAAATCAAATCGTGTAAAATAGAAGTGTAAGCATTTTCCCACAGTAATTTTAAGGAATTATAATTAATCAAAATTATTAAAAAATAAAATTAATTCAAATCTGGAGTTGGAAGTGAAAAGAACAAAAACGGGTTTTTATTTTATTAAAAAAACGGTTGTGTGAGTAAATAAGCTGTCAGGCCACTTCTGTGGCCTGACAGTAATTTTTTTAAATCAAGGTTTCGTCCTTGATTAACTTACATACATTTTCTATTATATTTAAAATTATTGAATTAATGTGACGCGTTTATATTTTTTTGCAGCTATTTCCTGAGTGTACGCAAGCCAAAAAAAAGACAAATCAAAGGGCCAGTTTGTCAATGTCGAAAAGGTTCGACTAGTTGTACGCTTATATTGAAAACAAAAACAAATTTTTTGGCGTATGATTAACATATGCGCATTTAAATAATTCACACAATATTCTGATTAATCATACGCCGAGATTACAGATACAACCAAATCAAACTTGTCTCAAAATGATATTACGATATCACTTTCAGTCATCTATGAAATTTTTGACATTTAATTCAAAACTTCATATATGACACCAAAAAAAAATTCAGCAGCTGTCATCGATGACTTAACGTTGTCAGCATTTGTCACGATGAATCATTCAGGGAAATCATGAATAAAATTCAGCGTGAAATTTTTCAAGGGCAACAATTTCAACTAATCGCAAGTCATAGGGAAAACAAAAAATTCTAATTGGAAAAGCGAGAAATTTCACGCGGAATTTTATTTTATCATGATTGCCCTGTTTATGACTTTCGCCACTGTGCATGTATGTATATCTATTTGATCTAATACACACACACATTTCGCAAAACAGCCATTGATTATTTTCTCTTGTCTATACTTCAAAAATTTTAAAACAAATACATAGTTTTAATTCTTTTGTTTCATATATTAAAAACAAACAAAAAACTAAAAAAACACCACATGAATTGTCAACAGAAATAACTTTTATATAACATAAAAAAAATAAACCACGTTCTTCGCTTTGTACAAGAGTAGATATAAAATAAGGCAACGATATAACTTTTTTCTACCCTTTTTCATACTGTACAGAAAGTACTCAAAATTCAAAATAGTTTTATTATTATTTTTTTAATAATATTTTAGCTCTACTTTACAAAAATTTAGTTAAAATTTTACTAAAAAAAAATACAGTGGGAGCATTTGCAAGTTTAAATTGAGACTAAGCACAAACAAGCACTTCTACTCTATAATAAATTAAAAATCACTAAAGAAAGTGCTAGAATCTAAGAAATATGGTAGTAAAATATGAAAGATATAAGCCGGAGAGAATTGACAATATTTTGTTTTTTTTTTCATTCCATTAAATTTTATTTAAAAAACCAATCATAAAATTACATAAGCCGCACCATGTATTTAGTACATATTACAAATATAGTTTCATATATTCCAATTATAAATATTTCCTCTGAATTTATTTTCCCACGGAAAATAATTTTATTGAGAAAAAAAACTTCCTCCAATCATAAATTCCTTGGGAACAAAAAGGAGTAATAAGTGGCATCACTGCACTTCGAAGGCAGCTGTTTTGTTTGTTTAGTCCCGGTCCAGACTTGCAATTTTTCTCGCAGCAACTTTTTATTTTTTAGTGAGAAATAGCGAAAGAAAAAGACAAAATGTATATATATTTCTACTTCAACACTCTTCCACATAATCAATAATTGGTGCAACAAAAATTGGAAGTCTGGACCGGCACTTACATTTTGTTTTATTCCCCAGTGAAAAAAATGGAAGTCATTCTAGCGGAAGTACATTTTCATTGCTTCCAAAAAATCGATATTTTTAATTTGCCGAGAGTGATCAAAAAACCATGTAGAAGCTTATTTTAGTCACACAAAACCTTGTAACTCCTCCATAGTGTTAGAAAATACTCATCAGAATTTAAAAAAAAATTATTTTTTAAAGAAATTTATGAACTATTTTTAGTTTAAAATTTAAAAGTTATTTGCTTAAATTTACATGAGAACACTGTTTCGGGCTTAAATTCGTATAAAAAAAACGAATTGTTAAAAAAGGCAACTATTTACTATTTTTTCTAGATGAAAATATTATCATAGAACACAAAAAAGGGAATTTTTCTTAATATCGCTTCCAATTCAGTGACCAGGCATCGAAAAAGAGAACTTCTTGCAATGACAACCTTATGTAAAAATCATTAGATCGGATCGAAATTTGCACTACTTCCGCATCGTAAACTCTACATTTTCATGACTTTTTTGGAGTCTCTTTTTTTACTGGGTCATATCAGACCTACATTCCATCTACAATGGAAATTCTGTCCTCACGTGTAATTACGATTATAACTGAAATGTATATCAACAGAATCCAACATAGTGGAACAACCAAACATATGAACGCTGCTGATGAAGGTGTAGTTCTCTACGAAAACAGCATATTGTTCCGTTCTGCTAGTGTTTGTTTAATAGTTAATGGCTCGATTAATAAAGGGCAACCGAATTTTAGTTGCCGTGACAACGCAACTGAAATTAAAATTGCTATTATGTAAAAATCTTTTCAATAATACGATTATGAAATGATTGTGATGATTGACAACTGAAAATAATGTCACCAAAGCTAAAAAATATGAGAAAAAGAAAATTGCTAAATAAAATTTCTTGAAAATTAAAAAAAATTTAATTATTAGTTCAGTGGAACTATTTTTCGATAAAGAGAAAGAAGAAAAAAATTTTAATTTATTAGACGACACAATTCTAATCCTTTAGAATTACCGAATCTACTATTAGTTTAAGTTATTTATTTTCTAAAATAAATTTTAGCATATCTTTTTTTTTCTTTATATATATTTTCTTTAAAAATAAAAAGAAATTCATATACAACTATAATATTGTACTTCTGGATTTTTTCATATTTTTGCTTTAAAAACTGTGCAGCAACTTAAAGTTTGCGGTTCCCAATATGGCAAATAAAATTAGCGGCTATTAGGCTGTTACCGGCAATGCAACCAAAACAATCACACGGATGAATATAAAAATACTCCGCCTATTTATTTATCGACTGCACATGCGGTTATATAGGGATATTTTATTTACACACACACATAAAGCATGTTTTCAAACAGGCACACACACCCAAAAATTTTTCATTCCATTTTATGGATGGAAATGATTGTATACGGTGGTGAATGATGAATAAATATCTAGAGTTTTAGCGTAATTTTTTTATCCAAAGAAATATCCGTAGACTGAGTATTAACATATTCAGACTGAAAGTATGAGAGAAAGTCAATGCGTTTGGTACCCATATGCTTTTTAATTTTGAGTTGTAGAGTATTTTACTTTTCCCATAAACGAGGCAGCGATGCTCTTGTATGTGGGAATCGGCTTTAGTCATAGTTGCTTTAGAGAAAATATGTGAAATTGTTTCCGCTACAATTATTACTATAAGCAGTTACTAAAATTAAGACTATTTAGTTTTGTATATTTTTTGAGAATTCATTCACATTCTCTACGCAATAGTTCGGTTGCCATCCATAATCGATCCAATAAATATTCCTGGATCGATATTTTAATTAGGAAATCATCACATTTTCACTTGGCTGCCTCAGCATTCACACAATTTTAAAATAATGTGTAGTTTCCACAATACAAGCAAGCGACTTGTCTAGAAATTTTGTATGGAAATCACCCAAATATTTGAGTGTTTTTCATATATTTTTTTTTTGACAAGTCGCTTGCTTGTATTGTGAAAACTACACAAGAAATATTTTTATTTTTTTATGTAGTTAACTTTATAAAGGCTTTTTAAGAATTTATAAATACTTGTTAAGTTTTATAAATAAGGCTTTAAACCTTTGCACACAATATTCCGAAATTCTCTTATAACTTTAAACAATTACTTAATTGGTATTCGGTACTATAAAAGGCCCACTGTGAAATGGTTTGTATAAATATAAAATGCATGTATGCATTTATATCTTCCATTAGCAGCTGGTATTCCTATTGATATTGTTGTTGGCATATTTGGAATATAGTTTTGAAAGTGGTCATTTGGGGAAAAATTATGTTATGACCAAAACTTTAGGATTTTTTTTTACTCCAGTATGGTGAGTATTTACTTTGAGGCGTTAATATTTTGGAGATTTGGCTTTAAAAGTTATTGGATAACATGTGTTACTTGGATGCAGACTTAACTCAAAGTAAACAAAAAAGTAAATACTAAGTTGTGGTTAGAAATTTAAAATAATGGTTTAAGTTTCGTTTGTGAGAAAAAAAACAACAAAATTGGTTATAAAGCAATTAAATATTTAGAAAGTTTAATCGTTTAGTTAAAGATTCTAAAGGCCTTAAAGGCGAATAAGAAATATTTTTTTGCCATCCCATGTATTTTTTTTTGGTGGTTGTACATATATGTATGTTTTAACAAAAAATTAATCGAATTCAAATATAAAAAAACAAAGTACAAAACAATACTACTATTACCTGAAGATGGGTACGAGAATGATGCGATTTTATATAAAAGTTTTTTCAATAAAAAAAACTAAATGCAAAAACCCAAGAATTTTTTAACAATAGCACCGCTCCTCATTGCAATTATGTTTTGATGTTTTTAACGTTTTTCGTTTGCTCAAAATTAAATGCTTTTTAGGGTGTTATTTTTTTAGCTTTTCATGTAAACAATTTTTGCCAACGCTGTTTGCAAGAACTCCTTACAAACGTGCCGAATTTTCTCCAAAAAAGATTATTAAAAATCTGCATTATTTAGTGGCAGTAATTTGGACTGAAAACTTTTACTAAATAAAGTTTTATAAGTCACAACTTAAGGCAGTTACCGTGTACTGACACAAAATCAAAGTAGAGTGGAGGTCGGCTACAATGAACTTGATGGCACCTGACAAATTTAGTTTGCAACGCAAGGAAGGTAATAATCAGGAAAACCAGAAATATGCTCAACAAAATATTTTATGTGCATTAAATATGCTCTAAAAACTTGGATATATGCACTAAAAAGTCAAAAAAATAAATTGGTTTTTTTTTGTAAATGAAAATATATTTTTAATTAAAAAATTCAAGAACATTTGCGTATAAAATAAGACAAAAATAATATAAACAAGTAAGAGTGCTATATTCGCATGTGCCTAATCTTATATACCCTGGAGTTATTTTTTTTTAATTTTTTTGCCAAATTATTTCTCTCTAAAAAATAAAATATTAATAATTTATAAACAAACAGAAAAAATTATTTGACCTAGTTACATTTATATACAAAAAAACCCTAGAATCATCCTTGTAGATTTTTCAGATTCCTTTTACCAATCTAGTAGTTCTTAAAAAAATATATGCACAAAGAAAAAAGGAAATTAAAAAAAAGTTTTATTTAGTTGCTTTAATATCCAGAAAAAAAGTTCAAAGTTTCCAGCCCTGGAACTGTGGTTTTTATTGTTATAATCTTCTACACCAAAAATTTTCTTTCCAAAACCTAAAATATACATATATAATTTATAAAGAAAAAGAAAAAAATTAACAAGACCTAGTTACTTTTATATATATCACAAAAAGTGTAATTTTCCCAACCCTGAAATCATTCTTTTTAATTTTTCTGATTCCTTACATCACTCTCTTTCTGATATGTTTAATTTATAGAAACAAAAAAGGAAAATTTGTTTTGGTAAGTTACTTTTGCATAAAAAAGTTAAAGTTTTCCAACTCTGGAAACGTCTTTTTAATTTTTTAATTATTTTTTTTAATCTGATATACGAATTCTATTCGTACTGAGGTATAAAATAAGTTTATTAAAAAAAAATTTTAAAAAATAGTTAGACCAAATTGCTATTATATATCACAAAAAGTGTAAGTTTTCCAACCCTGGAATCATCCTTTTTGATTTTTCTGATTTCTTACACCAATCTTTTTCTTTTAGACATATAAGATTTGTTTAATTTATAGAGAAAAAGGGAAAATTTGTTAGTAATTTATTTTTATATAAAAAAAGTTAAAGTTTTTCAACCTTGGAAACGTCTTTTTAATTTTTTTAATTTTGTTTAATTATAAGTAGCGATTTTATGCATACTGAAGTATAAAATGAGTTTATTTAATAGAAAATAACAATAAAAATTAGTTTTCGGTAGTTACTTTTATGTATATAGCAAAATAAGGTTTGAGTTTTCCAGCTCTGAAACCATCTGCTCAATTTTGCTGATTTTTCAATACCAATCTATTTTTTTGGACCATTTCTGACACATCAGTTCAAGAACGAATTCTCTAGCTTTTCTGGGAGCTTCGGAAAACCGATTTCACGTGCATCAGATGGACAGGCGGACATCGCTTATTCTTCTTCCCTATGCATGCGTAAGGATCCAGAATATATATACTTTATGGGTCGCATATTCATATTGTATAAAAAACAAATTGCTCGTATTTAAATACAATTTAAGTTTACTTAAAAAATAGCTGGTTACGTACTTAAATATTAAGTTAAAAGCTATGAGTTAATATCGATTTTTAAAAAAATTTTATCAAAAATATTATCAAACAAGAATGTCCAAAATACATCAGAAATTATTACAATTGTATAATGATTTCCATCCGTGTTTCTGATACAAATAGAACTTACTAGCAAGTTTTTGCTAGTAAATGATCAAACAGAATTGCATCGTGAAGCAGTCGAGAGATGTAATTATTATATTTTGAGAGCGTTTTCTCTTATGCTCTTACCTAGGGCTTTCAGATTTTTTCGATTTAATTCGAAAATCAATTTTATGTTGTTTTTCTTAATATATATTTGATAATATGTAAATTTGTTAATGTATGTATATAATTTTTTTAATATGAATTTTTATAAAATAATCGTATAAAAATTAAGTAGAAAATCAACAAAAGTAAAAATAGAAAATATGTATTAATAGAACGAACAGCAGCAGTGTTCGTTATATGCGTTATTTCGTCATAACCTCAATCCACTGTATTTAATAATTTGCATTATAAAAGATGTCTAGTTTCTATACCACTTTACAGGATTCTTTTCTAATTGTTTGTTCAAGTTTATAGAATTTTTTTCCTCTATACTTGTCAGTAGAGACCAACAGAAGCAAAAAATAAATATAAAAAATTATATTCAAAATGTAAAAAAGGATGTGATATAATATATGCACGATATGTTTACTTTGTTCAGTAAAGATGCTGACTGATGGTTGTATTAGAAGAATACGAAGGGCGAATTCGAATATTATCGCCTCAAACACTATTCAATACTGCCAATGAGGACAATATACAAAGCAATTTTTTCAGCACTCATTCATTCATCTTTTTTTTTTAATTTTAATTTTATTATTGCTTGATTGTCGTCATTTTTTTTTTGATTCTCTCTTTTTTGTTCTTGTGCCCGTATTTCATTTAATTTTTTTTAGCGCCAGGATACTTTCTTTTGTGCTGTTGCTGTTGTAAGCTTTAGCAGTTTACTTTTGTGATAATAGTTTGTGGATACAGCTGCAACTGTATGTTTTCTCAGCCATTCAACCATAAGCTTTCTTCAACCGGCTTTTTTTTTTGTAATACATACATACATACTTTTAATTTTTTCATTCATTTTCTTTTCGGTTTGGTTGGAGTTATGTATGTGTGGGTGTGTGTTGTATTTGTATTGCTTGATGATATTGATTCAAATATTCACACTTACACCAGCATTCTTATTTTAAGTATGTATGAATGTTGAATGTGTTTGAATGTCGTTTCCCTTTGAGCATAATAATACATTACCATTCATCACCAAAAGGAAGTATAAAAAACATACACACTTACACATATGTATATACATCCCTTCATACAGAGAAATGTCTGTGGGTTTTGCGCTTGTGTGTGTGTGTGTGTGTGTGTGCAAATGTGTGTGGTATTAGAAATCGTCGTCTATCATCTATTGTTTTCTTAAATGTTTACACAACAGATTGTTTTTCTATATCCTTTGTATGGTTTATTTGTGTTAATTTTCCCACACAAAACCCACAAAAAGGAAAACAACAATTGTAAATTTACAAAAGAATAAATAAGCTTTTCAGAAAAATACCTTTAACATCTTTGTATTAGATGAATGTATGTTGTAGATATATGAGTTGCTTTAAATTTTTCTCAAATCTAAATGCGGTAACTGGTGGGTTTATTTAAATACAAATACTTTAAGGTAAAATAAATCTGTTGGGCATAAAAACGAAAAGGGGCAACATTTATTTTAGAATTTAAAACTATAGTTTTAAGTGGGTTTTTTGTGGCTTGGAAAAAAAATTGTGTGCTTTTTGGAGAAGTACGCTAGAAATATCCTATAAGTATCAGAAGCCGTATATAAAATTTTAACTGGAAAAAGTTAAAACTGTTTAGAAAGCTTTATCCATAGTATTTAAATTTTTTCGATTGTTGAACTTAAAACTCACAAAAATCACCAATGTAAGATCACAATGCAAAAGTCTTGATTGAAAATCATCACCACTGTGGTCAAAAATTGTTACCCGAAAAATTTGCCTTTTTCACCAAATTGTAATCCGTACACAAAAAGTGAAAAAGCACTCTACTGTTTTTGCCTTTTTTCATTGAGTATTAATCTCTTTGGTGCACATAAAATTTGTCGATGGCATTACTAAAGAATTTTTTCCATGGCACCTAAAATATTTGAAAACACAACCTTCTTACACTTAAAAAATTTCATTTGAAACCCAAAATATTTGTGTATTTTTTACTATCAAATTTAAATTTATGTATCTGATTTTCAATTAATTTTTAGTTTTAAAAATCTTCTTCTCGTTTTTTACATTCACTGATAGCTGGAATAAATGTTCATATGAAATTTAAAAAAGAAAATATCCCTTCATGGGGAATAAAAATTGCATGGGAACAAAAAATTCACACTTTATTCACAATAGGGCTGCATTTTAAATTTATTAGAAATAATAACAGAGAATAGATTGAATGCCGTATTTTTTTGTTTTGAATACAGTCACAAAAAACCTGCATATTGTTGTCAATCCACAACATTTGAAAGAAACAACGCATGGCACAATCTTTTAGATGAGTGCTGCGAATTTTATTGCGTGCATTGATTGTTTTATATAAATGTTTAGTGATCTTGTCAAAAGCAACGAATACTCAGTGTATGGTACGAATGCTTTTTACTGTGATTGACCACAACATAGTCTTTGTATTTTGTGCTTGTATAAATAAAACTCTTACATTAGTATTCATAAAACACGATATAGATTTGTATTGAATGTCAAATTTTATATGAAACAGTTATTTGAAATACATTTCAGATCTATTTTACTCATTCTAAATTTTACTTTTTTTATTTTTAATTTTTTAACACCGTAAATATTCGCATTTATTTTTTCTAAAATTTCTTCCCTCACACTGTATTTTTTTCATTTATAACCATTAAAATAACTTAAAATAAACTTGTTATTTAAACGTGATATACAAAAGATCGGAGAATACTGAGTGAATGGTATGAAATAAATTCCTTCTTTCATGCTACATCATTTTATTTCGCTGCTTGTGTTATATCGGCATTGTAATAATAGACGGCGTATGAGCAATCAACAAATCGCAATTAATGGTGTCATAGCAATTACATTTGTAATGTTAATTTATGAATTGTTATCAAATGTAAACGGTCTCATTCTGTTCTCTGGTGTGTAAGCACCCCAAAATCTAAAATCATGTTGAATTAAAATGTAATTCATGATGGTATTTATTTAAGGAATTGTTTATAAAAATTATTAAGGCTTTATAAAGAGTTAATAAGAAAATTTTTTTGAATTTTTATTAAGCCTTAAGAATTTTTATAAATAAAGCTGTTAGTGTGTATCTAAAGAATATATAAGGTTATTGGGGCTGCAACGGTAGTAAGCGCGTTTACTACCACGCGATGAGTTTTCGAGTAAAAATTTTGGTCGGGGAAGCCAACTTTATACAACACAAACACACATTTTCCTCATGCTTGTTTCAGTACGCACAATCACGTAATTTAAATAATTCATAAAATAAAATGACTCTATTCATCGTATTTCAAAACAATTCACATATTCCATTTGCATAAAAGTTAGGTATATAAAATAGAAATCTACATCAACTGATACCACACACACTGGACCAAACACAAAAGAACGCTGATGATGAAGGTTTAGTGACCTTCGAAAACAGCTAGTTGTTCCTTTCAACTATGTGTTAGTCAGAATTTTTACAACTAACTTTAGTGTTATTTTTTCATTAATAATTATCACATGTAATTTGGCTTAAAAAGCGATGCGAACTTTAATAAATATAAATTCATGTTGTTTCAATTTGAAATAACTTTGATTAAAAATGGTTATTACTATTATTATTTCATTATTAAATTCAAGTGGTTTTAATTCAAAAAAAAAACTGATTCAACATGATTGATTCTTTATTTGGGTTTGAAAGTACTGGAATTTTAAATCAACATAAAATTAAATTATTTCAAAAGAAAAGGATTAACATGCAATGAAACACATGTGAATAAAAATCATCACCGAAATATTTTATATTAACCTCGTTTTTATAGATTTTAATATGGGGGCACGACGCACTATAATACATAAATATTATTACACTCACCTTTTGTTCTGCGTGTTGCTGATGCTGTAGCCTCGTACGCGTCTTTATCTGTTATTTCTTCTTTTATAATCGTTTTACCGTCGAGAGCCATCTAGAAAATATAGAAAAAGCAAAGGAAAAAAATTAACAACTATCAATACATACATACATACAAATTTTATTCTATGTGTTTTTGAAAAAAAAGAAACAATATACTCTAAAATAACATAACAAAAATTGTTTTCCTGTTCCCAATCAGCAAGTGATGAATTTCTCACATTATTAAGACGCAGTGTTGTTTTTACCTCCAACCTTTTAATGGATTTATGTTTGGAATTAATGTCTGACATGCAAAACTCATTCCACTTGGAAACGTTTGTGGGAAAAACAGTTACAAAGAACATATAGACACAACATTCGTGTCATAAATAAATTTATATGATTTTTTTTTTCAATAAAATGGGTAATAAGATAAAAAGGGAGAATTTATTATTAAAAAATTTTGAAGCGATAAAAATAATGATAGATACATGTATACATATGTACATATGTATGTAGACATGTAAACATAAGTATGTATGTGAAAAGTTCCAACAGGCACACAGACGGATAACGCCCGTCGAATATCTTTGTGTCTGTGCCTGGGGTTGAATGAAACAAACTTGATCATAAACATTTCTTCAAATAATAAACTAATTGTGGGAAATTGACACATACTAAGCCTTAGTGTTTCTTTTTGTTAGTGTTATTTACTAAAAAAAAAAACAACATACATAAATAATTAAAAAACATAATAATAACAAACAGGTGAATAATTACAACTTCAGCTGTAAAAACCTAATGCAACAAAAACAGTTGCTGATAAAGTATTTATGCATATTAGGGGTGCCAATGTCGCATTTACTTAGCTATCAGATAATGACAAACGTATAGTTTTAAATACTTTTTGAGTATTGACCAACAAACAGCTATGAATGAGTGCAGCTAAAAATAAAAAAACACGCTCATAATACAACAGTGTTGTTTAGCGTTTGTTTTAGAATATTTCGCTGTAGTAAAGCATTTAAAAAATCTCTCATGTCTTGAAAGGTCTTATAAATGGTCTTGTGCAGGACTTTAATATATATTACGATTTTAGTCGGTTCGCAAAAAGTTACAGAATCCAGGTACATACTGATCTATGTTTCATTTACAATGCAGCTAATTTTTATTCATATATTTTTGAAGAATAGTTGCTAATTTAATGTTTCTTTAAATTTTGTGAGAGCATTACTGAAGACAGAAAACTGGTGACATATTAGCGGGAGCAATAGTACAACCTAAGAATGATAGAAATATTCACATTAACCCAACACAAAAGGCGAATGACGAAGCCACGCAAACTATGAGTTGGTTGATCATTTTAACTGTAGGATTGCCAACTTATTTTTTTTAATATTTGAAACAAAAGAAGTTAAAATATTTGTTTTAATATTTTTGAAGTGTGTTGAGTGTCTGTTTTAGATCAGATATACATACATACATATGAACATACATTAGTTGGCTGGAAATACTTAGCCAACTAACTTAAGTAATTTGAAAGCGTTCGCATGTTTTATTAATTTTTTTTCTCTCTACAAAAGTCAAGAGTTTAAAATTTGTTGTTCTGTTCGATAATTTGCCATTATTAAGTTCTTTTTTCTCAGATCTTAACTTAACAAAATTTGATAAAGAACTTTGCAATAATATTATTATTATAATCGTATCGTATGATTGTAAATATAATGAAAATTTATAGACTTTGGTATTCAATAATATATTTTAAGGATATTCGCTGTCGGTTGACATTTTGTATGCAGGAATGACACATTATATACAATAAAATGGCGAGGCAAACACACATGTACGCTATTGTAAAAAATTAATTACAGAATTACATTATGGTCAACGCAAACGAATAAGAGCCTTATGCAAAAAAACTTAACAAAGCTTTGCAAAGCAATGTTAAGTAAAATTTTATTCTAAAAAAATTATATCAAAATTATAAAGTAGGCACCCACGTTTGTTAAGACTAATTTAAGTTGATATATTCTAAATGTGCATTTTGTACCTCAAATATTTTTGTTAATATAGCACATATTGATTCATGGTACATCTGAAAATGAAACTAGAAGTGTTAGCTTAGATTTACTATTTCTGTCATGTAATGGAAATCATCATTAAATTATCCAACTGATTTAAAATAAATGGTAAAATCCATAAAAAAATATTAAAATAAATACAATTGTACAAAAATGTTTTAGTGGTGTACATACAATCAAAACAAATCGAAAACAGCTGGATATTCAAATACTCATTTCGTTCGAATAAAATAAGTTGAGATAATTTTTCTATTTTCATCATATTATTTTCTTTTACTTCATAGAAATGTTTATCTGTTTTCCTACCATGTCAGAAGTTCGTATTGTTTACTTCAAGAAAATAAAAATTTATTTAATAAAATAAAAAAATATTTGAATACCCGAATGCAATTGTATTCGATTTTATACAACATAAGCTGTGAGGTGGTTGTTGAACACGGTGGTGTTACCAGTATTTGTTATTAAATAACAAAATAATTAAAGTTGTCTTTTGCATATAATTTCTTAACAAAGTAATGTTAGCCTTAAAATGCTTGGCAACTACTAAGCTAAGTAAAATATTTTTTTGCATAAGGGGTTAAATCTGTGGAAAAAAGGAAAAAAAATACTCAAGTCGAGATAAGTACATTTTGAGTTAGTGGCACCTCTGTAATCTCCATATTCAAGAGTACCTGTGATTAAAATTTTTATTATTTTGTGCTTTTTTTCAGAAAGTTATAGCGCAATAAATTGGTGCTTAGTTTTTCGACTTATAATCTCATACGGAATAATAGCTTAGTTTAGTTTATACTTTTATATTATTTCAAATTGAATTTATTAGTTACAGCGTGTAGAACGATGTTTTTCTAAAAAAAAATACAAGTGAACACCGAATTTCCCAACTTGCAAAAGAAGTAAAATTCTGAAAAACAACTAAAAAGTTTAGAACTGCCCAGGCAGAAATTGTTACTTTGCCCCAAAAATATGTACCACCACAACACTGTAAATACAAAATTACGACTCTTCAAAAATGTTTGTAACACCAAATTACTGTAAACACAAAAATATGACTTAACGTTTACAAATACCAAGTTCTTAGTATTGCTATACCACTGCAACACTTTATATACTTATAGTATTGTGACAACATTGAAAACAAGGGTCAGAGGACGGTCATTGGGAGTTATCATTTAAGGTTATGAGTACATTCAAATGTTTGGTAAACGAATGTTGTATTGATGTTAGTTGTACCCGCAGACAATCGTAGTAACGCACTGTGGGGTGAAAACCTTCACAAGTGGTGATTAATTCAAGAGATTAACTTTAACTTTCACAACTGTATTTGGTAATATATAAAAGCAAATAAAATTCTACATCACTAACTGCAAAAATAAAACTTCTTGCTAGTTTACTTTATTTGCAGTTTGAGTTTAAAGTTCAATAATTTTAGTTATTTTTACGCGCATTGATTAAAAGAGAAAATTTTGATACTTCTAGTGATTATAGTTTTTTAAGAAAAAATAATTTTTTGTTTAGATAAATGTTTTAGAAATATTACAAAAAAAAAATTTAATTGCTCTAAAAATTTGGTATTTTTGATGTATGTATACATTGAGTTTCAACAACTTTGCGGATGAGTGCAGGAGAGGATTCCAGTTGCTAAAAATCAAAGTGAAAAATACTTATTAAATACTTATTTATTTTTATTTAAACAAAAAAAAAATATTTTTTAATGGCACATAAAGTATGCTCTAATTTACAATTTAATTTACTAATTTATCTCTTTTCATTCCAAAGTTACATCAAAAATAGTAAAATAATACAATTTTCTCCAAAATAAAAAAAAGCCCATATAAGGTTAACAATTTTTTTAAAATTTTTTTTTAAATGCTTGTTTTTTATGTATTTATTAATATTCATCAATAAAAAATAACAACACTTTAATATTACAACTTCAATGAATTAATCGCCACTTTCTCTACCATTCACCCCACTGTGTAACGTCGTGCTGACTGTCTTTTTCTGCCTGGGTGCTCTCCTACAAAACAGTAAAATATGACTTAGGCACTTTTTCCTTATAGCCACAGATATATATCGATAAATATTACGTTCGTAAAAAGTTACTGAATTCAGCTACTCAATCACACTGTTTTTATATTTTTTTTAACATTTTACTCAAATTTCCCTGGAGATAAAAACTAAATTCTAGAAAAATATATTTTCATACACTTTAACATATTTTTTATATACACATATTCATATATTTGTATGTATGTACGTACTCGTGGTTATTTTACGTGTCAATTTGTTTTTGCACATTGTCTGTGATAAAATATTTTGTTTTTATTGTAATTATTTGCAATATTTTTTCACATGTGTGTCCATGCAGCAACAATTCATTATTATTATTATTATATCATGTTTAATATGTTTTTGTTCAATATTTAAATAAATAATGGTCTTGTATATTTTTCGTAATACAACTAGACATTCGTACACAGGCAAATGCAAGGCACATGCCACATGCCTATTGATGAATATTGTTATAGAAATAATAATAAAAAGTATTTTGAAATTTGTTAGAAAACAGCTGTGCTGCCAAATATTCATATTGCTGGCAAATTGTGCACTAAGAGGAATAGTGATTTAAAGCTCAGTTAGCCAACTGAAACAATATCGATCAGCTATTTCCTACCGTTGCAGTTACAGTCCATTACAGTCGGCTAACTGAGCCTTAAATGATGGCAAAGAACGTTAGAGCAAGTAATTTTAATAATTTACGTGTAGTTTCCACAATGCAAGCAAGTGACTTGTCTGGAAGAATCACTCAAAATTTTTAGTGCTTTTCATATATTTTTTTCTAGACAAGTCGCTTGCCGCCAATGTGGAAACTACACCTTAGTAAAAAAAAAATCAAAATCATTACACCGTTTCCACAGTTCCCAAAAAAAAATCCATTGGCGCTTCGAAATATTTTCTCTATACATATGTGTACACACATACATACATATATTTTCTAACTCTTTTATTTTGTATGACGCACAAACTTAAACTAAGACTAAAACTAAAGTAAACAACGACGCTAGAAATGTGTTTTTAAAATAAATAAATTGTGTTAAATATCAAGTAAACAAGAGATAATAACCGTAAAATGTTAAGATAAAAACTGAAAAACATATTTTTATTACCAAAACTACTGAAGTGAAACTAACGTATTTTATAAACTTAAAATAAATTTTCTCGATAAAAAAATTAAGAAGTTAATAGCAGCATTTCCATCTTGTGCCCTCGAAATATTTCCCTTTTTTCTGTGGATCTAAGCGTGAATAATTCCCACGAAAAGTATTCGCGTTTTTTTTCTTTTCCCTGGTTTTGTTAAATTTTAGTTTTTTTTAGAGACGAACTTAAATCATACCAATCATAAACATTAAGCCTTAACTTTTACCTTTTCTCCTATAATAACTAAATTGAATTCATGTTGTTTCAACTTGAAATATCTTTGACTCAACATTGTTTTTTCCAACTTGAAATAATTTCCCAAAAAAATGGAAGTCATTCTAGTGGAACTACATTTTCATAGCGTCCAAAAAATCGATATTTTTAATTTGCCGAGAGTGACCAAAAAACCATCTAGAAGCTTATTTTAGTCATACAAAACCTTGTAACTCCTCCATATAGTTAGAAAATACTCACCAGAATTTAAAAACAAATTATTTTTTTAAAGAAATTTAATTTTAGTCTAAAATTTAAAAGTTATTTCCTTAAATTTACATGAAAACACTGTTTCGGGCTTAAATTCGAATTGTTAAAATAGGTAACTATTTACCATTTTTCCTAGAGGAAAATATTATTATAGAACACAAAAAAGGGAATTTTTCTTAATATCGCTTCCAATTCAGTGACCACGCATCGAAAAAGAGAACTTCTTGCAATGACAACCCTATGTGAAAATTATTAGATCGGATCGAAATTTTCACTGCTTCAATATCGCAAACTCTACATTTTCATGACTTTTTTGGAGTCTCTTTTTTTACTGGGTAATAAACTTTCCACTAAATGTACAATAAATAACTATTTAAAATGTATAGTAAAGCAAATATTTTAATAAAATTCTTGGTGAGTGTGTTAGCTTAGTTATCTTTCTTATCTTTTGCAAAAAAAAATACTTTTTTATCTCTATTCAAATTTTTTTTGTCAACAGAAAAACACAAAATTAATTTTTCTCGAAACTATGTTTCTCGACTCAGGCTCTTATTATTCATGGCCAAATAAAATAAGATTATAAGTTTCAAAGTGCAACTAAATTTTTTGCTAGTGCAAAAACAAGTTTTTCTTATTTCTACACCTGAATAGAAAATTTCAATAAATCACAAAACTTGTTTTTCATTCACGAAATTTTTAAATGCAAACTGTCTGCCAATTTATATAAAACATGTGTCCAGTTCATTAATTCATTCGTTAATTCATTCATGCATGCGGTGTTTGAAATAAATTCACAAGTCTGCATATACATATAAGTATATACAAATAGTTTAAAATTTATTAATGCAGGAGTTAGTTTCTTCTTCATTTGAAATGAAATGTATAAAAATTCAAAATCCCAATCAAATCATAACAAACAATTGTTTGTGTTGTGTTCTATTCGAAATGTACTCTCGCATGTATGCAGAAGTTTAACATCAATATTGTGATTAGAAACATTCAACAGATTTTTGTAATACACTGTGAAGGTGCCGAAAAATTTTGTTGATGCTCGATATATTTCCTCAATAAATGAAGTTTTTTTTTTGTTATCAATAGCTTTTTTTTGAGCATGTGTATATAAAACAATATAATTTGTATATATATAATTTGGCACACGAAATAAAACCGAAGCGAAATTCGTTTTATTTTTAATTAACTGCTTTCTGAAAATCATTCATATTTCAAGTGATAATTATATGTATTATAGCCTACTAAATAAATTTTTGTATGCGTAATGACTTTAATACAAAAAATATTCGTAGCCTAATATAATATATTATAGGAAGAGAAAAAATACTTTTAAAAATTTCGCTTAGAATATGCCTCGAAAACATATAATTGTCATTTGTATTTAATTTATATTTTATAGGGTAATTTAATCGACCAGATTGCTGCTTTATTGCACAATAGAAATATTTTAGAAATGGGTTATTAAAGTTAATATTATATTATTATTATATTATTGTTTTAAAATTTATTTTATACAAGCCTTGTACACGCAGCTCTTGGGAAAATAAAATATTTGTATATCTTCACCCGTTTTAAGGTCTCCATAATCCATAAAACTGGGAAAAATTGAGATATTTTTAATTGCTTTAACCCAAGCTTTATTTTTTAAACAAAACCTAACCTAAAAAAATGGTTAGTACCATTGAACTGAGCGTACTCGAATTAGGTTTACTCACTTAAATGTTTGAACTAGCACAGTTTTTTTAATGAACAAATAACACCCGAGTTGATTGTAAATATTCTGACAAACACGTAGTAGAACGGAACAACTAGCTGTTTTCGAAGGCCACTACAGCTTCAACATCAGCGTTCGTTTGTCCACTGGTCCACTGTGTGTGCTGTCAGTTGATGTACATACATATATTTCTGCTTTATATACTCTGCCTTTATTGCAAATGAAATATGTGAATCATCGTATTACAATTTGGTAAAAGCTTTTTTGCAATGAAAGCTCAATTTTAAAATCTCTAAATTTACAACAGTCTTGCCATTGTCGTTTTTTTTCATTGTACATGTTAATTAATTTGCTTATTTTTGTTCTACTTCTACAAACTTTTTTTGGTTTCTTACTATTAAGTTTATTTTAAATTTTTTGTCATACGCCCATATCCATTAATTTTAGTTAGTTTTAAATATTATTGTTCGAACTTCATTTGTTTCCTTCCATAAAATGAATTCCGATACGAATTATCCAAATATAATAAAGCCTAATAAAGTTAAAATCACAAACGTTATTTTTTTTTTTCTTTTAAATTATTTTTATATCGAGCCATAGGCGTAAAAAAAGCTTAAGCGACATATTTTTTTAACTTCGTTTTTTGATGGAAATCTATTTTAATATTATAAAAAATCGTTTTAGTCAACAAAAAAATAAAAAAGTGGAGTTCGAAAATTATGTCACTTAAGGTTCTTTGGCGGTTATGGAAAGGTATGCAAAGGCAACCACTAGGGCTTTACTCACGCATTACAAATCATGAAATTTGTACATCTCTAAAAACAACAGCAATGAAAGTGTTAGCAGAAGTCATTTAATCGCTCATTATTGGCAAACTCAATACTAACCTCACGTACAAAACTTCTAAGGCGCAACACAAAGCGTAGTAAATTTTTTTCTAAAATAACACTTTTTTTCATTTATTCAATCTTTACAATCAAAATAAAAAATCTTTTTAATTGTCCACTTAAACTAAAAAATACCCATACTTCTCTTGCACTTTTAAGTCATAATTTACACTATGCAAGTCTTATTGGTAAACTGATTAGTTTTTGGGAAAGAGTGACGAGGAGAACAGAACAGTTTCTTTTCCCCTCGTCTCACTCTCCTAAGAAACTAATCGGCTTAGCAATAAGAATTGCATAGTGTAAATTAGAACTAATATAATAAACATTAAAAACAAAAACACTTCCACAAATAATTTTGGTATAAAATTTCAAGTAAAACATTTGAATAAATACCTGAATTATTGTAATTTTAATTATAATAAATTTAAAAATAATAATAATAATAAGTACCTGAACTTGATGGTTTCATGGTTAAATTTTTTTTCAAAATTACTTGAGATAGAAATATAATAAATTAATTAATTTACACACCTATTTGACGTTTATTTTTTGCCTAGTGATGTAGAATTTTGTGCACTTTAAGCGAGGACTTTAAGCTTTCACATTATTCTTTATTAAATGGCCGCCTTTGGCCTCTAGCTGCAGCGTGTGTGGCTCCATATTTATTTGAAAGTGACATTGTCAAGGCCACCATTGTCAAGGCCACCATTGTCAACTGTCATAAGTAAAATTACGCGTGAAATTTCACTCTTTTAATATTAGAACATTCTTCTTTTCCCTATCACTCGCTATTAATTGAATTGTTTCCCGGGAAAAATTTCACGCGGAATTTTATTCATGATTGCCCTGAATGTATTTTTAATAAAAAATTTTTAACGGAATAAGTAATATAATATTTTGGGATTATTAGTGCGTAAAAAATACTAAATTTAAAAGTTATTGTTTATAAACGAAACGTTTCAAAAACTAAGCCAAAGCGGCCTTCAAAGCTTGACATATCCCACGGCATTCGGTCATATAATGCCTGATTAATGCGCCAGAGTAAAGGGAAATTAGACAAAAATATATTCCATACAAAACATTCCTTTCAAAGAAATTAAAAAAATCCATTACATTTCCCACACACTCTGTGTTCTATTTAAATATAAAGATAAGAAGCTCTTAATGAAAGGCCTTCACATATACATACATATGCATAATAATTATGTATGTATGTATGTAATACTCTCAAACTCCAAAAAGTAAACTTAAACAAAATACAAGTAGTGCAAATCTTAATTTAAACAAAAAAAAATATATAAAAGATTTAAGAAAGCAGTGTCCGTCCTTACTTACTATAGCGCTCGCTGCACAAGAAATTGAAGAGCTTTAAAAATAACAAATGTGAAGCTTTCAACAAGTGTTGTCAAGTACCTTCACGAACAGCATGACGACAAGTAGTTGTATGTATGTATGTATGTAGTAGTTAACGCTGTTGTTGCACAAGTAGTGATAGTATTATTGTAAAATTCGTTGTAAATTAAAGTTGTCTAGTAGGGGAGAAAAAAAACAAAGAGAAGAAAGAAAGAACTTCAAGTAATTGAAAAAGAAAGCCTTGGTAAAAGTGCTGAGAAAAATATAATAATCTTAAACACACACATAATACATGTGTGTGAGAAAGATTTTTGCCAACAGGCCTCAGGGTGGAAGAGGTTTAACTCAACTCTCTCTAGCACTTCATGAACTGTCATTGTTGAAGTAGTAATGCTTATATACTCCACATATGTATGTACATATTGTAGTAAGTCAGCTGTTCTTGACATTTTTAGAATGGCGTGTAGTCAACCAAACTTTCACACACAGTGCAGCAACCCCACAAACAATTTTTAATATTAATTTGATAAAAGTCGTTAGCAAATAAAAGTAACAGCATTATGGTGAGCAAGCTGACCGATAAATTTATCAAAAAGTCGTCGAAATTTCGATAAAATATGAAAAGAAATCGTCATTTCATTTAAGAAAAATCGTCACAAAAAATCAAACATGCGCATTCGAAAACATTTTGCTTCGTTTCGAATTACACAGTAGACAGACCCACAAGATTTCGGATACTTTACACAAAAGAATAAATAAAGTAAAAATTTTCGTTATATCAATTAAAATATCAATTCAGTTAAACAAATCACTAATATCTTGTGTTTACACTTGAATTAATTCAAGCAATTATAAATTTAATTAAACTTATGAACTAGTGAATATTTTCTTCTTTGCTGTCTGATCCCTTAAAGAAAATCTCAGAGAGGCTAGGGTAACGTAAAATGGAGAAGTTTCTTTGTCTAAAGGGGGATATATTTGGAAGTCACCGCTGCTTAACAACTACACTTAAATTAAATTCATCATCAACAACTTCGACTTAATATATGAAACAACGTCTAACGAACTGAAACTACTCTACCAATGGATATTTTTGCCCTTTCGTAATAAGTGGTCAAATAAGTACTTATTTCGGAAATAAGAAGTTATATATTTGCTAGTTTTTAATTTTCTTTCGAAATTATTTTTGTTTGATTTAATAAGACGAAAATTCGTATATATATATTTACCCATCTAAAAAAATATGTATGGAGCATATATGATATGCCACATATGGTTCGGATCCGAAAAATGAGGGTATATGGGCATATATGATTATATACATACATAAATTTTCATACATGCATGTGTAAATTCCCTCCACAGTATGCCAAGTTCATACTCATACACTCTTGATTCGCAAAAGCGCACTGCTGTGCAATAAATTAAATTACTTAAATTAAATTTTTTTAGACTTGAGAGAGAGAGGTTGTATTTAATGAAACATTTGTTTCGACAAATAGTTCAAAACGAACTAAAAATCATTTCATTCTTCAAAAGGTGAATAAATTATTTAAAAAACACATAACTCATATTCGTACATAACATTAAGCTTAAGAAATTAGATTAAAAACTAATGCAATTAATTATATAAGAAAAAATAATCCCTCTAACAATAGTTTTCAATACAGTAATCTGAACTTTGTTTTTTATCTAGAGAATTTAGTTATTTCCTATCAAATTAATGACTCGATTATCGTTTTGATTATTTGATATACATATTAAATGGGGCCACAATGTATAAAATCATACAAGAATGGTTTTTTTTAACAAAAAGTTTTCCGTTTTTAAACGTTGAGGGTACGCATATAAACTTTGCATATCGTATGTATTTTCTAATGGATTTCTAATTCAGCAGTGATAAAATTCGAAGCTTTTTTGATTGCAAAAACGATCTTATGTGAGATATCATGTATGCGTACATTCTTATATGACTCCATATATAAAATCTTATATTTATATATGGACCCACATATGAAGAGCTTCATAATTGAATTTTCATATATGAGCTCATATGCTATAATACATTTCATATATCAGTCCATATATTAGTTCATATATAATAGTTTTGCCATGTATAATCCCATATATTTCCATATATGAATTCATACATATTCATATATAGTTATATACATTCATATATTTAAAATATAGGGACCATATATAATTTTTTTAGCTGGGTATTTATTTGAAGCCTAATGGCATGTGATAGTTTTTAAGGAACAAAAACTTTACGTATTCTTTTTGCACTCAAAAATTTTTATATAAGGTTAAAATTAGCAATATGCAAAAATATCAAGAGAGTTCACCAACTTCTATTTAGCTTTATAACGAACTGAAGCTCCTACTAGCGGATTTATTAATGTCTTTTTTGCCTTTTTGTTAAAATAGGTCAGTATATTATATTATCTCTTATTCTGCAACTATCTGCCGACGTTTACAATACACAAAAGTTGGCATTTTTCTACTCCGTGTGGAGATATTGAATTGAAATTCAATTCATATTCTTTAAGGTGTTGAAATGGTATGAGAAGGTCAATAGCGGTCAGTTGTTTTCGAAAACCGGTAAGCAATCGCCATTTTTAGTGTTGTATTAATATGGCGTTGACAAAAAGTTAGAGAATATCTTTTTTAGGGTTCCTACAACAACAAAAAACAAATATATGAGAGTTAAAAATTAAAAGGTGTTCCAAACCGAGCGAAATGTAATGTACATATGTTGACATTTGAAATTTGTAAAATTAGTGTATTTTTATACACACTACAACAATTAACACTAAAATTTAAAAGAATATAAATCAAAGGGTGTTTTATCAGTTAATGCAATTTTGACTAAGTAATTTTCTCCAAAACGAAAAAAATCGCCAATATTACAAAAAAAATCTAAGACTAAAATAAATAGCCAAATCGGAAAAAATCGACAAAATGAAAAAAAAATCGCCTATATGAAAAAAATCGCCAAAATGAAAAAATTTCCAAAATGAAAAGACTCCAAAAAAAAATTGCCTAAACGTGAAAAATCGCCGAAACTAAAAAATCGCCAAAATGAAAAAAATTCGTCAAAACAAGAAAAAAGTGCCAAAGCTAAAAAAAACGCTAAAACTTAAAAAAAAATTGCCAAAGCCAAACACATGGTAATTCTTAAGGAACAATTAATTCACGTATTCTATTTGCAGTGGAAATAGAAATGTGCTCTAAAAAAGTGCGAATTCAATATGCACTAAAAACTCAAAAGTATGCTCTTAAAAATAATATAAATTGATTGCTTTGGAAATAAAAATATATTTTTAATAAGCTATGAAGATTAAGCAGTAATTTTTTTAAATTAATTTTTTACTAGACATATATTGAATAAATTTACTAGCCTGAAATTTATACAAGCAGCCGCAGATCCAAAATTGTTCAGGAGCAACAAAAAAATACATTGTTCGGTTTTATTTTTCTACTCCGAAATCATGTTAACATATAGTTTTACTTTAATTATTATAACTTTTTTATATTGGTAGAAAAATTTTACTACTGTTTTTTTTCACTCATATACTATGGCGTAATAAATAAGCCAAATGTATACAGTATACGCTACACGCAATTCCTTACAGAAACGGAATTCAATCCACCCCAAAAAAATTTCAGCTGTGTCCAGACTGTTGGGGCGCTCATATGCTGGGGTATGATCCGTCTAGGTTTTGATATTTTGAGGTGGATTCAAACCCGTTTCCGAACGGAATTGAACTCTGTGACATGGCCGAATAAATTAAGATTATTTCCAACATATATTGCCGTAAACGCATAAAAAAGCTTAAGCGACATAGTTTTAAAACTTCATTTTTTTTACCGAAATCGCTTATTTGAGATCGTAAATAATCCTCTTTCGTCCAAAAAAACTAAGTCCACAAAATGCCTCGCTTAAGTTTTTTTTGCGATATGGCTTGTAAGCATCTTAAAATAGAAAATGCTGTAAAGTAGCTAAATATGCACTAAATCAAATATGTTCTAAAAATGCTAACAATATGTGTAAAGGACTGCAATATGAAAAAACATGCTTTAAAGGGTAAAATATGTAAAAATATGCACTAACAAATCGATGCCAAAATTCACCAAAAGTTCTCCGCATTAATACGTCACACAAGAAAAAACATGCAATTGTATATTTGCGATTTCCCTGATTATAATAATATGCAAAGGAGTTGTAAGAGAACTTCAAACTCACTTTTGAAATATTTTTAAAACATCGATACAAATGTATTTTGTGGTGCTCACTACCAAAAAAAAAAGGTTATAAAGGTTAAAAGCTTGTAATTTTTTTAAACAATGTTTAGTAGGTCTAATGTTTAAACATATAAAAATTCTTAATTTGAGATCAAGCGCTTGTTTGCTGGGACAAAAAAACTATTATTTCATTCTTAAAATTTATCAACTATGAAAAATTATCAGCAAGTGTGTGTAGTATAAATTTTGTATGAGTAATTGTGTGTTTTTATGTCAATAGAAACATGTGCAAGCCACTTGCTGCCTTCATCTTAGTCCTTTTGATTGTCGAAAGGAAGCCCTCTTTAGCCATACTTAAGCCACAGAAATGACGAATGAAGCAAATGTCAGCAACAACTGTTGCTGACTTAAAAAAACATACAAACACACACAATGCCTGCCACTGCTGGCTGGCGCTGCAAAACGTTTAATATTTTCCGACAAAAAGAAAAACATAATTGAATGAAAATTTTTGTGATTTAACGTTTCTCACTCACATGGACGAACGGACGGACGGACGGACGGACGGACGTTGGAGAAATATAGTTATGAGAAAAATAATTTAAGAAATTTCTCAAGATGAGATGAAAATAAAATAATGGCTTTTGTTGTTTCAAGAGGAAGGAAGATTGAAGCGAAGGGGAATAAAAATGTCGCCAACATTTGTTCACACAATTTAAGAAAACAACAGCAGAAACAGCAGCAGCAGTTACAATAATTGAATAAAACAGCAGTTGAAGCGCACTTTAATTTTTTTTACTTCATTTAATATGAGAAAATAAACTGTAGTTGGCACAGTAGGACAAAAATATATGGTGACGTTTTATTTTTAACAGAGGGTATAGTATGCCCTATACAAATATGAATAAATATTAATAAAAATAATATAATTTAACCTAAAAAAATATATTTTTTTAATTTTTTTTATCAATTTTAATTGCATTTCCAACTTTGGAGTATCCCGTAATAATGTTCATAGGGAGGTGGGGGGATTTGAGCCACCCTTTTATAAAAGGTGTCAACTTTTCAAATTTCATTTAATCTAAATTTAAAATTTAGTTTAGAATCTCTTTCTAAAACATATTACAAACACTTGACCTGTTATTTGTGGGGATTTTAGTGTGTGTGTGTGTGTTTTGTTTTTTTCTTCTTTATTTGTAACATCAGTTCTTCTCAGTATTTCTATTTAGTTTCCATCTGCACGAAACTTTCTTTAAAAAGTTATTCACTAAACAACATGTGGCCCATAAAGATACAGCAAGAGAGTAAATGCCGACACGTATCGTGTGTGTGTTTTTTTACTATTTAAGTTGTTTAACCTGCAAGAGGTTCATAAGACTGCAAGAGGCATACGCAGAAATCCTATAAACAATACAACAAACAGCAGCCAGGATAACAATGGAATTGTTTGTGCTGGCAAAATTATTATGCGCACAATTTGCATGAAACCAACTGTTTCTGCTGTTCGCCTGGCACCATATTTCAGCAAAAACCAAAACAAACGCACAGGCACATGAACACACACACACACACACACTTTATAATATTTACATGTAGAGTATAAAAATTACTATTTAATACGAGTACATTCTAAATTAAAAGCAAGTACATACATATATGTATGTACATGCAGTATATAAAACCCCCTCACACACTTTTAATTTTTCTCTCAAACAAACGTTTATTTTTATAATAAAAATTATTTCTGCTTTTGACACTTTACTTTGGCTTGTTCAAAATTAAGGTTGATTGTTTGTTATTACTTTGATTTCCGTAAAATTTTTCTTTACATTATTTGCTCTTTCTCTCCAAAACAGTAAATTAGATGTCTGATGCCGACAGGCACAAACCGTAAAAAAAGAAGAGAAATAGTATTTGGCTTTCCTCCCGCCCCGAAGTTCAAGGATGTCTGTTTATGTTACATAACAGGAATCAAAAGCATAATTTAGATTTAATTTTTGATTTTAGAAAATTATATTATGTACTTATTTTAGATGCAGGTGTTTTTGTATGAAAGCATGAAAATATTGCCCAGTTATCAGGTTGCCTGGAAATGAAAGGGCAACCCGACGGTGGAAAAAAAGGTACAGGAAATTACTGTTAATAGATATTGTATCAATTGAGAGCATGGTCCACATATTAGGTGAGGTTAGGTTAGGTTAGATCACCTCAGAGACCCAGTTGGGTCATTGTAATTCTCTTCTATTGGTACCCGTTAATAAAGAATTTATCACCCAGAAAAAAGAACCATTACCTGCAATTAAGCTATCGAATTCCCATGAGTCATCTAGTTTGTACTTTGTGTGATCTCATGTATTTTTATGCAGACTACAACAATTAACACTGAAATTTAAAAAATTAAAATCAAAGGTTATTCTATCAGTTAATGTAACCGTACGAAGCAAATTATTTCCAAAAACGCTAATACTAAAAATCCCAAAATAAAAAAATCGCCAAAAACGAAATATTGCACAAATGAAAAAAAGCGCTTAAATGAAAAATATCTCCAAAAACAGATCGGTAAAATGCAAAAATAAATTATCAAAGTAAAAAGATCGCCAAAAAATCGCAAAAACCGTAAAAATCGCTGGAACGAAAAAGCGCCAGAAATACAAGAAATCGCTAAAACTTAAAATATGTATTATAAAGAAAGAAAAAATTGCCAAAACGAAAAAAGCTACAGTGGGCCATTTAGCGAGAAGGCGGTCAAAAATCTATAACTTTTGACTGGATTGGAATTTTGAATTGCTTTTTTTGTTTACTAGGTGAGACCATTTTAAGTTTTAGCTGAGTTTTGGTACAAAAGGGAGGTATTAAAACTTGTTCCAAAAATTTGTTTTGCACAAAGTCTTATATTTTATGTCAAGTTTACAACTTATACTTATTAATAACTTAAATTATTTCAGAAAGTGCCAAGCTTTGGCCCCCATGAAGGGCTTAAGGTTGGTTTTTGAAGAAGTTTGATTTAAAAATTAGTTTATTAAAAAGCGAACATCCGAAGCGAAAATGCAAACATTGTCTAAAATTTTCCTTAGATAAATAGGATTTAATGAAGAAGACGTAGGTTTCTATTTAAATACAAAAATAATTTGTAAACTTAAATTTGATTAATCTACATAAAATTTTAAAACGATAAAATATAACGAAACCTCTAGTGTTTTGAAAAATTACTATTATTTAAACAATTTCAGTTAATATTTCTTCTAAATAGCTTTGACTTTCATCTTCTAGAAGTAGTTTAGCTTCTACGTCTAATTCAATAGAGCTAGCTTTAAATTTTTGTCGAAAATTGCACATACATATGTATACGAATCTGATGTACATAATGAAATAGTAATCAAGTTTTCACTAGTACAACATCTGGAAATTGTTCGTGTGTTGTGCTCGGGAAAGAATCTGTAGTCTTTGTTTTTCTTCTTACGCTGCTTCAGACAGATCTCCTATTGACCTGTGAAAGTTATAGTCTGTTAAGTGGAAGAGTTTAGGAATATTTGGACCTTTGACAAAAAAATTCCGAAAATGTTAAACACTCTATTTTTCTAGAACGGATAGCTAATAAATATGGTAATTATACAAAATTTATTTCAGTTGAATATCTTATAGAACCAAAAAGTTATAGATGTTTAAAAATCAAAAGCTTACTAAGTGGCTTCTCTTTTTAGCAAAATTCTGAAAATGTCCTTTTTGAGTCACCCTGTTCACTGTGATATAGTTGAAATAAAGTTTTAATTTTTTGGCTACTTTCGAATGAACTTTAATATTTTACAATCAGTGACCATAACAAATTACTTTTGGCCGCCTTCTCGTAAAATGGTCCATAGTGCGCCGTGCGCAGCTCTTCATGTACGAGTCAAAGTCAAATACCGCATTATTATTAAAGTATATGATGCGAGGTGTAAATTGTTCGTAGAGTGACCATAAAAACATTTTGCAAAATTCTTTAAGTTTTGTTTGCATTTTTAAAATGGTACTTTGCAAGAAGCCGAAGAGCATGCAAAATTTTGAAATAATCACTTGGCTAAGAATTCATTTAACTATATAAAATATAATGTGAATTCCAGATCTAAAAATATCTCCGACTCCACTGGCAGTAATTTTGTATGGAATTTTCTGTTTTATATGTCTAGTTAATTGTTGTCAGCATGACGGTAAAGCCCTTTAACATTTTAAATAGAAATATTGTGAATTACCTACCCCTGCTGACAAACACTTTTAGTTTTGTCCTGTAAAAAAAAATAAACGTTCAAGAGCTTTTTATATTTTTGTATGCCATCACCACATGACAGTTGCTTGGAACCACAACTATTGTTAAGAACTTAAAATTAAGACTTTTTCTTTTTACACACCGGAATAAGACAGTGGAGCTGGATGGAAAAAAATATTAAAATAATTTAAGCAAATAAGTAGCAGTGGGAAAAGAAGTAGTAATCTACGAAGGACAAAACTTTTCTTAGTAGCTTGAATACTCGTATTTTTTTCAGATATATTGCGTTAAGCTCGTTTTTTAGAGTTATAGATCTATAAGCCAACAATAATGCATGAAATATGCGACATTTTTACATCTGCTAGTTATGCCGAGTACACATCTGGCATTTCTTACTTTGTCATTTTATGATGGAATTTTCAAAATGTTCCCATAATGTTTTTTTTATATGGAAAGCAATGCCACACAATAAAAAATATCCGAAATTGCAAGCATTGCCACCAGTAGGTATACACTATTGCGATGTCAAAAAATGCAATAGTGTGTACTAGGGATGCCAAACGGGAAATCTCGGATTTTCGGGATTTGGCAAATCCCGATTTGTAAAATTAAATCCCGGGATTTCTTAGCAATTTTTATATAAAAACCATTTATAAACTAAAATTTTCGTTGATTTTATGATATTTTTTTAATATTTAAGAGTCCCATGCAATTCTATACGTGCAGTTTTAACAATTTAATGACTATTCGTGACATATTTCTTATAGATTAGCAACAAGAGCAGAATAAATTAACTACTTTCTCAAGGTTATTTTCATCAAAGGTGCTTCAATATATAACTAAGATTGATTTTGAAAACAAAAAGAAGCATATGAGCTTTGGAAGGGAAATAACATTTGGAAAATTCATAAGTTTGAAAAATGTATTCCATCTTAGGGCCAATTTCACCAACTCTATTTAAATATCGATTCACATTTAAATGTCGATTTTCATTAATTTTTGTATGGAAGAATGACTTTTAAATATGAATTGCTATTTAAATAAGTTGGTGAAATTGGCTCTTATTGTATATTATGAAAGCAATTATGAATAAAATTCCACGAGAAATTTTTCCTGGCGAATAATTTCAAACAGTAACAAATAATATGGAAAACAGAATCATCTATTTAGAAAAGGGAGAAGTTTCTTGCTGAAATTTATTCATAATTGCAGTGAATAACTATCTGTATAACGACTCCTCAACGCTATAAAAAATGAGAACTTATCTACTTTTCGGTAACAATTGAGTACTATTAACAGCTTCTTACAATTGAAGTAGAACACGAAGAAATATTTACTGAATAATGCGTTTCGTTTTCCAAAAGTACATAGATATGTATGCATGTATGTTCGTTTTGGTTAAGATTATAGAAAAAATTTACAAACATATATTGAAAACAAAAACAAATTTTCATATTTAGTTATGGTTTTCAGTATAAATTCTCTAACATCAAATGTGCTTAATCAACTTAAAAATAGATGAGAAAAATTCTTTTGATTTTTATTTCATAATCGTATTAAAAAAATGTTTAACTTTAAAGACAATTGTGTAATGATAAATTAAAATTTGTAATATGTAAGTAATATGTATTTAAAAAATAGTTTATTTTACCAAAAAAATTTAGGTCTCGAAAATCCCGGAATCCCGAAAATCCCATGATTTTCGGTATCGGGATTTAAAAATCCCGAATTCCGGGTTTTCCAAAAATCGATCCCGATTGGCATACCTAGTGTTTATTCGACATTAGTTACTTATTTGGTGTGTAAATGGCACTGGAAACTGAATATGTGTTGTTAAATTGAGTGATGATTTTAGGGATTTTTGTGAGTGTATTGTTTATTTATTTTTGTTTTTATTTCCGGTTATTTTTAGTAACGTGAATGTTGTTTTACTTTAGTCTTTTATATGTACTCGTATATCCCTTTAACATTTTTGTTAAATTTCTACGTGTAACTGCGTTAGTATTGCATGCAACATGATATATTTGCGGTTAAAATTATTTTTGTGTGCATGACATGTGTTTAAAGTTTAAATATGGTTGTGATTTTGTTTTTAGTTTTATTTTTCTTTCCGGGAATTATGTGATAATGTATTAAGGAAAAAAGGCTAAAAACTAAACTAATGTCTAAAGTTTGTGTGTGTTTTTTTTTTCTTTAAATGGTTGCGCACACAACATGTGTACCAGAGAATGACAAAAGTATCGTTTTAAGTACTCTCTGAGTGTTGTTGTTGAATGCGTGTCACTTAAAATAAAAATACAACGATATTTGATACACACACACACATTAATTTTAATCCGAATACGTATATGTAACTATAAATAACCAACAATTATGTTTGTACGCATTTTTTTCATTGGGCAGCACAAACGACTAAAATGTATAGAAGAGTATAAAAATACTCAGACTATTAATCGGCCACACATTCGTATAAACAGGGCCGTTTCATTTACACACACATAAAGCATGTTTTCAAACCTACACACACACCAACACATTTTCTATTTCATTTTATGTACGCAAAGGATTGTATAAGGTGGCGAATGATGAACAAATATTCCAAGTATTAGCGTATTTTTTTTTCGATTATATATCCATAGCCTGAGTATAAATATTCTCAGACTGAAAGTATGAGAGAGCAAATTAGTTTGATAAGCATGTGCCTTTTTATTTATAGCAATGATAAGCAAAGACATACATACATATATAATATAAAAGAGAGTAAAATGTAAAAAAGAGCCTAACAAAGTGCTCACGGGCGGCTTTGTGCTTATCATTGATTTATTATAGTGTACTTTAACTGTTTGCATAAACGAAGCAGAGATAAAAACTTGATATCCCATAATAAATGACCGTTTTTTGAAAATTTTTTAAACGATAATACTTTTGATCTGATCAGAGTTGCATTATTACAAAATCAAGTAATAAACAAACTAACAAGTCGTCTTTTTTGAAGCCGATATCTTGTCGGCTATAAGTATTGAATTTGCTTATCGTATTGAATAATTTTTTGTGTAAGTCATGTCTGAAAACTAACGAAATTATCGTATTTACGTCTTCTTTATCTTATTCAAATGAACAACTTTGTCCGCCGTCTATTTTCAAAGTTCGTCACGACCACAACATGCATGAAACTGCTATTCCGCCAGAAGTCAACGATTAAGTGTAGGCATGTTAATTCTCAACAGCTGATTGCTTTCTACTTGTATTTTTAATGTAATTTGAGATGTGATGGTGTGATCACAAAATCTTACTTTAAGTTAGATTTTTGACAGTCGAAACAAATGTCTTTAGATTTCTTTCTCGTAAAGTGTGATGAAAGTCTTTATACATGCATAATAGTCTGAGCGGCGATTGATAAACAATTTTATTTTAAGAAAATCACCGAAACACAAATAGTGATGTAATTATTCAAAAAAAATATAGCAAGGTTAGCAACACTGATAAATCTCTTACTGTGTTTATCCAAATGGACAGCGATTATTGCAAGGAAAAATACAAAGTCTCTTACCAAAAAGAAAACTTTAAACACGAACTGTACAATACAAACAAAGCACAGGTGTTGACGACAGCTATGCGCCACTTGTTCCCTACAATGAAGTGAATGAATGAACGGATGAATGTATTTTGCTTGGCTGCCAGCCGACCTGGCTGCTTGGCTGGCTGGCTGTCTGCTTGGCAGTTTTGTTGTTTGGTTCTCATATGATTTGGCACACAGAGAAGAACATAGATACATAGATGCATATATATGAGTTTGTATATGTAAGGGCTGTCAGAGTGTGCTGGGAATTCACTGTATGTGCAAGTTGAATGAGTGTAACTGAATATGTGTTTGTTTGTGTGAGTTTGTTTGCATGCTTGTGTTGTCGCACTTAAAAGGATAAAAACCGAGTTAAATTTGTATTATTATTATATTTTTCCTTGTTTTTTCAGTTCACATCATTTTAAGTGACACACACACACACACAGCTGAAACAGTGAGAAGTAAAACAAAATTTGTGCCTGTTATTTGCAATAAATTATCATTTAATTTTATACTCGCAAGCATTTGTTGTTGTTTTGGGAACGAAAAAAGTGCGTGTGTTGTTGGGTTATTAATTATGCAAAGAATAAAAAGGGATTTATTTAATTTTGTGTTTTTCGATTTATTACAACATTCGGGCGAGGAGCAGCTTAAGGCTAATGATGTTAAAAACAGAGATCTTTTCATGTAATAAATAAGTAATTTTCTTTAAGGGATAATAATAATAATGTGATTTTGGTAGCAAAAATTGTTTTTTTTTTTGCTTTAAAATAATTTTAAAAAATGTCTAAAACATTGATCAAAGTTTATAAGCAATAAATAAAAAAAGTTAATTTACTTAATTAAAATTCTTAATGTGTAAATGCAAAAACATTTATCTTAGAGATAGATTTTTTTCTCTTTATCTGTTTCTGCAGACCATCTCTGGTATGCGGTTAAAATGATTGAATTGAAATTAAAAACAAAAAATTGTTTTAAATAATTCTGGAACATTTTAGTAGATATTGGAAAAAAATTAGCATCTGTTTTATATCTTTACTTTTTTTTCTTTCTATTTCATTCCTATTACAATAACAATCCAACAGATAGAACATTGAGTCTTTGTATGTTTTTCATACAAACAATGATGAAAGGCGTTTAAGAAATTTTCAAACAAGCACATAAAAAAAGATATTCTTGCAATATAAAAACACACAATTATTAGAAAAGTGCTGAACAATGAAAAGAATTGTTTTTTTTTGTTGTAATTTTGTTTTTGAGTTCAAAATTTACCATAGGGGCAATTGCAGCTGCATCATTTCGCAGACTTTGGACAATAAACACATAAACGGCAGCAGGCTACTGACTACATCCAGACCAAAATACCCCAAAAAAATACCACCTTGTTATAAGGTGCATGTATAAAATATATGGCCATCCCCGTTAAAATACTATTTAACATATGAAGAGAACAGAGCACAAAATATGATAAAACGCACTTTTAAGCAGCTGACAGATTAATTTGTTCTTTAAAACACAGAGAAACCTTGTGACTAGGAAAGTAAAAATGACTATGAAAAATCTATTAATTTATTTATTATCACTTCTGCACATACATATAATTGATGAGGTAATGTGGATATTTTTGACACCTCTTCTTTCAAAAATTTTAAGAAAGTAAAATATAAAGAGTTTCCATCAGTTAATATAATTATAACTATGTAATTTTGAAAACTCTTGAAATTTTAAAAACCACCAAAAACCACCGAACCACCGAAAAAATAGCCAAAAACAAAACAACGCCAAAATAAAAAAACCGCCAAAATAAAAAAGCGCTTGAATGAAAAATATCACCAAAAATAAAACAAATTGCTCAAATGAAAAAATAAAATAATATAAGCACCAAAAGTAAAAGGGACACCAAAAAACTAAAAAAAAATCGCCAAAAGCAGAAAATTATCACCAAAATTAAAAAAAGCGCTAAAACTAAAAATTACTAAAACTAAAATTATATATTGTAAAAAAACGCAAAAACTAGAAAAGACAAAACAAAAAAAAAACACCTATGTAATATTTATAATTTTTACAACTTGCTATATACTTGGAAATGAAATGAAAATGAAACTTTAAAAAACGCTAAAACTAAAGAATTCCAAAACTAGAAAAAATCTGAAACGAAAAATCGCCAAAATTAAAAAAAAAATAAATGAAAAATATCAAAAAAATAAATTGCTTAAATGCAAAGATAAATCACCAAAATTAAAATCGCTAAAATCCTAAACAAAAATAAAACTTTCAAGCTAAAAAATCGCTAAAACTAAAAATATGTATTGTAAAAAAATAAAACGCTAAAAGTCGTCAAGATTAAAAAAAAACTCAGGATTAAGCTTAGTAATTAATCGGTTGCCATCCACAACCCAACCATAAGAAATCACGTATTTGGATGATCAATCTGATCATCTTGCTATACGTTCCACAAGAATTTATATACAAATCCAAATTTTATTATGATGTGCAGGGAAGTTATCCATATATCACTGATTAGCTGTGACTTAAGTTCAAATCGCTGAAGGATATATAATAATATATTAAATATATGTTTGGAGAGGCTCGTTATGAGCTTTGCACTATGGCGTGTGTGATAAATAAAATTCGAATAATGTATCTCCAGTACAACGATCGAAAATCTTCCTTATTTTATGCTTATTAAATATTTAAAATTTAAATTTGAACAAGTGATAATAATAAAATGCTAATATGGCTGCAACAATTACGGATAGACAAATAAATTTGGATAACCAGGCTTGAAAGTGTTTAAAAAATTGATGTCAGTTTCATAGCACAATTGTGCTATACATGTGCTACGTTCTTATTATCTTTCTCTTTATCGTCATCCATAAGACAGCGATGATAACAGCTGAATTTAATTTTTTATAGGTGCACTGAAAGAACAAAAGTGGTATGCTAAAAGTATTCTAAGATCACCAAATTTTTTCGCCATATTCAATATGTTTTATGGTACAAAACTTTTAAGGAAAGAAATGATATTTGAACTAAATTTTCTATCAAATATTTAAAGACCTATTACTCGGAAAATATAGGTCACAGCCAATTTTTTTATAATTTTTTTTTTCTTATTTTTTAAGTTTCTTTTAGATAAGCTGTTTAAAAATTTCTTTTTGGAGATTCTTCATAGTTTCCCATGAAAAGATCAGAGTTCTATAAATCGAAAAATATTAGTCGCCGGCTACTTTTTTATTTAATTTTCTTTTCTTATTTTTTAACTTTTTATCATTCTATCTGCTCTACTAAACTGCAATTGTTCCAAATATTTTTTTTTTCTGTGTACTTTACAGACGAATGAGTCAACTTTTCTCATACATACAAGCTTAGTTTTTGACATCACTGGTTTAAAAACATTTTGCATTATATTAAAATTTCGTTTTGCTCATCCCTAATAACTAACATCAAAAAGTTATGTATAGTATTCGAAAACTATTATGACAAAATTGGCCAAAAGTTTTTAGATTATCTAACGATAAAGTTTACAATAAAACAATTTTCTATAAATTATTATTAAGTTGATTACTATAGAAAATGTCTGAGGGAAGTACATTTAAACAGCTGACAGCTGTTGAAATTAATTATTTCTCACACATTTAAATTAAATGTTTGTGAATAACTAATTATGAGAATATTTTCACTATGAGCCGGAATTTCAATATTAAATGAGTTCGTTGAATGCATTTGAATTATGAAGCACTTTGTTTCACTAGACAGCCACATACATGCAAGCCCAAGCAATGTTCGCTGACAAACAGTAAGAGCAACTGGTGCTGCAATTGTTTCAAAGGTAAAATACACACTTACATATGTACAGATGCATGTTTGGATGTATGTATGTATGTACATTTTACCTAAATAGAATTATTAAAATAGCACCACTCTAACGACAAAGCATTTGTATTTAAAGAGTTTTCAAATGCACAATCGCAAGACTTATGAAAAATTACAACCCTGCTGTCTTTTGAAGATTTTCATAGACTACATTATAGGTATCAGGGTTGTATTTTCCCAAAAATCGCAGGATAGTGGACCCTAGACTTCACTAATGCTAATATAATAAACACGTTATATTTTTAAATAAAAGAAAATATAAAATTATTCATATTGTTCACTCACTAATGGCATCCATAATAAGTACGTCGTCATGTAAGGAAACTTAATATTTCTGTAAAAAAAAGAAGATATATTCAGTAACTTATTCGACGCAAACTATTTTGGTTTTCTGAAGCAAAACAGGAAGTTTAACACGGTCCGTACACCCGACATACCGTCACATAAATATTTCTCACAGTATATGACATAAGCACACTTTTTTATTGAGATAATTCACTCATAGCAATTAAAGAAATTGACCGACCCATTGTGCACAATACACACAAAGCAGTATAAATAATTAAGGCATAATAATATTTATAATAAATAAAGCTTATTGTATGTTTTGTTAACTCCTTTCTCAAAACGTAACACATTTGTTGTGAAAAGCCATCAGGAATCTTAAAATAACACACAAGCACACATGCACGTACACACAGCTGACAAAAGCACCGACATTTGCACAAGCTTACAAACATAAATACATAAAATACATACATACATGTGGTACAATATGCAACATTTAACAACAAGTAACACACATTTTACAACAACAACAAAATCTGATAACAAAAAGCACACAAACTTGTATCATTAGCATCAACATCCACTAGGAATTTTATATAGAATTGAGACAAAAAGAAAGAAATAAGCAATCAACTGCACCTGCTGTCATTCACAATTTTTAATTGAATTCCAACAACACGAGCGCGCTGACACACACAAACAATGATTGCTATTGCTGTTGCTATTTCTTTTCCTGTTGTTGATGCTGCTGTTGTCCCCAAAAAACATTAAAGTAGAGAAAGAAAAAAAAACGCAACCAAACCAAAACCAAAAGAACCAACAAAAGAGGCAGATATGCCAACAGCAGTCTGTAATGGAAAATGGAAACCTTTTTTTGTTTTTGCTTTGGTGTTGCTGCTGACTGCATGCATACTCACTTACTTTCTCTATAAATGCTATAAATGGGTCTCTGTTCGAATAAGTGGTATTTATATGGAATGTATGGAAACGACACGTGCCAACATATGTTGCCAAAGTCAGACACAGACTGCCTCAATGAAACGAATATAAAATATACGTTCAAATGTACAAAAATATAAATGAACTTTTTCTACACTCAAAAATCTTATGTAAGTAAAATTATACTCGTAATTATATATTTAATATGAATGCAAGTGTATAAGCAACACGCTGACATACAAAACAAATACTAATGCTACACTGGTAGGAATAACAGTAACATTTTTTTAATTATTTCACCATTTCACATTAAAATTAGTTAATTTCACAATAGCGATATTCACTTTTTTATGCAAATGATCTTGTTATAAACCACAAAAAAAAATCTGATTTAGAAGCACTAACAACTGAGAGAACCAATATTTTGCTTACTTGATAACGAAAGCTTCGAAAAATGCTTCTGAAAAGCACTAACGTAAGACGGGCTCTGTAACCAGGGTGACCGATGACATTTTTCAAAAAGTAGCACCAAAAAGGGGATTTATCAGAAAAAAGGGGCAAAATTAAAAAAAACGAGGAAACTACACTAAACTTTTTATTTTTAATGTATTTTTATATAATTCGCCCTAAAAAAAGGGACACAAAAAGTGGCAAAATCACTCGAAAAAGTGGCAAGGCAGTCGAATAAGTGGCAATTTGCCACTTTAGTCGGTCACGCTGTCTCTAACAAACTAGAAAAGAGAGTAACTTTTGCATCTGAGTACACAAAAATTATATATTATTACTTCTGTCAAGCAATTTGGTAAGGAAAAAAATTCATGTCTCCTTGGAAGCTAAATGTATTGCTTCTAGCTGGCTCATCTCGAACAAAATAAATGCATAATTCATGCGCAACAGCAAGTGATTCTCTAACATTGTCTCCCTTACAAAAACTTAACTGGCAAGCAGCAATTTTTGCTGGGAAGTGTAATTACAAAATATCGTTACTTGTCTTTGCAATCTAACAAATAAATACACAAACTTGCACTTGACAATCACTTTTTACTCTACTGGGGTATTGTGTTTATCAGTCTATGTATGTATGTGTGTTCCTTTGCGGCACTATATAAACCGAACGCGTGCACCGATTTTGATTATTCTCACATCAATCGATTTGTCTTAATTCTAGAAGTGTCACTAAATATATGACAGTAGTAAAAATTCAATATGGCGGCCAACAGACGCCAGGTATTTTAAAATCGTATTTAGGTTTATCTTATGATTTCTCATTTCGAATGACCATTTAGGATATTTGACGGTTCCAAGTTGGTGTTTGTCATCACCAGGGCTGGGACTTTCATACAAATGCATGTTTTTGTTAGATTTACTTTTGAAAACATAAAAAAAATTTATTTGCATACGTAATCAACAGCTTCTTTACAATAAGGATGATGCATTTTTTGTATAAACATTTTTCCGAATTTTGTTTGAAATAGTTTTTAAATTTTATTACGTGAATTGTAATGTTTTATATGTTGTTCTTGTTTTAAATAATTTTTATAGTTTTTGCGCACATTTTTAATTTTTAAGTGCAGAGCTTAAAATCAATTTTTAGTTGCATGAAAGTTTTAGTTTATTAAATTTAATTAATTTTTTAATTAGCAATTATTGTTATCGAAAGTTGTCTAATGCCCAGGTAGAGGAAGAATTGAATTCTAAAAACAGCATACAAAATCACTCTCAAAACCGCATTCCTTAGCGTTTACACGTGCTAAAGCAAATTCGAAAAACTCAATATAGTCAAAATTTTTTTTTTCCAAATTTTCAATGATAATACATACTAGAGGCCTGCGTAAACCATTTTGAAATGTAAATACGTCTTGTTTTTTTTAATGTAGGGTGTGTGCGTAAATGCATCACTGCGCTGCAAATGAAAATTTAACTGGTTCACTGAAGTAGATAACGCATAAATATATGTCAAATATATTGTACAAACATGATTACTACTAAAACAGATTGTCAGCGAACTTGTAATACATTTTAATTAAAAGTTTGCACGTATGATGCAGAGCAGTGATGCATTTACGAACACACCCGTATTCTCGTGGTATGTATTATACTAAACCAAAAATAAATGCTTTTGTATAATAAGCGAATCACGATGGATGTATTGTATGTTTACAAGGGATGTTCCGAAGACTTCTTGTTCGTAACAAACACTCAAAAGAAATTGTGTTGATGGGTGTATGCTGCTTATTTACCATATTGTACGTGTAGATTTGAGTGGCCGTTAGTTGTATGGAGAGTTTTTTTTTTATTTCTTATATTTTCTCCTCCCAAATCGGTTTAGTTTTATGTAAAAAGAAAAATTACAAACACATTTCATGGCGATAACTTTTGTTTTAGGGGGTGCGTCCGCCCCTCAAATGGAAACATTTATCTGTTGCACTAGCTGATGCATGATAAATGAGGAATATTACAGCTTTTCTTAGGATTGTGGGAGTATTTTGTGACTGGAACTGGATTGAAGAAAGGCACCGATATTTTACATTTACACTTACGCAAGACCATTTCCATCGAATCCTGAATACCGCCAATGTAACAACTTTACCATGTTTGGTCTATAAGGTTTTGATTGTTGAGAAATAAAAAAACAAACAAAAATAATTCCTGTTTTTATTCTAATATTTTATTTTTATTCAACTCACATCAAAATTACTATGAATCAAAAAAATTAAGCTAAGTACTTTTTTCTCTTATATAAAATATCAAATCCAATTAAACGATTAATTGAGTATTTTAATTGAAAATATTTTTTCAAAACAATGTGGGATACCAAATAAAAAAGCACGATTTTCACACATAAAAACAAAAGTTGTATAGTTTACATACCCAGAAAAAAATATCATCGAAATGCAACTTTTATTTGAGCTGTAAGATTTGATTACTTATTGTTAGTTTATATTTGAAGATGAATAAATAAATAAATTTAATTTAAAAATTAATAATCATCATTGTTAATATAATTAATTTAAATTTTTGTAGTCAATTAAATTGTTCAACAAAATTATTTGTTAAATTATATCATAACGAAATGCGCACATGTAGAAGAACCAATAAATCATTTTTTGTGTATCTAATAAAGTGTTGATATTTAGTTGAGAGGTAAGCAAGTTAGTTTATTATCCCTCAGGTTGCCGGTTCAACTCCGCCCAAAGACATTTAGTGTTTTTCGCAGACAAGCAAAAAATCTTTTCGAGGATTGTGATTGTGTATAAAATTAATATTGTTAATATAACAATTGTGATAATCGAAATTTGTGTGGAAATTCAACAATTCACATTGTTAATATAACAATAGCTTTATTAAAAAAAACTTTGAAATCTAACAAAAATATATGTTGAAAAAAATAAATAAATTTTAACAAACTATTTGTTGATATACATATTTAATTTGAAATTTATTTGCTGGTGGTTCAGCTTGGTCTATATGCATTTCATTGTTGCTGTAACAAATCATCAGTAGACTTCAACCACAGCAACAATAAAATGCATATAGACCAAGCTGAACCACCAGCAAATAAATTTCAAATTAAAATATAATTATGACAATATGTCGAATAATAAATTTCTTAAATACACATATTTAATTGAAAATGTATTTCAGATTTTCCTTTAACTTACAATTTCTTTTATTGTATTTACAAGAATGGTTGTATGTTCAAAATCAATTAATTGATATAACAAAAAAATTAATTGTATTTACAAATAATTTTTTTCTGTGTACAATTAATATGTTTTATTCGAAATATATACCTACTTAATTTTTAAGCAGCTATAGCTATACATAGCTACTTAATAAGTTTATACACACTTAAATTTGTTCTGAATATTTATAAAAAGTTCATACTTTTTCATATTGCCATAAATTCAATTAATAGAAAGGTATATGCAATTAAAATATTAATCAAAAATATTATTTTTTAAAGCAATCCAATTAATTGAAAATATTTAACATGCTGGAAAAAGTCATTACTGCTGAGTTTAATATACCTGATATCGGTGTATTTATGTGCATATGTACATATGTATGTAAACCTGTTTGAATATGTTATTCATAATGAAAATGTTCATACATACATATGTACATATGCTTGTGTAATTAAATAAAGCTGAAATCAGAGATATTGCAACGATAAGTATTTAGCAACACAAATGTACAAACAATCACATGCAACAGACACGTACCAAAATACAAAGTACTTTTTGTTGCTGCTCCTGCTGCTGCTATTCTTGTTCTTGCTTCAGAGTTTTAGAGAAACTAAAGGGCCATCAACAACAGCCGTTACTACAGCAACATAATACAACATTGAACATTTTGTGTACCTTTAGATTTAATGACAACTACGACCTTAACACACACACACATTCATATGTATGTACTCGTATGTATGGATGTTTGAGTATGTGGGCATGCGAATTATTTTAAAAGAAAATTTCTAGTTTATGGAGGAAAAATTACACCCCTTTTAGGCACGCAAAGTTTCCTTTGCAAAGTCTTAATTCAGCTGGGAGAAAGAGAAAGTAAGAGTATATGCCGATTTGTCTTTTACACAGCTGAATCAAGACTTATCAAAGTAAACTTTTACCCCTTTTAGACACGGACAGTTTACTTTGAAAAGTCTTAGTTCAGCTGGGAGAAAGACAGAAAGATATAGTATTCCTCGCCCTGTCTTCCACACAGCTCAATTAAGACTTTGCAAAGTAAACTTTAAGTCTCTAAAAGGGGTATTTGCGTCTAAAAGGGGTGTTATTATTTCTCTGTATTACTATATATTTCTATGTACGTTGTATATACTAGAGACATGATGGTATAAAGTTTAGATTATATTATAATGCATGATTAGCAAGGACTTTGTTATTTTGTGTGTTGCACAGTGTAAGCAATACGTTGAATGCAAAAAAGTATGAAAGGCAGGTACATACAGTGTAAACAATACGTTGAATGCAAAAAAGTATGAAAGGCAGGTACATACATACGTGTTTGATCCTAGGGCCAATTTTCATATTAAAAGAAGTTAAAGTGAATGAAGACCAAAGTGTTTTAATTTAAATTTTAAGGAAAATAGCGGGAGGCAAATCACGGCATCCGATACGACTCGTAATTTAAAAATATTTCCATATAAACTCTATTGAAATATTTTTAAATTACGAGTCAAATCGGTGTGATTTGGCCCAAGGAAAAATTCAATAATGCGATATCGAAAGAAATTTCTAAATACCAAACTTAGAAGCATTTTTAAATATCGTTACATACATTTTTATATAACGACCATAGTTAGCTCCAGGATATGAAAGGCGTGTTTTATTATATGAATGAATCTTAATGACTGCTTCTAAAAAAAATTATATATTATTTCATACATATACATATATGTATAATAAAACAAAACCCAACTGCAAATGTCTAATTGAAATATTCCAAAATAATTCAGCTGCAATAAATTACAAGCTCAGCTGTTGATAGTTTGTTTAATCATCTGTATGTATGCATGCATGTATGTATGTATGTATGTAGTATGTGTGGCCCATATGTTTGTTATTGAAATCCCGTTTGTTTTATCGAAATGAGTAAGCTTTAACACAGTGGGCGTTTTAATATTGTTTTAAAGGGTCTAGTGGTACGTGCATTTTTATTTCTGTGGCATTGCATTTGCCACCCACATTTGATATGAATTTGTGGATACTTCATGAGGCAGTTGCTCTGTGTTTCTTTCTGCTGGCTGCTGCATCACATATCAGAAAGCACTTAAAACCACATTTGTGCTGCACGTGTTTTGAAAATGAAATTATTTCTTTCTGTCTGCTTTTCTTTTGGGTTAAATTTTTCTACGTGATTTGGTCACAAATATTTTTACATCCATGTGCTTGTAAATTAAAAACCTTTGTATGTGTAATAACAATTGTTACAAATAAAAGCAAGAATATATTATGGTTGTAAGAAAATTTCGAAAACTTTATTTTGAGTAATGGGATGTGTATTTTTTTATATTTTTTTGGGTTAATGTGGGAGATAATGAGTTTTGGCATGAACTGTTGGCAGTTTGTGGATAAGTAAGACAACAAATGGTAATAGCATGATACATGAAAGGAAATATGAATTAAGTCTCATAATTTTTTTTATAAATATGAAATGAAATATTTATTAATATAATAACATAGCAGACTACAGCGTTAATTTGCATTAGCAGTTGAAATTCAAATTAACTTGTGAATTATCCCCATCCCAATGCGTGTTAGATTTACCGTAAATGCACTAAATGAGAGTGAATTAATACTGAATTTAACTATTTCAATATGGTAACACCGTCAAAAAACAACAACAACAAATGTTAGCAAATTGTTTGTCAAAATTAAAATGGATTAAAAGTCAGGAAATATAAGTTATTTTAATTGTTTTTAGAAAAAGAGATAAATTCACTGATGTGTGACTTTGACAGCGCCTGAAGGGTTCCGTACGGATACTAGAGATGTAATTCAATACGAACTTAATGTATAAAATATAGTTTTGGATTTTTTTTTTAGTTTTGACGTTTTTTGGCTTTAGCTTTTTTTGTACGTTTTTTCTCGCTTTTTACATTTTGGTGGTGTTTTTTTTGGCGATTTTTTTAATTTTGGCGATTTTTTTCATTCATGCGATTTTTTTCTTTTGTCGATTTTTTCCGGTTTTTGGCGTTTTTTCATTTTGTCAATTTTTTTTTAATTTTGGCGATTTTTTCATTTTGGCGATTTTTTTCATATAAACAATTTTTTTAGATTTGGCGCCTTTTTCGCGCTCTGGCGATTTTTTCGGCTTTTGGCGTTTGTATTTTATTTTAACGATTTTTTTCATTTGGGCGATTTTTTAAGGCTAGGCGATTTTATAATTTTCGGATTTTTTATTTTTACCGTTTTTGAAAATTTCGTTTTCTACGGTTTCCAAGATGTAGCAAGTTGTCAAAATTATATGGTCAAAATTGCATTAGCTGATGGACCACCCCTTAATTAAATTTTTTTTAAATTTTAGTTTTAATTGTTGTAGTCGATATAAAAATACTCTAATTTTACAAATTAACTTAATACGAAAAGGCCCTAACTCATGTTTTTCATAGTTTACAGGAGGAGGAAAAAACTAAATAAAACAAGATGCAATATTGATACAAAATTTTTATTAAAAACTTTTTACAAATTTAGTGTTATATTCATCTGATTTTTTTGGAGGAGGTTTATCTAGTAATGGTCTATCGAAATATGTAAAAATATAGATTTCGAAAAATTATGAGTTGGGGCCTTTTCGTATTAACTTAACGATATGTATGTATGTACATACAATTGTATGTATATTACCTGGGATTTTAACATTTTTCGTTGCTCGTTTTGGAACACCCTTAAATTTTTGATTCCCATGTATTTGTTGTTGTAGCGGTCAAGGTTCTACATAGTCTGTCCAAATTTCAGGTCCGTAGCTCTTACGGCTCCTGAGAAAATAGCCTGTGGCGGACAGACGGCCAGACGGATAGCGTAGCGAAAACAAAAACCTAAAAAGAAATATTAAAATCAAGACACATTTTTTCCATCTTAACATTTCCAAGGAGAAAATTATCGAAGTGTGTGGTGCGAAAGGGATGCAGAGATTTTGCTAGTTGTTTACTTAACTCACATACGGTCGTCTGTCAGGGTAAATTTTAAAATCTCACTAATGTGAATTAAAAATTTACCCTGACAGTCGACAACGCAAAATCTGTGCATCCCTTTCGCACCACACACTTCGATTATTTTCCTTGGAAATCTTAAAATGAAAAAAATGTGTTTCGACATTAATATTTCTTTTTTCTCGTTTTAAAAACAATTAAAATAACTTACATTTCCTGACCTTGAATCCATTTTAATTTTGAAAACGAAAACAATTTGACATGCTAAACAACACTGTTGGCAAGACATTTGTTTCAGTTGTGTGTCTTGCCAACAGTGTTGTTTAGCGTTTGTTTTAGAATATTTCGCTGTAGTATGTGAGGTAGAAATCTACAGAAAATAAATTTCTACGTCAACTTCTCTCTCACATACATGTCTAAATTGCCAGCTTTACTTTTTACTAACTAAAACATCAATAATTAAGCGATACGACCACTTCGAAAGTAACATGATACAAATCGACTAATTCTGCCATTAGTCTGGAACTATACATGCTTAAAGGGGAGGAACTACAAAGACCCAAAGTGGGCAACCTTGGGTTAATGAAAAATTAAAACCGATGCCAAGCTGATGTTTTTGATTTGATAAGAAAGAGCGAAATAAAAGAGCTAAGAAAAGCCTGGTACATTTATGAGTTTTCGTCTAAAGTTTGGGCAGTGTTGTCAGTTTAGGGGATTTGTCCCCAAATTGGGGACTTTTTTTCGCAATAGGGGATGTAAATTTCTTGTTGGGGATCTAGGGATTCGTTGGGGATGACAACCAAATTTTTGGGGATTTTTCGGGAATTTCTTTTTTATAACTGATCGTAACAAGAATGATTTTTGAGCTAAGAAATGTGCGTCTGGAATGTCTAAAAATATGTGTTACTATTAATAGTGAGAGGTTTCAAATAAAAAAGAAGTATCAAGGCAGATTAAGTAGTAATGAACACTACCAAAACAAAAATGCGTAACAATATGCAATATGACTTGTTGGATACTTCTTAGAATAAACACTTACTTTTTAAAAATGCTGAAATGGTTAAGCATTTTAATACTAGTACTATGTCCTACTTTGTACTACGTAAGTCTTAATGCTAAGCTGATTAGCTTGAGTGCGAGAGAAACGAGGGGAAGATAAACTTTTCCTTTCCCTCGTCTTTCTCTCTCCTAACAAACTAATCAGCTTAGTAATAAGACTTGGATATTGTATACTACGACTATGTACATCGAAGTTTCTGAGGCTGATGAAGATTTCGATTCTGACATTTTTTAATGGTAAACTTTGGTTAACAGTAAGTATAAGTACAAATTAAATTAATATAAATGTTAATACAGCTATCGATATACATGAATTTTATTGAATAAATAAGTTATTTTTTAAATAAAATTAAAAAATTAAATTTTTTTCGCAAAAGAAAAAATTTGGATTAAAAAAACTCAATTTTGGGATTTTCGGGGATGACAAATCAAAAATTGGGGATAAGCTCTGGAAAAAAACTGGCAACACTGAGTTTGGGAAATAATCGAGAGAAAAAATTTAAATTTTGGCTTCTTCACCTACTTGGGTTCACAGTTCTGCTAATGGAGAACAAGTCAAATCTTGTTCGATTTGGAAAAGGAGACTTATTATGGATTAAGAAATAAAATTCTTAAATTTAAAAAAAATGGCATCAAAAACAGTATTAAGTCAAAAGTTATATGTAATTTAAATTAAAATTTTAAAAAAATAGACGATTTTTCGGAATTTTTTGCAGATATAAGTTGGTTAACTATTTCATTATTATAAAAAGATTTTGCCAAAATATCAACCTTATATTCATTCTATTACCTTATAACAAATATTACAAAGAAATATTTCGTTAAAAATTTTCTTTATTGAAGGAATCAGATCGTTTCGAAATACAACTATTTTTGCTATAAATATTATATGTAATGAAGGCCTTTTTCGCAAATTCCAAAGCTGGAACCAAAAAATGTATCATGCCATTTTAAGACATGATATGCTTATAAATATTTACAGAAATATATTAGCGCGAAGAAGAATACAGCAAAAATACTGAAAAAATCCCCATTTTAGGGATTTTACAAAAAAAAATTTGGGAATTGCCTGGAACTCAAAACAAATTAGAGATTAGATTAAGAGATTAGACAGATCGATTACTATGGCACTTGCCCATGGTGAGGAATAAATATGTATAAAAATTATACCGCATAAATTCTTTGCAGGTCACATGCATAGTTCTTTCTAATATTACATGGGAGCTTTGACGGACGCTGAACATCACACAATCTTAAGACCACTTTGAGTCAGGCCGTACTGGAAGGTGCTCACGTAAAGCTGCTACACGCCCTGTACTTAAGTTACCTACTCAAAAATATCGCTCATCTTTTCAAATTCACCAAGTCTATATACATATGTATATACATTAGGGGTGCCAAACGGGAAATCCCGAATCACGAAATCCCGGGATTTACGGGATTTGGTAAATCCCGTTTACCGGGATTTGTAAAATTCAATGCCGGGATTTCTTTTTCGGGATTTCATAGCAATTTTTATATATATAAATTATCGTTGATTTTAAGGTATTTTTTTTATAATATTTAAGAGTCCCATGCAATTCTATACGTGCAGTTAAACAGTTTAATGACTATTCGTGACATATTTCTTATAAATTAACAACAAGAGAAAAATAAATTAATTACTTTCTCACGGTTATTTTCATCAACTAAGAATTATTTTAAAAACAAAAACAAGCATATGAGCTTTGATAGGGAAATAACATTTGGAAAATTTATAAGTTTGACAAATTTATTACGTCTTATTCTATATTATGAGAGCAATTATGAATAAAATTCCACGAGAAATTTTTCCCGGGGAATAATTTCAAACAGTAACAAATAATATGGAAAACAGAATAATCTATTTGGAAAAGGGAGAAGTTTCTTGCTGAAATTTATTCATAATTGCAGTGAATAACTATCTGTATGTCGACTCCTCAACGCTATAAAAAATTAACACTTATCTACTTTTCACTAACAATTGAGTACTATTGACAGCTTCTTACAATTGAAAAAGAATACAATACAAGGCAAGTGCAAACTTTTTGTTGTCGGGTTGACGTAAACGTAAGAAATATTTACCAAATAATGCGTTTCGTTTTTCAAAAGAATATAGATTTGTATGTATGTTCGTTTTGGTTAAGATTATAGAAAAAATGTACATATATTGAAAACAAAAACAAATTTTCATATTTAGTTATAATGTGCTTAATCAACTTAAAAATAGATGAGAAAAATTCCTTTGATTCTTATTTAAAACTCGCATTAGAAAATTGTGAACTTCAAAGACAATTGTGTAATGATATATAATCAACATAAAATCTTTTAAAATGCATAAAATTTGTTATTAAAATAATATTTATTTAAAAAAATAATTTAATTTACCAAAAAAAATTTAGATCCCGAAATATCGATAATTCGGAAAAATCCCGGGATCCCGAAAATCTTGAGATCCCGAATATCCTGGAATTTTAGGGATCGGGATTTAAGAATCCCGAATCCTGGGATTTCCAAAAATTGATCCTGATTAGCATCCCTAATATACATATAATCTCTCTGTCCCGCTGTCCCTCTGTAAACTGAAACATGAAACAAGTTTAGTTAATTTTTGTTGGTTCTTTTTAATTTTCTATGGCAAATATATAAACAACCCTCATACATGTTCCTGCTGGTGGCTATAGAAATGCATTGATTTGCTATTAAAATGCAAAGAAATACAGGCCATGATGGAAGAAAAGTTTTTCAAACATTATAAGAGGCTAAAGCTATTAAAAACACATGGTACCACCAGTCACGCTAACAGCCAGCCAGCAACCACCATGAAACCATTACTGTCATTCTTTATAAATATGAAATTCAAGCAATACAGTGGGTTTCCATTTTAACGAATAGTATAATATGAGAGCGATTCGTTAAATTAAATAGCTCGTTAAAACGATAACAAAGTTTTTCCCCAAATCTGTTATAATCTTGACGACTATTATCAGGTTGTTCAAAAGAGTTTATTGATTTAAATTAAAAATTGTAATAGCGTTTTCACACTGAAAGTTAAAATCTGGTTTTAACGTAAAAACCATAAACAGCTGGTTTTGCATTCACACTGCAAGTTTGTTAAATACAGGTTATAACTCACAGACTGTAACTAATAACTTTGCTCAAAAATAAAATAAATCTCTCACTCATTTTCTTTTCGTTTTGGAACAAGGTCGTTGTAGTGACTTCAAAAGTATTTAGTTTGTCCATTATGTAAGAAAATCATTGAAAACCTTAAGTTGCGAGTTCGTAAAACCGAGCATTCGTTAAAGAGGGAAACCACTGTTTTGTACATTGCTCGGAAACTTTTGCTTGAAAACTTAAGTGTTCGAACGATGCAAAAAATAAACATTCGAAAATATTTGAAACAGCTTTGGTTTTATTTTAGCAAATATGGATGTCATTATTTTTTTTTTTTTGAAAGAGCAAAAAAAAATATTTTGCTAAATGTTGTTGGGTTATTTGGCAATTCTTTAGTTGCATTTCTTAAAAAAAAGACACTTGGGGAATTTTTATTTATTTTCAATGTTTTGCATAAAAGTTTTTTCTATATTTCTTTCTTTTGTTTGTCATTTATCTACAGCAACTTCATCTGCAATTCAAAAGTACAACTTCACGTACGACATAAAAATAGAATTTTATTTACAGTATAAAAGTATAAAAGTTGTATTTGTTAGTGTTGTTGTTGTTTTTGGCTTGCGAAGATGTTTAAACAAGTCAATTGTATGTGTATTCACAGTAATTTGTATTCAATATTTTTTAAAATGCAATCGAGTTTTTCTTTTTAAATTTAATTCTAAAAACGGCACTTGTTTACAATAAGAGCAAATATATAGCAGCTGTTCCATTCAACAAATATGTTTCATTATCATTATTAACTTAGGTCAACAAGTTGCCGAGGAACCTCCTCACTTGGCTCCAGTTAATTAGGTCAGCTTTGTATTGCCGCATCATGACGCAATTCTATTATGAGTAACTTACTCGTAATAGAATTGTAATAGACAAACTGAGTACCCAGTTCACCGATTTTTAAACACGAAGCAAAAAAAATGCAATACGCAATAGATTTATGGCCCTATGTATAAGCAAAAATTGGCATGAAATTGAATTAGGTGTTAAGGAGATCCTCCATACAATTTGACAGCAAACACGGTAGCATTACCTAATTTTAACTCACCTCTAAGTTTTAGCATGATTTTTAATGTAAATTTTAATCGCAAAACTCTTTAAGATCATGCTCAATTTTGCCGCTTATGCTAACTTCATGCCAATTTTTGCTTATACATAGCGCCGTTAGAAGAATTAAATTAAATTAAATTAATTAAAAAGAAAATTATACTCTTCGGATTTTACATGAAGTGCTGGACACAATCTAGACGTAAGATACAAGTGTAAATTATTATGAAATTAAACCTCAAACGTATTAAAAGTTTTGACTTTTAAATGCAATACCAAACTTTTTTAATCCACAAAAGCATTCAAAGTTTTGACTTCAATACCGAGTTTTGGTACACATTTCAACCCGTGATAACCTTCTTTAAGGGTACTTTTTCGCTCTTTTCCTTGTACGATTTTTCAATAAATTGTACTTTTACTAAAAGCGAGGATTTCATGGTTTTATATGTCGGTTTACCCCAATGCAATATGCAAAGAAGGAAAGTCGACTTCAAAACCCTTTAATAATTACTAAGTTAAGTTTTATAATAAGTAAGCCTTTAACACCCAGTATACATATATAGGTGGAACTTTTAAGAACTTTTAGATTTCATTTAAAAAAACACATTCATACAATGTAGAGAAATGGGTGAAATCCAGAGCTGTTAGATTTCGATTCCGATTAGGAAGCAATTAGATTACATTTTAAAAATTGTACTGATTATATAATTCCTTTTATGGCCCTGTGCTCCTAATAGGAACTACGGTAACTAATATATATATATATATATATATATATATATATATATATATATATATATATATATATATATATATATATATATATACATATATATATATATATATATTAATAAATAATATATTAATAAATAATCAAAAACAATTTAAAGTAATCTTTAAAAGTAATCGGATTATTTTTTAATTACTTTTGATTATTTTTGATTATTTTGTTGTAATTTCAAGTAATTCAGATTACTCTTCCATTATTAGTAATGGTAATAAATTGGCAATCGTGCGAAAGTGAATATAATCGTAATTTAATCGTTATTTAAAAAAAAGTAATCAAATAAGTAATCAGTACGGTTACTTATCATTACTTAACAGCTTTGGTGAAGTGTTTATTTGAGTCGGTAGAAGGATTTATATAATTCATTGTTTAAAGATGATTTCATGTTAATTTTGACCACGGATATGTGTAAAATGGTTCATATGCTGGGCCTTATTTTGGCATATTTTCGCCAACATATCGGCGTCTTTCAATGCGTCAACCATTTCGGGCTTATCCCTATATTAGCGAGCTTTAACATAGCCTCACAATAAATAGTATAAAGGTTTTAAGTCGCACGATCTAGGCGGCCAATTGGCTCCAAACGTGAAATAAACTGTACACCGAACTCATCTCTCAATTGGGCCATTGTTTTGCGTGATGTGTGGCATGTGGTAACGTCTTGCTGAAACCACATATCAGCCAAGTCCAGGAGGCCTACTCTGTAATTCGAAACGAAAGGAAATGCTTTCGAATTTCCGTGTTATTAACTAGCGGTCTCCACTAGTCATGAACTTGGTATGGGCATCATGTCAGACATCGCAAAATGGCTAATGGAGACCGCTCATGCCCAACTTTCGTCCATGCTCTGACATCAATGCCCGATTATATGTCTGAGCAACAATGTTCGCCATGAGATTCACCGTTCACAACCATTTGCAATAGAAAGAAAAGAGACAAAACAAAATTGGTAAAAATTCCATCTCTATTGCACTACCGCAAAATAATTTGATATGCCTGAACATAAACATCGCACGTGTTCACCACAACAAGGAAGTTGGTGAATTTCTCACAGTTGCTCTGCCGGCGTCATGTTCATGTCATGTGCAAGTCGATGGCTAGTGGAGACGTAGGGTAACATACAAATTCGAAAGTATTTGCGTTCGTTTCGAATTACAGATTATACCCCCAGGGTAAAAAAAGTAACAGAGGTCAAATTGCTACGAGTGGTGCTGAATCGATAATTCATCAACAACACTGGCGGATACAGCTGCAATATTTTCCTCTGTCCGCACTCTACTTATGCGTGTTGGTAGTTTAGTGTTCAATAATGTATATTTGTTGTGAAATTTAATCACAAGATTTCGAATAGCAGCCGAAAAAGATCGCCCAAACTGACCATAAAATGGAAGAAGTGCACGAATGCGCTTTCTTAACCCAGCGTGAATGTTGAAAATAAAATTTAATAATCTGGACTGAACATACTTAACAGTAACATGTCACTCGCAGGAAAGCAGCTGAGTTGCTAAAAACAGTGTTGCCAAAAAGAAAATTGTTAAAAATCAACCTTTATGTATAAATATATATTCCGTCTTCCCTGAGAGAATGAGTTGCCAAAATCTTGTTATTTTTAGCGGAATTACTAGGCAAAATTTCCCGGCATTTAAATATTAACTTTAATTTTTAAAACTACATATTACTACAGTTATATTTTGACAGCAAACTGCTCAAGATACCCATTGCTGTAATAATATATTTAAAAATCATTTGAATCCGAAGAAATTATATTTCTTAGCATATTCTATGAGCGATTTTATTTGGCAAAATATAAGCCAGCCTAGCTTACTTGAATATAAAAACAAATCCGTGCTACATTTGTGTACTTCCCTGTAAAAGTCGTACACAATTATAAATGGTCCCATGTGCACATCATACCTGGGACTTGCTCAATAGTTTGGAAAATTAGTTGAAGATTTTAATACATACATTTATACCCCCATATTCATAAAAAAAACAAAATGAATTTGAAATCCATTTTAGAAAAATTTTGTATGAAAATTTTTAAATGTATTTTATTTTAAATTTTATGAATATGGGGGATAGTAAATACTCGTGATACCAATATAGTTTTTTTTTGTCACTCAGTGTCACTCTAATGTCTGTATTGGCTTTTTTGGAAGCTCCTTTTTTCTTAACCCAGCGACAAGAACTGTTACCTCAGCATTTAGTGGTATGGATCGGAAAATGATAGTGGCGACTACTGATTTCTGTAAACATTATCAGCTAAAGTTCGATTCCGAGTAAATAATAAAGTGCGTAAAAACATTGTAATTGGGCGAGTCAACAACACGCGTCGTTGGCAATTATTTCTTAAATGCAACCAGGCCACTGTTGTTGTTATTGGCCTTCGAGAGTTTTGCGTCTCGCTCGCACTGGGTGACTGATCTGCCACGGATTACCGTATAATACTGCGGTTCTTTTGTGGAATTTTCTTAACAACCACGTTGCTACTGCCTATATGAAAGTATAGGTCGTGTGCAGTCAGTCACAAGAACATTTTTAAGAATCATGGACATATGGTCCTAGTCATCTGTCCATTTTTGTGCATGTACCAATAAATAAATTAAATAAATATTATAGTGCATTTGCCCTTAAGTTACTAATATTTCTACACACACAAAGTTCTAATAAAAATTCAAAACTAATATAAAGTTCCCATGCCTGAAGTGCATTTAAAAAAAGTAAAAAAAAAAAAACAAACTTCCATAATGTCTCCTTGAAAAGCTTTCACAAACATTTTCATACACACACACACACATACACATAGACACAAATACGGCAAAAACAATTTCTAACTAAACAAATGTTTTCTGTTGTTGATTCAAATGGCATCAACATATGCGACACTTCATCTCAAGATGACTCTCTTCCATAGCTGGATCGCCATCAGCATACATATAACAGCAACAGCAACAAAGTATTTCATTAAAAAAATTTTTTGCTTCATTTTATTTCAGTTTTTGCTTGAAAATTGTTTGCTGGTGTACTTTCCATTTAAATTCAAGTACAAATAACAAATGTTGTCCGTTTCAATATGAACAACCATCATCGTCATTAGCAGTACATATCCATCCATACATCTTCTCACATTTTTTTTTATATATACTCGTACTTATATTTAAACTCGTCATCAACATCATCTGCATCAACATCTATCTTAAATATGATAAGGTTTGGGACACTTCGCATATGTTAAGTTAAATTACTTGCGTATTTATTTAGTGTGTGCACTTGTAACGAGGGTCGATCTATATTATATGCTTTGTAAACAGAATAATGGGCTAAAGAAAATTTCTCTTAAAAAGAAGTATCTTAAGTACTTAAAAAGTACCTTTTATGAAAACTACCTTTTATAAAGAGTACCTTTTGTAAAAAGTACCTTTTATAAAAAGCACCTTTTATAAAAAGCACCTTTTATAAAAAGTACCTTTTATAAAAAGTTCCTTTTATAAAAATTACATTTTATAAAAAGTACCTTTTAGAGAAAGTACCTTTTACAAAAAGTCCTTTTATAGCAAAATCCTGTTAAAAAATTACTTTAACAAAAAGTAATTTTTATTAAAAGTAGCTTTTAATAAATTTACCTTTTATAAAAAGTATATTTTATAAAAGTACCTTTTACAACAATTACCTTTCCAAAAAATATCTTTAATGTAAAGTACCTTTTATAAAAAGTACTTTTTATAAAAAGAACTTTTTATAAAAATTACTTTTTATAAAGAGTACTTTTAATAAAAAGGGCTTTTTATAAAAAGTGCATTTTACAAAAAATACCTTTTATCCATAATGCATTTTATAAAATGTACAAAAAGTTTCTTTTACAAAAATTACATTTTATAAAAACTACCTTTTATCAAAAATACCTGTTATAAAATGTACATTTCATAAAAAGTAGCACTTATAAAAAGTACATTTCATATTAAGTATCTTTTATAAAAAGTACCTTTACAAAAATTACATTTTATAAAAAGTACCTCAATAAAGCTTTTACAATAAGTACTTTTATTAAAAATTACATTTTACAAAAATTATATTTTATAAAAAGTTCCTTTTTATAAAAAGTACATTTTAGAATAAGAACATTTTATGAAAAATACCTTTTATAAAAAGTACATTTTGCAAAAAGCACCTTTTATACAAATTAAATTTTACAAAAAGTACCTTAACAAAAAGTAGCCTTCATAAAAAACCTTTTATAAAAAGTTCCTTTTATAAAAAGTAACATTTATAAAAAGTACTTTTTTATATAAAGTAACTTTTATTTAAAATACCTTTTTCAAAAAGTAACTTTTTCAAAAATACCTTTTATAAAAATTACTTTTTATAAAAATTAATATTTATTAAAAGTAGATTTTATAAAAATTACCTTTCATAAAAAGTACCACTTATTAAAAGTACCATTTATAAAAAATGCCTTTTATAAATAGTACTTTTTATAGAAAATATACATCATACCTTTAATAAAAAGTGCCTTTTACAAAAAGTATCTTTAAAAAGAAGAAGATTTTTTTTATAAACAACAAATATGTGTAAAAAGTACTTTTTGTAAAGAATAAACGTTTGCGATTTCAATGTTTCATAAATTTTATGTGGCAAAAAGTATTTGAAAATTTTAAAAAATAAGTGGAACGTTAAAAATACATTTTTGTGCGTGCACTTGGGATATCTTGTGATATCGAATCGGACCGACTTTTTACTTTTAGTTCTTAGATTTAAGCCGAAGGTCCATACCATCCGTTCAATGCGTAGTTGCGTTTTATGCATGTGTAAAAAAAGTAGAATCAAAGTAATTTTATGTGGCAAGTTACAGAACAAAACGCAAAGAACGTATAGACGCATAGGACGGATAAAGTAGATCTACTTTCTACTTTTGTATCCGTCTCATGCACCATGAAAAAACGTCAGCTGTTTTTGAAAGCGAAAGATGGCAAATTATATTATATTTTCAATGATATCGATAAAAACGTTAGTGTGGTGGATTTAAATTTTAAGTTTTTTTGTTATAAAAAAGTTTATAATAAATGAAAAATATTTTGTAATAAAGATTATAACTATTTTCAAGAATAAAATATATTAAAATCAGTTTTTAACATAAATATTTCAAAAACAAAATTTGCATTCTAGTTATCGATTGCTTTTGTGTACTGAGTGTCATCTCTGTTGTGTTTATTATTATTTAAGCAAGTGCAATGGAGGAGAAGCTAATTGAAGCTGTGAAAAATCACGAAATTTTGTATAATAAAAGCCTACTCCTCTACAAAATATTATATAGATAAACTCAATGAATTGAGTGAATTCATTTAAAATCACAATTTCACTTTCCATTTTTGCAAGAACTGTTTTTATTTTTAAAAATATTCACACTACAGCTGATCACAACAAAAATATTTGGCGCATAAAACGTATTGCATGTAACTTGAACTTATAATCGAAGAGAACGTACAGAAACGCATACAACGCATATGCATAGAACGGATGGTATGGACCTTCAGCTTTATTGACTCAGGCACATAATCCTCGTTTTATAGTAAATAACAAACTGTAATTTTTATTCAATTCTATTGATAAAAAAATGTTTAGCTGAGTGCATGTATCTTTGAAGTTCATTTAATATACAAAACTTTTACAAATCCAATTCTTTTTTTTTATAAATTAATTCAATTGGTTTATTACTTCTGTTTTTTGTTTGTTGGCAGATTTTTTTCTTTGGTCTTTTTCCCTAAATATTGATATTGTATTAGTACGAGTATGATTGTTATTGTTGCCTTTTGGCAATTATTTCTATATGGATATATTCGGGTTCAATCTGTGCCAGACATTGGCTAAAACATTCATCTTTTATAAACATTTCTGCTATCTCCCTTCCATGTATTGTTTTCACTCCCTGTCCCACTGTTTAACTGCTTGTATTATTTGATTTTATGCAGTAAACTGTAATAAGAGTGTGTATGTAAGTAAGTTCATCTTGACATAAGTTTATGCCATCATCTGTACTTCATCTGGCATCTACTTTTGGTAATAAGAATTATTGCAATGGCAGCTGTTATTTTATGCCACTAACACTATCCCCTCTGTAAACGTTGGAAAATGTCCATTGATTCTTATATCCCTGTACCACTGCTGGGCCGCCTTTTCCATTTTGTATTATGCACTCATGTACATAAATGTAGAAGTGTTTGACTTTGTCGGAATGTTTTTTATTTTTTATTATTTTTTTTGCCAGTTTTTCACTATGTTCAAGTATATTTTGCAGTTGTTGCTGCTTGTATTGTAAGAGTGTTTTAAATCCAAATTGTCTTATGGCAAAATGATGAAAGAGAAAAAGCAAAATATTCCAATAAGCGAAATAAAAAATCGCTGCCAGACATTTTGGGAGTAATGCCAGCTGTTTAAGAAATTCTTTTTATGGTTTTTGTTTTTCTTTTTTTCTATTTGAATTTTTATTTCTGCATGAGTTTATACTAGCAAGTTGTAAGTAAATTTTTGTACATTAAAATAAACAAATGGAAAGAATTTGATTGTTTTGTAATGCAAAATTTTAATGATTTTTAGAATTACAGAAATGAATAATTATTGGAAAAAAATTTTGTAAAGTTTTATATCGAAAGTTGTCAAAAATAATGTGTTCATTACAAGATTCCAGAAGCTATGAAGAGAGCTTAAAAAATGTACAAGTTATACTCGGAACTGTATAAAAAAATACATTAGTGCTGCCAACTTTAAATAGCAAAAGCAGCTACCAACTTAAAAAAACAAGTAAGAGTGCTATATTCGGCTGTGCCGAATCTTATATACCCTTTACCAAAGTGCGTTTATGTAGTATCGACATACATACATAAGCACAGAGATATGTAGGTACATATTAAAAAAAAATTCAGTTTTTGTGCAATTTTTAGGTTTTAGGCATTATGTTTAATTTGGTGCTTTTTTTGGCGATTTTTTTCCATATAGGCAATTTTTTTGGTTTTGGCGATTTTTTTCGGTTTTTGGCGTTTTTTTTTAATTTTGGCGATTTTTTCGTTCTGGCGATTTTTTTGATTTTGACGATTTTTTTCATTTAGGCGATTTTTTTATTTTTTGGCGATTTTTTTTTTCATTTAGGCATTTTTTTGTTTTGGTGATTTTTTCGGTTTTTGGCGTTTTTTTAATTTTGGTGATTTTTTTTCGTTTTGGCGAATTTTTTTGATTTTGAAGATTTTTTTCATATAAACGATTTTTTTAATTTTTGGCGATTTTTTTATCTAGGCAATTTTTTTTTGTTTTGGCGATTTTTTTGATTTTGGCGATTTTTTTACATTTAGCCGATTTTTTTTAATTTTTGGCGATTTTTGTTCATATAAGCATTTTTTTGTTTTGGCGATTTTTGCGGATTTTTGTCATTGTGGAAATTTTTTTTGTTGTGAAACTTTTTTCACGTTTGGCGATTTTTTCGGTTTTTGGCGTTTTCTTTTAATTTGGCGATTTATTTTCGTTTTGGCGATTTTTTTCTTGATTTTGGCGATTTTTTTTTCATTGAGCGATTTTTTTAATTTTTGTTCATATAAGCATTTTTTTTGTTTTGGTGATTTTTGCGGTTTTTGGCGTTTTTTTGTCATTGTGGAAATTTATTTTTAGTTTTGACAATTTTCGAATTATTTAGTTTTACCGTTTTTAAAAATTTCAAGAGTTTACCTGTTACGGTTTCCAAGATATAGCAATTTGTCAAAATTACATAGTCAAAATTTTATTAACTGATGGACCGCCCTTTAATTTAAATTTTTTTAATTTTAGTGTTAATTGTTGTAGCCTATATAAAAATACATTAATTTTACAAATTTCCAGTGTCAATACATATATACATACAATTGTATGTATATTACATGGGATTTTAAAAGTTTTCGTCACTCATTTTGGAACACCCTTTAATTATTAGCTTTTATATATTTGTTGTTGTAGCGACCAAAGTTCTACATACTCTGTCTAAATTTCAGACCCGTAGCTTTTACCGTTCCTGAGGAATTAGCCTTCTTCCTAAAACATGAAAAATGTTTGGTTATTAGGAAAAAAGTTAAAGTTTTCCAACCCTGGAGTTTGAGTTTTCCAGCTCTGAAACCGTCTGCCCGATTTTGCTGATTTTCAATAGCAAAATTTTTCGGAAAATTTCTGACACACCAGTCTAAGAACGAAGTCTCTAGCTGTTCTGGGAGCTTGGGAAAACCGATTTCACTTACAGACAGACGGACAGTCGGACATCGCTTGTTCGTCTTCCCTATGCATAAGGATCCGGAATATATATACTTTATGTGTCGCTTATTAATATTGTAGGAATGACAAACCTATATATACCCTTTTACAATTTTTTGGTAAAGGGTATAATAATAGTGTTGCCAAAATAGCAAAGTGTTACCAAATATCCCATATTATTTCGTTGATAAGACTGCTTCTGACATATTAATTCCAGTACTTAATAGTTGAAGGGAAGTTTCACCAAACGCCATCCATTAGTTACCCACTGAACTGCTGCCGATATAAATAGGCCATAAATTTGTTTTAATTTGTTTACAACTGAAAAATATGTCTCCAAAACCTAAAACTCTTACAAAGAAACACAAAATTTATACGAAATATTTTCGTTACTTTTAAAATTTTTTTTGTAATAGGACCAACACTCTGGGGATAACCCCTAATCATGCAATTTGTGAAACTAGAAAAGTTTCACAAAAGTTTCAAATCAAAATTTATTGCGCAGCTTTAATGAAACATTTTTTTATTTTACGAAAGTTTTCTTCCACCTAAAATGTTATATGGATTATTTACAGTTTATGAATATACATATAAAACATAGTTAATATAAAGAAATCACTTAAATTTTAACCAAATAAAAACATAAAATCATATTTAATGCCAAAAAAAATGTTGAATACTACTTACAGTTTTGAGAAAGGCAGTATAAATTATTTGAAGTCAAAATTGTATTTACCTAAAAATAAAAAAGATGGTTTAGTTTAATACACGAATTAATATGGAAATATGCAACAGCAATTAAATTAAATTTTATTATAAAAAATGAACATGCACACATGAAGCAAGGACTAAAAAATTCTTTCTGCTAAAAAACCCCACTTCAATGCAGAGATCTGATAGAAGAAGATAAGAAGTACGAGAAATAAAAAATTAAGTTTTAATGCGCGTGACTCCATTTTTTAAATGGAGGATTATGTCTAATTTAGATTTCGAGATGTGTGATAAGTTTCGTAAAAATCAGTTGAATAGAACCACGTGAGATATTATAATAAATTTTAATGGGCGTAACTCCGCCCAATTTTTTTAACGTTCAAATTTCGTAATTACAAGAACCAAAGATGTTTTATAGGTTTCGCAGCAATCAAATAAGTAGAATGTCATAAAATTATGTTAAAAAAATTGTGGGCGTGCCCCCACTTTTTTAAGTGGGGGCACGCCCCCAAAATAAAATTTTGAGGAATTGTAAACCTCTTCCTTTTTTTGAAGTCGGTTAAAAATAAGGAAAGAAATATGAGAACAGTGGCGACAGTTATTTTCTAGGGATTGAATTCGGTCTCTTGAAGACCATCTTAAGCTTTGTAGTCAAGACAATAATAGAGAATTTGTAAATATCCAAATGTAACAGGCTAAAGAGAACTTCAACACGCGTCAAAGCTTCCCAGTTAGAAAAGGTAATGAATAGTAAAGGAGAAGGTTATGAATGCACAGCATTTATAATTTTCATTCCAAAATTAATTACTGTTTACCAGTATTAATTAATTATCGTTCCGGAATTAATTACTGTTACTGTTAAATTTCAATTACGATTAGTAATCTATTAGATTACATTTTAAAAATAATTGTAGTGATTATATAATTCCCTTTAAAAGAATATCTCATAAATAATTGATTACGATTACTAATAATCAATAAGTAATCTGAATTACTTGAAATTACAAAAAATAATACAAAGAATCAAAGGTAATTAAAAAATAATCCGACTATTTCCAAATATTACTTTTGATTACTCATAAATAATCAAAAAGAATTAAAAGTAAGTATTAGTAATCGTAATCAATTAGTAATTTTGTGAAACTGAATATAATCGTAATTTAATCATTACTTAACATTTCAAAATAAAGTAATCAAATTAGTAATCAGTACGATCAATAATCATTAGCTATGAATTTTTATATGAATTTTTATATAGTATGAATTTTTATACTGTTCGATCAAATTACCCTCTCGTTTCTAAGGGAATGCATTGTCTTGCTTTGGAAAATAATAAATTATTTCTCCCATTATTACGTAATTAATGACCATTTTTCTAGCTGGGTTATTTCGTTACAAATTATTTTGACATAATTCGATTTATGGAGCCAATTAGTATTTTAATTCGATATTTTTTTAAGACTAATAAAAAGTTTATTGCCAAAAAAAATTATAGAATTTTTTTCTGCATTTTAATGCTGATGATATATTTTTGTACTTTGTCGAAATTTACACTATGCAAGTCTAATTGCTAAGCTGATAAGTTTGTGGAAGAGAGAGAGAGTGAGAGAGAGACGAGGGGAACATTAACGTTTTTTTTCGCTCGTCACTCCCTCCAAACAAACTAATCAGCTTAGCAATAAGACTTGCATAGTGCAAATTACGACTTTATAAAATAATAAATTCAGTAAAGTGCGACTTTGACCCGCGCACGAAGGGTTCCGTACGGACACGAGATATGCAATTCAATACGAACTTTAGTAGCCTACATAAAATATAGTTTCGGCATTTCTTTTTCGTTTTTGACGTTTTTTTAATTTTGGCGATTTTTTTATTTTTGCGATTTTTTTACTTATGGCGATTTTTTTTGTTTTTGGCGATTTTTTCGGTTTTTGGATTTTTTTCCATTTTGGCCATTTTTTTTAGTTTTAACATTTTTTTCTCGTTTTTCAGATTTTTTGCGTTTTTTTATTTTTTGGCGATTTTTTTGTGTTGGCGATTTTTTTTTTAATTTTGGCAATTTTCGGTTTTTGGCGTTTCTTTATTTTGGCGACTTTATTCATTTAGGCGCTTTTTTAGTTTTGACACTATTTTTCCTATTTTGACGTTTTTTTTTGGTTTTTGGCGATTTTTCAATTTGGCGATTTTTTTTAATTTTGGCGGTTTTTTTCATATTTTTATTTAAGTGTTAGAAATTTTTTTTTTATTTTTGGCGACTTTTTCGTTTTGGCGATTTATTGAATTTTTGGCGATTTTTTTTGGTTTGGTGATTTAATAATTTTCAGATTTTTTAGTTTTACCGTTTTTGAAAATTTCAAGAGCTTACCTCTTACGGTTTCCAAGATATAGCAAGTTGTCAAAATTACATAGTCAAAATTGCATTGACTGTTGGACCACCACCCTGTAATTTAAATTTTTTGTAAATTTTAGTGTAAATTGTTGAAGTCTATAAAAAATACACTAATTTTACAAATTTCAAGTGTCAATATACAGATGTACATACAATTCTATGTATGTATATTACATGGGATTTTAACATTTTTCGTTGCTCGTTTTGGAATACCCTTTAATTTTTAAATCTCATACATTTGTTGTTGTAGCGGCTAAAGTGCTACATACTCTGTCCAAATTTCAGGTCCGTAGCTCTTACGGTTCCTGAGGAAATACTGTGTGACGGACAGATGGACAGCGTAGCGCAAACAATAGGGTTCCTTTTTTCACCTTTGGTGTACGGAACCCTAATAAAGGGACTGAGAAAGAGAGAGAGAGAGAGAGACACAGATCTTTTTTTCATATTTTACTTCTTAAAAACACTTGTTACCTTGATTTTAAAAACAAATAAAATAAATAAATGAAGGTAGTTATGTATTTTTAAATAACATATACATATGTATGTATGTACACATCATTATATGTATGTAGACATGTTTTAAAAATAATTACATCTTTGCTTTAAAAAATATGAGCATTCTTTTAAAAGTCCTTGTTTGATTTACAAAATATGCGACATTGACTGAATATTATTTTAAGAAAATCATACAAAATCACTTTTCACCTCGTATTATTTATTATTATTGTTAAATAATTATAAGTATAAATAAAAATAATATAAGAAACGGTTAACCTTGCAGGCCTGACTTACAGCTTCCCGCTAAGCTGAACGACAAAGCGATCAGAAAAATACAACGTTTACATCACATAAGCCTTAAGAGATAAGTCGAAAAAAGTAAAAGAACCTGGAAAATCAACTAGACAAGAGCTTTCGGAGTTAGTAAAAATTCATATATTTATCGCCGGCGATATCTCTCGCCGATTTATATAAAATTTTAAACATTCCATGAAGTTTTTCAAATTCAAAAAAATTTAAAATCGTTTCAACAAAGAATTTTAGAGGTATTGAACCTATTGAAGGGATTACTCGTAGCTTTTAACTTAATACTTAAGTAAGGAACTAGCTAATTTTTATTTAAATTTAAATTGTATTTAAATACGATTTAATTTTAAAGTGAAAGTATGGCTTGCAGCACTAATAAAAAATCCAAATATTATGGAAAGCTTGTATAAACAACAGCTGTTTAACATAAATAATAAAGTTAGGCTGAGTTTGCATCTGGCATTTCTTGTGTGTCATTTGCCCACAAAAGCGTAACCAATTAATTACTAATGAAAAACTGTTTGATTCAGACATATATTTATTGATTTAAACAGTTTGCAATCATTTTGGATTCTATAAATTAATAAATACATGTCTGAATCAAATAGTTTTTCATTAGTAATTAGCTGGTTACGCTTTTTTTTACGCTTGTGTGGCATTTGGCACACATATGTAAACCCGGACTTAGTTTTTCAAAATATAAGAAATTAAAGTTGCTTAAAGAACACATTCTATGAAAACTATCGAGCTGCAAATAGCATTTTTTATTTATTTTTTTCCTGATATGAAACTACAGATTGCCTAGTATATGTTTCATATGTATGAAAATTAAAGGAAATTGTTTTCTATACGACCACGTGATGTTCATGTATAATACCTTCATTCGTTTAGCCAATAGAAATAACATTTAAACATATTGAAAACGAAAAAAAAACATTAAAAACTTATGTAATTTTCTTCACTTTCCTTACTTTAGCAGTATCTTAGAGCTACAAATCACAACTTAAAGTCTTCAAAATTTACAATATGATGCAAGATTTTGTTGTGTAATGATTTGTATACTTACTTTTTAAGATTTCTTTAAATTCATTTTTGGCTTTTTGGCCAGCTTTTTGGCTCAAATACTCCTCTAGGCTGAAACAAGCAAAGGAGCTTTCAAAAACACTTTCTATTAACATGAAATTAAAATGAAACCAAAGAAAGAAGGCAAAAAAATTAAACAAAAATTTTTGGGGTTAAAAGATCTATTATCCAAAAAAATTTTTTTCAGCTTCAATTTAATTTTTCTACACTTAAGCTAAGGTATTGAATATTTTAAATAAGTTGAAGGAGTCTACGGTGTTTTTGAATATCGAATATAAAAAGTTGCGATCCCACATTTTCCATTCGTGTAAACTGCGGTTACCTGAAAAATCGCCCAATTCCAAATCGCCCAAAAACAAAAATTAAAAATTGCTCAATTTTTTTCCAAGCAAATTTTGAGTGATTTTTCATATGAAAAATCGCCCTCAAATTTCTGGCAATTTTTAATTTTTTTTTGGTGATTTTTCATTTTGAAATTTTGGGCGATTTTTCATATGAAAAATGTTTCCATGAATAATCGTTCAAAACGAAATCGCCCAAAACGAAAAATTAAAGATCGCAAAAAAAATTTTACATTTTAAGATGATAAGGGAAAAAATAAACCAAAAATTCTTTCAATCGTCAAAATTTAATATAGATTTTAAAATAAATATACGAGTCAAGTACAAGTCAGTAATTCAGTGACTTTTCGAACTTCCCTCGTAGTCGTATGAAATGCACCACTATTCCCACCTTTTTATAGACAGACTACTGTCAAATTTTGAGCAAGTGTCGTCATTTACTTTGCTTTTAACAGCTGTTGAAAACATACAATTTCGTGTATTTTTTAAAAATGGCAAAAAGTGAATTTCGAGTGCGAAAAAAAATTGTCAATCAAAAAGGAAAAGCTCGATAAATAATATGGGGACTCTGCACCGTCGATTTCAATGGTAAAAAAGTAGTTTACTGACTTTCGTTGTGCTCGCACAAGTACAAATGACGCTGAACGTTCTGGACGGCCATCAGTGGTTTCTATTTTGAATGATTACTTGGGTATGATAAGGCTTTCCGCAAGATGGGTGCCGCGTTTGCTCAGAATCGACCACAAACGCATGTGCATTTTCCATGGCAAAAATCCATGAATTGGGCGATGCAACATTTCTGTTCCGTTCCGTTGCAGCAAACTTAGCCTAATTGGTCTTCATGAAGAATCACTAATTTGACTACTATTGTCGTCATCTTAAAGCCTTGCAGAACAAGTCCGGTTAAGGGCACTCCTTGTGCTTTTCGCCGCAAGTTACAAAAAAATAACCACACATACATTAAGAGTTAGGGTCCACAAAAATGTTCTTAGTGTTTTAAAAAACTCTTTAAATCTGTTCAACATAATAATATTCATAAAAAGGGAAACTTCAGCTCTACTTTATAGTATTTTCACACTGAAAGTTAAAACCTGATTTTAACGTTAAAACCATAACCAGCTGATTTTGCATTCACACTGCAAGCTTGTTAAATTTAGGTTTTAACTCACAGACTGTCTAATAACTTTGTTCAAAAATAAAATAAATCTCCCGCAGAAATGCGTGTGTTTATTGTTGTATTTTTTCTGCTTTTTATAACACTTATTTGACAAACTGTACAGCAACTATTTTTGTTTGAATATAAAACTCGAAAATTTTAGAATTCGTTGTAAAATGGAAATAATTTTATATTTTGTAAATAAATATTTTAAAATTATTGAACTGTGTAGTAATACAAAGTAAAGAAATGTTTTTAAATTAAGTGATTTTATATAAAAAATTTACAAATACATCACAAAGGAAAATTAAAAGAAAATCAAAAAATCTTATTTTCATTAAATATTGAAGAGTAAGGACAATAGAAACGTATGGGAGTTATAAGAACTAATTTTGGTAGAGGAGCCGAAAAAGTATTGATTACGCTTAAGTCTTATATAATAGGGTTTTCACACCGACATGATTTTCATAAAAGTAGGTTTTAACGTTAAAACCAACTGTTAAAACCTACTTTTATGAAAATCATGTCGGTTTGAAAACCCTATTACATAAGACTTAAGCGTAATCAATACTTTTTAGGCTCCTCTACCAAAATTAGTTCTTATAACTCCCATACGTTTCTATTGTCCTTACTCTTCAATATTTAATGCAAATAAGATTTTTTGATTTTCTTTTAATTTTCCTTTCATTTTTGGATAAACTATATCTTTATGAATTATTAATCGCTTGAAATAGCGGTCATTAATTTTTGACAATTTAAACGACATTTCAAAATTATAATCTGCTGAACGATGGGAAGTGCCACAACGATATGCCTAATCGATTTGCTGTAATTATACTAGCGCTGCTAAATAACTGGCTATCAAAGACTTACAAAGGTTTTATTTCCTTCCTCCCATCTTGTATTTGTTTAATTTTTTATTTTATTTTTTTTTTTTTGTAATATTTGAAAACGCTATTGACAGCTGTCTCCATAAATGAATTCAAAGTAGAAAATTGCATACAAAACAAACCGCCCCATAATTGATTATTAAAACAGAACAAGCGTTTGTGTATAAAGGAAACTTGTAAAAATCAAATCAAATTTGTTATATCTTTGGGAAAAATCTTTTTATTTAACTAGAAAAAACAAATGTGTTTGACACAAAAGGCAAAGGGGGTAATGAATGAAAACAGTTGAAAATGTCAAGCAGCGCACAATTTTGTCAGCAGGATCAGGTGCTTTAGGGTATATACATACATATATATGTATGTAGTATTTATGATGACATTAACTAATTAAACCGTTTGTATGTGAAGACTGTAAATATAATCAATCCATCATCAGGCCAATCAATCAAATAGCAGAAACGGAAGTAAATTTCCTAAGAAATATTTTTTTTTATAATCATAATCATATTTAGTAATTAAATAGTTAAGAAGTTAATTTAGGCCACTCAACACAACAAAACACAAAAGACTCTTTGCACAGATATGCAACACTTGTTGGTGAATTTATTTTATGATTTATTTAATGAACCACTTAAGCATTACGGCGTCACCACTTCCTCTGTAAACTACGAGTATATATATTTTTTTATTAGCGTGTAGCCCAACTCACTCTGTTGTTCTTTCTTTCTTCTACCCTTTTGTTATAAGTAAAACGATTAACATTTTTACCAGGCTAATGATGCGACATTTGTTGAGTCCCAGGTGAACAGTAAATTGCACATGCTACCGCTGAAACAAAAATTTTAAATCTTTTCTAAAGAAACAAAATTACAAAAGAAACAACCCCCATGCAGCAAAAAGCATTAGGCCGCTGACTGGGTATCAGATATTAGGGGTAGTCACAGTTTATCGGCATTAAAATTCATATATAAATTATTTTCTTTCAAATTATTATTTTTACAAGTTTTGAATCGTTTTGCAATTCTTCTACTGAAATATGAGTCCTCTTAAGTATTTTGTATTTTTTTTTATAACAAATAAATAATACAATCCCAATATTTTCATTCATTTCCAAGTAGAATATTACCATTTGATAGCAAAATATTGATGTTCTTTTCATTCATATGAATGATGGATGGATGGGTGGCGTTGGGCATTTTATATGTATATTATATGTCTGCTCTTTTTATTTCTCCGGTTGATTGTTCTTTTTTTTTCTTTTAAATAAAATACCACAGCCTGTTATTGTTTTGAAAATGGGAAAAATCTATGAAAAGTGTTTAAACGAATGCGTGCGTAAAAGTTAAATGGGACACAGATGTTTGCGACGTTGACTAGTGCAGACAAGTGAATAGTTTTTCCTTAGATTTTCTTTTTATTATTTTGTTTAGTTTTCATTTCGTATTATTTTACAAAATGCTATTTTAATGATAATTAGAGTTATAAGAAATGCAACAACGAGCAGGCAAACGAACGAATAACTGATTGTTTGTTGTACATTGCATTGCACATTGCAACACTCTCGCACTCGTATCCAAGCAATCATTATTTTTAAATAAAAAAAAAACCATATAAATAAATAAAATAAAAATGAGTATTATTTTAAATTGGTTTCAATAAATTGATTGGTTACTGTTGCAAAACAAAATCATAGTTGTTACTCATAGTTAGGCAGCTCATTGTTATCGCACAGGCGTTGTTTACACTAGCAACAACATTAATTACACGTTCATCAAATTAATTTGTTTTAAATTTTCTTTTTATGGCGCTTTGTTTGCCAAATTCAAAATTTTATATATAAATATAAAAAAAAAACATTTTTCATTCTTCCATAAATCATCTTCAATTGCAATTTTAAGTTTCACATTTAACATCGCCAGCAATATGAATATTTGCATCTGTATTTAATTTTTTTTTTTAATTTTAAAATACTTTGCATATTATTTGTTTTTATAACCTACTTGACATTTGAAGAACATTGTTTGTTGAAACTAAACAAATAAACCAAAAATCCATCTGTGAACAATCATAATTTTGTTGTGCTCACTAACACGTTGCCATCTTCAAGGGGAAAGTACACGGATGCATCCATATATGTATATACTCTCAGACTTTTTTATTTAAAATACTCTAAGAGTCGTCAAGACAGCTATTTGCTAATTTTTAAGTAGCAAGCAAAGCAAAGGAATATTGAAAATATATTTTAATTTTATAAAAGGTATTTTTAACAGGTACTTTTATATAAAAGGTACTTTTTTATATAAAAGCTACTTTTTTATATAAAAGCTACTTTATTATATAAAAGGTACTTTTTTATATAAAAGGTACTTTTTTAGAAAAGATATTTTTCTCATAAAAGATACTTTTTTATAAAATGTACTTTTTTATGTAAGGAACTTTTTTATAAAAGATACTTTTTATACAAGGTACTTTTATACAAGGTATACTTTTTTATAAAGGTACTTTTTTATAAAAGATACTTTTTTATAAAGGAACTTTTTTATTTTAGGCAATTTTTTATATTAGGTACTTTTTTACTAAAGGTGGCTTTTTATAAAGGTACTTTTTAATATAAGGTACTTTTTTATAAAAGTTACATTTTTCTTAAAAGTTACTGTTTTTAAAGTTACTTCTTTTATTTTATTTTATTTTATTTTATTTTATACTTCTTTTTATTTTTATATAAGGTACGTTCTTATTAAAGGTACTATATTTTAAAATGTTCTTTTTTAAGGTTTTTTTATAAAAGGTATTTTTTATCAAGGATACTTTTCTATAAAAGGCACTTTTTATATAAGTTACTTTTTTATTAAAAAAGGTACTTCTTCTATTAAAGGGTACTTTTTTATATGAGGAACTTTTTTATAAAATATACTTTTTATAAAAGGTCCTTTTTAATAAAAGGTACTTTTTACAAAGAGCACTTTTTCATAAATAGTAATTTTTTATAAAAGGTACTTTTTTACATAAGGAATTTTTTTATAAGATCCTTTTTATAAAAGGTACTTTTTTACAAAAGGTAACTTTTTAAAAAGGTACTTTTTTATGTAAGGTACTTTTTTATAAAAGTTACTTCTTTTATGTAAGGTACTTTTTCATTAAAGCTACTTTTTTTTACAAGATACTTTTTTATATAATGAACTTTTTTATAAAATATACTTTTTTAAAAAGGTACTTTCTTACAAAAGAAAATGTAATATTTACAAAATGTAACTTTCAAAAAGGCATATTTTATTTTTATTTTTTCTAAAACGTACTTTTTATAAAACCACTTTTTCTTAAATATACGACTACAAGTTATTTTGTATGTGAAAAAAAAGTATCGTTGCAAAATGTACTTTTTAATATCAGTACTTTTTATAAAATAAAATTCTATCTATCTTGAAAGGTATTTTTCATAAAAGGTACTTTTTATGAAATTTCCGCAGAATATGTAAAACTAAAACAAATACATATATGACACTTAGAAACTAAAGGGTATTCTAACTAAAGGATATTTTAAATCCTAATGTAATATACAGACAATTATATATGTATGTATAGAGATTTGAAATTTTCAAAGTTAGTGAATGTTTGAGCAGACTAGACTGATTAACACTGAAATTTAAAAAATCTAAATTAAAGGGTATTATATCAATTCATGTAATTTTCACTATGTAACTTTTACAGCTTTCTGTATCTCGGAAACCGTGAGGGCCAAATTCGTGAAATTTTCAAAAAAAAATTAAAAAAAAATGCCAAAACAAAAATCGCTAATGTCAACATAAATAAAATAAATCGTTAAAATGCAAATAAATCACTAAAAGTTAAATTTGTATCAAAAAAACTTATATAATAATCTTAAAAACTAAACTGAAAAAATCACAATAACAGAAAAAATCGCCAAAACGAAAAAGACACCGAAAACCGAAAAAAAATTTTTAATTTTTTATACATTTTGGAGCTTAACGGTTCGACTTATTTTAACACTCACTCATTTACAATATATTTTTGTGGTTTCTGTATCGGATTACCTTGGCATTCCTTCCCTTCATTTATATTTAAACAAAATTGTAAATAATGTAGAATGTATGTATGTATAAAACTTAAACAATTATTTCATGTTTTAAAAAATAAATCTGTTTTATTATATTCTTTTTTTATTTAGAACGTATAATAATTATCATTCGTTGTTGTTATTGCCGTATATTTTGACATTTGAAATGGTCGTTTCATTGTTTTTGCATTGTGATGAACAGGCAGACAGACGGCAGAGTGTAGGAGATGAAATTAGAATTTCAACAAAAAGCAGATGCAAGCATTTTGGCATATTTCTTTTCATATGCTTTTAATCATGTTACGAGTATTTTTATTTGTTTTGCGTACTGTTGCGTTGCTGTTGTTGCTGTGGCGGCTGGTATTTTACTTAATTTGCGCCAATGTAAAGTAAAATAAATATTTTTTTTTCTCCTTTTCTAAACTGCTTTGTAAAAAATAAAATCAAAGAAACTAAACAGATCTCGCTGGTCTTTAAACACTTGTTCACACCAATATTTTGACGCTGGCATTATTTTTGGTTAAGAAACATGTGTAAATTAGCATTAAACAGATTGCTGGTGTACTTACTACATGCATAAGTACAGTATGTACAATATTTAAAAATTTATATCGAGTAAAACAAGAAAAACAAATGATTTTGTTAAATATATATATGTACATACATGTGTAAGTTTTACAAGTGCTTGATTTTCTTTTCTTTTTATTTTTAAGCGCTTTGAATGAAAGAGGTGACCAATTAAGCTGCTGTAATTGGCCCATATCTAGATTAAAACGCTGCCTTTATAAATTTATTAACAATATATGTATGTCCATTAATTGAATTATATACGAATAATGTTTTAACAACAATGTTGTTACCCATTCTGATGCAAATTTTACATCCTCTTAAATTTTAATTAAATATGCTTTCAAAACAAAAAGACTGCCGTCGTCATGTTATTTAATTTGCATATAAAAATTGAGTCATCGTTTAATTCTTATCAAGGCAGGGTGAATCAAAAAGCGGTACTTTGCCAAAAGCAGAATTAATGATCTTAAACAAATTTATTAAATATTAACTCTAGAAAAAAATTGTGTTTCAGCAAAAGAGAAACGAATAAGAAATATTTATGTGATTTTCAAAAACAAAAATATGTACATATGTATATATAATTTGGTAGAGAAAAAAGGTGTTGAATTCATACAATAATTTCAGCTGTTTTTGAAGTTCTTTGTTATACTCGTAGAAAAATTCCATCAACAATAACAGCAACAATGAGGCATGAAAGAAAAAAATAATTTCAATCCAAAAAAAAAGGATGTTACACACAAATGCAGGAAAACATTTACAAATACTCACCCTCTCACACACTTATACATATCTACATGCATACATACTTATATACATATGTACATGTATGTACATACATATGTATGAACATAAACATATAGTGGTTCACATGGGCTGCCTAAAAGTTGCCTGAGAAGGAAGTAAGGGAAGAACACAAAACAGCAACAGAAATGTGTGTTTTTGACAGCACACAAGTTTAAAGCAGATGACAACAACAAAAACAACAACAACAACATCGCCAGAACAACAATAATGCACGCGGTGTAAATTTTATAAAAATGCTGGCTGGCTGGCTGGATGCCTGACTGGCTTGTTGCGATACCCAAAATATTGAAAGCAAACAAAACAATAACGTCAACTATAAATTACACATATTTTACAATTTCGAATTGCTGCATTACTGGGTATGAGTCTCGAGGGGGCCTTTATTAGGGCAACAAATATGAAGGACTACTTTTGCAATATACTCATAGACGTTCATGAGAGAGCCCTCGTATTATTGGCTACGCTAAGCCCTATCGAAATATCTGAGTGCACTAGTTCGTCGGATAAAAAATAACGACAAATTTACACTTAGATGCATCAACAACAAACAAGTTCAACTGTTTATATAGACTTGGTTCCTTCGGTCTGATGCCACTGTTGCGAATACATATTCTCGAGCTGTTCGTGTGGAGTATTTCATTAGATAGTAAGACCCCTTTTCCACACGCAAAGTACTTTTCACAGTCTTAAATCTTGCAGTCTTTCCATCGCTTTTATTCGAGTCTTTTTTAGGGTTCCGTACACCAAAGGTGAAAAGGTGTTTTCGCTACGCTGTCCGTCACACGCTATATTTCTCACGAATCGTAAGAGTTACGGATCTGAAATTTGGACAGAATATATAGAACCTTGGCCGCTACAACAACAAGTCCATGAGAGTTAAAAACTAAAGGGTGTCCCAAAACGACCAACGAAAGGTGTTAAAATCCCATGTAATATACATACAATTGTATGACAATTGACACTTGAAATTTGTAAAATTAATGTATTTTTATATATACTACAACAATTAACACTAAAATTAAAAAAAAAATTAAATTAAAGGGTAGTACATCAGTTAATGCAATTTCGACTATGTAATTTTGACAAATTGCTATATCTTGGAAACCGTAAGATGTAAACTCTTGAAATTTTCAAAAACGGTAAAACTAAAAAAACCAAATATAATAAAATCGCCAAACCAAAAAAAAATCGCCAAAGATTTAAAAAAAATCGCCAAAACGAAAAAAAATTGCTAAAATGAAAAATAAACGCCAAAAACCGAAAAAAATCGACAAAATGCGAAAAAGCTGCCAAAACCAAAATAATTGTTTATATGAAAAAAATTGCAAAAATTAAAAATATCACCAAAATGAAAAAAAATCGCCATGAAGAAAAAAAATTGCTCAATTGAAAAAACGAAAACCGAAAAAATTGCCAAAATTAGAAAAAAAAAGTGTCAAAACTAAAAAAAGCGCCTGAATGAAAAAAGTCACTAAAATGAAAAAACGCCAAAAAACGAAAAAATCGCCTGAATGAAAAAAAATTGCCTAAATTAAAAAAATGGTCAAAACGAAAAAAATCGCCAAAATTAAGAAAAAAAAACGCCAAAAACCGAATCAAAACCGCCAAAACGAGAAAAAAGTGTCAAAACTTAAAAAAATCGCCTATAAGAAAACAAATCGCCAAAATTAAAAAAATCGACAAAACGAAAAAAGCGCATATAAACAAAAAAATTCCAAGACTAAAAAACGCTTAAAATCGAAAAAACCCAAAAACGAAAAAAAATTCCAAAACTATATTTTATATAGGCTAAAGTTTGTATTGAAGGAGAATTTACAAACAACAAAAAAAGTCCAAGTGGTATGTATTACGAATAAGAAAAAAATAAATCACAATCATCACTTTGACGTGTACTCCATCAAAATATGAAAAAACAGTGCATTTAACGAATTTTTAACTGAACGAATGGCTAGAATTGGGGCTCCATAAACTAATAGAATTAAGCCGAATCCATTGATGTTAGTGTCAAACTGAACTGAACAGAGGCGATTGTAACGCTGCTGCCTTAGTAAGAGCAGGCAAGCTTATTCTAGCTGTCACAAAAATAATTGTAGGGCGTCAGTTCTAAATATATGTATGTGAAGCGCTAAATAGGGGACCTAAGGGTAAAAAACAGTTTTGTTCAGGAGAGCCATTTTAAAGATTTAAATACGTGTATCTTTGGTGTACCATCACTTCATAAAACGCACATATGTATCTCTGGGAGGGAACACTTTTGGGGCATAAGATCGGTCTCATTTGATGCTCAGATGTTGTCCACATCAAAAAAAAAGTGAAAATTGATTTTTTTTACGCTTAGATCCCTTTCTCTATGCGTTGTCACATATATGTAAGGAACTAATTATGTTTACCAGAAAGTAAGTGCTGGTTCGCACCAGAGATGAGCACAAAACATTTGCTAAATAATTTTAATGATGTAAATTATTGAGTTGTTCTATTTTTTTTTTGCTTTTGATTTTATGGAAACATTAAAACTGCTATTCCCTTTTATCAAAAACATGCGACAGCATGCGTTTGTTTGAAAAGCAAGCGCCTTATTTATTGTACTGTCGAAACAAATTTCACTATCGCATACCGATTGCCAATAATGTCAAATGAAATATTAGTGTTTAAGTTTAATATTTACTAACGCACTAATAATCCTAAATTAATATTTTACTTATTTAGTAAAATATTTTTTTATTAAAAATTCATTGAAATTTATTATTGAGTGGTTTAGGTGGATCCTATGCACATTTCACTGTTTGCTAATGCATATCATCAGGGAACCTTTACCCAAAAATATCTTAAAACAACTAGAGTTATATATGTCCTGTTCTGTACAGCGATCGAATTGAATCCGCACGATGTTAGAAAACTATTTCCGACAATAGAAATATTTTCTTAGATTTTGTTAAATTTTTTTATTATATAGATTGCCGAATATCATATCTGAAGGAAAATTAACGTGTATGATTTTAAACACGTCTTCAGAGCCATTACTAATTTCTTGATAACGAGAAATTTACTCGGATTCGATTAACTCAATAATCAGCATGTTTGTCATTTTATTATTTTACTATTGCAACATTGGCTGACTTTTTTTCAGCACGAATTGTAGTTGTAAGAACAGCTATTCAAGAATACAGTGTTGCCACACAAGAATTTTTTACCGGGTGCAGAAAACTTAATAATTAGTGTTTTTTTTTGGACTTTGTACAATTTAAGTTTAACATTTGTTAACGCACTAATAATAATTTCAAATGAATATTTTAACTTATTAAGTAAAATATTTTTTTTATAGTGTGACAATATGTGTATGAAAAAATAAATAAAGCAGATTCTGTGAGTGTGTTAGTTCGCATGTAATACTGTTCTATGATTTATAATTTATTAATTTAACACTTAAAAATATGCAAAGAACCAAATTAATATATTTCATCATGGATATATGGTTTTGTAAGAAGTTTTATTGCAACTTAATATTTTAGGAAATTTTGAGTTTGTGAAATGAAAAATGGTGCACTATGAAGTGTACAACAAGAAAAAGGTGGCAAGCTTTGACACAACTGTCTATTCAACTGTTGTACATACAACGATTGTGTACGTTTTTATTTAATTGTTGTCTACATTTGCTTTAAAATCAATTTCTATTACAACTACAAACAATATTCGGCCTGGGAAAAAATTCAATACTGTACCTTTAGTTCACAGAGATCAAGTTTAGCTGATCAGGTTTTTTTATTCTACATACATATGTATATGACTTAATATGAAGCACATTTGAAGACTCTTTAAGGTTCAAAGATACTCAGAAGAGAGAAATAATGGCAAAATAAAAACTATCACTGAAATAGTGATTTGTTTTTTGCTTCTCTGTTTTTAAGGCATTGGGACATTTATCTTTTTGAGGCCCTTGTAAGGGCCCTAACACTTTCCTACTAGTTTTACATATGCACTACGAAACTTTAAGCACATCAAATGTACGAGTATGTTATTAACTGTTTGGCAAAAAAATTGATTGTGTTCAGAGTTTTTGATGTGGTGAAAAACTCTTACTTTTGTTTGAAACTTTCCGAGAATTGCAAAACTACTTTATTGACAAAATGTTTTTTGGGTTGTAATAAATTTAGCGAAAGGCAAATATTTAATAAAATGTGTTGAAATATTTTATTTTATTTAACATGTATATATTTTCTACTGGTTGCTTGATTATTTTCATATTTTTTATTATCAGGGAAACCAAAAATATGCTTTAAATTAAGTGCTTATGCGCATTCAATATGCACTAAAAACTCAAAAAATATGCTCTTAAAAATAAAATAAATTGGTTTATTTGTAAATGAAAATATATTTTTAATTCAAAAATTCAACAACATTTTCATATAAAATAAGAAAAAAATAAAATAAACAAAAGAAAGGAAACCTTAAAAAAATTAGCAAAGAATACCTGCCGTATTAAACACAATAAAGGTATTCACGTCAACTCTTGCAACTGTGCAAAAAAGCATAATTGCACTTTCTGACGTGAGCAACCCATTTTGTTTAGTTGTCTATTAAGCAACACAATATGTGCAATGATATATTGTACTCGTATGTTTCTTAATTGTTAAAAGAGTTTGTTTAAATGCTGAATTATTCTGTAATTAATTCACTAATACAAATATCAATATTAATAGTATTTGTATTATTTCACAAAATTGTAATAACGATTTAAATCATAGGTCGTTTGAAAATAACAAAATTATGTGCTTGTTATCTTAAAATCGAATTTGAAGATTTATTTATAATTTCTAGCTAAGAATTTTCATTTCATATTTTTTTAAATAGTTATTTGGTCCGAAAATATCTTCGACTTGTTTTTTCATTTAAAAGAAAAACATTTATTTCTGCGTTGTAATTTGCTGTATTGTTGATTTTTAAGTACTTTTTGTCCATTTTTTGGATTGGCAATGTCATAAAAAGTTGCACAATTTTGCAAAATTTACCCTGATAATCTTGCACTTACTCAGACCCTGATAATTTTGCATCATTTATGCAAAATAATTTTCTATGTGCTTATTGTTATATTTTTTTAAAATTTTGCAATTTTGCTTTTTCGCACCAGTGCAACTTTTGACGAGAACATCTTTAATAATTTGAGTTTGAAGTGCAAGTTATAATAAAATTGATATACTAGTTTTGACTAAAGCAAATTATACAAATTATTTTTTTTTTTATACTCGCAAAAAATTTAACTTTTAATTAAAAGAGATCACGATATCAATAATAAAATTTTGGAACTGTATTTTGGATAAATAGGGCAAGATTTTTATTTATAATTTTAATGCAATGCAAACAACAAAACATTGAGCTAGATTTTCAAATAAAAATCGTTGCCTGTCACATCTAAATAAACTTTTAAGCATTCACAATGTTTCTTTAACGTCTAGTCGGGGCAGAGTCCGTCACAACTAGCAAATCGAATTTTTATTGAAACTTACTTCCATAATAACTGCATAATATAAATATTAGAAATGAAATTTATATGGTGAAAAATAATAATAAAAATGTTGACCAATACAGAAGCTTGTGAGCATATAAATGTAAAAAAATCTGTAAAATACCAAAATTGGCCCTAAAATCCTTAATTATGCTCTAAAAATTAGAAAATATGCTAAAAATATGCGTGTAAGACTGACATATGCAAAAACATGCTTTAAACGATAAAATATGCAAAAATATGCATTAACAAATCGATGCCAAAGTTCTGAAACGGATAAATGCGCGCATCTTGCCCCTGCATTAATACTCGTACGTTACGCAAGAAAAATATTAAGAGGCACATTTTCGTTTTCCCTGGTTATAATTAATAGATATCCTACACATGAATCATTAATTGTACTTTTTATAACCAAGAAGGTTGAAAAATATACCCCATTGTCTAAGATTGTAAAATTGATGTACCTATCAAAGAACAGCAATGAGTAGTGAAAAAGTGAGTAGAGTTGAATCATAACTTATAATGTCTTGTATTTATGCCCACTCATACTTATTGCAATGTTGTCTATGAATTAGATTCACTCGAAAGTTTGAAGTGAGCATCGAACTCATACTTAGCAACATTTACGGCGTTGTTGATTTCGACACTTATTAAATCAATGCCTATGGACGATGCAAAATAAGTATGATTCGCAATGCAAACTTTACATACTAAAGTTCTCATTATGAGGTTATGTATTTCTCTGTTGCTTTTTTTTTGGGTTTTCTTTTTTGGAGCAATTAAAAAACAAGTCTATTTACTACTATTGTATACTACTTGCAAACTGTTTAATGATTAAACTTTTAAATAAACATGCATGCATGTATCAATCTGAGTAGTATAAGTATTTTCCTGTAATTAGAAATCAAACTGTGGTGATTTATGATTGAGAGTGTGCTATGAATATGACTGTCGACATCGCATTCATATTTATTGCAACCTATACTTATACAATAATCTTATTGTGAGTGTGCATAAATCAGAGTAGTTGAGTTTAAACGATTTATATTAAAATTTCATGAGTCAGTATGAATAGCGAAAAAGAGATTCAATGCAGATCAGTGGTAGCTATACGGCAATTGTTTGCCCAATAATATGATATAAGACAACATGTTGGACCGTTAAACGTATGAGAAACAACGTTGCAGATACTGTATTGAGAGTATTGGTTGCTTCAGAAGAAGAAAAAGAAGAAGGAGAAAATATCAAACTTAACTGCGATTGCTCTACACGTTAGACAAAGAGAGACAGAGAGAGACAGAAAGAGCATCTGACTGATGGATTTTTTTTGTGAAACCAAGTATTTTCTTAATGAAACAAATTGTAGATTTTCTAAAACAGAAAAAAAAATTTATAAATAAATATCCCACATTAGCCTAAAATAATTTTCTACTACAGATAAAGCCAGAAATGTCAATAAAACAATAAAACCTTGGCAATAACACTCGTATTATAAAAAAAAAATCGTATTATAAAAAAACAGCCAAAATCTGTAACTGATTGTTGTTTGACGTCTGTGTGAGTTACTTGAAAAAAATCTCGCTTACAAGGTCTGCTAGTAATTACTCTTACATTATTTCAATATAAAATTACATATTCATACACAAACTTACTTAACTCACATTATTTTACAGATATTAGCACGTATGTATGTATGTATGTATGTATTTCGTGTTCTAAAAATAAAATCTTTGTTAAAAATGTACTTCGAACACATGTCTCTATATATAAAATATTTAAGTATTTTTTTTCTGAAATTTAAAAATAACAACCATAACCAAAATGTTAAGACACAAAATTTATGACAGCGTTTGGAAAATACAGAACCACACATATGTCCTGGCACACCAATACTTTTCGACTTTATCACTACTTAAAACAAATTTTGGGCGTAAATACCTCCCACAACTGAGTGTTGCGCTCGGACTTAGCTCTAATTTTGCAATCACCTTGACGCACGAGTACGCTTACATATGGCACGACCTAGGTCGTCGGATATGGGTGGATTCCTTGCGTTAAAATGATACGCGTCCATCGCGCTACACAATAAACTTGTACCCGATATATATATATATATATATATATATATATATATATATATATATATATATATATATATATATATATATATATATATATATATATATATATGTATATAGATGTTATCGACAGCCCTGACCAATCCCTCACCTGCCATGCCGTAATGGCCGATCTATATTAAAATTTTCTTTACAGCCCCTCTTCCAAACTTTGTGTCCGATTTATGAACTATAGCTGCTCATCTCGTCCTCGTCCGTCTGCTCTTCTGGTCATAATAACAATAACATTTTAATTTTTTTTCCACTAAAATACACAGAACAGATCTTTTATAATACTTGTACATATAGCATAAAAAGCCTTAATTCTGTTGCACGAAGGCTTTTTTACACCTAGGCAATAATCTCGTTTATGGTTGAAATTTCTGAGATCTGGCAACCATGACAAAAGAGTTTCCATGCATACTATGAAGGTCGGGGCACAATGAATCCGTCATACGTTGAACTTTGCCTTTCTCAACTGACAGCTAAGTTGAAATACATGGTTTCTTATGAGGTCTGTTACATTCAGTACGCGTCCGTCAACGCAAAGTACAAAAATTTTTCAACTTTTAGCATTTTGCGTACGCTGAGTAGTTTGACAGATAATGGGTAAAGTGAATAAAAAATAAGCATTTGCTTTTTACTTAAAAATTTGTTTTAAAACCTTTAATATGCATGAGTTTTTTGTTTTTTTTTTTCTTAACAAATTTTCAAATAAAAGCAAATGCTTATTTTTTATTCACTTTACCCATTGGTTGGTTTTTTTTTGGTATGTTTTTGTGTTTAGTGGCAGCAAAAACAAAACTAAACAAAATAAATAAACGAAATAAATCAAAAAGTTGAATTCAATAAATAAAATGGAGAATCAACCTACAAATGCTTCCGTCAATAAAGTACTCATTGTGCCAACCAACCACCTCCCTGCGTTAATGTCAATTGAAAAAGGCGAAGTTTAACGTATGACGGATTCTTTGTGCACCGGCCTTAAGTCACAATACGTCCGTTATTTCTGTCAACGCGAAATTTTTCTTAAGAAAAAATTTTTATGAATAACTTTCGAATACAAAATTGGGATCGAAACAGAAAGAAACCGCCGACGACTAATACTGGTATACCAAAATATAAATTTAGGTATATCGACATTTGGAAAATTTACGAAATTTCTGCTCGTTACCAGAGAAACAAGCCGTCTGTAAAAGTAGGCGGCTGTGGCTTAGAAACGAAATTCTCGGTGGCTCATGGCCAGCTTGAGCAGGCCGACAGCCATTGGTTTTGTTTTATACAAAACAATGTCTATGCAGCAATAATCGCGTCTCTTTTCTTGGCCGGAGAAGCCAACACAAAAACATAAAAATTTCCTGATGCCTGTACCAATACACACAATCATTTTAGTTAAATAATTAATAAAATACAATGACAACATTAAATTAAATTCATGTTGTTTCAACTTGAAATAACTTTGATTCAAAATGATTCCGCATTTTTATTTAACAATACTAGATTATTAAATCAACATGAACAAGGAAAAATTTTCTTTGAAGATTAAATCATGTTGAATTAAAATGAAACACATATGAAGCACAACCGAAAAATATTAAATTAAACTTGTTCGCGTAAATTTTAATGTGAAATTTTCTGTGTCTACGTACAAATACTCACATTAAAATAAATTTTCCGAATTAAGACATACATACGCTCACGGCTATTGTACGAGATAAAATTTTAAATTAAGCACTTTTAATTGAAATCGTACACGTTTTTACGCTGCAGCCACACGTTCAATAAATCGCTTTCAATTTCAACACATTGTTTTATAAATGCCTCCGACGAAGAAACAACACAAAATGGTAGCTTTATGCAAGGAACAAACACAACTGGGCCTCAGAGGGACTGAGAGAAAATCGTTTTTTCGTCGTTCGTCGGCGTACAAAGTAGAAATAAATCTATCTCAGAGTTCGTCACGCACGACGAATTTCGTTCGACGGCGGTGTTGTGTTCATTTTGATATGCGCAAATGTGTTTTTTTTTGTGATAAAATTTTTCGCACCGAAAAATTCGTCGTTCGTCCCACTTGTGTTCCTAGTAGTGATGCTCGAATATTCGTATTCGTATTCGAATTGTCGAATATTCGGCCATTTTCAGGAGAATGTATTCGTATTCACCAAATTCATTCGAATACGAATATTTTTCCAAATAAATTAAATAAATAAATTCATAAATCATAAACGAAATTTAAATAAATGACTAAAAATTTTAGTTTGTACAAATACATTAATTTTTTTATAGAAATTTGTGCTTTGTATTATTTTCAAATACTATTCAATGACGATCATTAAAATTTTGGGTACTTTTTATTAACTTTAAAGTACACCAACGAGAGTGTGAAGTCCTTTTTCATAATAATTTTTTAATATATCATATTGCATAAAATATTCGTATTCGTATTCGCGAATATCGTTTCAGATATTCGTATTCGTATTCGCGAATATCGTTTGAAAAATTCGTATTCGTTATCGCGAATATAAAAAATTGACATTCGTTACATCACTAGTTCCTAGCATAAAGCTGCTGTGATCAGTTGCTGTAATTGAACACAAAATTGTAGGTGAAATTGAAGGCAATATTGTTATCAATTTAATCAATTTAAGTTTGTGTGTGTTAGTAAAACAAAAAGTGTGAATGTATTGCAAATTAAAAGGAATTGAAAGGCAAAAATTTAACGTGTGGTTATATCTGAACAAAAATAAAATTAATACATAACCACACTTCAATTGGCTAACAATATTTGAATCTTATTGACTGCTTTTCTGTGTTGGCATTCAAATAAAATGTTGCTAAACGAGGTCTAAGTTGTTGCACTCTCTCTCTCTCTCTCTCTCTCTCTTTTCATACACTCAAATACGAACAGCAAGAACTAAGGGAAAATTACGCCACTCGTTATCGAATGAAATTATGAAATATTTCAAAAGATTTTATATAGAAATATTTTTAAATTTCGAAGCGCATCGATTGCAGTAATTTGTCCCCGGGCATTATTGTATTATTTCGATCAATTGAGTCGTACTTTTTTTCTTTGTTTGGTTGTCTAATTTAAAGTTAAAATAAGCATAATGTACATACAGTGGTCGAAAAAACTATTCGACATGAATTGAAATTTTTTCGTTAAATCTAGAATTTTATCAATATATTGACCCGAAAAATTTTGGTTACTACACAGAAATTATGATAAATATTAGTATAAACAAGTTTTTTGAACTGATTTTAAATTTTAACAATTTCTTTATTTGGTTTAATGAATGTATAATACATTATTTTAAAATTTGACGTATTTTGCTTTCTACTTTTTCGAATTCTGTGTTAGGTTCTATTTGAGTAAAAATATCGAGCCTTAACCACTAAAATAGCTTAACCGAAAAATTTTTTGTTATTTGACGGAAATCAAGAAGTCGATTTACGATCGCAAATAATGGATTTTGGTAAAAAAAAATTAAGTTTAAAAAGTATGACGCTAAAAGGCAAACTTTGTAAATAGAAATGTTTTTTTTTTTTGTTTTGAAATTTGTATGGAAAAATATTTTTTTAAACGAATTTTCGTTATTTTTCATACAAATTTGAAACGTTTAGAAATGATTTTTTTTACAAAATCTGCCTATTAAGCTATTTTGGCGGTTTTGTGCCATTATGTGCCATATTATTAGAAATTTCGAATTTACTAATTGGATACAAAATTAAGTTTTTTCTGTGTATATAACTGTAAAAAAATTACTAATAATAGCTCTCCACGATTCTTCCATATTTTTGAGGTCACCTAGAGAAAAAATATTACATTATTTTATTATTATTTTACAAATAAAAACCATATGGAAAACATCCTGCATACTGATTGATTTATATAATACAATGAAATTTGTGGGAATTGAGCTAAAGCATTTAAAAGAGATTATGCACCGTTTTAAAGATTATTTCCTTATTTATATACATACATATATAAAGCATTCTTTAAACCAACATTGTGAATACCGGCATACAAGTATTAGTGATGTCGAATATTTTTTTATATATGTATACTGTATACATATTTTGTTTTATGTGTTTAATTTCATTATTAGATCTCGTTTTTTGTGCTAAATTTACTTAGAAAATCCTTAATACAATGGCGCATACTCATAGTCAAAACAAAATGCACTTTAAGAGTTTAAAACCAGTATTCTGTATGGTAATACTGGTTTTAATTTCGTAAAGTATACTTTGTTTATGACTATGGGTATGGGCCAATGTTCTTAAAAAAATTTTCAGAAAATCTTACATATATACATATATCGTCTATGGACGAAAAATCGAAGTAGTTGTGTTTCTTTACAACAATTATTAGTTATTGTCTATGCCAGAAGGTTCGTGTATTTGCTTTATGATTTTGTTCCAAACATTATATACAACACATATTTTCTCATATTTTTTTCAAACTATTGTATAATAATTTAATTTAATTTTTATGTTTTAAAAACATGGCAATAATATTTTTATTTTTCATTATCAAGGACAACAACTATTTTTGAAGAAAATAATTTAGAGAATTCAAAGACAAGAACTCAGAAGTATTTTCAAACAAAAACGTCATAAATCTTCTTACTGAATTAGGGCATTAATTAAAAAAATTGCTTGAAGAATTTTTTAAAGTTTTTGAAAAACTTACTGTAATGATGTTTCGTTTAAGCTAACGATATACATACATAAATACATAAAAATAATAATTTTCGAGTTTAAAGTAAAAAATTTGTTATTATTCGCAGTTTAACACTTGTGTAAATATCAGCACTACGCAGCTAAAAATTTCATATAATCTCACTATTATTCATTTTATACTCCATTTAAGTCATACATATGTACATACATATATTTTGTGTGACAAAGTGTATCAAAAAATTTTATAAATTAAGATTCTTAATCAGAAATAATTTTTAGTCAGGCTCAAGTTCAGTAATTTCAATTCTTATTGAATGAAATATTTTTATTAATTAATGTGAGTATCTAAAGAAGAGAAGAACAATTAAACTTAGACTTTAAGCTGGGGGAAATACCGATACTTTTCTGTGCAGCCACGCACTTTATAAGCACCCTAGTCTATCTACTTGGGTAGAGATTCTTGTTAACATCAGCTATTTAACTGAAATTTTCCATGAAACGGAATATGAGAAACGATTGTTGTGTATACAGCAAAAATTACAAAATTATTTCTTATAAAAAATCACTAAAAGTTCAATTAAAAATTTTACAAATGTTTCAAATAAATTAAGATTTTTTGAAATTATATACATACACACATATAACATATATACATACTAAAAATTAAATATATACACATATACATACATACACACATATTTTTACTTTAAAAACAATCAACAAGACAGGATGCTGAAAAATATTAAAACATAAAATAAAGTGAATTTCGATGTGTGGCTTACAACACCGATTATACATATAATAAATTCAGTAAAGTGGGACTTTGCCTCGCGCACAGAGGGTTCCATACGTACACTAGATATGTACAGGCAAATCTCGGTATAACGAATCTCGCTTCAACGAAAATCCGATATAACGAACGTCCAAATTTTTGACATTAACAACCTTATATAGCGAAAACTGGCTTAATTTTATACTGGATATAGCGAATAATGAAAAAAAAATAACAGAATATAAAACAAAAACTTGCTAGGAACATATTTCTAAGATTTTGTTCTACTTTGTATAGCGAATATTTTGATATATGTGTGCTCTGTTTAACGAACGTCAAAAAATATTTTAAAAAAATCTACAGCAGCAATACAAATGCAAAGAAAAATGTGATTCATTTAATTTGTTTGTGTAGCTTTTTTGAAAATGAATTACTCTCATACTTTTTATTGTATTCTATCACGTCTACAACAAAAATAATTAAAATAACACTTGTAAAAAATCTTTGCGATATAACGAATTTTTCGGTATAACGAATGGGCCTGACATTATATCGTTTTTTATACCGGGTTTTGCCTGTACATAATAAGATATGAACCTTAGCTTATATAATAAATACTTTCGGCATTTTTTTTCGTTTTTAGGATTTTTTCGGTTTTGAGGGTAAAAACATCGCAAAAAACTAAACAAATTGTCAAGAACAGAAAAAAGTCGCCGAAACAAATATAAGAGCCAGAACAAAAAAATTTCTAAATTTAAAAGCAACCGAAAAATTCTTTTTAACTTTTAAGATAAAGTTTACTTACGTGTATGTTAAACATATTTGAATATTATAAAAAACCTTCGCCTGAAAATTTAAATGTTCGTCTATTGCGATTAAAGTGAAAGTAAGACTCGATATGATTGGCGATGTTTTTTTTTTAATCAATGGCATTATTTAACTTTCTTTATTTGCTGTGCACTTTGACCTTTTACACTGTAAACTTTTCTAATACTTTTTTCAACAGAATGTAGTTGTTTAGTGTTTCACTAAAAAAATATATAGTTTGAAAATAAAAAGATCAATCTTTACAGAATTTATATTTAAAGTTTTTGTACATTTTTTTTAACTTTGAATTATGGATCAAAAAAATTACTTAAACTGCAAATATATGCATTTATTTGCAAAATATGCAAAAATAAACAACTACCAGCAAAATATGCATAAATATGCAACTACAAATTCATGCCAAAAATTACTTAAAATTTGAAGATTCGGATAGCTAATTAGTCAATAACATTTTATCTAACACCAAAAAGACATGCATTTTCATGCATTTGATTTTGGGTAGTATGAATAAAAAAAAAAGAATATTTGCTGTTTACCTAAAAAAATGTTAAACACATGTAATAATAGAATAAAGAGCAAATATTTTTCATTTGGAATACCCATAGAAATCAGATGTCATTATTTTTACTTACCATAACAACGTCTCGCAGAAGTAATGAGATCGTTGAAACAAATGTTTAAATGTTTTACGAAAATTCCAATTCTTTCAATAAAATCATCAAGTAGGCGAACAAAAATTAATAAATATGTATATATAATTTAAAAGTACCACGAATTCCTTTTACTTTAAAATGCATAAGAATTTATTTTTTAAATATCAAGTTAAGCATCCACATTTTCTTCGCATTCGCGTTTTAATTTTTTTTCGATTCATTCATTTTAATTTAATGCCATGAAATGTGCATGAGAAAGAAAATTAATACAATTAATGGGTTTTTTTTGTTGTATGCACTTGTATTTGTATTTTTGTTGTTTTTGTTTTTCTTTTTAGCGGTTAATTGTAATTGAAGCAAACCAAAAAAAAAATACAACAAAATGTAAACAAAACACCAGCCGCCCAACAACAATAATAATTTAAACACACACACACTCGCTCTCCGCACTGTTTTGCGAAATAAAAATTTAGCACGTGCTAAATACAACCTTGAATCAGTGTTGATAAAAAGTAAGATTTTTTTTAAACTTCCTTAAGTCGTCCTCATAATGTTGTTAAAATGCCACCAATTAATTTATTCGGTATCTTAGCATGAGTTTTTCGCTGGATTTGTTTTTTCGTCTACTTTTTGCTTTAACTTAATTTTTTTTATATTTTACAATGTTTTTCCATAATTTTTTCACGATTTATTGTATGCGTTTATTTTAAGTAACATAATTTTCTTTTGTTTGTTTTCATAATCTGATAAGAATTTAAATTATTTTTTTTAAACAAGTTTATATTCCCAAGATCCGTTTTGAGCGACCGGCTGTGTCGACGTTTGCAACGCGACTGAATAACATCCATTGGAATTCCCGTTCACCTATTATTCTATTCACACTCTTGTTTTTGAAAAATAAAATGAAATAATATGAAAACAACGATAAAATACAAAATTCTATCGTAAAACCGACCTACCCTCAGCTTATTGAAAACTCAATAAACACACTCTACTCCGGCAGTCGCCGTAAGTAACACGTTTATTGTTGGCTCGATTGTTCGTTTCAAACGAAATTTTGCTCTCTTTTATTTCCATTAAAAAAAAAGAATTATATATTGAAAACACTTGTGCTTCTTGCAACCAACTGTGTTCATTTTATTGTATTTCTTTTTTTATTAAACCAGTTAATTAACATAACACAACAACAGAGCCAAGAATGTATTTTTCCGCACAGACGTGTATATGTTGCAACATTCAGTTACTGTATGAATAATAAAGAAATTTTATTTCAAACGATGTTTCTTAATAAGTATTAACAATTTAGCGTTTTTTCCGCCTGTCTGCAATTTTTTGTGTTAGTGCTTTCAATAACTTCATAAAAAAGTAATGAAACTGCTGAAGCAAGTTAAACAAATTGAATTTTTTAAAGAGGAGTATAACTCGGGCAATAAATAAGCCTATTAATATACATATTAGAGGCCTGCGTAAACATTCTTGAAATATAAACATGTCTTGTTTTTAAATGTATTCTCGTGGCATGTATTATGCTAAACGAATAATAAATGCTGTCATAGAATAAGCGAAGCACGATGGATGCATTGGTGTTCGTGGTTATGAGTGTTAATAAGCGATGTCGCGAAGACTTCTTGTATAAAAAAAACAGAGCTCGCAATAATTGCTCTTTGTCGTGCTTGTTGTCAGAAAAAAAAACACTCGTCCCCTGACACGATGCTACACTGTCGAGAAAAAACCCTCAAACTTCGTTCTTCTTTGGATTGCTCTTCGCTCAAACAACGTCCGTTTTTTGATCGTTCGGCTCATGTGTTCAGTCGAGACCATTTCTTCTGAAAAATCTTGACAAACGATCTTTTGAGCATGTATGTGTGTTGCGATTTGTTGTTTTTATTATTTTATTTTAAAAATATTATTGAACAAAATACATGAAGATTAATTTTGTTTTTGTTGTACACATATTTGCCTTTTATTTTACATTTACACGTCGTTGACGAATAGTTTGATCTACAGATATTTTTATTGTTATTTATTAATATCTTCTCATTTCCTCTTTAATGCTTTGCCTGTGACGAAATATCTAAGGCAACAACATAAAGCAAACGCAACAACAAAAACAAAGACATTTTTGCTGACTTACTGACCCTCAGTAGCTGAGCAAGGAACGATTTTGTTCGCATCATGCGGTCAGTAAGAGACCGATTCGTGTGTTACGCTCAACCCATAACCCGGGAGCGAGAACACGATTGAAACGAAAAAAAGGGTTGCTGTTCAGACACTGAGTGATTAAGTCTAATTTTTTAGGTCTTTTGAGTGAGAAGACCGCACAGAGAAATTTGGTTGTGCATATTTAGCTCTGATAAAAAACTATCAAAAGAAATAGTGTTGATGCCTGTATTTTGCATATTGTACGTTTGAGTGTGTGTGTGTAAGATGTAGATGTTAAGCTATTATGTGGTTGAGGGTGGTTTTTTAAAGCAAGCGCACACAACTACGGTCAATGCATGTTTGCATTTGTATGTGTGCAGAAAAATAAAAGATCATACACACAACGTGTGCGTATGTACATGCTCGACGTTTGTATAAGAGCCCATGCGTGCTGTTTAGCGTTTTTTAGAAGATTTCGCTGTAGTAAGGCATTGAAAAAATCCCTCATGCTTAAAAGTTTTTGTAAGTGGTCTTTTACAGGGGTATAATACATATCGAGTCTTAACCGCCAAATAGCTTAAGCGACACATTTGAACTTGGTTTTTCTTTTGGCGAAAATCGACTATTTCCCATCACTAATAATAGATTTTCGTGAAAAAAATTAAGCTCGAAAATTATGTCGTATAAGCTTTTTTGGCCGTTATGGCACGATGGGAATTTTTTTGCCTGCTTTAGGAAGGGGTAAGTGAAGAGAGGACAGGTGGTGGAGTATTAAATTATTAAGATTAACAAATAATTTGCTATTGTGCGTTTTGTTAATTTTTGTAGCACTCTTGCAGCGCCTCTGGTGTTAAGTAGTCGCATTACTGTAAGCTATGTAGCAGTTTTATTAGTTTTTTTTACTATGCTGACTATTTATTGCTACAATTATCAGAGACACTACTGCTTACCAAAAAGAATTATAATACTAATATGACTGAAACTTGCCAGGGATAGAACTCGGAACCTCGGACAACGACATCATCCAAATTTTATCATTTCATAACTCATCGCCTAATCTCGATTTATGTATATTTGAAGTTTCTTAAGGATTGGAGGATTGGATGTCCTACCGTCGCCGATTAGCTTCTTCGCACTCTCATCTACGCGGAATTGTCGTAGACAGAATTTCATAAGTATCGCATGATTTACCTTCTTCCTTCTCTTAATCAATACTTTCCTCAAAAGACCATAGAAAGAAGTTATGGTCTAAAACTTCGGGAGATTTAGCGTGCCAAATAAATTGAGTCTGTGGTATACAAGAACCACACAGCCAGTATCTCACTATCCCAGTAAAAAAACCTCCAACGTTTGCCTTCAGCATTCATTAGATTATATTGATGTCACGTAATACCATGATCATCATTTCTCAGAAAACCTAAGATAGAATTCCAGGACTCACTTTTCTTTAACATAATCTCTCGAGATATAAAATAAAATCTATTGAAGTCCATTGGTTTCCTCAAGGAGTATCATGGTCCTGTAATTACAATAGTGTTGAAGTCTTGTGGTTGAAAAATTCACTCATGCTGCTGCAACACCCGATTAGATTTGATAGGCGGCCATGAAGGGCCGGAGATTAAACTGGGACCTTTTTTGACTGATTGTGATAACGTATTGACTATTTGAATTATCTTCTTCCTCTTTGAGGCTACTCCTGGGGCTCCACTCTGTAAAGAATAACTTTCGAATTTGTACGTTATTAACATTAAACTTCGTAAGCATTTGCCTTCGTTTCGAATAACACAGTAGACCCCCTGCAGTGCCCTTTGTAGCGGAACCCTAGACGTTCGTATCGCACAGTGTTCCGTCATGATACTAAACCAGAAGTACAAGTGTTTTTCTTTCCAAAAGATGAAAGCTGTTTCATCACGTTAATTCTAGCGACAGTGAATGAATTCTTAATATTCTGCAAGTGGCTATTGTATTGTTGCCTCTTTACAGCCCATCTTTTCCTATCATTTCCGAGCTCGAAAAAGGCCATAAAAGTATTTACTTTTAAATTGGTTATCCTTAACGCCATGACTGCTTCTACGCATTAATTAACCCTTACATTCGCTTACATCTCTTCTTGTCCCTGACATCAAGACTTTCCTAACATGGTGTCGATGTGTTAGCCTGGTTAGAGATCGAATGCAACTCGAACTCACCACTTCAAAACACGTTTCTGATAGCAAAAAAAATTCTCATAGAAGATCATAGTGGTGGTATGTAATAAGATTCTTTCGGTTACTTTAGAAACAATCGATTATGGTGCACATTTTCACTTAGAAAACGCTACAGATAGCGTGTAATCTAACGGAAATTGAAAGACCAAGATCCTTAAAGAATACCATTATCTATACTTAAAAACTCAAAAAATAAAATATCTTGTGTGATCGTTTCTGTTCGCTAATTAACGACAGTATTCATGTTAGGTCATTTGCTCCGGAGGACTTGCTCCTTAACGCTACGTTAATGCCTTAAATGTACCGACACCATGTACTGATCTGCCAGATATGTATTTGATATAAATACTTGTATGAAGAGGAGTTCCGTATTTTTATCCTAAAAAATTTACTGGCACAAACAAGGGTGACGTAGATGCCTACTGAAAGATTGTGCAGTATTTATTCATAAGATGAAATATTATGAACTCACGATCCCATTGTATTTATTTCGCTATTTGTAGCCATTAGGCAACAAAGCATAATCGACAACTTTTTGTCATGGTATATGATTTGACTATTTGCCTTTATCAGGAACTAGGACATCAAAGTTCGTGTATACCAACAGGCTCGATTGTAATTGATCTGAAACTATGATCATGAGTCGCTTGGAAGTTGGCTTGAAAGTTGAACTTTAAGTTCGAAATAGTGCTAGATATAGGAGCCACTTAAACAATTTTACTTTCGCTGTGTTAAGCTTGGTTTGCTATTTCGCCATGAATATGTAGACACATATATGGAACAAAAACTTATTGCACTCTTTGTCCATTTTGCGTTCGGAATAAACGTTCATTAAAGCAATGAATGCGATATATCCAGGCTCGTTTTCGCATCAGTTTTACTCTACAGGATAACAAATCATCAGAGGAAGCTGTTGTTAGTGTAGAGCCAGACACAGTCAGGTCAGCATCATAAATTGTTCTGCATTAGTGTCTATGGTAATGTTATGATAATATCACAGAGCTCTCTTACATCAATATATGTAGGCACGAATTGTATAACTATTAAAGTGGATACATAGCACAATAGCAATAGAGTTATATAAACGCACAAAAAAATAATTAAGCTCCTCTTCTCCTTACCTTTTTTACCTCTATTATTCCTTTTCTACTCTCAAGTAAGACCAAAGGGACTGGTATTTGGACCCAAGTGAGCCAAAAACTTATTTTAGCTTTTCAAAAACCTGTCAAGCCTATTATTGAAAAGTTTTCTATGAATTTAAATATGTGAGTGCATTGAACTACAGCTCCATGACCAGTGAAGTTTTGTTCCCAAATTAAAGAAGATTATGGGATTCAACACTTTTTTTGTGGGACTGACAACAGTCTCTGACCTACGCTGACAAGCCACAGGCGATTGAAGTTTTTTGGAAGACAATACTCGTTCTGTTATCAGTAACGTACGGTCTTCCTTACTACAAGGTAATGGATTGTCTTTTGGATTGTGATTTATCCCAAGCAGCCAAAAATTTACATACATATACTAAAAATCACATTCATATATAATTGGAAAAGAACTCAAGGTAATTAACAGCATTTCTCGTTGTTTTATTCAAGTTTAAAGTTCTATGCAGACAGCTAGCTCAGAGAACAATAATTTACTTTTAAAATGGATGTCAAAAAAATTGGAAGAACTTAAAATCAATTTGATTTAAAATCGAAGAGGTTTTCAAAATTGACAACACTGAAAGACAATTATCCAAGAGAGAATTTGAGTGTAAATCCAATTGGACAATAAAACATATGTATTTGGACATGCGCAATGGCAACCGTAAACAAATTTAAAATGAACAAAACAGCTGTTTTTATCATATCCCTTGTCGGTTCCTCTTCCTTCCATTCAACGCTTGCAATGCAAAAGCAAATAGTTATGAGCTAACAGAAAAACTAATGAATGTTGTGAGTATGAATATACATATGTATGTGAATGCATACTCTCGCATACATATGTATGCATATTTATAACCGTGTAGATATGTAATTTCATCACACTGGCTGATATTCGTTGTAAACATTTCTTTGCTCCTGCTACATGCCATACACGTGCAGGTTTTTTCCTGCTCACGTCATGTATGAAGAAAATGTTAAACAAACGTTATTATTAACAAACAGACTAGTTTGGTGTTTTTATCTCACATCAAACATTTGTTTATTCTTGTTCTTAAAATTTTCATTGTTATTATTATTGTTGTATTTTTTATTTTTTGTTTTTGGGATTTGGCACTTGTTTTTTTTTCAGTAATGCCAACTTTTTTAAAACAAAACTTTGCATAATTCGTTCATAAAAAAAATCACTAAAAATAACTAAATTAGACTTGGGTCACAAACTAATGTTCAAACCCATTTAAATTACATGGCTTTCCCAATCCCCAATATTAAAAAATCGTCAAACCGAAAAAAATCGCCAAAAACCGAAAAAAAAATCGCCAAAACAAAAAAAGCGTCAAACTAAAATAAAACTTTCAAACTAAAAAAATCGCCAAAAACCGAAAAAGACTTCAGAATGAAAAAAAGCCAAAAGTAACAAAATCGCCATAAAACGAAAAAATCCCAAAAGCGAACAAAAGCCAAATATTAGAATAACCGCAAAAACTAGAAAAATCGCTAAAAAAAACAACCGAAAAAAAGTTTACCGAGTATTAAATATATTCTTACATATTCTTTTAAATTCCTACATCAAGCAAGATATTTGATTATATAGTATAAAGTTCGATAGTATTATGTATTATGTAGTGTCCGTACGGAAACCTTCGTGTGCACTTTACTGAATTTATTATATAATAAATTAAAACTGTGCAAAAAATTAAAAGATTTTGTACTAAATAATTTGCTACATACTACATACATATGTATGTATGTACTTGTGACCCATTTAGGGACATCACTTTAAAACATAAATATGATATTTCAGTCAGATTTTGAAAAAGATATGTTACAGAATATAATTTTTTAATAAAAATAATAAAGAAATAAAAATATTCTAAATATTTTTAAAATCACCAGAGTATATTACAAATATTTAGATTTAAATTTTGTAGTACAGCGTCCTTTCTAAACGAATCAATTCAGTTTGGTCGTCTAGTAGACCAAACTTACACACGACAAAACTGTGTTTTAGTATTATGAACCACAACTGTTTTTTGGTTGAATAAACCAAATATCAAGTTCGACAGGAAAAAACAAAAAGTTGTAGAAAAATTATTGTTTTTAGTGTAAGTTCAAAGAAATCATACCAACTGGATACAAATATGTGTAGATTTATTTTATGACGACGAAAACGAAGTCACAATTATAGATGTGCTACGTATTAAAAAAAATTCGTGCGGGGGTCTACGCTGCAATTCGAAACGAAAGCAAATGCTTTCGAATTGTAATGTTAAAAACATACAAATTCGAAAGCATTTTCTTTCGTTTCGAAATACAGAGCAGACCTGATTCTAACCCCCTTCAACTACCCAATCCAAATCAAAATAATCAAAATAGGGAACAAATTCTTTAAAAAATTATTTTGGAAGACTTTTTAGTTATTTTTGGCAGAACAAATAATCGTTTTGTTATTTTTTGGATCACTTAACACCATAAATCTTTGCAACTTTGTGTTAGTTCCCGGTAACTGCCGATGCTGAAATTGTTAAAAAAAATATTAAGCATAACAAATATTTCTAGTTACGATTTTTCCACTTTTAATGCATTTAATATCGCACCAATTTGTAACTAGAAAAACCCAACCACAGGCCCAACTACTAAAAAGCAGTTGTGTATACTCAACGTTTTCCTCGACCAAACTTACGCAGAGTTGTAAATGACAGTACCAAAACACAACTGCAAAGTCAACTGTTAATTCAGTGGAGAATGGCAATGCATATTTATCAATCCCAACCAAACTATTTTAAAAGTTGAAAACCGTGATGGGGGCATACATTTATTAGTTTTCTACACTGAATCATGTACATATGTTTTATTTTAAAGCTCGAATCCTTAGCAATACGAATTTGTATAAAAGCTAACACTAACGTATCAAAGTAAAATGATAAGTACACTTGAACAGCCGTGTACTCAAACGAGGGCAGCGGGAATATAAGGATTGAAAGTAAAACAGTGGCTTTAAAAAATCGCCAAGTTGAAAAAAGTGAGCACAGTTATGCCGCAAAAAGCACTAAATTTAATACGAAAGGCACTAAATTGGCATAGCTGCTTTGTTTAGACAGACAACTTCTGTCTCTTCTGCATCAGTACTTTTTTATCAAGCATGTGTGTGCATATACATACATACACAGAAACTGATATATACATACATATATGTACAATGTACAAATATATCAGTGATCTGCAATGAATCATTTTTTCGCAATTCATACTGACCTATGAAATTTTAAATGCTCGTATAAATGCGTAGACATCGTTTAAACTCAACTACTCTGATGTACGCACACTCACAATAAGATTGATTTATAATATATATAATATATAAATGCTACGTCGACATCATAGTCATACCACACTCACACTCATAAATCACCTCAGTTTGATTACTAATTTCAGGAAAATACTTATACTACTCACATTGATTCAGCTTACTTAACTCATGCACGTATGTTTATTTAAAAGTTTAATCATTAAACAGTTTGCAAGTAGTATACAATAGTAGTAAATAGGCTTGTTTTGCAATTCCTGCAAAAACAAGAGAGAAACAAATAACCTCACAATAAGAACTTTAATGTTTGTATGCGAAGTTCGCATTATGAATCATACATATTTTGCATCGTCCATAGGCTTTGAGTTGAGGACAGTCGAAATCAACAACGTCATAAATGTTGCTAAGTATGAGTTCGATGTGCACTTCAAACTTTCGAGTGAATCTGATTCATAGACCACATTGAAATAAGTATGAGTGCGCATAAATACACGAAATTATAAATCATGATTCAACTCTGCTCACTTTTTCACTACTCATTGCTGATCTCAGATATATATCTATATGTATGTACGTATATTTGTATGTATTTTATATTGCTGAGTTTGTTCAGAATGTTGTTTGGCCACTTGAAGTTTTTTTTTGGATTGTTTTTGCTGTTGCTGTTTTGTATCAGCCGGTGTTTTGTTGTGCCACAGCCAACAAACTGTGTTTGCCACAAGATAAAATGTGAATAAGTATACACATGTACATGTACATATTGGAATGTATTTGTTGGCATGTATTATATAACACAAGTACGTATGTACATATGTACATGCCTACGAACATATGCATATTTACATACAAGCATACATACATATCTAAGCACACACGTGCATTCATCCAACCATTTATCTAACTATATTGTATATATGTATCTTTTTATTTATACACTCTTGCCTTTTGAAAACACCATCCTTCCGCTTAAGCAACACTTGTGTCTGCAGCATCAGCTGCTGCTGTCATTTAAAATACTATGTCGCGACCCTGGAAGCACATTGCTGCTGTAATATTTCGTAGGTATTTGGAACACCTTGTGGTTCAATTATTGAACACATAAATGAGATGATGCAAACACACATTTTAAGAACTATTAATATTATTACGGTTTTTCCTATTTCTGTATTTAAATATAAGACAGATGTTTATATTAGCTAAAACAATTACAAAGTTATTTTATACCTATTTGGGTTTCGTTTGTATTATTCTCTCATCTCAAATTGCCAGCTTCTCACAATTTGTTTCCGTTCGAAAAATTCGGAAAATGTAATTTGATATCTTTCACTTTTAATTTGTATTCAGAGAATTATTGGAATAGTTTAATTAAGTACACTTACAAAGGTAATATAACGCATTAAAATGTTCTACAAAAATATTCGCGTAAAATGTTATTATACGCAGCAAAAAATTACACATTACCATCAGAACTACTTGCCATATAATGACTTACTTTTCTGATTACCAAATTTCATTATTCGCTTACAAATCACATTACCTAAAATGAAAAAAATTATGTACAAATTGCTAAATGAGGACAATGATTTTTTTAGATTTAATAGATTACGTGAACAAGTAGCCAAATAAAAAAAGTAAGTACTTCTTCTCAAGAATCGATTATTTTAGTCTCACGCCTTGTTAAAATCAATAAGTTGGTAATCCAGTAGGAAAGTGCTTCCACCAAAAATGCTTAATTCCAAACCCGATTACCTTATTTTGAAATTTTTTGCTGGGTATGTATGTAACTGAATATAGCAAAGCTCGCTAACAAAATTAAAAAGCAGTAATCAGTGAAAACTTTAAGTGCATTGAAGGGTTAACTTGACACGTATGCCCATTTCTTGACTTGGTAATCAAACTGTAATTATTTATAAGTTCGAATTAAATACGAAATTGTGTTTTTGAGTGCATAATTAAATAATAATTCAATACCCAACCTTGTGTAATTAATTATTATCATCACGTCACGTCATATTTAATAAAATAAAAAATAAAAAAAAATAAAAAATATAAAAAAAAACATTCTCCTTATTTAGCAACTTATACGTTAATTGTTTAAATTTTAGGTAATTTGATTTGTAAGCGAGTAATAAAATTTGGTAATCAGAAAAGTTAGGCATTATATGGCAAGTAGTTCTCATGGTAATGTGTAATTTTTTGCTGGGTATATATACTCGTATGTATGTATTTCATTGGTGCCATAAAAAATCATCAGTAGACTTCAACCATACTTTTGAAAAGTTTCAAACCTCTTATCTTATGCACATACTTTCAAAAATCATTTGAGAATTTAGATAAGCTTGTGGAAAATCCAATATAATAAGCGAGTAGGCTCAGAAACTTATACAGAACACAAGATACGTTTTGTATTCGATTTGATTTATCTATTTGATTTTCCTACACCTTAATGCAATAAAAATATTATAAGGCAAAACGATAATTAAAATCCAAATTAAGCACTTATTAAATTTATTATTTTATTTTACTATATTCTTCCAATTTTATTTCAAAAATGTCGAAATATCTCAAAAATTGCATTACGATTGATACAAATATTTTTCATTCGGTTGACAAATAGGTGCAGTTTGCTTTATCTTGAGACCTCGCATTATTACAAAAAACATAGAAATAGTAAAAAAGGTTATAGTTATAATTAAGTGTTTGCACGTGATGAATTTAATAATTAATAATGAATGTAGAATGAATTCTTAAAATCAAGAACTTGGTCTCAATTCTTAAATTTTTAAGAACATGACCTTAATTTAAGATTTGTATTAAGAACAAAATCTTGCCTGAATTCAATCTTAAAATGAGATTTTATTTAAGATTACAATCTTAAATGCGATCTTAAAAATAATTATGATTTTATTCTTGTATCAAAAATTTTCGAATTTAACAGACTATTAAGATTAAAATGATTCGATTTGAAGCTTAAGATCTTGATTTCATCATTTTTTCCCCTTAGTGTCTTATTTTTGATACTAATAAGTTCTGATTTACAAACTTCATCTACGTGCTTTACAATTTTGTCAAAATAAAAACACAATTTAATTGTTAAATTAACTTAAAACGCGAACTCAAGACAAAATAAATAAATTTCTTTGGCTAAACCCATACAGTTCGTCTAAAACTCATGACGCAATTTATTTTGGCCTTGAAAAAGATTATAATAGTATATTTTCTTGATTAATCGCATTTCATCGATAATCGCGATTAATCGCATATTTTTTAATCGTAATCGCGATTATGAAAACCTGCGATTATTTGCAAACCCTAGTATGTAGGTATGTATGTGTAAACATGTCTGTACTTAAAGTAAAAATTCTTCAGCATTAGAAATTTATAAAAATTCTAAATTACATATTTGTAAATCCGATAGCATCACTGTCACCATTTTGATTTAATATTTATTAATTTGAATATATGAACATATGTATGTACATAACTGCCAGGATTTCATTTGTATGTACATAGCTCTCAAAATGATAACAAAGTGTTTAATCTAGTTGCAAACAAAAGGCTGAAAAAATATTTACATATCGCATACATACATACATACTTATATACATATGCAGATACGAGTACATACAGACATACATATGTAAGTATGTATGTATGTATAAAAAAGTGCTCGGGGAAATTACTCTTCTGAACAAACAAAAGTTTTATTACATTTAAATTATTTATGGCTTAAAATCCCTGCTCGCAAATTTAAAATATTTACAAAAAAAAATCTTCCTTAATCCCAGCAAGAAAATTTTTAAATTGAAAAGCAATTTTCAAATAACAAACTGATAACGATTCGAAATACACTTCTGTGCGAGCGCAAGTGTGTGTGTGTGTGTGTGTGACAGAGTTTGTATACGACAGGATGAGCAGGCGTGTGTCTCTGGCTGTGTGCGCTTTTCTGTTACCAAAGATAAACCGTTTGGTGTGATTTAAGCGTCAAATGCATAAATGGCCTGTTATTAAAAAAAATTCAAGATAAAGCAAAAAAAAAAACAGCAATAGAAATATTTTTGTATGTACATATGTATGTACATATGTATGTATTTATAAACATTTAAAACGAAATTCGATTTTTATTTCTATTTCCAAATGCCATATAAAAGTGTGTCAACGAAAAACATTTGCCACATGATGCCTCCTCTCAACTATGGAATTGGGGAAATTCCAGAACATACAACAATGATACAAAACTGCACATCTTATAGAAAAAAATTATATTGTATATTATTTAAAAAAAAGCACATTCATTTAAAACGAATTTGTACAGATTTTGGTGATAATGTGGCTGGTGAGGGAGGGGGTGGGGGTGGTAAAAGAAATGTTGCCAGATAAGTAGGACAAATCATTGAGAATACAATTAAAAATTATATCTTAGATTTCTTTTCTCCTTAACGGAATCATGACTTTTTAAATTGACTTATCCTGGTAATTCGTGCCCCGATAAATCGTAATTCCCGATAATTCGTAATAAAATGTCGATCCCTTGAAAAAATATCGTTAATTCGTAAAATTGCCATACATTTTGATGCCCTCGCTAATTCGTAATTTTTTTTTTAAATAATCACCCTTATTCCAGTTGTCGTCATCGACGTCACTTTAACACAACACCAAAAAATTCGGGCTTGTTTACTCGCTGTCGAGAACAATTTTGCGCAACTGACAATCTATTTTAATTCCCTACGATTTAGAAAATAGTATAAACCTGCAAACAGGAGTCAATTGTTTTCGATAACGGATATACGAGCACCGATTTTTTGGTGTTGTGTTAAATTGACGTCGATGACGACAACTGGAATAAGGGTGATTATCTTCTTTACCTTCTATAAATCGTAATTGTTTGCTAACTACCACTTATAATTCGTAATAAAAACAGCAGAAAAATGGAAATAATGATTTTTTGTTCACCGCCATTTTTTTGCGTGGGTTTTTGCTTTTGCTTGATTGTGTGTTTATTTTCTTACGATCAGTTTGTTAATGAATAATAAATAAAAATGTTTTTTTTTATCGTTTTAGTAAATAAATTGAAAACCCGTGTTAATTCGTATATATTTTATTTTAACCCCGTTAAATTGAAACCCCGCTAAATCGAAAACCCCTAAAATTCGTAAGAAATGGCCGGTCCCTTGAGATTACAAATTATCGGGATTTGACTGTAAATGATTTAAGTTTATTACCTGGTTTAACTTTATGAACGATAAAAGCTAGGACACACAATCCCACACAATAGTTCGAATTTTAAATAAATACAATCTAATGAATTTTTGGTTTCGTTTGAAAATTTGCTTAAACTCCAGCATTACAGGGTTGGATTTTCTCAATTGTGTAGAATAGTGAATTCTAGTCTTAAGAAAAGAATAAAACTAATACCAAAAAAAAAGTGTTGCCAGGTCCGACAACCATTTGACAATTTAATCCCTGTCGGCACACGCAACAGTATCAATGAGGAATCCTCAGGCAATTTCTAAATACAATTGAATAACTATAAAATTTGCAATTTTCAATCTTTGAAATCTGGCATTTCCACTACCAAACACGATAGGAAACCAATGCAGAAATACACACATCATTATTAATATTGAATTTTTTGTATGTACGAAATAGCAAGGATTTCACTTGTATGTTTGTATGTATGTGCGTAATGTATTTAGTAGCATGCCGCAGTGTTTTTATTTGTTATCTAACGACAAACATTTAAATTGAATATTTGTTGCCCATATTTGTACAAGCAAAAAAAAACAAACAAAAAAACAAAGTGTAATAAAATAAAAACTCACACTCAGACGCACATTCTTTGGAGAATGTTCACACATTGTTATTTGCTCATCCTCACTCTATCTGTGTGTGTGTGTGTGTGTGTGTGTGTGTGTGTGACTCTTTGCTATGGAATATAAGGCAGCTTTTGTAGCATTCAGGCAACACATACACACACACACACTTATCACACAAAAATATTGAACATTTTGATATCGTCCCATGTGAACGGAAAAGTAAACATTTTGCCCACCAACATTTCCCATACAAAATTTATTCATTTAAACATGCGAGATGTTTGTTTGCTTTGCACTTTTTTATTACTTTTTTTATTCGTTTAATTTTTATTTTTGTCTTTTTTTGTGCAATTCAGCATCATCAGACTTATACTGGCAATCTGAAGTGAACTTTTACAATTGCTGTGATTTTGTCAGTTATTACACTGAGAGAAAATATTTTTATAATACCTTCACAGAATATGCGTTAAATGAAATTTCTAAACAATCCCAGTTTCATATACACTACAGGCTGAAGATATTTTAAGTTGCAACTCTTCAAACCTCAATATTTTACCTGTAAAGAAATAAAATAAGAAAACACTTATTAAATCAACTGAGAATGAGATGAAATAATTAATAATATATATTATAATAAATAAAATAACATAAAATAAAATGAAATAAAATAAAATAGTATAAAATAAAATAAAATAAGATAAAATAAAATAAAATAAAATAAAATATTTTTGTCCACATTTCGATATTTTTTAGGAAAATTTTTGTTTTTTATAATTATTTGAAAAATTATTATTATAAATGATAACACAGATCAACAAAATGAAATTTATTGTGTAAGGTCAAAGGTTTCTAAGTACTGTGTATCAATCCCTCTAAATCAGTTTTATTGAATAGGCTCTGTATCTCGAGATTTTCCGTAATTAATAAAAAAGAGGATGCGGCATCACATAATTTGCATTTACTTGAGAACCAGTTCTTTGATCAAATAAAAAAATACACAGAAGGCTAGTAAACAAAATGACCTTTAAATTACGTCCTTATTAATTTTTTAACAGTATATAGTTTCGGAGATATTCGGAAAATTTTAATAAAAAAAAATAAATTTTTTCAAAATAAATTGAGAAAATCGTTTTTTAAAAGATTTATTACAATACTAATAATACCAGTATATCGTCGCTCTTTTAACTAACCGACCTAACTAAAATTTTTTGAAAAATTAGTTAATTCCACTACTCGACTTTATGAGTCATAATAGACCTTGTCAACAATTTTTAGGACTGTAAACATTACTGTTGAACCTACAAAAGTAAAACTATTTCAGAGGTTTCCATAAGAACGCATGTAGAAAACAATCATAAAAGCTGTACTCCTGTAAAATTTTACAAATGTTAGATAGGTCAGTTAGATAAAACAACGACGATATATGCTACCACTCAATTGTGAATAAATTCAGAATTAATGGAATGATTTTTAATAAATGTGGCTCATTTTATTTATAACATATGAATGTATCACAATTAATAATAAAATATAAAATTTTCTTCAATTTAAAATTGTAATGAGTCTTTTAAAAAATGATTTTTTTAATTTTTTTGAAAAAATTAAATTTTTTTGAAAAAATAAAATTTTTTAATTAAACTTTACGAATATGTCCGAAACTATAAGACTGTTAAAAATTAATAAGGACGTAATTTAAAGGTAAATTTGTTTTCTTCTTCCTTCTGTGTATTTTTTTTATTTTTATTTATTATCAAAGAACTGGTGCTCAAGTAAATACAAATTATGTGATGCAGCATCCTCTTTTTTCTTAATAACGGAAAATCTCGAGATACAGAGTCAATTCAAAAAAAGTAATTTATAGGCATTGGAGCTCAGTATCATATGTACGAAAATTTACTATCAAGGTACCGACCTTAAAAATCGTGTTGACCTGTGTAATTGAAGAAATTAAGAGTGAGAGATAGAAAAATTATTATTTAAATTTGTATAATATTTGTTTAATGTAATTTTTTATACAAAGATTTCATAAAGAGTATTTTTGTCCATCCGACGAAGGCATACTTGCATCCGCACACAACGAACACAAAATTAAAATACTGATTGACGATTTTATTTGAACGTCACCCAAAAAGCGTGAATTAAACGACACCAATACATATTCACCGATTGATGGTTTTATTTGATGGTCTCCTGGGCACTTAAGAAATCAATCTTAAATGGTATGCCATTAGTGAATGTAATTTTGACAACTGGCTGTATCTTGAAAACCGTAAAAACAAAAAATCACTAGGACCAAAAAAATCAACAAAATAAAAAAAACGCGAAAACTAAAAAAGTGCAAATTATAAAAATAATCACCAAATCCGGAAAAATCGCCAAAAATCTAAAAAAAATCCCCAATAAGAAACAAACAAAAATTCGCGAACAACAGTCTCACAGTTCACTTTACTGAATTTTTTTTTATATTTTTATTGGAACGAAAATTCGATAATCACCCACTTTGTAGATTCCAAAGAGAAGCTAATGGTTTTTAAACTTCTTGGTAATACGATTAATACTCTTTTCTGACAGTGTATTCATAATGCTACACAATGTCGTCTTTCTATTTCTCAATATCACCCCAGCCATAACCTGCAAGTGATTTCAAAGCAAACACTTGCAAACATATTTTATGTTTAACGCACACACATACACACTTCCAAACACACACACACACACGTGCGCTTATACACACAATTGCTGGCGCACAAATACAACTTTTGCCAGCACACATACTTTGTAGTCATTTGGTTATAATCGGGAGTCTGTTTTATTTGCCACATCAGCAGTTAGAATGGTAATGGCAGCTCTAGCAAATGTTACCAATAAAAGCAAAAACAACAACAACAACAACAACAACAACAAAAATATTAAAGGCAGCAACAGCAGGATTTTGTGAACAGTTGTGCGGACAATTTACTTTTCCAACACCACGAGAAAGAAGTAAACGTTTTTAATTTTTTTCTTCTCTCTTTTCCCCTCTCTTTCATTTCCTTAAAAGCCGCTGCTTCCATGACAGACGCACTCACACAGAATGTGCGAGTGTGTTTTTTGTTCGCAAAGCTGTCACTGGCACACATCGCACTCCCTTTGGAGCAGGCAAAGCGGCCAAAGCCAGTCGTTTGTAATTTTATTTAAGTTTTTTGGTGTTAGTTTGTTTTTTTTTGTTTTTTTTTTTGCCTCTGTGATTTCCCAATTGCTGCTTATATGAGTAAATCTCACCTAATGGCGTTTTTCATCATTTGCCGCCTGATGCTGCTGTTGATACAGTTTGTTGGCTCTGCCATAAAGCTGTGCTTGCTTTTACTTTTGCTGTACATAGTAAAGGCTCCTGCTGTTGCTGCTGTTTTGTTCGTTACTAAAGCTTAAGTTTCGTTTGTAATTTTTTTCCTTTTTTTTACTTTATTTTTTTTTTAATATTTAGTTACAGTGGGTTTGATTTTAGTTCAGACATTTTAGAGTTGGTACTGCCAGAAAGTTTGCCTGAATTTTCGTGTTTTATTTTTTAGTTGAAATAAAAAACATCTTGCAAATGGTGTCAATTGCTATGAAGTTGGATGTATGCGAAAGATAATTATTTGCAATTTTCAATTGAATGTTTATTATTACTTTTTTATATTTTTTTTAAGTAGGCACTCATCAATGCCTACTATTACTACACCGAAAGAATTTTGCTTCATAAATCCAACGAAACAATTTCATTAGATTTTTTTTTTCACAAATCTAATGAAAATTTCACGAATATTGTGAAAGAATTTCATTTTAATTGCTTCGTTGGTATTCTAGTTTCGTATCAATATTTCATTGGAGTTATGACAACAATATTTTCTAATTATTAAGAAACACCTTTATATTAAAGAAACATTTCCAGTTGTTGCTCGAAATAATTAAGTAAAAAGTTAAATTCTTTAAAACTAAAAAAAAAATAATAAAATATACAGCAATTTAGAATTTCATTTTAGCTATGAAATGTATTCGTTGTCTCAATGAAAATTTCATTGTAGTCACGAAAGTCTGATAAATGAAATGTACATATTTCAACAGTTGTCAACCAAAAACTTGCATCAAAGGTAGTTCTGTATGATTGTTCTTGTACTCTTTATATGCTTATTTAAACATACAGTTTCAATTAAGTTATTTCGTTGTTTAATAAAGTTATTTCACTGTTTTTGTGAAGTTATTTCATTGTTTTAATGAAATTATTTCGTTATTTTAATGAAATTATTTCGTTGGAAATTATCTCGTTGTTTTAATGACACTATTTCGTGGTTTTAATGAAATTATTTCGTTGTTTTAATAAAATTATTTAGTTGTTTCGATGAAGTTCTTTCATTGCATTGATGACACTGTTTAATACATTTGATGTAGTTTTCATTAAATGTAGTTATTATGTAGTCTGTATCGAACGGAAATGTGTTCGAACTCTAATGTTAATAACATAAAAATTCGAATAGTTTCCGTTTCAAATTGAATTACATAAAAACCCCCCGGTTTAATTAATCTAACGAAACGTGACGTTGGTTGAATTTTAATGAATTTTTTTATTGGATTAGTGTCGAAATTCATAGAAAAAATTCTTTCAGTGTACTATGTGTTACCTTCATTAGGAAAGATAAAGTAATAGAGAATACGAGTACACGTGGTGAGAGAAGAGATTCTTTTACAACTCTGCGTTTCGCATCTTTTTTTTAACAGGGTTTATTTATTACTGCTGATATCAATGAGATGCATTAAGTTTTCGAAGCTGTGTTAGTATTAGTATATTAGTATTGCCAATGATTGTGCTCAACAAGACCGAGGCAACGGGTATTTTAGTATTTGGATATTTTCAGAAATTGTCTACGATATTGCCTGCTAGCACGATTTACCCTGCTTTTATAGTTATAACAACCACGTTTAATTATTACAGCTCCTGAAAAAAACATTTCTAAGGAATCCTAAAGTTTCCTTCCATTAAAAAAACCTCTAAAATATTATTATTAAAATATTTAAATTTTGTTTAAACCTACTGTATCTTCATGACTAACTTTGTAATCAGTATCTTATTTTTTTCAGTTTTTCCAAAATGCGTGTGTGTTTTCGTCATAATTGTATTTTCTGCTGAGAGTTGTTGAAGTCATGAACAAACATGCACTCGAAGCATTCCCAATGTTTGCTGGTGTTGGTATGGTGGTTGCGTTTACCCAGTTGACCAAGACTTTCATTATTGATATCGCTTTCGAATATATCTCTAACACTTATCGTTTAAAACTATCGAGAGTGACACTCAAAAATGAATCGAAAAAAGTTCACATGTCACTGAGTTTTGCCCCAAAAAGCATTCGTTATCGAAGTTTTAGTAACAATATAAAAATATCAAATATAGAATATCAAACTAATTTCGATATCCCAAAAAGGCAACAGAAAAAGTAAAAAACTACATAATTTTATTTTTTATTTATTTATTTTTTAACTTACTTATTTTATTTTATTATATTTTTATTTTATTTTATTTATTTTTTAGTGCCTTAATTTACGCTGCAGGATTTGAACATGGTACCTCCTTATAACAGACTAACACAGATCCACTATGATATCGTGGCAATTTTTTGCTGTTCAATTATTGCACATACGTATTTATGTGTTCTTATTTTATTTTTTAACTTACAAAGCTGTCATGCATGCGAACTTGGTACCTCTAGACTAACAGGCTGACACACATTCACTCGGCTACCGTCACACATTCGAAAAACAATCGAGAGAAGTTCTAAGCTCGAAGTTTAAGCGAACATTCGAATTTTCTTAGATTAGCGAACAAATATCGAAGAATTTTGTTTGGAAATTTCTTCGCTTTAAGGTATCAATACACTGCATGTTTTTGATTGTGTTTTTTCAAGTTTACAATTCACATGTTTTTCTTGTGTCTGTCAAACTCGATTAATTTACATACGGCCATGATTGTTTACGACAGCCGCTGGAAATTTCTTTGATAGCGTTGCTGAAGTGCCGTCGTCACTGAAGTACCGGCGTCACAAATATTTATTTAAGTTTTTTTCTTTTTAATCTGCAAAATATGGAGCTGGTGTCAACACTTCTTATATACTTTATATCATTATTATTAAAATTTTAAAATGAGATAAAAAATAGTTAATTTATCACTAATACATACATACTTCAAACGGACGGCTAATGATATCGGAGACATTCAAACGTCGATAAATGTTTTCACATGGCATAAGACATTTGAAAACACATGTGTGAACATAAGAAAATAGAACATGCTCTAATTGAAAATTTGTTTTATGTTTTTGCTTGTGTATCTTACACAAGCAAAGTTTTTGAGGTCACAAACTACATGTTTCTACCGAATTATCTAAAATTTGACAGGAGCAATGTAAAAAACATGTAGTGTATAGGCACCTTTAGTGAGCCTTCGTTTTTATCGAATCTCAGGTCAAGTGGGTAACACATGTACGTGTATAGCTCTCTGTATGTGTGTGTTAAGCGCTAGTGCCAACAGTTCAATTCATTTAGTGACTTTTTCTTCCTAAAATTCCTTTTTATTTTTAATTTTGGTTGCTTATTTCCTTCTTCAATTAAAGTTTGTATGTGTAAATAACTTAATGTTTGCCCGCTTTGTGTGCGAGAATAAATGAATTAGTGTTTGTATGTTTCTGCAAGATATTTTTCCAAATGCTTACGTAGTGTGTTTGTTATAAGACGGCGCACACTGGGGTGTAATAAAGAAAATATGTTGTCAGGGGTTGTCAGATCTTGAAATTTTATCAGATCTGACAATGTATTGACAATAAAAAATTGCCAGCACAAGGTTGCATCGACACTGTCAGAAAATGTTATTGCACAGACGATTGAGAGCATTTTCAGTCAAAATAATGTTACTACTTCAAAGGTTGTCATATACAAAAATTGTCAAATCTGTTGGTAGGGTTAGGTATTGCCATACTCAAAACATTTGACAAAAATTGCCTATTATCAATGGTATGTGCTGGTGTTAAATATATAGAAAGGAAAAACATAAATTATTATGGACCACAAAGAAGCAAATTCAACAACTTAACCTGCACATATAGTATAATATTATATTTTTTTCACTTTCCATTAAAAGCAGAATTCTCTAACAATGATGCCGTTGTCAGATGCATTATCTCCCCGCTCATCTGACAATAATAAAACTTCTGACAAATACCTGACAATAATTTGATAAAGGCAACGAAATGTGTTTACACGATCGACTTAGAAGCTGCTGGAATTATTGGTCGCCACGTTTTTAGAAATGACTCCGGCAAGATTATTTCCACCAAAATTGAAATGATGAACAGCTTAAATTTAGAAAAGATATATATTTTCCGCAAAATATATATTTTTTACACATGCCATTTCTATTATATATGTACATACATATTACTAAAAACCAAACAATTTCGCAATCTCTTACATACATATGTATATAGCAAATATTTTTTCAACTTCGAGCCACTGTGCTAAGGATATTTACCATAATTTGTTTGCTTTCATTCCTAGATGTTTTAGAACATTTCTCACTTTTATACAGACCAGCATGTGCTGATGGCAGTAATTATATATTTCTGTGCTCGTTCCTAAAATTTATATATTTTTAAAACATTTTTTTTTGAATTCTCCTCCATGTACTTAAAATATGCCAAATAATTTTGGTAATTATATTTACAAAAAAATTTTTGTAAGAAAAAGAAAAAATAACATTGCTGCTGCTAAACATTTTTTTTTTGGAAAAGTGGTTTGTGTCTGCATTGAACAAATTGTTTTTTTTTTGTTGCATTAAAAATTATTGATTAATTACAAAAATTTATCAAAGATCACTTTTAATTTTTAGGGTTCCGTAAACTAAAGACATTTTGTTTTCGCTACGATGTCCGTATGTCTGCGTGTGTCTGCCACAATCTGTCTTCTCGAAAACCCTAAGAGCTACGGACCTGAAATTTACGCAGAATATGTATGGGCTTTTACCGCTACAAGAACATATACATATATGACAGTTAAAAATTAGAGTGTGTTCGAAGTCGAAATTGATATTTAAAAAATCTAAATATTAAAGGGTATTCCAACAGTATGTATGTAATTTTGACAACTTGGAAACTTTAAGAGGCAAAATCTTGAAATTTTCAAAACACTAAAACTTAAAAATTTTAATATTAAAAAAAATCCGAAACTAAATATCGCCAAAATTAAAAAATAAATAAAATAAATTGCTTAAATGCAAAAAACTTACCAAAAATCTAAAATAGCACCAAAACGAACAAATGCGCCAAAAACTAAATCGGCAAAACGAAAATAATAAATTGCACAAACTAAAAAATTGTCAAAAATCGCAAAAAAGCGCTAAAATTTTTAAAAACTGTAAAAACAAAAAGTTCCAAAATTAGAAAAATCACCAAAAACTGAAAAAATTGTCAAAACGAAAATTTTTTTTCGTTTTAGAGTTCTTTTCGGTTTAAGGCGTTTTCTTTAAATTTTTTTTTTCAATTGTTTGCGTTTATTGGTGATTTTTTAGTATTGACACTTTTTTTCTTGTTTTGGCAATTTTTTTTTTTTTGGTTGTTGACATCTTTTAATTTTTGTGATTTTTTTTATTTTGGCGATATTTCTAATTTTGGAAATTTTTTCATATAGGCAATTTTTTAGTTTTTGGCGATTTTTTCAGTTTTTGTTGTTTTTTTCATTTTGGCAATTTTTTATTTTTGTTAATTTTTTTTCTCGTTTTGGAGACTTTTTTTGGTTTTTGCGTTTTTTTAAATTTTGGTGATTTTTTTTTTTTTGCTTTGGCGATTTTTCTAACTTTGGAGATTTTTTTTCATCTAGACGATTTTTCTTTATTTAAGTAGATTTTTTTCGGTTTTTGACGTTTTTTCATTTTGGAGACTTTTTTCATTTAGGCGCTTTTTTAGTTTTGACACTTTTTTTTCTCATTTTGGCATTTTTTTTTCATATAAGCAATTATTTTGATTCTGCGCTTTTTTGGAGTTTTGGCTATTTTTTCGGTTTTGGCGGTTTTTTTTAATTTTGACAATTTTTTTATTTGGGTGATTTTTTTAAAATTTTTTTTTAATTTTTGGCGAATTTGTTCGTTTTGGCAATTTTTTTACTAATTTAAAACGCCTTTTTTCTTCAAAGCAAAAGTTTATTTTTGGTTATAATAAAGAAGGAGATGACATAAATTCAAGCTTGGTTTAAATATTATTATTCAGTATCTCTTTAAAAACCATTTTACATTTAAAAGGCTTTTGGACAAGTTTTTTTACATAAGTTAAAAAAGAAACGTTTTGATAAAGAATTGATTATCTGTCTAATTAGCAGCAAGTTATTATTATTTTTTAAATCAATATTCCTGGAAATTTAATCTATTTATTTTCCCCTTTCAATTTTTCGACAATAGCATTTAACAGCTGTCTTTTCCACGACAACAAGTCTTTATATTATCCAATCATTATCGTTGTTGTCGCCCACACTTACAATTGGTTTTGTTAGAATCATTGTACAAGCATGTGGCAACAATGACAAATAGCTAGTTGTATACATAGCTGTGTGTGTGCGTGTGTGTGTGGCGGTAAGAGCAATTGCAGCAAACAAAGCAAATAAACATATTGCTATCATCTTGTTCTTAATGCTTCGTTGAATGTTTGTGCAACAAGAATGCATCAACAACATGCATTAAATAACATTATCAAATGGTATGGATGATGTTAAATATGCAGCTATAAGCAAGCATCTACAGCAGCAACAAAAAAAGAACAATAACATCAACCATATTCAACAACCACATAAACATATCATTTCTAGCGTTTGTATGTCAGTGGTTAATATAGGGTTTCTCAAATAATCCAAATAATTAAGCTTTTTTTTGCAGTAATATTTTTAATTATTTAAATAGACAATTTGGGAATTCAATTTCTTAAAAATCTGTGGCAATACGGAAAAGTGCTTAAGTCATATTGACAGTTTTGTTTGTAAGAGAGCACATTTAAATTTTCAATGCGATTTTCAGAAATTTATTTCTTTTACAGTTAAATTGGGAAAGACGGTGTTAACTTTTATTTCTCTTTGGAAACATTGGTCTACACACAATAAATAGTATATTAAATTTAAAATATATCAAAGTATAATAAAAATTAAGCTATTATTCCACAAGAGATTACACTGTGTGACAAATTGAGATGAAACCGAAATACCTGGGACCTGGGATACCTATTTTTCTGGTAGGTATTTTCGAGTATAACAATAATCTGTAATTGAAATTTTCCAAACACATCAAATATCTTGAGTTACGGGTAAGAAACGGTTTTTCGTACCCGTAGGCACTATATATAAATAATTCAAAAGGTCTTAGTCTCTTCTTTCTAAATCCGTTTATAAATTTAAAATCGGTTGATATTTAACTTAGTTAGAAGTTGATAAGTGCCTACGGATAAGAAAAACCGGATTTTTACCCGTAACTCAAGATTTCGGAGGTGTTTGGAAAATTTCAAATACAGATTGTTGTAATACTCGACAATACCTACTACCAAAAAAACAGTAACACTTCGCAGGTATTTTTGTTTGTCACACTGTGTTATAGGTCGAAAAAACATAAGCAGCAAATTATTGTGCTAAAACTTCCTAAGAAAAATCGTTTAAAACAATTGAGATTTTGCCCAGGAATAGTTTGAATATAAAGAATGCAATGGTGCCATTATCGCGAAATCTGCTTATCTCGAGTTAAGCACTCTATCCTCTTCACCATGGATTTGTAGGCAAAATGTAAAGCCTTAATTTTTGGAAATTGTAAGTACTTCCCACTGGTGAGTACATAGTACATACAATTTTTTGCATTCTACTAAGCAAAGTTTTTGCTGGGATGTTCCTGTGCCCAATCCATCAATATATTTGTATGAACGCACAGCGTTGCCAGAGGCTTTTTGAACGAAAATCATCATTTGCCCCAAAATAAAATCATATTTTGACGAAGTCCAATTTTATTTTAAAACAAAAAAAGTAACAGAAATAAAATTTCAACATTTACAGGCGATGTGGGAAGAGATATTACTTATCAGCACGAAAGGTTTTTGACACTTTTGTCCGAGGACTAATCCCACGATGTCGTCCACGTTCGACTTGTTGCACTCTTACATACAATTGAAACAAAAACAAATTTTAATATATTTTTGTTGTTTCAAATGTATAGTACATACTTAATCGTGCATAATCGTGCACAGAATGGTGATTTTATCATAATTTTAATGATTTTTTTTACCAATATGTACATTAGAGTTGCCGTTATTTATTTTTTTTATTTCTTATATTCTCTCCCCCCAAATTTGTTCAGTTTTATGTAAATAAAAATAAAAAAAAATTTAATTTTTGAGAGGCGTCCGCCTCTCAAAGTTGACCCTCAAGCCCATTTGATCAATGAATTTTTGTTTTAGTTTTCTTTTGACTATATCTATATGTATGTATTAGTTAATTTAATATACAATATCTCTTATTTTACATGCTTAATACAAATAATATCCATATAAATGTAATTTTGGTACCCAGCTAAAAAAATATGTATGGAGCATATATGATATGCCATATATGGTTCGGATCCGAAAAATGAGGGTATATGGCCATATATGATTATATATATTCATACATTTTCATACATGTGTGTGTAAATTCCCTCTACAGTATGCAAAGTTCATATTCATACACTCTTGATTCACAAAAGCGCACTGCTGTGCAATAAATTAAATTACTAAAATGAATTTTTTTTAAGACTTAATAGAGAGAGGTTGTATTTAATGAAACATTTATTTGGACAAATAATTTAAAACGGACTAAAAGTCATTTTATTCATCAAAAGGTGAATCAATTATTTAAAAGACACATAAATCATATTCGTACATGACATTTAGCTTAAGAAATCAGATTAAAAACTAATGCAATTAATTATAAAAGAAAAAATAATCCCTCTAACAATAGTTTTCAATACAGTAATATGAACTTTGTTTCTTATATAGAGAATTTTGTTATTTTTATAAAATTAATGACTGGATTATCCTTTCGATTATTTGATATATTAAATAGGGCCACAATGTATAAAATCATACAAGAAAAAGTTTTTCTTTTTTAAACGTTGAGGGTATGCATATGTATAAACTTTGTATCCGTATGTATTTTCTAATGGATTTCCAATCCAGCATTGATAAAATTCCAAACTTTTTTGATTGCAAAAACGATATTACGTGAGATATCATGTATGTATACATTCTTATATGGCTCCATATATAAAATATATATATGGATCCACATATGAAGAGCTTCATAATTAAATTTTCCTATATGAGCTCATATATTATAATACATTTCATATATTAGTCCATATATTAGTTCATATATAATAGTTTTGCCATGTATAATCCCATATATTTCCATACATGAATTCATACATATTCATATATAGTTATATACATTCATATATTAAAAATATATGGACCATATATAATTTTTTTAGCTGGGTATATAAAATTTTTGGTATTTTGTTGGTCACTTTCTTGATTATTTTCTAAAATATTAATTTTAGCAAAAAACTTTGTTTGATACCTAATGTCGTTGACTAGAAGGGCTAAAATATTAGCTTATATCATGATTTTTAAAAGTGATAGTCGTCATATGCAAACAAATTACATTCAAAATGGGCCTGAAGGCCAACTTAGATGGGCTGACGCACCCCCTAAAAACAACTTATAGCTATGATTTTTTATTTTTATTTTTTTACACAAAACTGAACCGATTTGGGGGAGAGAATATAAGAAATAAAAAAAACAAAAAAATAACGGTCACTCTAATGTACATATTGTTAAAAAATCATTAAAAATATGATAAAATCAACATTCTGGCAACGCTGTGCACGATTATGTAGGTAAGTATGTTCATATACATACATACATACATATGTAGGTATATGAATTTGTGAACGTATGTAAATATGTTGCCAACATTTATTTCATCATTGATGTAAAATTAAAATTTTGTTTAATTACTCAAGCTTATAAATAACACTACATCATTATCGTCATCATCTCATTGCATTATTCTACAAAAACAACAACTACAACAACAGCAACAAAAAATTACTTATGCATGCAGATAGGGGCAAAAAACACATACGAGATATTTAACAACAACAATGCTTGTTCATTTATTCATACGGACATGCTGCATATGTATTTACAATTTACACACATTCACGAATAAATAAATACATACAAACAGATGAACATTATTAACTTTATCACACGTTCGTACATCCAGTCATTCATTCATTCATTCATTCATTCAGGATTATCGTACACATTTCAGCTAATGGACGCATGAGAAAATCGGACATAAGTGCATCTGGCTCTTTTTTTGTGTGAAAATGATTGTTTTTAAGACACAATTATTAAAGAAATAAAATCCCTTTCTGTGTTTTGAAATGTGAATTCGTACAGGAAGACCTTCATATACGAAGAAACAATACGACGAAATAACTAATAGGGCGTTTACATCTGCTGCACGATATCTGGCAGATTTCAATTAAAATATATCAAAATCTATCTATTAACATTTATCAAAAAAAATTATTGTGCGTTTACATTTAAGCAAAATCTAGTACTTACAATATTTTGGGAAAAGTCTAGTAGATTTCCCACAGAAAACAAAATTTACCTTATCGCTAGATTTTGTCAAAATTTACTTAAATTCTAGTAGAACTTAGTGATGCAACAAATTTTTTTTTTCAAATTCGTACTGAAAAGTCAGTTTTTGATAAAATAAAAGGTGTGTGAATTGGCTCCAAGGCAGTTGTTTTTTATGGTTCCGTACACCTGTCCGTCAAAGGGTGTTTTGTCGAGAACCGTAAGAGCTGTGGAGCTGAAATTTTTACAAAATGTATAGAATTTCGGCCGCTACAATAAACCAGTTAAAACTTAAATGGTGTTCCAAAATGAGCAACAAACAATTTTAAAATCCCATGTTATATACATACATTGTATATAGACACTTGAAATTTGCAAAGTTGGTGTATTTTTATACAGAATACAACAATTAATATTAAAATTTAAAAAAATCTAAATTAAAGGGTATTCTAACCATTAATGTAATTTGGACCATGTAATTTTGACAACTCACTATATCTTAGAAACCGTAGGGGGCAAAATCTTGAAATTTTTAAAAACGCTAAAACTTAAAAATTCCAAACCGAAAAAATATCGCCAAACTACAAAAAATCTCTAAGACTAAAATAAATCACGAAGAACCAAAAAAATTGCAAAAATATAAAAAACGATAAAAACTGAAAAAAAAGCGCCAAAACTAAAAAAAATTGCTAAGACTAATAAATCGACAAATAAATCTTGGAAACCGTAAACCATGAGGGACACACTTTTGAAATTTTCAAAAACGCTAAAACTAAAAAATTTCAAAACTATAAAATCGCCAAACCGAAAAAAATCGCCTAAAATTGAAAACATCGCCAAACTAAAACAAATCTCTAAATCTAAAATAAATCGCGAAGAACCAAAAAAATTGCCAAAATGAAAAAAATCGCCAAAATAAAAAACGCCAAAACCCGAAAAAAAACTGAAAAAAGCGCAAAAATTTAAAAAAGGCTAAAACTTAAATAAATCGATAAAACCGGAAAAAACTAAAATAAATCATTAAGCACCGAAAAAATTGCCAAAAAGAAAAAAAGCCCCAAAATTAAAAAAAAAATTGATATAACTTAAATAAATCGACGAAACCGGAAAAAACTTCAAAAGTAAAAAAAAAATAGAACTAAAAAAACCAAAAATATTATAAGGCTAAGGTTCGTATATTATTGTGTGCCCCTGTGGCTGAGTGGTAGCGATGCTATCCTCTCAGTCCAGAGGTCGTGGGTTCGATTCCCACCATAGACTCTGGGTGTTTTCTGCAGACAAGCTAATCGCTTTGCGGGTTGTGTTTGTTCTTAAAAAAAAAAAAAATTACATATGGGCAACAATTTCACTATTTTGTAGCGTGCTACAGCAAGCAATTAGCCTTGTATTTCTGAACAACGCGACTCGATTTTTCTTAAAATTTTACTTAACGTAGAGCTGCTGACGGCTTACACAAATATATAAAGAAGTAAAAAAAAGTTTAGTTTTCGTTGAAAAAACATGAATTTTTGCTTGGTGTCGCATGCTACAAAAAGTTGACATTCCTGTGGAAATGTCCATATATAGTGTCTGTATGAAATCCCTCGTGTGCGAGTCATAGTGGAACTTTAATGAATTAATTTCATTGTAGTTTTAGAAAAATTTCACTTAATAGGTTTGTTAGAGAGAGTTTAAATTAAAAAAATTGTTCCCAAATATTTTACTTTAAGGTCCAGTTTTTTACTAGTCAGTTAAACTTAGTTTAACATACGTTTGAGTTAACCAAGAAACAAAGTTAAACGGGTTTTAACCATTCATGCTGTTTTTCAGTGATGGATTAAAAGTTGCCAATTTAGCTAGAAATGCCATAATTTGTCTTCAATATAGATATGGCATTCTTGAAAATATTTCATATAAATAGGGCAACACTCAAAACGCGATATGACTATTATTTAAGTTTATATTAAACAACTTCCAATAAGTGTTTTCTGAAATTTTGAAGAATTAAAAAAAAAATAATATGGACTTATTGACGCTCCAAGAATAAACTACAAAAGAACATCAAATTTTATATCCAATGAAATATTTGAAAGAATTCCAAATTAATAATACACATAAAAATTATTTGGACGTGTTTTTATCTTTCTTAGTTTTCTTACAATTGTCCTATCCAAGTTATTCTGGTTTCATAATCACTAAAATATTCGTCGTCATAACAAGCATCCATTTTATTTATGTATGAATGTATTTATTTATTAAAATTTTCAGTAAAACTGTTTTTTTCAATTGCATAATATTTATTTTATACATACATACATATTTATTATTTGACACTTCTAAACTATAGTTAACTGACAAGTAGAGTTTATCTTTATATTAAAAACTAGCTCTAATTGTATATTCTTGTTTATTATTTTTCTTTTTTTATGCAAGATGCGCGATATACAGAAATGGACCACAGAATACACTGCAAGTTTTATTGAACATATTAAGCAAATCTATACGCAGCAGATTGATAGTTCTAATGCCAACTCATCCAAAGGCCTGCAATAAAACACTCCAACAAAAATATAACATGTGTATTTTGTTCTAATTAATAGAATTATTGAATTAACTAATATTTTAATTCAGTGTTATTTCAAAATCAATCAAAAAGTTTATTGAAATATACAAAAAAAAAATACACTTTTCGTCTTATGATGAAAAAGATTGAATCAATCAATTACTTAACCCCTTATGCAAAAAAATATTTTACTTTAGCTTTAAAGTTCATATTAGTTGCCAAGCACTTTAAGACTAACATTGTTTTGTTAAGAATTTATATGCAAAAGACAACTTTAATTATTTTGTGATTTAATAATAAATACTGGTAACACCACCGTGTTCAACAACCACTTCACAAGCTTATTATGTACAAAATTGAATAAAATTTCATTCGGGTATTCAAATAATTTTTTTATTTTATAAAATAAATTTTCATTTTCTTGAAGTAAAGCAACCTAATTTAAACAATATGAGCTTCTGACATGGTAGGAAAACAGATAAACATTTCTATGAAGTATACGTTAAAAAAATATGAAGAACAAATAAGAATTATCACAATTTCTTTTATTCGAATGAAATGAGTATTTGAATATCCAGCTTTTTTCGACTTGTTTTGATTGTACACAGAAAAAAGTAAAAACAAGATTCAATTAAAAAAACAAAGATTCAGTTAAAAAATTAATTAGTTTTCAACCAATCACGGAAAACTAGTAGTAGTATTAACTCATCCATTTTAATTGAAAATTTTTTTGTTTTTTTTTTCAATTAAAAAAATATTACATTAACTAAAAATTTAATTGATGGTTTTCTAAAGATTCAATTAAAATTTAATTGAAATATTTTTGAAGATTCAATTAAAAAATTAATTGAAATACTTTTTAGGATTCAATTAAATAACTTATTAACATTTTCTACAGATTCAATTAAAATATTAATTGAAATATAAAAAATTTAAGAGTATAAGAATATAAAAATTTGTAAAAATACATATAAAAAATGTTATGTACATACATATGTATGTATGTATATATCTCCATATAAAAAATTTACAAAAATGGAAACATTTGTGTATCGTACCAAAAACCTAACTGATGCATCGCTTGGCTTTTGAAGTTTGAATGGAGGAAAAAAGTACAATGGCCGTATCCGGTCTTGCGTAAGTGTAAATGCAGAATATTTTATGATTGGATTTTAAAGAAAGGCTTCGATGATTTCCATATCTACTTACGCAAGACGTTTTGCATCGAACCCCTAATACCGCCAATGTACTAACTTTACCATCCACATTTGGTCTATAAGCTTGAATTTTTTATTATAATTGTCTTGTTATTTCTCAACAAAAGGGAACAAAATGAATTTCTGTTTTTTTGATTTTCATATTTAATTTTTATTCAACTTATGTCAAAATTACTAAGAATCAAAAAAAAATATTAAGCTGAGTAGTTTTTTCTCCCATATAAAATATCAAACCCAATTAAAAGATTAATTGAGTATTTTAATTGAAAATATTTTTTCAAAACAATGTGGCATAATACAAAAAACAGCTCGATTTTCATACATAAAAACAAAAGTTACATTATTTACATACATACATACATACATACATACATACATGTAAAAATTGTTACCCATTTCAGAGTATTCTGAGTTAAGCTCTGTTGATAGCACTTTTTTGTTAGAGCAGCAAAGTCAATTAAAATAAACATATATTCAATTAAAATTTTAATCAAAAGTATTATTTTTTTTAAGCAATCACTTAATTAAAAAAATTCAACAATAATTTTTTCTGTGTATGTGCACCACTAAAACATTTCTGTACAATTGTATATATTTTAATACTTTTCTTATGGATTTTACCATGTATTTTGAATCAGTTGGATAATTTGATGATGTTTTCCATTACATGACAGAAATAGTAAATCTAAGCTAAGAGCTAACAATTCTAGCTTCATTTTCAAATGTATCATGAATCAATATGTGTTATATTAACAAAAATATTTGAGGTACAAAGTACACATGTTGAAATAAAAATATCAACTTAAAGTAGTCTTAACGAACGTGGGTGCCTACTTTAGAATTTTGATATAATTTTTTTAATAAAACTTTACTAAGCATTGCTTGGTAAAGCTTTGTTAAGTTATTCTGGCATAGGACCTTTAATTAATATTAAACGACGAATGTATATAATTGCAGGAAAACTGATAATAAATTTGTCTGCATATTTTTTAATTTCTATTTAATACAAATATAAAAACATAATAACAATTGTATATCATATATTTGCTTCTTATTGCAGAAGCTAAGACATAATTTGCTGCTCCTTAACACAATCCCAGCAGTCTTTTAGCAAATCCTTGTGCACATCACAGTTGACGTTTCATTTCCTTTTGTTTGGCTTGGTCATTTATTTCAATACTTTATTTTATTTTTAGCCAAAGTGGCGTTTACGTCATTAACAACAGCCTTTTAATTGTCTGCTGGCAGGCCTGATATTTGCACATTGTGTATCGTTGTCAATTGTAGCTGCTCCTGTCGCTCGCTCTATTTTTGTGCAGGCTTTGAAGTATTTAATTTTGTTGGCGATATAAAATGTCAGTTGCCAATGAAAAGCACTATATGATGCCGGCAAAAATTAGCCCAAGGGATTGTTAACGTTGATTTTGTTTAGTAAATTTTCCTCTTTCCTTCTGATGTGATAGTTGTTCATTCGTCGTGCGTTTTAATTGCAGCTCGTGCTGACTATTTCTGCCTTTGATAGGTTTAAATGTAATTTTATTGGAATAAAATTATATTTAACAAATTAAAATTAACTAAACAAGAAGTTTCTGGTGTTGAGAAGTGCAAAGTTGTTTATAGTTTTGCTTGATCTTATCATTTTAGGCTTTAGATGGAGCAGTTTATTTTAAATTAAATTTTTTCTACAATATAATATAAAGGCTGGTACTCACTATCCTACACAAACGCACAATTTACTAAAAAAATACAACCCTGATGTAATGAATTCATAACTGATAACTCAAAAAATAAAATTTATGAGTTAGTGATACATATTGTGTAAAAATTTAATACAAATATCTTGTTTACTCAACTCTCGACAGAGAGTGTAAATTTTTCTGGCAAATTGTTTTTTTTTTGAGTGTTATGACGATATGAATAATAAAATTGTGTGAAACCGCACGTTAATATTCGAGTTATTAGCTATGGGATATATTTTGGTCACACCCGTCAGATCAGTGGATGTCAAAAATAAAAAGTAAAACCCAAACAAATCAAGAAACTTAAAATTAATAAAGAAAAAGATAAAGTGTATTTTACTTTAGATAGAGAAATGGGCTGAAAAAAAGAAATGTTAGGAAGTTTATAACGGACGAAGTATTATTGAAAGAAAAAAGGAATAAAAACTATGGAGATATAATAATATATATATGTCTTATATAAAAGCGTTCGTTAAAAAAGGCCGTCACTACACTTAAACGTAACCTGGCTTGTAGTCCATCAAAAAGAATTGCTGTTATTATGCAAATCTTCAAAGAGACTTTCAGAACCTGTGATGCCTACAATAAGAACAGGAATCACAATGCCTTTATATTCATAATATAAAGCAGCCAATAAATAATAAGTTCTCTTACTACGTCACACCCGGCACATAAAGAGGCCATATCCGGCACATTTGATGATTTTTTTAAGAAAATTTTTTTTCCAGGCTGTATAAGTATTAAATACAATCGAAAATACTTTGAACAATTTACTACATTGTATTCGTTCTACGCAATACTTTACAGAATAAATCTTAAAAGTAATGTGTACAAAATACTGTAAAAACTAAACTTTACAAAGATCACACCCGTCACTGCGTTCTGATGGTCAATCAGCATGTTATTTCAATGTCTATATATTATTAAATGTTTTATATATTATCATCTTTGGGAACCCCACACTTTTTTCTAGTTATAAATTCTATTAGAATTGAAAATACTGAACTTAAGCAGGATAAAAAAAATCACTCTAGTTCAATTAAATAAGTACCACTATAAATTTTATATTTTTGAATTATAGCAAAAGATGTCTGTATCGTGGTCACACCCGTCACAATGTGTATTTTTGAAGAAGAAAAAAATATTTTCTACTGAAAAATATCTAAAACGATTGAAGCACAATAATAGTGATGACATTTCATTTACACTTTCAATACTGAAATTATCTGTTACTAGAGAACTATGTAAATTATCTCTATCAGTCAGTACCTTCTGTGTTTTATTAATTTCCTTATTACACTTATTTTTGTTATTTTATTTTCTTTTTAATTTAACAAATGATTGGCCACTTGTAACAGCTGACAGCTGTTGGTATAAAAATAAATTGATCGCCATAAAGCCTCCCAAAAATGAATGGACAAAAGGAGAGAAGCGAGAAAAAAACTGTTTAAAATTAAATGTTTTCAATAAACAGCAGCAAAAACAACAACAAACAAAAAAGTTCTTGCAAAATGTTTGAGTGATGGCCACTAACCAAACAGCCAGCAGCAGCATCAGTGGCAACAACAACTTTAATAGCAATAACAGCTATAACAGAAGCAGCAGCAGCAGCAGCAGCAGCAGCATTCAGGCAAAGAATTCTGACGCAGACCACAAGTTTTGAAAAACAAGTGGCTGACAAATGATGCAGCAGCAGGTGGTCTATGATTCTTTCGCACAATCAATTGCAACAGGAACGCGTGCTAAAGAATGCAACAATAATTTACAAAACTTGCAATTTACTCACATACATACATACATATATTCTTTAAAAAAACAAAAGCCTTTAGTTGTGCCAAGAGCAGTGTTTCCAAGAGGAGTTTTTTGGATACCGTTATGTCCTAAAGCAAAGTCATGCACACACATACATATTTATATTATTTATGTATTAGTGATAATATGGAAGATAGTAAAATGTATACTATGTCGAATGCTTATGGAAGACTGAGTTGTTTGCTTCCCTGCGTGTGCTTAAGTAGGGTTGTTATCCGTACTCTTTTCCCCGGACAATGTCCTCTTTTTGGCATCTCTGTCCGGAGAAAAAATTGACGTCCGGGAAAGTCCAGCTTTTTAAGGATATTTTTTTGCTTAACAAACAGTATTTAATAAAAACCAAGCTAAAAGGGGAAGTTGGTATTGAATATCTATTTTATATTATAAATAAAATTGTCCATAAGGGTTGTGGTATATAATTTTAAGACGTAGAATTATTAAGTTGTATTTGAAATATCGATAAGCAACAGTTCAAAATCTTTATTTCATGAAAAAATAATACATTTTAACCAAACTATGAATGTTTTTTTTTTGTAAATCGGTAGCCCTGTCGTTAGAGATATTTCATGTGCCATGGGTTGAACTTTAAATAATTTTGGGTTCTCAGTTTATGAAGAACTACTCTTTAATGAATTCGTGTGCTATAAACCTTTTTTGACAAGTATTAAAGACAAAACCATAAGTTAAAAAAAAATTTTCCAAAATGTTCAACAATATTTGAAGTGCTATTTCTATGCCTTTATGTACGCAAATATTCCTAAATGCATGCATTCCCAAATGCATACATACTTAAGGCTCAGTTAGCCCACTGTAATGAACTGTAACTGCAACTGCAACGGTAGGAAACAGCTGATCGATATTGTTATGTGAAAAGTAATGAAAATATTTAAGTTAATTTGAAATTATTATTGTTCGAACTTCATTTGTTTGTTCATTTATGATTTGAACGGGCTAAAGTTCGTATCGCTTTCTAAGCCAAGTTATATGTGATAGTTATTTGTTCATTAATAATTACACAGTGTGACAAAAAAAAAATACCTGCAAAGTGTTACTGTTTTTCTGGTAGCTATTGTCGAGTATAACAAGAATCTTTATTTGAATTTTCCAAACACCTCCAAATACCGGGGTTTCGTACCTGTAGGCACTTATCAACCTCTAACTAAGTTAAATACCAACCGATTTTGCATCTATTAACGCATTCAGAAAGAAGAGACTAAGACCTTTCAAATCACATATATATATATATATATATTCAGTTAATTTCAGATATATGTCTGCATTTTTTCACCAAATATAATTTTTTCGGTTTTTTTACACTTTTTTACTTTGAACTCGTTTTTAGGCAGTATTTTTGTACTGGAACCATAGTATTTATAACTATATTTATTTAACATAAATTAATAAGAGTAATTCGGACGACTGTTTTAAAAAAAATTCCCTCAAATTGACTGAGTTATCAAACATTTTATTAGAAGACATTTCGTTAAAGAACTACCTGTATCATGTGTTTCGCTTTCTGTTTATTTAGACTTCGAAGATGGTGAAAGTACAATTTAATAGACATATATCAGCAAAGAGTAAAAATTTGGTACAACATTGGTCGCCAAACTTTTTTCTTTTGTGGTTCTCAAAAAAAAGTTTGGCGACCACTGTTGCATAAATTTTTTATTCTTTTTGTTGTTATATGACTATAAAATTGTACTTTCATCATGCTCGAAGTCTAAATACGCAGAAAGCTTATAAATAGAACGCGTATAATAAAACTTTCATAAGAAAATTTCCGGTTTTTTTCCTCTACTGACCTCTTTTTATAAATTACGCGATAACACCCCAGTTTAATTAAGTCAGAGCTGGCCATCGAGAGAAACATGAGAAAAATTTGGGCAGCTAAGGGTTAAGTACATGTAAATAAGAGCAAAACGAAGGGTCCACTGCGGCATTTGGCTTAGCTCTGTCCTAAAGGCTTTTTTGGTTTTACTATCGTAACGCTAGTAAAAAATTTAAATGAAAAGTTTAAGAAAGATTTTCTTTAAGAAATATTTATAGGTAGATATAAGATTTTGAATAACTTTTTACTTAGCGAAATTTCAAGCAATTGCCTTTATAAATTAAACACATTAACGGCAGCAGCCTACTCAAAGAAATTCTAAATTATACATTTACAACAGCTACAAAGACCGAAACTATGCCACCTCATGGAGCTCTAGTGTCATAATCACATTCATTAATTCATAATCTTACAATTTCGTCAAAATAATCTTAAAATGGTAACACTCTTTCGCGCACAGTACCAGTACTTATTTATTATACAGCCAGCATAAAAAGCATAAAAGATTGTCTCACTATACATCAATGAATGGTTGAATTGATGGATGGCTGGAGGATGTCAGTGAAGATAATGATAGTATGTGTTGACTGTTAAGATATTGATACTATAAGAAATCGTTTAACAGAAATTTTACTAGTTACGCATTTTTTTGTTCATTAATAAAAACGCTTTAAAAGGTGCTGATTAATTTTTCAAGGTTAAATTGTAACTTTAAACTTAAACTTATTTTTAGCTCAGTCAAATACACTCTCTGAAGGACAAGTAATAATGCAGTACAAACATTATTTATGAACATATACTTCAGATTTTATATGCTTCTGAAGGTAATTTTTTTTAAGAAATCTCAACAAGTTGTTTCAATTCAAAGTTGAATAAAAAATTAAAAATAATTATGTTACATAAAAACATATTTCAATGCTTTATTTTTATTTAACGAGTGTCTAAATTAATACGAATTTAAGTTAGTTTTAATTGCATTATGCAACAAATGAAAACTTTTGGAAAACAGACGGAGTAGACTGTATAGTAGTAAAACCCTATAGTCAGTTTGGCAATTTTGGTGATAAATTTTTTTATGGGCCTCCAAATATTTCCAAATTCAATTCGCCCTCAAAAAATTTTGTCATCAGTTCAGACACAGTGATAGAAATTATCGGGCTTTTTCTAAATTGAAGTGTTGTATAATATAAAAATAACTAAACAATATATGACTTTGACCACTTTCATAATTACGGGCAAATATACAAAATACGTCAATCAAAAACCAGTTAATCCGCCTATCATTGTTAAAATAAATGACGTGCCTTCCACAATATGGTTTAAATAAATATGTTAAATTTTGCTGATTTTTCGTAAAATTTTATGACACAAGTGAAAGAAAGAAAGAAAAGTTATCAGCGAACTTGTGATACATTATAAATTAAAGTTTGGTCGTATGATGCAGAGCAATGATGCATTTCCGAACAGGCCAGGCGCACTGTTTTTGAATTATGCATTTTTTTCAATGTATAGGTAGTTACGGTCTTTTGCATTCTGTTAGTAAATTCATTATTTTTTAACGTATGTATCTGTGTGAAATTATAAGGAATGAGGTGTTTTTGTTACTCACATTTTTGGCAGTTAGGGCCTTTTGGATATTAGAAGAATACATTTAGCTATGTATATATAAATTGATAAAACTTAATTCGCAATCATTGAAGTATTTAAAAATTATCGGCCTGTCCCTCGATTTCGATTACTTATATATTGAATTAAAAAGGCGGCATGTCAAAAATTGCCTAGGGCGGCAGCAGGCCTAAGCCCGCTACTGTTTACAAGAGCTCCTAATCTTTTGCTTACAATATTTGGCAAAATTGTAGCTTATGTAAAGCTGAACAACTTTTGTACACATATCAATTATAATCTGATTGTGTCTTTCTTACTTCAAATCTATTTGACAAAAAATTGATAAAAAAAAGATCTGGCAACACTGATGAAATTTATGATATCGCAAAAATTGTTTCCCAAATTTTTGTCACAACAAGAGCTTAATATGTGTGCAAAGTTTCATAGGCGTCAGTTAAATAAATGTTTAATTTTAGTGAGCGTTTCTCAGCCTGCTTCTCTAGAAGGTATGTATGTAGATCTTGTTATTACTAAAACCCAAGGTGAGTACATACAAAGTCTCGTATTAATATACATATGTTATCTTGTTGAGAGGAAATTCTTAATATGTTAAGTTAAACTCTCATGGGCGTGATTTCGCCCACTTTTAGAAGTACAAATGGCAAATTTTTAATGATGCTTTAAATCAAAATATGTGTACGCTCGCAGTAATAGAAGTTCCAGTCAATAAATGCTCAACTATGTATTTATGTAACTATGTACGACTATGTATGTATGTACATTAGAGTGGCCGTTAATTGTATGGAGACTTTTTTAATTTCTTCTACTCTCACCCCCAAATCGGTTCAGTTTTATGTAAAAAAAAATACAACAAAATTTCCTACCGATAAGTTGTCCATTTTTCAATGTAATTTCTTGCATAACACTATATTTAAAAAAAATCATTTTGCAAGAATATGACATATAGCAATATTTTAGCTCTTCAAGTCAACAACATAAGTCTCCAAGAAAGTTTTTTGTTAAAATTAATATTTTAGAAAATAATAAGGAAAATAACCAACAAAACACCAACAATTTTATGTAACAAAATTTTTGGGATTTTTTAATTTTAAGCATCTACAATAAGAGCTTACATATCGAGGGTTTATATTCAAAAAGTGATATCTGCAATTCTTGGATATTTTAGTAGACAAAATAAAACTGTTATTTTCTCCAGGTCCAAGAGCAATAACTGCATTTGATTAACATTAGTACAATTAAGATGTCTTCTGTAAATGGTAATATTCATCAAAATTTAGTTATTAGCCCTTGCACTATGAGAAAATAAAATTTTTTTGCGCTCTTCTAAAATTTTTAAGCCTTGCAGATAGAACTTTTTGAATATAAAACCTCGATATATTAAATTATTTCATACATGTACATATAGTCAAAATAAGACTTAGCAAAAAAAAACTAAACAAAAATATTACATTTAATATATGGGCTTGAGGGCCAACTTTGATGGCCGGGCGCACCCCCTAAAACACAACTTATCCTTATGAATTTTTTTAGTATTTTTTTTACATAAAACTGAAACGATTTGGGGTGTGAGAGTAGAAGAAATAAAAAGTAATGGGGGCTATTCTGGAAAACGCGTCGAAGAAGTGAAACTTTACATTCAAACAAAAACAAATTTTCAAAAATTGTGTTTGTTTGCATTGTATTTCTCAAATGAAATAAACGTGAGAATTTCAACGCGTTACTCTTTCTTTTAAAAGCGGTTAATTTTGTATGAGAAACAAAAACAAATTTTTTACATTTACACAATTTTGTTTTTGTTTTCCATGTAATAATAACGGCCACCCTAATGTATGTACATACCCTACAAGCAAAGTAACACGAAAATGATTCGAAATCGTATTGCTTGGAAGAAAAATATTATTGCGACAACAATCACATTCGTATTGCGGAAGTTTCCCCCTTCGGGAGAGTTTGTCCGGCCAGAGCGATTCTTCGAAGAAATACGAATGCAATACTTCTAGAAGATAAAACTGTTATATTGCTAGATAATCATCTAATAGAATTATTTATGATATTGCCAGATTATCTTTAGGAAGATAAATAATTTATAACGATAGATATCTCCTAAAGTACAATTTTACAATTTTGCTAAAATTATATGAAGGAAGAAAAATAAAGGATCGTAAAGTCACCCCTGAATTAATACTACCATTAATTTAAATTTAAAGCAATTTTATGGTCAACTAAATTCAATTTATCATCACAGGAGTCATCATATGTTTAGTATAAAAAGGAATTTCCTCACATAACATTTTGAAAATTTTCGGATTGTTTTTAGTTTAAATTAAATATTTTGTTTTATCTTCTAGTTAAAAACATATTGATATTATAAATTTATTGCGCATGTGATAAAACACCAGGCTGAACAAAATGCAATATTTTAATAACACAAAATACCTTGTTAAAGGAAAAAATAAATAGTCAATACATTTTGAACTGTTCATTCAAAAAGTTTCAGTTAAATGAAAAAAAATATTTTAATATCAAAGAAGTATTGCTTTGATGATTTTCTTCTAAATGATAAAAATAAGATATTGTATTTTTATCTTCTGGGTAAGATATCTTCCAAATGTTTGTAGGGTACTGCATGTATGAACATATGTATGTAATAGGTATGTATTTGTGTACAAAAGATAATTGTTTTTGCATTTGATATCATTGTAATTACATTTTTAATGTACCTTAGCAATGAAGAGCTGTTAGCAAATATTTAACTTTCATACGAGCAACTGTTTGCTTTAGGATAAGCACACACACACACACAGATACATAAACTTGTGTTTTTTTAGCAACTGTAAATCGGATATTTGCTACAACAATTACCAGTTCATCATACACAATACACCTTTATTATTGCACATGTCCATATGTATGCATAAATGTATGTGTGTATTTGTTTGTGAGTTCCTTTTGCTGCATTTGACAGTGATGGCTTTTGATATTGTGTAACTTCGTGCTTCATTCTTTTTTTTTTTGTTTATTTTGGTTTGCCGTAAGCATGTGTCGTCTATTGTTAATTTTTGTTATATATGTATGTGTATGTATGTGTGTGTGAGAGAGGGAGAGAGACAGAGAAAGTTGTTCAGAATGCAAGCGTACATACCTTCAAGTGTATGTGGTAGTAAGTAACAAAAGGATATTGATTATGGACAAACAGTTTAATTTTCTATTAGCTTTTGTAGTCAAATGCATTAATGGAAAAATAAAACAATAATCGAAGTAAATGTAAAAATTTTATAAGCCATTTCGAATATGTCATCTACATACCATACACATACATATGCACATAGTCACATACAAATGTATGTATGTGTGTATGTATGCATATACAAAATTGCATGTGTCGTCTATTAGAGATGGTATGGCGGATATTGGTTCACACACGCACACGATAAACCAGATATTACTCTCATATCCGTTTTGTGTTTTCCTTTTTTTAAATAAAATGTTTGAAGGTCATCACAAGAAAGATCATCAACGTTTTAATTTTAAAGACTGAGGGTCACTTTTTGAGTTCAAGATTATAGATTAAATTAACCTTAGCCTTTATTTGTCGTTTTTGCGTGTAGTCGATTATGTGATTTTGCTTGCTAGTTTAAGCGGCCTATCGTGGTGGTTTAATCTTACACTAATACTGACAAACTACATGAACTTGTGAAAAATTATTTTTTTTTTCAATTATGTCAGAAAACAATTAAAGTACACATGAATAAATATATACATTTTATATTATTTATCTAATTCTTTTAACACGCACAATATTTTACTTGAAAATAATAAAATTAGACAGTTTCTACTTCGTCTTCTACAAAAAATAAAAACATGTGACTGTTACGTGCAAAATGTTGCCACTATTTTATTCTTCAGTATGGCAATACTACATACAAAAAGAAGTTTAAACTACCACTGAAAAACATCAATCTCAATTAATGCGAGATTAAGTTAATTTTCGGATTAGCTAATTAGAAAAAGAAACTGTAATCAAAACTAGTTCCACTCTAGCCGATAGATGGCATTGTCGATGATGATTTAACTTGGTGTCGAATTGAAGTTTATGGAAAAGTATCAAAATAGTGGCACCATCCAGTACCAGTGTTGCTAGACTATATTTTTATTTCTTGAGCTTACGATATCTTATGTATTTCGACCCTTGCCGATAGTTGGCGTCATCGAGGTTTGGGGTGAAGATTTAACTTGGCACCCAACCAAAGGTTATGAAAATTTCAATGCTGCCAGACTTTTTTTATGTTTTTCAAAAAAGTTACATTGCCGGGTATTAGGTTTACCAGATTTTTAATGTAGTTCGACCATCACCGATAGATGGCGTCTTCTAGGTCTGCGAAGAAGATTTAACTTTGCACCGCTTCGAGGGTCATAGAAAATTCTCAAATAAAGTGACAAACCAGGGAGCCAGAGTTACCAGACATTTTTTATTTTTAAAGCTTAAGATGTGAAAATATCGAATGTAGTGCGTCTTCGAAGTCTGCTACGAAGATTTAACTTAAAATCGAATTGAGGATTATGGAAAACGTTTAAGTAAAGTGCCAAGGTTACTAGACTTTTTTATTTGCCAAGCTCAGAATGTGTAGATGTCGAATTATGGTGTCTTCGAGGTCTGCAATAAATATTTTACGTTTGACCGAATTGAAGGTTAGTGACACTCCCGGGTACTAGGGTGGCTAGATTTTTTTCTATTTTTATAGCTTAGGGTGTGTATATGGTGAAAAACGGAAAATATGCTCCAAAATACAATTAATAAAATTATGTAAGAGGGATATACCAAATAAGTTCAAAATAGTGCTATAAATTAATTTAGAAAAAAATAATGGAAAAATGGAGGTATGTTAACGTATCCTACAAAATAATGGTACCGACTACATTATTTTGAAATAAATTCTGCGGTTTTAAATAAAAAAAAAATTTTAAATTTTTTGCAATTTCAATAATTTTGATCATATGTAGATAGAAAATTTAATTTATTTATACTAATTCAACCACTTTTAAATTTTTCGAATATACCTATTCTATCTTCATTATTAAAGGTGAAATATTCTTAACAAATGTATATGCTTTAAAGCATTCACGTAAACATGAACCAACTCTTGCAGTCGTACAAGTGAATATGGGAACAAAGAAAGAGAATTTTACTTTGAAAATTTCTTTATTAAAAATCTGTCATTTAAACATGTTAATTACGAAAAAGAGTTGTTTGGAAACAAATAATTATGGTGATAAGAATTAGATCCATTTGAACATGTTGGTGAACATGTGTTAAAAGCCATTTATAATTTATGTTTGTATGTACATTTAAAAGACACAAAATGAACTATGACATTTTATACGATATTAGTTGTATGAAACTTTTTTTATTCGTCAGTCAATAGGAGACGTGTAGAAATAAATCGGAGAACCTGTTGTATTAGCAAAATCGGTTTTATGCAACAAAATTTAAAAAAAGTTCATAAGAAAATTTATGCTGCAAGTTCCTAATAAATATTGTTACGCAAAAATATTCGAACAAACCTACTAACTAAATGCAAATATGTACTTTCATAAAATCAAGTGTTTGGTAAACATTATCCAGAAAGAACTAAATACCAGGGACTGAAATCGAACCCAGGTTCGCTGTTTATAAAGACTTTGAAGCCGAAACCCGTTGAACCGAAAAATTCAGCAAGGTTCGGATTCAGAAATATAAAAAATAGAGAAATATTTAATACAAGAACAATAAGACCCATTACATTTCTTGCATGCAAAAACAAATTAAGAACAAAATCAAAATAAAATAACGAGCAATACGGATTGAACACCTTTACATGTACATATATATGTATCTCCGTAGTCTAACTCTAATAGAAAAATAGCGTATAAGCTAATACAGCTTTTACTAATAAAGCACATGTAGTTTTTTTAACTTTGAACCCGAACCCTGAACCGAGCCCGAACTTGAATTTTTTATTTTGATTAACTCAAACCTGAACCCATTTATTCATGGTTTCAGCCCCTGCTAAATACACAAAGAGTTGTTTTATCAGTTCATTATCGTGAAGAAATCGTAAATCTCAGTAGTGCTTAAGTGTGTAAAAGTAAAGTCGGTGAGTAATTTTTATTGTACAATCAGTGAGCGTCGGCAGAGTGAGTCTTGTGCGAAGACCAGCACAACCTGTTTTGAGAGACGTGTATATACAATAAAAGAGTAGACTTTGTGGCAACCGTTTGTGATTTATTTAAAACGCAACGCTTAGCATTTAACAATTTTATATTTATTTTATTTTTATAATTTACAATTTTCCCGCACAAAAATTTTTAACACCAAGCGTTGCATTTTACAAAATTAGGCCCTAAATTTTGAGTTTTGTATGCGTATTTAAGCTCTTGTTTTTATTTGATAAGTGTAATAAGTAAATAAAGTGTAACTCTTAACCCTAGTTAGTAGTACACTATGGTCTTTTATTCATTTGCAGATCTTCGAGTCCACAAAAAAAAGCGTTTTAAAAGGAAAAAAAATTAACAATATTTTCCTTAATTTTTTTAAATCATTTTAGCAACAAATGCGTTACAGAGAGAAGATTTTCTTTTATTGTTAAACTTGATTTTTTTTATTGAAACTAAGATTTAACATCGATAAATTCCCTGTACACCACACACAATACATCAAAGCCATCTAAGTATATTTTGATTGACATCCCAACCAATTGAGAGTAGCATGGCTTTGTTACGATTTGTTAGTGGGTGAGGGGGAGGATGAAGTGTTAAAAAGTAGGCCAAATGCGTCACTAAATCCCCCAAAAAGTATATTTTTTTATCTGCTCGCCCAGAAGCAGTCAGTACAACATTTTTTGTTCGAACCCTTTTTATTGTAGTGTAAACAAAATTTGTCATAAGTTTAAGGCGCTCAACAAAAAGTAAACCTTTCAAATTAATTATTCTTACTTAACATTTAATTTAACAGCAACAAATTTAGCAACCCTCAGCCTTTTTTTATTTATTTAGAAAAAAAATAAAAGAAAGATAGACAAATTGTCACTTAAGCAAACTGTTGTGATTAATAAATCCAACAAACATTATTAAAGCTGTTATCAAACTGCACACACACGCACACACACACAAAACCACTTAAAAGGACAGTCATTCAGTCAGCCAATCCAACCTGCTTGCCATGAGTCGTCCTGCCTACTTCAATTACGGCAGTAATAACAACATCAAGTTACCGTTATCTTTGAGCACTTGTCAAACCGTTGTTAACGAAAATCGCAACATCAACAACTTTATGCAGCACGAGGGAAAACAAAAATAAAAAAGGGAAAATTCAAATGGTTTTGTGTGCTGCAGCATTAAGCATGAGTAAGAAAACGAAGGATAATGGATTTCATTCAAGCTTCAGCCAAAAACAACCCAACTCAGAGTAAATTCTCTAAAATTAAAAGTATCTGTTAAATCAACTTATAAACAAACAAACGAAAAAAAGGAGCAGCCATGAGGCCAGACAATCAAACACCAGCAGCCAGACATTCACTTTTCAAAACGAGCTAGTGTTGGTGCACTCGTATGAATAAATCTTTCATTTTGCATAAATGTCGAAATGTGTGTGTGTGTGTATGCATATAGATGTGTGTTTGTACTAGTATAAATAAATGTGTTTACATCATGATGTGACCAATATAACACAGGCCAAAGGAAAAAATCCTCTTCACCAGCTGCAAAAGCGATGACGGCATATAAAGATGTGTGTTTTGTGTGTGAATGTGTCTCTGTGTGTGTGTGTGTGTGTTTGAACAACTTCTTTATCGCCACGAAACACACCACAGAAAACTAAATACGCTCTTTTATTGAATTGTTGTGTTGATGATGATTTAACTTGACTTAACTGAATGTAACATTCAAAGGAACAATAAACACAATAACAGCAACAGGCATTTTAGTGTTGATGTACCCAAAAACACTCATACATATGTGTGTATAGCTTTGCAGCTCCCACACACAGTGGACAGTCTGATGATTTGGTTTTTGAACTTTTTATTGGATTAATAATGATATTGTGACAGCTTTAACCAAACAATACAGTTTTTTTTAATCACAGATGGCCAAAGTGACACCAGAGTGCCGTACTTCAATCGGCTTCTTAGACAAATGAATACACATACACGAATACATTTCTCTCGGTGACCAGCAGTATTTTATAGTGTGTGACATGGTTTTAATAGAAGTTGGTTTTAACGTTAAAACCAACTGCTAAGACCTGAGTTTACCATACAAATTGTTTATGCTAATACCAACTTAAAACCATTTTTTAATTGGTTTTAAGTTGGTTTTATGAAATGAAACTTTGTTTTCTAAATTCAGTGCTGCCAAGTTAAAATGACTGGAAGCAGCTGATAATGTTTACGACAGTGAATAAGAATGTAACCAATTGGTAATGCACGTATACCTATTCGAATTGCCGAATATTCGGCCATTTTTAGGGTTTCGTACACCAAAGGTGAAAAGGAACCTTATTGTTTTCGCTACGCTGTCCGTTTGTCCGTCACACTCTATTTTCACAGGAACCATAAGAGCTACCGACCTGAAACTTGGGCAGAGTATGTAGAACCTTGGCCGCTAAACAACAAATACATGAAGATTAAAAATTAAAGGGTGTTCCAAAACGAGCAACGAAAAATGCTAAAATCCCATGTAATATCCTATACATACAATTGGAAGTACAAATTGAAATTTGTAAAATTAGTGTATTTTTATAAAAACTACAACAATTAACACTAAAATTTAAAAAAAAAATTTAATTAAAGGGTGGTCCATCAGTTAATGCAATTTTGACCATGTAATTTTGACAACCGTAAGAGGTAAACTCCTGAAATTTTCAAAAACGGTAAAAATAAAAAACGAAAAAAATCGCCCAAATTAAAAAAATCTCTAACACTAAAATAAATCGCAAAATTAAAAAAAATCGCTCAAATGAAAAAAATTCCCAAAATGAAAAAAACGCCAAAAACCGAGAAAAATCGCCAAAACCAAAATAATTGTTTATATGAAAAAAATCGCAAAAATGAAAAAATCCCGAAATTGAAAAAAACGCCAAAACACGAAAAAAATTGCCAAAATGAGAAAAGTGTCAAAACTAAAAAAGCGCCTAAATGAAAATAAATCGCTAAAATTAAAAAAATCGAGAAATTGAAAAAACGCCAAAAACCGAATAAAATCGAGAAATTGAAAAAACGCCAAAAACCGAATAAAATCGAGAAATTGAAAAAACGCCAAAAACCGAAAAAATCGCCTAAATGAGAAAAACAATCGCCAAAATGAGAAAAAAAGCGCCTAAATGAAAAAAGTCGCCAAAATGAAAAAATGCCAAAAAAAACGAATAAATCGACATAACTAAAAAAATCGCCTTAAATAAAAAAAATCGCCAAAGTTAAAAAATCGCCATAACGAAATAAATTGCCAAGATTAAGAAAAAACCCCAAACCCCGAAAAAAATCGCCAAAACGAGAAAAAAACGTCAAAATCGCAGAAACAAAAACAATCGCGTTTATGAAAAAATCGCCAAAATAAAAAAAATAAAAACAAACAAAAAATCGTCAAAAAGAGAAAAAAATTTGGCAAAACTAAAACAGGGCAAATATCCGCAAAAAACCCCAAAACTAAGAAAACGCTTACAACCGAAAAAAACCCGAAAACGACGAAAAAATTCCAAAACTATATCTTATATAGGCTAAAGCTCGTAATGAATTGCATATCTCGTGTCCGTACGGAACCCTTCGTGCGCGGGTCAAAGTCGCACTTCACTGAATTTTTTAGTAGATATTCGTATCCGTATTCGAATTCGCTTTAATTTGGAGAATATTTTTTCCAAACAATTTGTTTGGAAACACACAAACATACAAACATTTGTGATTTTTTTAAATGTTTGTATGGGTAAGCCCCCAGAGGGTGGTTTTAGGAGGTGTGCCACTGGCATAGGTGGGTCGGCCCTCCAAAATTATCGAGATTTTTTAAAATTTTACCCTTCAAGAAAATTTTACCATTCGGATCAAAAGTCGGCACATCAAAATACATTTTAGAGGTATGGTTCCTTCAGAAAAGTTTCTTATTTTGATCCCTAGAACACGATTTTCCTTGCATTTGTGCGAGTTTTAAATCGACTTGCCCTAAGCATTGTAAGCATTGTACATTTGTATATGTAGCAATCTTCTTATACATAAATCTTTTAGCACAAACAACGAAATATTAGTGGAAACTTTTACTCCTCACTGTTTTATATAAAGTACCCCAGACTCGCCATTACAATAAGAAAGGTGATATTGTTTTCATTGCTTTTTCATTTAGTTTGGTAGAATGTGAAATTAAACTCAAATATGTCAAAGAAGAGACAATATTTTGAAGATTATTTAAAATTTGACTTTAGATATTTCACATAAAACGGTGTATTTATTTTTTAACATGTTGGTGAACTTTTAGAATAAAAATAAAAAATATGTTTTTGGGGTTTTTTACTTTTTTACATTTTTATTCCGCGGAAAAGGAATTTGGTGGGAAACCCTGCTGTAGAGAATGTGTATTAGAGTTTTTAACTTGCGTGAGTGTGTATAAATGATATGTAGTTATTTATCATGAACGTGTATGACTGCTAATGTAACACTTTGTCAGAAAATTCCCATATATAACATATAGAGTTACAAATAACTTTGCCACATGCCAACTCAAGCAATGTAGGGTCCAAAATGTTTGTTAACATTGATGTTGGTGAATACCCATAATAATTCTCATTCAATTAACAAGTGAAACTGTATAACGGCTCTATTTAACGAACAACGTCAAGCGTTGTGTTTTATGTCGCTGATTTTTACCAATTTTCGGCCCATCTCTGCATGCGACAGTTCTAGAGTTATTTCCTAAGCTGTGTACCAATCCAAAATTTTCGGTGTTGTGGTCAGTGTGACCGAAGACATTTTTCAAAAAGTGGCATCAAAAGGGGATTTATCAAAAAAAAAAGGGGGGGGGGAACTTAAAAAAAAACGAGAAAACTACACTAAACTTTTTATTTTTAATGTATTTTTATATAATTCACTCTCAAAAATCGGAGACAAAAAGTGGCAAGGCAGCCGAACAAGTGCAATTTGCCACTTTAACAGGTCAAACGGTCACGCCAGTTGTGGTGATGGTTGATTTGTATTACATATCTAATCGGGATTTTTTTGCACATAACAGTGGTAACCTACATTAACGATGCGTCGTACGTGCTGATTGATCGTACTACACTCGCATAAAGTGTATTATCTTGGGACCTTTTGCAAAAGCTACGGAATCCTTGAACTTTAACTACTCTACTGTCTTTATGGCAGTTTTGAGGATAATCTCTAATCAAGTATCAATTCTAGATATTTGAACTTTTTGGTTATTATTTTGAGATACATGAGATTATAAAAACACTTGTTTTTTGCGGTTTAACACCAAGTCGTCGTTAACCGGTCCAGTTATAAAATATATTAAGAGATTCTATTGCCTTTTCACATATTATTCTAGTTTATATGCCCCTTATTAATTTCGCCGAATCGTCTGCATAAAAGGGTTAAGTTGTCAGTAGTTAGTAAGAGAATGTGTGTATTAATGCTTTTGTTAAATTGTACTTGTTAATAAACTGAACTATGAAACGATTGTATATTCCAATTATCCCTGCAGTTTTGATGATTAACCAAGATATATTGAAGAAAAAATTCATAAAAATCTTTCATATGAAAGTTCTTTTAGGAAAATATGGCCACCTTGTCGCTAATGAAAAATGTCAAGTAATGTGGCAGCGCCCCAACAGCATATAAACAGATAAAAAATTTTGAGATAAATTCATAAAAATACCAAATAAATGTAAGACAAGCTGTAAAAAAAATAATAATAATTTTTGCTTCTTTTAGTCCAAAATAATACTTGAAATAAAGCACTTACACCCACAAACACATACACCAGCAGACTCAGGCATACCCTGTCGGAGAATGTGAGGTTGACTACGAAAGTAGTTAACTTTTCTTAGACTAACTAAAAGCTAACTGTAATGTCATTCAGAACAAGCCCAAAAATTTATTCTCAGCTACTTTGAAACTCATTTCAGTTTTATATTAACATTTTGCTGTTGTTATTTTAGATGGTACCTTAGCTGAGTGTTGGCGGTTGAGTATACAACGTGTGATGATACATGTTCGAACCCCAGAAATTTTTTTTAATTTACTGACTACCAGGTGATTTAAAAAAAATCAACTTAAAGTTAGTTGAAAAGTAATGCAGAGTGAGATAATTAACTACCGCCTAGGACGTATCGAAATGTTAAAATAGTCAGTTGATTACATGGAAAAGTAATCCAAGTGTCAGTCAGTACTAGTTGCGAAATAGTTTAAAGTTAGTTTAAAGTTAACGTAGTTTCCGACAGGGTAGATACTGGCACATACACATGCTCTAACCCAAAAGCTTTCATACAATATTAACTTACACACACACACACACTCGCATTGTTATTTTAACACAAGAGAGTAAAATGTAATAAAAGACTTGGAGAGCCAGAAGAAATAAAACAACTTTTGCATCTGACAGTTTCATAATTAGGTATTCAAAATCTTTAATAACATGTAACGACGGTAGTGGTGGCTCTGTGTGGCACTAAAAACTGTTGGTTTCTGTTGGAGAAAAGTGTGTTGTTCTTTGTTTGTTTACATATGCATGTGTATATGTATATGTGTGTATGTATGTATGAAAGTATGTGTGTGTGTATGTATAAATGTATGACCTGTGTGTCAGTTCTGCTATGATTGCGTTTTTTTTGGACTATTAACAATTTGTATGCATGTGGTTAAGAAGAGAGCAGGTCCCGATTTTTAGTCAAACACTATTGAAGTTTAAAATATTTGAACATAAAACGGTGTTGACTTTATTATAATGATGAATACGTACGTGTTAATTCTTAATAGAGATGGGCAGGTGAATAGCACAAGCCACTTGACCTGAGATTCGATACAAACGAATTCTCACTAAAGCGAAGAAATTTTGAAACAAAATTGTTCGATATATGCTTGCGAATCTAAAAAATTCAATGCTCAATAAACTTAACTTTTTTCGATAGTTTCTCGAATTTGTGACGATAGCTCAGTGGATGGTTCCGTGGAATTTGAAAAATAAATAAAACAATTTTAAATAAATAAATTAAAAATAAAATTACTTTTAGTGTTTTATTTTGTACAATTTCAGGTTAACATTCGTTAACGCACTAATAATCCCAAATTATTAGTTTACTTATTCAGTTAAATATTTTTTTTATTAAAAATACATTGACATTGATTATTAAGGGGTTTAGCTGGATCCTATGCGCATTTCACTATTACTAATCACCAGCGAACATCTACCAAAAATTTCTTAGAACAACTTGAGTTGTTATGCTAAACTTTCATTAAAACAAATTAGAAGTTCAATGAATATCAAAGTTGAAAAAAGAACTCAATAATCAACAATATTTTTCATTTTCTAACTTTACCACTGCCACATTGGTTGACTTTTTTCAGCTCTAATTGTAGTTGTAAGAAGTATGCAAGGAAAATAAATCCAAAAAAACAACAACAGCTGCTCGTATTCAAGTATAGAGTGTTGCCACACAAGTATTTTTGACCGGGTGCAGTAAAGTTAAAATTACTTTTTTTTATTTATTCTGCTTCCGTTTTGCGATATCGAAAAGTAGAACTTTCGAAATTCGTAGTTTTTGGAAACAAATTTAAGTGAGAGTTAAACTTTTTTCAATTAATTTTTGAGTGTCATTCCTGATAGTTTTACACGATAAATGTTCGAGATATATTCGAAATCGATATCATTAACGAAAGTCTTGGTCAAGTGGGAATTTTGCTATTTTAAGTCATACTCATGCAAATTTATTATTATTTATTAAATATAACAAATACAAGTACCAGGACCTTTGGTGGGAATCGAACCCACAGCCTCCGGACTACTACGAGTATCTTTCGGTCTACCGTGAAATCTTAATATTGAAATTAATCAAAGTAGTTTTTTTTTAATATTTGACACACAAAAAGCAGTAACGTAATTGTAACATGCACTAATGACGTAATCTAAAGCTAGCAACTGTTCGTATTTAATTTACACTATACAAGTCTTATTTACACTATACAAGTCTTATTGCTAAGCTGATTAGTTTCTTAGGAGAAAGAGGCCCCTCGTTTATCTTTCCCACAAACTAACCAGCTTAGCAATCAGACTTGTATGGTATAAATATGGACTAAGAAACTTTTGCATGTGTTGTGAATTTCTGAATGTTGCTAACATAAATTATATAAATCTACAGGATATTTAAAGAAAATTTTACCTATAAAACAATTTCAATAAAAATGTATCTCTTGGTTTGTGCATATCAAATAAAACAAATACACATACATGTTCTTTAAGGCAACATTTTTTTTAAATTTCACTATTTCCCACACGTTATGCAATTTCAAATTGAATTTTGCTAAACCTTTATTATTTTTGTTAAATAACTGGAAAAACTGCAAGTGATGTTTTAAACAAACCAAAAACACACACAACACAAGCAGCGCAAGCAGATAGAAGCAACCAAAAAAAAAGAACATTTGAAATACAATTTATAATAAAGAACCGAAATCAAAGCATCCCTTACGGTGGCATGCAAATGAAATGCCAACACAATTTAAAACAACAGCCATTCAAATAATCACAAACAAAAGCTATACGAATATGTACATGCATACATACATACATACGATATAAACAAGTCATTTTCATAAGGGTCGAATCATAAACATACTCCCAGCTGATTATGAGACTAGCAAAAAAAATTCATTTAACTAATTTTATGTTGAAGGCAAGAGATTATTACTTTTACAAAGATAAGAATTTAATTAGCAAAGACACAAACCATTATGTATTATAAGCATAGCTGCTGTTGCACCTGAGAGAGCTCTGTTAGTCATTTAACAGGAGTGGCAAGACAGGTCAGAGAGGGAAAATCGTGATTATTGAAAAATTATTTATAGGTAAATTGTAAAATTAGTGAAAATATAATCCGAGCAGAATATGGGTAAATTATGGCGGGTTAATAAGGCCGTGACCTTTTGAATTTTACATCTCTTAACTGAAAGGGCAGCACTGCTGCTGTCAGCAGGCAACTGTCAAGTTACTCCTGGCAAAATTTCAATAAGCTGTATAATTTAATTTCCGTTCGACAGCTACTGATACCAGACTACCGCGTGATTTGAGAAGAAACTGGTGAAAAAAAGTGTATTTCGTGAGATTATTTTTTTAGCCAAAAAAAATATTATCACCACCAATTTCATTGTTTAAAACCATTAAAAAAATGCACGATATGGTGTTGGCCGATCGGAGATTTAAAATGAAAGACATTTTAGAAGCCATAAACATCTAACATAGCTCAGTGTTTTTAATTTTAAATGTAGCTTGGGTATGAAAAAACTTTCATTGACATAGATGCCGCGTTCACAGAAAAAAAGATCTGCATTAAAAAATTAAAATTAAACCAAATAATCAATTAAATATTTAATTGAGTCAAATAAACTTTGTAATTTATTAAATTTTTAAACAAAAGTTTAATTCACTTAAATACATTTTTAATTGATTTTTGCGTTTATTTTCAATTAAAGTTTTTGATTCCAGCAATATTTCTTTCTAAGCAAATTTGTACTCAATCGTCCACAAACACAATTCTGTGACATCTTTTGCCAGCATTGTTTGGCAATATAAACGATTTTTTACGCCGTTTCTTAACCGTGGAGAAACAACCGTAGATCCACCACTACACACCAAAGACTAAACAGCCATAGAAACAGTGGATTTCTAATGGTGTTTCGAAGCCAAAGAAATACAACAATTTGGGTTTTTGAGCCAATGAAGACATGGCGACCATTGTTTTGTAATGCACTCGGTTTAATTCACACTGCCTATATTCAAAAGGTTAAACAACTTAATGGTGAATATTATGCCAGTTTATAGGGTCGATTTAATGGAGGACTTAAAAAAAAGACGACCTAATCTGTCCAAAAAAAAACAATTCTTTTTTACTAGCACAATGCAAGGATGCACACATGTAAAATTTTTATTGCAAAAATTCTGTAGTTGGGCTACGCATTGCTCCCTTGTCCGCCTTATACACCGGGTTTTCGCATCCAGTGTTACCAAACCTGCAGAAATTTCGCGGCGGAAAGAGATTTGACTGCAACGATGAAATCATCTGACAAACTTAAAGTGGGGTACACATTATCGAACATGAGTGACAGTTTTGCTCAAATTTTACATTGATCGGTAGTGTGAACACGAATTTCGTCAGGCAACAGTCAACCACAGAATTTTTGTGGTTGAGTGACAGTCAGCGGCCATATTGGCTTTTGAGTGATAGTGTGTAACAAAAAGCATCAGTCAAGAGATATTTTTGTAGCATAAACAACAAAAAATGGCTGCGGAATATTACTTTTTTAAAGAAATTTACATATTTTTATGAAGTGCAAGGCTGTGTGTGATGTTAAACACAAAATGTTAACAAAAAATCGTACGAGGAGTTGTTAGGGATAAGAAAACATTAAATTAATTAATTATAAAAAAAATTTTGTTAGCAATAATGCGCATCCAATTGCAGTTTTTTCTGTGTTTGTGTGTATAATTTTTTTTTTGAATAAAGGTTTGAGTGTCGAACATAATGGATAGTCTGAACAGCCAACACTATCATTCAAAACTGATGAATTTTTGACTGTCACTCATGTTCGATAATGTATCACACGATTTTCAGATGTAAATGATACACGTATAATTTTTTTTAAATCCCTCTCTACAAGAATCAGTTGGCAGAACATTGCTATTATTTTTGTGTGTTGGACAGTGTAAATTTTTTTGAAAAATTACTAATTTTTTTTTAATTGCAAAAACCTTTTTTTTATTTTTCATTACAAACACCAGCATAAAAGTTAAATACCCTGCTGTAGGGTGTAACCTGCAAAAACCTTGCAATCGTTGCAGCTAAAAACTATCACTAAACGCATTTTCTAAACAAAACATTATATTCCAACAAAAACAAAAAATTTAAATAAATTTTTACCAAAATTGATGGGAATTTGTTGGGGAAAAACTGAATCTAAAATAAACTGAGTAGTTTTTTTTTGTTCTCTTTCAATTTTGAGTGGCTTTTGTTTGTAGTTAGTTCTGGTAGAGTAGTAAATGCGGTTACTGTGAAGTATGGAAAACTATTTTCTAGTTTTTGTTGTAACGGAAATGTAAATACAAAAGTAAAATGTAAACAGGAAGAAAAAAAACAGTTTCATAACTGAATCTGCAAGTGGCATCGCCAGCAGGCATTTTATATTCCGTTTCCTCAGCAACAGGAGAGCAAAAAATTAATTGAGAGAAAAACACCTAAAATCAAATTTCAGGAAGTGAAAAAGCATGATTTAAAGATTTCAGTTTAAAGAAGCTTTTTTTTTAATGTTTGTACTTAAATAACAAACAATTAACTTGTAAATTTTTTGAGTAATTTTTATTATTATATTTTTAGATTTGTTGACAGTTTCTAATAAGGAAACTAGTGCCAGGATGTTGCGAAAACTGGCGTAATTATGTAGCGTATAATCTAAAACCTAATCTACACACAAATTGCCTTCCCTCTCTCCTCTAATGCTACTCGCAAAAAAAAAAACTCCAAAAAATCCGCAAACATCACATCGCAAATACATTAAGCTCAACATTCATATTTAAACTATTAATGTGATTGTAAATCGCCAAACAACTATTGAATATACATATGAGCATTTTAATTCACAACACACGTTACATTTTGCCAAAAAAAAAGTATTGTTGGAAAAAAAGTTAAAGCCAAAACCAAAACATTTTTTTTATATATAATTTTCGGACAATTGAAAACGTGGGGTACGTACGCAATACAGTGCTTTTTAATTTTTTTTTACCAACTTTAATGCAACTTTTTTGTTGTCATTGTCGTCATTTACACCTATAAATAGTGACACCATCTGTGACAAAACACATACAAAATTTGTCGAACATGACTGGTAAATGTATAAAGTTGTAACTTTGGTTTCAACCAAAGTAGTCAGAACAAAATAAACATGCGATTACTTTTAAAACAAGCAGCAGCAGCAGCAGCAGCACAAAAAAACTATAGCCATTCATTTATTTTATATTGCAGCCACTGAATTTTAAATTGTGATGAAAAATATAGTTTGCATGGCAAAAACTATCATTCTTTAAATTCAGGAAGGAATATGCAGATATATAAAGGTGTTAGGATTTGGTTGTAGATATATTTTCCATATTTTTTTCCATTAAAAGGTATTCGTGTTGCAGCGCCTCTGGTGTCAATGAGGCATATTAAATTTTCAAAGTTGTGTTTAGCAGCCATTTAATTGGTTATTTTAGGATTCGTATCTGCTGAAGTCGCTAAAGTTCAGTGACCAGTGCATCTATGCCTTCATCAATTGAATTTTCCTACAACAACTGATGCAAAGGGACACTGATGCACACCAGAAAAAAATTATTCGATTAAGATTAATTGATTAATTTTTATGCGAATAAATTTTTTTTATATTGTACTGGTAAGTTATTCAAAACAATTTTATAGTAATAAAAACATTTTGCAATAGTTTTAATTGTGATATTTTTAATAACTAAAATTAAATAAAATATTATTAATATTTTATAGTTGGAATAAAGATTCCTGCCACGTAAGATCTTTGTTTGGTGTACTCTTAGCTACTTTATGGCCACATATAGTTAAGCGATATAGCCAAGTCTGAAGTCTTTGGAGGCCTATTAAAAAAGTGATCCAAAAATCGTCATACTGAGTAGTAGATTCAAATCTACTCTCCAGTCCAGTTGATTGATTTTTTTTTAATTTTTGCAGAGTATAATTTTTATTTATGTGAATTATTTTTTCTTTCAACAAAAATTATTTAAATGTTTATTATTTTTGTTTAAAAAATTTCTTGGAATAAGTTTTACTTAATAACTTTGTGAACAAAGTATAGAAATAATTTTTTTGCCAAATAAAAAAATATTCGTTCAAATTATTCGATTAAAATTGTTCGAATAAAATTTTGTTTATTCATGTTTTGTTTAAAAAATTGCTTTGAATAAGTTTTCAAATTATTCGAATAATTTTTCTCAAATCGCTTTTTGTTTAAGTTTTCTCCGAACAAATTTTATTCAAATAACTTTATGAAAAGAATATAGAAATAATCGTTTTTCAAAATAAAATTATTCGCCTTCAAGTTATTCGATTAAAATTATTCGAATAATTTTTTTTACGAATTAATATTATTCCAATATTTTTATTTATATTAATGAAAATATTTGCGAAGGAAAATTTCATTCTAATAGTTTTATTCGAATGCTTAATTTTATTTTAAAGTACAGTGGTAAACCCGTGTTTAACGAACGACATAATGTCAGGCCGATTCGTTAATTTTCTTCCGTTATAAATTTTTTCTTTTACTTGAATCCATAAAAATAAAATTATTGATCCAAAACTAGATGTCTTTTATTTAGCTACAGTAAACAAAAACTTTGCAAAGTAATCGTGCTATATGTATTAATTCAATGTATGGAAACTATACAAAAATGACGCAGCACAACAGAAACTAAAAATTTATATATATATATATATGTAACTCAAACACAAAAAAGTTTTATGACGTACATTTCTATTTTTGTTCGATGTGGTAAAAGAAATTATATATGTCATTTGTATTTATTGTTACTTGCGTACAATTAATTAACAAATTCGTTATACCGAGTACATAGTTTTTGGATTTGTTAGTTATGTGACATATTTCTTCTACGGGAAAAACTGAGCGAACTCGTTAAACTGAGATTTATCAAACTCGTATGCCACTGTATTATTCCAACAGTGTTTATTCGAATAACTTTTGCTCTTATGATTATAAATGATAAATTTTGTGTTAGAAGAATTTAGAAAAAAAAATTTATTAGTCTTAAAATTACTCAAATCAATGGTTTGCGATTGGGGTTATTGGAACAAATTTCTTTTATAGAATCTTAAAATTTAAAAAAAAAATTATTCTAATAGTTTTAGTTGAATAATTTCATTCGAATCATTTTATTAAAATAATTTTAGTCGAATGATTTTACGCGAATAATTTTAATCGAGTAATTTATGCGAATAACTTTTACTCGAACAATAATAAATTTTTTGTTAGAAGAAACTAATATAATTTTTTTTAATTATTCAAAAATTATTCAAATCAATAGTTTCCAATTTCCGTTATTGGTATAAATTTCTTCTACAGAATCTTAAAATTCATTGAAATAATTTTTTACAGAAAAAAGTGAAAACTCCGTTTGTTCCCATAGTTTTTCTAGAACAATTTTATTCGAATAATTTGATTCGAATGATTTTATGCGAAATTTTTTTTTTTAAATTACATATATTTATTAATCTGTGAATTGTTCTGATTCATCGTATTTCAATCTGCTGAAAGGGGTTTTGTAATGAAAGCTCAAATTTATAATCTCTAAATTTACAACAGTCCCTTTAACATTGTCGTTTGTTCTTTACTAATTATGCACATGTTAGTTAATTTGCTTATTTTTTGTTCCACTTAAGACAAACTTTTTTGGTTTGTTACTATTAAGTATATTTTATTTTTAATTTTTTGCCACAAGCCCATGACTATTAATTTAGTTAATTTAATTATTATTTCAACTTAATTCGTTTATATATTTAACAGGCTAAAGTTCGTATCGCCTTGTAAGCCAAATTACATGTGATAATTATTAATGAACAAAAAACGGCTAGCTGTTCCGTTCGCTTTTTGCACGCTCTCAGCGATTTTTCATTTAATTGCAAATTTTTCATTATTTCTTCTTTTTTCGAACATTTAACAGTTCAAATTGTAATTGTTGGTTTGATGGAATAATCGTAATTGCATTTCATATTCCGTAATAAAGTTTGTATTGCATTAAAGATTGTTCCGGCTAATGACCATTCGTGGCCCTTAAAGCCACTATTGAATGCGTTGGTGCAAAATTTCATCATTATTGCATCAAGTGGTCATCTAAACATCTGCCAATGACGAGCATGAATGTCTACCACACACGTTAGAACAAAATGCCACAAACAAGTTTAAACAAACTTTCAATATTTCATCACGTTTTGAAGCGAACCAAAAATGGCAGCGACATGCAGAAACCATGCCAGCGAGGGTGCAATTTGTAAACATAAAACCACTAAAAGGTTTTACCAGCACATGGGGAAAATGCCTGCAATTTTAGTATATGTACATACATTTACACAAATGTATGTCTATGCATGTATATTTAGCACTAACACAAATAAAAATATGAAAAACAAACAAACAAAAAAAACTTAACTACAACTAACAATATGTTACCTTAAAAAATATGTGTATTTAACTAGTTATAAATAGAAAACGTAGTAAAAACTTGTTAAACAATCATTAAAAGCTGTTAAAATTCCAAAAACGAACAATAACGACAACCAGAAAACCCCAAACACACACATAAACAATTACAAACATGTACTTTGACTACAAATCACATCAGGACGAACAACAAATGACAGCAGTTAGAACACGACGAGGTAGACGAAGATAATGCACTCACACACACGCACACACACACGAATAAATTCACACAAAAGAGCCCATTACCAAAAAGGAGCTACAAATAAGATTTACATTTAGCATAGAATCGTCATCAATGCCCTTTGGCAAATTCACCAATTCACACACACACACACACATTTTCTCACTTTTCACACACTTAAAGGGCACTTAGGGCATTTTTATAATATATTTTTTGTCTATACAGTTTGTCAAAAAAGCGTTTGCAAAATATAATAAATTCAGTAAAGTGAAAATTTGATTAGTAGGGAAAGGATTTTCATGTAAATACATGTTTTCTGTCGATGGTCGTAGATCAACGTAAATAAAATATTTTTGCGAATCAACAAATTTGCGACAAAATGGCAGGCATCGATTTGGTTAGTACATATTTTTGCATATTTTATAATAAATACATATTTTTGCATATTTCATTATAAATGTATATTTTTAGTACATTTTTTAGTTTTTTCATGCTATAAATCAAATTTTGAATAGTTACAAAGTATTTAAAAGCTGCAGTTTTTACGACTGCGTAAGAACAACAAGAGAGAAAAACGAGAAAAATTTACAATCGTATTTTTTGTGATATTATTCGATATTCAAAAAGACCGTATGACTCCTTCAAGTCATTTGAAAAGATCAATACCTTGGCTTAAGTCAAGAATACCAATGCCATTGAGAATTCAAAAAAAGAAACAATAACATGGAATAATAGAGCTTTTAAACCCAAAAATGTTTGCGTAATTTGTTTGAGCTCTCTACTGGTGCCGTGTTAATTTCATGTGGATTTAAAGTGTTTTTTAAAGCTCCTTTCCTTTAATAAAAAGTATCCATTGATACGATACTGATAAATCCTATAGTAACTAGATGAGAAAGTGGCAGAATTCTATTCGTAAAATTAAAGAAATTTTAAAGTAAAAAATAAACTTAATAAATTGATATTTGTGCACACATAGTATTGCTTTCTTGTTCATACTATAACCCAATTAGAAGCTTTCGATATTTTAACACCTCAATTTGAATTAACTGAAGATGCGGTAAAAAATTTTGCTCTGAAATGTAGAAACTTATTCTTCCTTAAGGACTTAAAAAATATGCAACATATTGCATAAACAATTTGAAGTTCTAACAACGAAAGCTTAGAAACTGAATATTCAACAAACGAAATAGCGGCATATGAATAATTTCTGCTGACATGAATCATTAATTTTTATTACCCCAAAATTATTTTCAGAAAAAATTCTCAAAGATTAATCTTTGACAATTTAAAAAAAAATTATTCATTCATTAACGTAAATAAAAGTTCGACTTAAATTTATGTTGTATTCCATATGATTTGATAAAATATTTTGCTTTTTAAGTTTTTGACGACAAAATGTTTGTTAAGAAAACACTAAATCTGATTTTTTCAAGATTTTAATGTTATTAAATGTTTAAAAAAAAGTTGATAAATGCATATTTTATTAGTTTTAAACACATATTTTTATATTTTTATTGCATATTTTATGTACATAAAACGTGATTTTAAATGCATGAAAATCCTTTCCCTATTGATTAGCACACGACTCGTTTCGTAGGGCACATTGTGTTTTAGGCGACTTTTTCGGTTTTCTGTGTATTTTTTTGTATTGATGCTTTTTTATTTTTGCCTTTTTTTCGTTTTGGCGATTTTGTTTTTTTGTTATGGCAATTTTTTCGGTGTTTGGCGATTTCTTTTTGTATTTGACTCTTTTTTAGTTTTGGTCTTTTTTTGTTTCGGCGATTTTTTCAGTTTTTGGCGATTTTTTTTTGTTTTTTTTTTTTGCAATTCTTCTTTTTAGTAATTTTTTAGTCTTGGTTTTGACTATATTTTTTTCGTTTTTGGCGATTTTTTTTGTACTGACGCTTTTGAAAAATATATTTTTCTAAAAATGCAAGGAAAGTACTCTTCTGTAATATAGAAATAAGTCTCTTCTCGGAAGGCTTAAATAACCCCTTTTTCAAGATAAAGGGAAGATTATTCTAGAAGATTGCAAGAAGACTTTTCTAAGCAATAAAAGTTTTTTGTTGCAAAGAATTCCTTGAAAAAATGTACACATAGTTTATAGAGGCACAAGTGTGCAAATTTGTCACTGCAATTAAGATAAATTTATTTGTGTGAAAGAAAAAATTTAAGAAAATGCACGTTTGATCCAACAAACGTAATACATGAGGGAAGGACTAATACTTCCTATTATAACATCTAATTTGGAAAAAGACATCTATAGACGTTTTTTTTTGTTGTTTTGCATTATGTTTTTAGATATCGATAGTAGGTAACTTCGTAACACTTTTAAAAAAAATTTCAGTATAATTATTCTAATTCGTAAAAAATTTTTACTCCCTTGACCACGCCCTCACCACCACCCCACGCAGAGAAGTGTTCCGTGATATGTATGTTATTAGCCCCTAAAGCCGGGATCCCACTATCGGCACAGTGTATAGATTTTCGTCGATTCACTGAAATAAAGTCATAAGTAATAAGCTAAATTGGCCTAATTTTTCAACTGATTGAAATGTAAGGACAAAATTGCACCACACTGCATTGGTAATAGAGCCATATAGACTTATTCCGGAATTAATTTGGTTTATTACTTATGACTTTGTTGCAGTGAGCCTACGAAAATCGGTACAATGTGCCGATAGTGGGATCGCGGCTTTAGATTCATAGCTGAAGTAAGTATAAATCATAATCTGCCTTATCGTGGTTGGCGTATTTCAAATACGACTACGACTGTTTGGTAATAGATTAAAGAAAAACTGTTGAAGTCTTCTTTAATCTATTACCAAACAGTCCTAGCCGTATTTGAAATACGCCAACCACGATGAGGCAAAATAACAAATCAAATGTCCTTTGAAGCTTTAAAAAACAAAGTTATAATAAAAAATTATCATTGGGAATGACCAGAATTTATTTTGAATTCTTAATATTAAATTTTTCATTTTTTAACAAACCTTAGAATTTCACTCGCATACTTCCCATTTAACTTTCAAGAGTTGTTTGTGGTAACACCTCATCTGTTCAATTACTGTAAAAATGTAATCAATTATCCTTGAAACAATACGCACAGACGTGTTGCACACACACTTGTAAAATAAAATAAAAATAAACCAAAAAAAATCGAAAAAGCACAGATACATTTCTGCTACGTTGTATTGAAGAACAGAACACAAATATAAAGAGATATTCCTCTACTAAAAAGAGAGATATTTGTAGATGAAACGACAGACACACAAATATGACGTGACAGCTTTACACAGTTGAACAATCTGATGCCACAAAAAAAATCTTCTTTTACGATAATCAAGATGAAGAAAATAGCTGACGATAATAATGATGCTAATAAAGTCGTAAAGCATTAATGGATTTTTGTTAAAAATTAAAAAGAAAAAATATGTGGTCAGAAAAACGTAATGGCAAGGAAGATTGTTATCACCATGTCCGGGAATATCACATGAGACCGACAACAGTAACGTGAGATACAAAAATAATAACAAAGAAAAGGCATCCGTATTAGTTTTTGAAATTGAAACAATTTTAATTAGAGCGTTATTTCTTTTGCTGTACAATTTAAATTTAAAAACTAAAAGTCGCATTTAAAAAACAAAATTATTTGTATTTAAGTAAAGCTTTTGTCAAAATTTGTTTTTTTTTTTATTCGGCAGTACACACAGAAAAAATTCACATTAAAATTTATATAAACAAGGTTAATTTAAAATTTTTTGGCAACGAATTAGCTTCATATGTGTTTCATGTTAATTCAATGTGACTTATAGTAGTCTTTAAAGAAAATTGTTCATTTTGAAATAAATAATAATTAATTTCATGTTAATTTAAGAATCAAAATGAAGAATCATGTTGAATCAAAGTTGGAACTTGAAATTGATACTGAAATAACACGATGAATCATATTAAATAAAAGTTTTTTCATGTTAAAACAACATTAATTTATTTAATGCAGTCATTTTATTTTGTTAATTATTTAACTTATTATGATTATTTAACAGAAGAATAAGAAAACAGTTAAAACTAAAAACAGTTAAAACTAAGGAAATAATGTCCGCTGGGCGTTGTTTCTTTTTTGAAGTGGAAATAATTTCCATGTAAACAAAATTACATTGAAATATCAGCCACAGTATTATATTTTTGAATCATGCTCGCTCACGCATCTTTAAATGTATTAATTTAATTATTAATTAATTATCAGGGAAACCACAAAAATGCAATTGCATGTTTTCTCTTGTGTGACGTTTTAACGCGTAGATAAGATACTTATCCATTTTAGAACTTTTTATGAATTTTGGCATTGATTGGTTAGTGCATATTTTTGTATATTTTGTCCTTTAAAGCATGTTTTAGCATATTTCAGTCTTACACGCATATTTCTAGAACTTTTTTTTTAATTTTTAGATCATATTTGATGATTTTAGGGCATATTTTCATACTGTATTGAATTTTTTTATTTTAATATCCTTGGTCAAATATGTTGTTCAAGCTTTTTCTTTTTGTTTTTCCCGTTTAAAACGCATTTTCACTGTCCTATACATGAAGTGTAAAGCGTATATATTTCACTTATTTATTGCGACATACTCTACAAGTTTTAAGTAAATACAGTTGCTTTCAATGAAACCAATCACTCGAAAATTACCCCCATATTCATGAAATTTAAAATTAATTTGAAATGCATTTTATTTAAAATTTTCCTAAAATGGATTTCAAATACATTTTATTTTTTTATGCATATGGGTTAAGTTTCAGATCTGATCTATATCAAATCTGATCTATTTTGAAGTTGTTAAATTTTAATCCTTTCTTAAATTTTTTATTGTTTTTTTATTTGTTTTATTTTTGTTTTATTTTATATGCAAATGTTATTGAAGTGTTGGATTAAATATATATATTATTCCAAATTAATCAAATTATATTATTTTTAAGAGCATATTTTCAAGTTTTCAGTGCATATTGAATGCGTATAAAACAAATTTTTTAGAGCATATTTGTGGTTTCCCTGCTAATTATTAATTAAATTATAACAAAAATATGTGAATATCATGCTCACACCCGCCACCAGCGAATTACTCGTATGTAATCATCTTGAAAAATTCTAACTCAAATATTTTCTGGACTAGTTGTATAATATTCCTGTTCCCTATTTCTGATCTGCCTTTAAAAAAAAATTAGGCCATAAAATATGAGAAAAAATCTGATAAAGCAAATTGTTTTTGCTGTATGCCCTCGTGAAGACAAGACGTGACATGTGTAACTTAAAAAAGCATTATAATTATTCAATTTATATCATATTTAGTTTGGAATAAATAAAAATGACTAAAATATTTAGTATAATTCACCGTTAAGCACGTTGCTTTTACCCCCAAAACAACAAAGCAATTACAAAACTCAAAACCCACACAAGCAGCAATACATCAGCAATACTAAGTGTGTTTTTACTTAAAACAGGATTTTGTCTTTTGCCATGATTTTATCCCTTTTCCAAGTCTGTTTCCTTTATCCCTTTTACGCACCAGCACTCACACGCACGCACACGCTGACAAATCCTTTATATTTAATAGTAGAACTTACCGCAATCTGCGAATTTTCACACACAATCATCAGCAAGCTGCATGAGTAGAACGCACAAGTGTGTTTGTTAGAAAACAAAAATAAATGTGTTTGTCAGAGGGGGTGTGGGGAGGAAGTGTTTTCAATAGATTTCAAAGTTCCTTTTAGATTTTGTTTGTCTTATGCTCCTTAAGTCTCTCTCTCAATTCATGTCTGTGTTTGTGAGATAATTTGAGTATTATCACAGCTGCACTTGTTACGCTTAATGGTTGATGACGTTATTACTATTTTGGGTTTTTCTTTTTTTTTCTTTGTTATATTCTTTTTGTTTTGACATTTGTTTTTTACTGCTTTTTGCCGCAAAGTTTACCTTATGTTATTTGTAGCTTCCGTTTACATGCACAATGTGATGGCTTAAAGGTTAAAGGAAAGGCTGATGTATGTGTGTGTTCTTTGTAGCACACAAAATTCTTACACTTAAACAAACTTACATAAATACATACATTAAACCCTTTTTGTGAAAAACATCATACCAAATGTTGCTTTTGTTTTCGCCAAATACATCACTTTGGTAAATGATGGATAAATGCTTATGGTTGCTTGTCGAACGAAACCCAGTAAATCATTTTGTGTACAAAAGAAAAATTCCACTGTGCAATAGTACAACAACGGTTTCTTGTATGTATAGCAGACAAAAAAAATATACCATCACATGCGTTTGAATACACACAAAAATTTTTATTTTGTATTTATCTTGGAAACCGTAAGAGTCAAACGAGTGATATTGTCAAACACCTTGAATCTACAAAACCCAATATTAAAAAAATGCCGAAACAAAAAATTATGAAAATTAAATATATCGTCATAAATAATAAATCGCTAAAATGCAAGAAACTGACCAAAAGTAAAAAGGTCACCAAAAACTAAAAAACGGAAAAATCACCCAAATGAAAAAAAATCGCTAGAATTGAAAATGTGCATTGTAAAAGAGCAAAAGAAAATCGATAAAAAAAATTTAAAAATCGTCTAAACGAAAAAGCTGCAAAGATAATAAAGCGTTAAGTTAAAAATCTGTATAGTAAGAAACAAAAAAAAATTGCAAAAAAAATTTAAAATTCCAAATCAAAAAGAAAATGAAAGCCGAAACTAAAAAATCGCTAAAGTTAAAGATTTGTATTGAAAAGAAGTAAAAAAAATCGCCAAAAAGAAAATAGTGGCAAAACTGAAAAATCGCTACATTTAAAGTTGTGCATTTGAAAATAGCAAAAACATTCCCTAAACTGAAAAAATCGTCAAAAATAAAATAAAATGCAAAAGTAAAAAATCGCTAAAGTTAAAAATGTGTGTTGAAAAGCAGGAAAAATAACGCCAAAAAGCTTTAAAAATCGCCAAAAAGAAAAAAGCGGCAAAACTACAAAATCGCTAAAGTTATACGTATATGTATGTGTATTGTAAAAGGGCAAACAAAATCACCAAAACCCCTAAAAAAACACCAAAAGCGAAAAAAAGAGATATAACTAAAAATAAAGCAAAAATCGCCAAAAACTTTAAAAAAGCCAAAATTAAAAAAATCGCCAAAAATAAAAGAAGAGGGAAAACTAAAAAAATCGCAGCAGTAAAAAATGTGTGATGTAAAAAGCAAAAAATCGCGGAAAACTTAAAAAATCGTTAATAAGAAAAAAGCGGCAAAACTAAAAAATCAAAATCGATAAAGTTAAAAATGGGCATTGTAAAAAAAGCAAAAAAAAAAATTCAAAGCGAAAAAAACGCCGACTATAAAAAAAATCGCCAAAAAGAAACGATCGCCATACGGAACCTTTCATATGCGAGTCAAAGTCTCACTTTTTTGTGATTGAAAAAAGAAAAAAATTAAATAAAAGAAATAGCCTGAAGAATTTAACCAAAGGTTAACGAAATATCGAAATACAAAAATAAAAATATATAAATTACCTAAAGCTTAATAAAAAAGTTGCATTGAGCATATAAAAAATAGGTGGAAAAATTGGATAAACAATTGAATTTATTTTATTTTTGTCTCATTTATAAAAGAGACAACAGTTTCTACAAACAGCGATACAATGGGTTAAAATGTTCTACAAGTATATTCGCCATTAAAATCAGTTTCAAATCCCTAAACCTTCAATTCAAAAAAAAAACTTAAATCAAAGTTATTGACAAAAAGTTATATTAAGATTAAAATTCTTTTTATGTCCAATCCTATGAGAAAAATCTTCGTGGAAAAAATTTTAACCCTCGATTCTCCGCATGGGTCTCTTTTGTGTCTTTCATAATAAAGGGTCAAGAACACAGAAAAACTAAATTTCATTTTCAGTTACCAAATTCGTTGAATCAGTATATGTTTTGTATGAATACGGTCCTACATATAATTTTGTAAATTCTGATAACAAATTTATAAAAGTTCAAATCTAGCTGAGTTGTTTAAGTGTGTGCGTGGTGTTTATCTTGCTTGTCGATAGGTCCAACATGCTGCTGCGCTATTGTTATTGTTTATTTTGATTGATCGTGTTGTATACATTAGTGTCTTGCACAAGACCATTTATAAGCCCTTTCAACACATGAGAGATTTTTCAAATGCTAAAAATGAAATATTCTAAAACAAATGCTAAACAACACTGTTGGCAAGACAAAAAACTGAAACAAATGTCTTGCCAACAGTGTTGTTTAGCGTTTGGTTTAGAATATTTCGCTGTAGTTAAGCATTTGAAAAATCTCTAATGTCTTGAAATGTCTTATAAATGGTCTTGTGCAGGACTTTAGTATACATGTAATTGCCGAAAATTAGCCGACAAACCACAAATAAAAGTTAAACAAATAATTTACTGTATCAATAAAAAGTATTTACTGTATCAATAAAAAGTATTTACTGAAACTATATTTTATTTAAAAAAAAAATTTTTTTGAAAATCTTTTGTGCGTATTTTTTCTGTGCATAGCTTCCATTTGGTCCCATTGTTCAAAAAAAAAAGAAGTGGACGTGATTACGACCATAAAATACTATATAATTTCATTTTATGTAAGTTTACTTGTGCGAACTTAAAAAAATGGATGGAGCCACGGCCACGCTCTTTAAAATTTAATATTATTTCTCAACAGATTCTCTGAAGCATTCGAAAAGTTGTTCACTGGGAAATTGTATTGAAATGTGCTTGTGTAAAAAAGTTGTTCAAACGAGTGTGCAGAGCAATTCAATAATACACACATGGTTTAAAAAAATAAATATTCTCATCATGGCCAATTGACGTATGCAAACATAAGGGTACAAATTTTCATCGCATCAGCACTAAATATACAATTGAAATACCTTATGTAGTGCTGGATTTACTTTAATTGATTTTAAAACGTATCTTCTTTTCTCACTATCACAAGAGTGAGTGTAAACAACGTGAACTAATCCAAGGAATTTTCGTAGCGAATTAGAATGTTAAAAATCAATCACTGCAAAACTTTAAGAGCTTAAGGCTCAAATCCACAGTCTTAAAATCAATAAAAAAAACCATATTGAATTAACAAGAAACCTTAACGAAATTCTAGCCATGTTGAAATTTTTTATTTCAATAATGAAAAATGTAGTTAACTAATGAAGGTGGTGAAAATCTTTCACTGGATTTTTATAACAGTGAAAAATTTGTTCAAAATCTGTAAAATGGTTCTATATCGTTACCTTATTTCTTTTCAAATAAATTTTAGATACACATTCAGGTCTATCGTTAAATCAATTCCACGTGAAATTTTTCCACTTTCCTAGTACAATTTTTTGTTTTATTTATTACTTGCTATTACTTGCACGTGGAATTTTATTCACGATAGCCCTGATTATTTGTTTCACTTAAGAGTAGTGGGAAGTGACTAGAATGGCCTGCCAGTTTTGCTGGTTTCCATTTGTGTATAACTTTTTTTATTTTGTTTTTTGACTTCTCGTGTTTTACTCGAATTTGTATGCCATACATAAATAATAAATAAATGTAATAAGTACGTCACAGTATGCAACGGCCACGTCATTTTAGAGATTCAGTCAGTGATCCCAACTCGCCGTTAAAAGTTATTTTGGTGAATTCGGGTGTTAGGTCAATTGAATTTAATTTATTGAACTGACCGACCTTAAGGTAAACTAACACATCTAGTTATAGTCTTTTTTCGTTTGAACTTCCAAAAAAATTATAGCTATATGTAACATCATCACAGTTCTTTAGGACCACCAATTATCTTCCGAATTTGAAAATTTTCACCTTAACAGCAACAAAATATTTACTGTACGACTGGATAAGAAATCGGAAATTTATTTTCTTTAAATCCTCTTTGAAACAAAAGTATTCTTAATTCATGGTTACAGCAATTAAAAAATTATAAAAAAAAGAGTGTTTAAAAATAGTCACGCGTGAGAAATCGTGAGCGTGATTAAAATTTTTTTTTCGCTTTAATAAAGGGTCCGCCAGATAACTTTTTTTTTTGAAAATGCTATAAAAAAACTACTGAAGCTTCGGCTGTGTGGCACGTAGCGCCGTCCTGTTGAAAGCAAATGTTGCCAATATCCTTCTCTTCAATTGTTGTGAACCAAAATTCGTTCAACATGGCCCGATAACGATCGCCATTGACTGTAACGGCCACTCCTTGCTCAATTTCGAAATTATGCCTCTGGACCAAAATCCGCACCAAACAGTGACTCGTTTTGGATGCGTCGGCTTTTCAATGTATGCGTGCGGGTTTTCTGTGCCCCAAATGCGACAATTTTGCTTGTTTACAAACGCGCCAAGATCACTGCTGTCACTTTATAAAGTGTTTTGTGTATAAGACAACTACAAAATATCACTTACAAGACATGAGGTATTTTTCAAATGGTTTATTGCATCAAAGTCTTCTAAAACAAATATGCAAAATAACAAGCATATACGCAACACTACTCCTTTTGAGTGTGTGTGTGTTACGAACAAGAAGTCTTCGGTACATCGATTGTAAACACTCATATTTACGAACATCAATACATACATCGTGCTTCGCTAATTAAACGACAACATTTATTATTCGTTTAGTATAATACATGCCACGAGAATACATTTAAAAAACAAGACGTATTTACATTTCAGATCTGCTTACGCAGGCCTCTATTGTGTTTGATTTCAAATAACGATTGAGAGAGTGGTAAAAGTTTTTTGAATAAAAAAATTTAGTTTTTGAAAACAAAAATTATTGAAATTATTTTTAAACTAGTCAAAATTTGTCACGTGTGAGAAGACATAAGCGTGAGTGATGAAAAAATTTGTTTTTCGTGAGATTAAGTGATAAGAAATTTAAGGAGATTAAAAGGGAGGCTTCCGTAATTTGATTTCAAAAAAAAATAATTATTTAAAACGCCCGTTCAGTTAGGCTGTAATTAATTATGGTCATGAAAATTGGTAAAATTTCCTTTAGTGCGTTGGAAACAGGGTGACCGACGACATTTTTCAAAAAGTGGCACCAAAAGGGGATTTATCAAAAAAAAGGACAAAATTAAAAAAAAAATCGAACAACTACACTAAACTTTTTTATTTTTAATGTATTTTTATATAACTCACAAAAAAAGGGAAACAAAAAGTGGCAAGGCAGTTGAAAAAGTGGCAAGGCAGTCGAAAAAGTGGCAATTTGCCACTTTAGTCGGTCAAACAGCCACGCTGGTTGGAAAGAATTAAGAATAAAAAATTTTCTCGATTGCATGAGGTAGAGTTAACATTTTTAAACGTTCTCAACTTCCAAAGGTGAGAACAATTACAATTATTTATCTCTCGAACTATACTACAGTAGTTTTCGCTTAACTGATCCCAGTTCAATTGTTGTATACGTTTAATTTAAGAAGCATGCAATTGTATCGCACAAAAAATTTGATTAGCTGCATTAAAAACTGTGCCTTTTTTAAATTAGTTGAGCAGGAATTACTGTGTATAGACCGACCGAAAGTATGCGTTATGCAGTAAACGGCACAACGGACATTTTGCATGGCAGATTATATGATAAGGTAAATATCTCCCGTGGTATCACCCATCAATATTTAGTAAACTAAGACTTGTCTATTTTCTGAAGTAGCAGTTGCTGATCGATGAGGTTTTGAGGTAATAGCGAAAAACGCAGAGGGATACGGTAGTCATTGATAAATGATCCTATTTCGTGCATCGGTTTAATGTTCATATTTTGTCAATCTCACGTCATTATCAAACGAAACGTAAATATATTTCCATTTAATTTCTATTTAAAAAGATTTTATGAAATTTCTTTCGATATCTAAGTGAATTAAAGAAGGTATGTATAACTAAAACCTCTAGGCCGCCTTCAAGGGTGCCTTAAGGATGCAAAGCAACTGCTTTAAGCAATTGCTATTGTAGCATTTATGTTGCCAGGAACCTTATGAAATTTATTGCCGCCAAAAAAAAATTACATTAGTTACACAATTCTAAAAGATTTTTTGCATACAGTAAGCAGAACATATGCAGGCGTAACCGTCAAAAACGTTTAAGCGACATAATTTTCGAAATATTTTTTTTACGAAAATCAATTACCCACGATTGTAAACAATCGATTTTTGTTTAAAAACGAAGTTAAAAAAAAGTAGCTTGAGCATTTTTGGCGGTTATGGCTCGATATCTTAACAAAAATATACATATAAATATGCAGATATTTATTTATTTCTGTTTGTGCGAATGTGCGTGAGCAAAACATAAAAATGGCACCAAATGGTGCCAATAACCAATCTTTTCAAATGTTCGCACACACAAAAATACTCCGTACATACATACATACATACATACATTCGTACTTATGTACGAGTATATTTATTTATTTCAAAAAATAGAAGAAAAAACACCAATAACGACAATAACCGATGACGCAGCATTTGTAAATAAGTAGCTGTAGCAGCAATAACAGCAACAGCAGTGGCAATAATAAAAATGCCATCCAACTTTGATTGGGGGTGGGTGGAAGTAGAATATATAAAGAATAAACTATACGAATGAACAAATGAAAATATGTACCAGTCTAGGATCAAGACTCATGAGAGTAAAATAAATACAATTTGCAACAGCTGACGCTGACCCACGAAGACTAAATACACACTTTTTTGCAGCAACAACAGTGACACACACACAGAGGAGACAATCAAATTATGAATTGAGAGGCACTGCAACCCTTCACACCCAAAATGATGCACTAAGATTTGAATTTTTAAACGAAGAGTCATCATTGCACTATAGGTCATATCATCACTTTTTCTGTGCGATATTAAAACCGGCTACCAAATCATGGTATTAAAACCACTTTTTGAAAAAAATTATTTCAAATTTAATTTAACCCATTGTCGTACAAAAATTAACCCTTTAATAACAACAGTACATATGTATATGCATTAATAAATTTTAATTTTAACAAAACATTATTTAAACACGATGGCGGACCAATAAGTCCGTGACTTTTTGAATGAAACAGTTTTTTTTTTGAAAAAACCAAAATTAAATTTTTCAACATAATCTCCTTTTAACTTAATACAGTTAGTCCAACGTTTCTCCAGTTTTTGTACCCCTTCCAAAAAAAAATTGGATTTTTCGAGGTTCTTAAAATAGGCAACAATTTCATCGTTTGATCTACATAAATCTGCTTCCACTGAGCCATTTCTTTAGGTTTGGAAATAGGAAGTAATCACTATGGGCTAAGTCCGGAGAATATTGCGGATGGAGTACCAATTCGTAGCCCAATTCATAGATTTTTGCCATTGAAACTGCACACGTGTGCTCTCTTGCATTATCTTGATGAAAAAGAACTTTTTTCTTGGCCATGTTGTGTCGTTTTCTTCTTATTCCTCTTTAAATCGGCCTAATAAGATTCTTAAGCCCAGCTGATCATTTAAAATCGAAACCACACTGCCATATGAAATGCCTACGGCATCAACAATCTCACGCACTTTTTCTCTTCGATCGGCCAACACCAACCATATCGTGTATTTTTTCAACATTTTCGGGTGTACTGACGACCTCAATTGGTCGTCCAGAACGTTCAGCGTTATTACTACTTGTGCGACTACAACTAAAGTAAGTAAACCACTTTTTTTACCATTGAAATCGATGGTGCTTTTCCTTGGTTTGATTGGCGTGTTTTTTTTCCCCAAATTCACTTTTTTCCATTTTCTTCTCAAAAGGCGAGGTAGTCTGTTAACAACGGCTGCCAAACACAAACTATGACTATGAAACAGCTTGTTCAAATTTAGTCAACTGACAGTTGCCTCCTGATCGGTGTTGCCATTTCAATCAAGAGGCGGAAAATTCAAAATGAGTTAATGATCTACCCTCGTATATTTCATTTGGTAAATTTAAATGAAAAAATCCGTTTCATTTCAATTAATTTCAGTTGTTTTCATACAAATGTTACCATTCTAAAAAGAGGTATTACTCGCAAAACGCAAAAAATCGCACTTTGAAATCAATTGCAAAGAACTCATTGATTAAACTTTAAATTTAAAAGGGGTCAAATCGTGTCAAAACTTTTGAGGGCCTACATAAAGTCAGTGCTTGTGATAAATTATACCATTTAAGCTAAAGCTAATTATAATTAATTATTTGAAAGCATATTTGTCGCTTTATTTTCTATTTCAAAGATACGAGACTTAATACCAACGCAATTCGAGAAAAACGCACTTAAAGTTGAGAGATTTCTGCTGAACTCATAAGCTTATTTTTAGAAAAATTGTAATCTATTGAGTTTGATGCAGAATTATGCTCCGAAAATTAAAATAACGTGTCTTTATTTTAAAGTGTTGACAATTGAAAACAACGTAAAGAAAACGTTAAAGCTCTTTTGATTTATTTACTTTTGCACAGAAAAAGTGATCATTTGACCGAATGTGATTTGGCATGCGGTTAAAGCCCATTGTAAGCCGTGCACAGTGGGGCTGATTCATACAAAAAAAAAACGTTTGAACTAAATGTCCATTCAAGCAAGGGGAATTAAGAGCTTGACAAATATTACTTATTAAATAGTTTACACACTCAGGGAACAGCTGTAACTTAAAAATAAGAACGCGTCACATTAATTCAATAATTTTTAATATAATAGAAAATGTATATTGAGATACTTAAAGAGAAATAAAATTAATAAATTAATACTGTAAAATGAGAAATTTCAATATGACTAGACTTTCGTTAGTTAATGTTTCTTATTAATTCAATATGGTTTTTATTGATTTTAAGCTGTTTTTTCTCTGGGTGTAAGTTTTAAGAAAAAGTTTACTCGTTAGAGCAAATATTTGCACGAATCGAACACGCGACGCTAAAATAGTACCTTCCAACTAGAGATGGGCGCGTGTCAAATTTTTCCAACACGACACGAATACCCAGAAGTCCAAAACGTAGGAAACATGCATGCAATACATTTTCCAACACATCACGCACGAAATTAAATTGTTTGACGATACAAAATGTTAAATTTTTTATTGCAAATTCAAGCATACATATTTTACACCTGAAATCATTTTGAGTTTTATTTGTGTAAATTTTGCTCAACCAGATTAAGCACGAAACCAGGTTTCTGTCACGAACACTTCCTGTTGAGCACGACAAGCGCCCACCTCCATATACGACTCATATGTATGTACATATGTAATGATGATTTTTATGATTTAAAATTTTTATTAACAAATTATTTTTTCTTTTTAATACATAAATTGTTTTCAGGACTTTCAAAGTTGATTTTCCATTGCAAATTTAATAAGTAAATTTCGACAGCGGTTCGTCTGAATTTAGAGAATTTTATAAATTTTCCATTCCATTATCTGTCTAAATGTGAATGCTTTATAACATAACTCTGTTAGCATGATTCTGTTGCACTAACAAAAACTTAATTATTCTGCAATATGTTTAAGCCCACTGTGCTTATGAATGAAACAGTTATAAATACCAATGCCAAAGCAAGCTCGATTGGACAAAATAAAATGGTGAGGAAGAGAGAATTTGGTGACAAAATCCAAGTTTACTAAACAAGTGTTGCCAAAACTTTCTGAATGTCATCAACATTTGTGTGTAATTTTATTTTATGTATGTATAATAAATTCAGTAAAGTACGACTTAGACTCGCATACAAAGAACACTAAATATGTAATACTAAACGAACTTTAGTCATATCGAGCCATAACCGCCAAAAAAAGAAGCTAAACCAACACATTTTTTGAACCTCGTTTTCTAACAAAACGATCGCAAATGCTCGACTTTGGGCAGAAAATTAAGTTCGAGTATTTTTTTTAGTTTTGGTGGTTTTTTAGCTCTGGCGCTTTTGTTGTTGTTTTCCGGTTGGGGTGAATTTTAAATTTTTTTCTTGATTTTTTCGATTTTAGACGATTTATTTTAGTTTAAACTTTTTTTTGTTTTGGCGAGATTTTTTCTTTATGGCGATTTATCGGTGTATGGCTATTTATTCGGTTTCTAGTTACTTATTTACTTTATGAGTTTTTTTAGGGTTCCGTACACTAAAAGTGAAAAAAGAAACCCTATTGTTTTCGCTACGCTGTCCGTCTGTCCGTCACACGGTATTTTCTCAGGAACCGTAAGAGCTACGGACCTGAAATTCGGACAGAGTATGCAGAACCTTGGCCACTACAACAACAAATACATTAGAGCTAAAAATGAAAGGGTGCTCCAAAACGAGCAACGAAAAATTTTAAAATCTTATGTAATATACATACATATCATTGTATGTACATATGTATATTGACACTTGAAATTTGTAAAATTAGTGTATTTTTATACAACAATTAACATTAAAATATAAATTAAAGGGTGGTCCATCAGTTAATGCAGTTTTGACAACTTGCTGTGTCTTGGAAACCGTAAGAGGTCAACTCTTGAAATTTTCAAAAACGGTAAAACTAAAAAATCCGAAAATTATAAAATCGCCAAACCGAAAAAATCGCCAAAAATTTAAAAAAAATCGCCAAATCGAAAAAAATTACAAAATTAATAAAAAAAAATCTAGCACTAAAATAAATCGCCATATTCGAAAAAATCGCCATATTCGAAAAAATCGCCAAAATGAAAAAAAACGCCAAAAACCGAAAAAAATCGCCAAAACTCGAAAAATGTACCAAAACAAAAATAATTGTTTATGTGAAAAAAAATCGCCAAAATTAAAAAAAATCGCAAAATTTAAAAAAAATCGCCAAAACGAAACAAATCGCCAAAATTTAAAATAAACGCCAAAAATCTAAAAAAAATTCTCAAAACGCAATAAAAGTGCCAAAACTAAGAAAATCGCCAAAACCAAAAAAAAAATCATTTACATGAAAAAAACGCCAAAATTAAAAAAACCGTTTAAAAAAAACCGCCAAAATAAAAAAAAACGCCAAAATAATAAAAATCGCCAAAACGTGAAAAAAAAGTGCCAAAACTCAGAAAGCGCCAATAAATTCAAAAAACCCCCAAACTAAAAAAACGCCTTAAACCGAAAAAACCCAAAAACGAAAAAAATGCCAAAACTCAAGCTTATATTGGCTAAAGTTCGTATTGAATTACATATCTCGTGTCCGTACGGAAGCCTTCGTGCGCGGGTCAAAGTCGCACTTCACTGAATTTATTTTATTTAGTTTTGACGCTTTTTTAATTTTGACGATTTTTTCGATTTATGACAATTCTTACGTATTGGAGTTTTTTGTTTTTGGAATTTTTTAGTTTTAACGTGTTTAAAAAATTTCACAATGTCAGCAAATTGTCCAATTGTTTTTTTTTAATTTCAGTGATAATTGTTGTAGCCTGCATAAAAATATACTAACTTTAAAACTATATGAGTGTATCTTTTATTTTATTTGCAATATCGAATTTGAATTGATAGACGTTCTTGACAATATATTAAATATATGCTGCCTCATTCATAAAAAAATTTTTGGTTTATAAAAGGCTTAAAGTTTTGTATGGAAATTTGATAAATAAATGTTTTATAAAAGCAAATTATTTTTTATGAATAAGGCCAATAATATACAAAGAGTAACTGTTTTTACCCCAAAAAATTGCAAGATACGGCAACATTGTTGAGCGCATACTGCACATAAAATTATTAAGTTTTAACCAAGCATTCGCTCTAGCTAATTCCAAAGTTTGAACAGCTGCAGTTGTTCACACAAACGATGTCGCAACGCATCAAACAAGAAACCGGCAATTGTGCCAAAAAAAAGCAACAATAAAATAAAATGAACTAAGTATGTATATACGAATTAGTACATAGAAAAAGCAAACAGCATCAGCAGCAAAGCCATTAGCCCACTTTGCCTCTTAGTATTCTAATGAAAGCTTATTTTTATGCACAAAAGAAATGTGTATAAAAAAGTTTATTTCTATAAAACTAAATTAAAGGAAGGGAAAGAGAGAGTGAACAGACGTCTGAATGTGTGAGTGAGTGAGAGAGCCAGTGGGAGTTGGTGGGAGTTTTTGGGAGTTAGGTAAGTGACAACGACATATATAAATGTCGTTTGATAAACGTTTTCACTTGAATTACGATACTTAAGTTTTATGTTTTACACATGCAAGATTCACACTGATTTAAACAAACATAAATAACATATGTACATACACACACATATGTATATGTATATGCATGTATTCTACATATATTAAATGGACCATAGAATTATTTATTTAACATAAAGGGGCATAGCATTGGCACCACTTGTAGACATTTAAATGAATGCTGTCAACACAAATCGTTACACAAAAAGCAATAATTATAATGACAGCAGTACTAACATATTTCGGTAGGTATGTATGTAAATTAGCAGTAGGAAAGAAACTTATAGCAATAAGTACTGCTCGCCTTGTTGTTGGCAACCTGGTTCAACGTCTCACATAAATCGCCAGAAACCGAATACTCATTCATTTAAAACTTTTCTACAATCCATCATAAAATACAATTCCACAACTTAAAACTTTTGCTAAGTATGAAATATTTTTTTATGTTTTGCTCTGTTTAACGGAATATTGAACAGAAACTGTTCAGGGCTGTAAGAAGTTTTATATTTAATTAACCAGAGGGTCACAATTTAGTAAAAGGCAGGGAACGCCAATAACGATTATTTTCCAAATTTAAACCAAAACAAGAACAGAGGTATCTTAGCACACCCGGTTATAGCTATGCTGCTTAGCTATATAAAACAAACTAAATGTGTTCAATAACAATAATATAAAATTATATTATATTATGATGTCAAATTCGTCCGCAATAGTGTCGATTATTTTTGTTATAAAAATCACGTCCTAGCTCCTGTGTCGTGACATAAATAGCATAGCTATAAAAATCAAACTAAGAGAAAAGTTCTACGTACACAAGGAATACACCTATAAAATCCTCGTTACATGTACGTTCTTTAGATCAATGATGGCCACCGAGAGTAATGTATTCGCGTATGTGTATTCATTTGTTTAAGAAGCCGATTGGTGTTCGGCACTCAGGTGTCAGTTTGGCCGCCTACGCTTTAGATGCATTAATTTTTATTTGTTTAAAATTTATTAAAAAATTTTACTGATTATTTTACGAGTCACAAATTTCAATTGTAAGTTTTATTGGAAATATTAAATACAATTTTCTGAAATTCGAGTTCCTGACAGTTGTAATTTATGATTATCTACTGTACATCTTTAGCTTACCCTGTATGTAATTAGGATATTGTTTTCGAATATTAAGCATACGCCCCTGCAGTTTAGAACATAAAAACCTTATTAACACATGTAAGCACATTTTTGCGTTTGTGCATCAACTTTGAACACAAAAACAACAACAGCAACAACTGAGAAAGAGCTGTAAAAATATAAAAAATAAACGAACCGACAAAAAATAAAATGAATGATTACTTTTACGCTAACGGCACGAAAATGCAAATTAAACAAAATGAAATATGTTTTTCCTTTTTTCTTGAAAATATTTGTGTTCTTTTGACACAAGTATTTTTTGCGTGAAGCTGCTGCGTTTGGCCTTTATAGCCCGAAAATGGCATAAAACAGAAATATTTAACTAAAGCGAACTCTTGCTCTGACATTTTGAACTGATTGTCTTTTGTGTTAACTGAGGGTTAAAGCGTTTGTTAAGCCCTTGATGTAAACATGAATGTGTGTGGGTGTGTGTGTTTGCATAAATTTATGATTTAATATGTTGTTCAATTTATTGGTCAAAAGTTGTTACATTAGAAATTTAATAAATAAAGTATGTATGTAGATATATGGTCATGAATTTTTTTTCGAAGGATAAATTTGAATATATCAATAGCTTAATATAAAAAGGGAGTATTTCAATTTTTTTTAATTGCGTTTTAACGTTTTTTGTAGACAACGTATAATTGCATCCTCCTTGAAGATTTTAGTACGTTAAAGTTCAAAATCAAGGATTTATGGCGACTTAAAAAATTATTTATTCCTTTATACATTAGAGTGGCCGTTAATATTTTTTTTATAGCTATGCTATTTGTGGCGAGATACAGGAGTTAAAACGTGATTTTCGTAACAAAAATAATCGGCACTATTTCGGTTATAAATTTATTTTTGTTTTGTTCTCTTTATACTTTAAAGCAGAGGGAACAAATGCAGTTAGTGAAGCAGCTCCAAACAAAATAAAAAATAGACTATGTGATGGAAAATTTAAATATATGAAAAAAAATATTAAATAAAAATTTTGGCGGCGACTCATATTCTCCGAGTTATGGGGCTTTTAACTTTCCATAGGAAACTGCGAAAAATCTTCACAAAAAAGATTTTAAATAGCTTAGCTGATAGGAAATCGAAAAAATAAGAAAATAAATTTAATTATAAAAATTGGGTGCCACCCTTATTTCTCGAGTTATTGGCCTCTAAAGTTTTCATAGAAAATTGTGAAGTGTGATAGAAAATTTAAAAGTGAATCAACGCTGCTCACTATAAATAGTCTTTAAAAAGCCGGCCTTGGGCCGTGCTTAAGGATTTTCTCAACCATGGTGTTCCCCTACACAGAGCGCAGCATAGTAAAGATTTTCTGCCTTGTAAAGTTTCCTTGCCTAATAACGTTGTTTTTCGCACTGTCTTAAGAATTTTGTCCACCATCGTGCTTCCCAACACGGTGCTGCTTACTAAAGAATTTTTGCACAGCTCGTCACATTCAGATATGCAAAGAGAAATCACAATCTTCTTTAAAAGACTATAACTCGGAAAATAAGGGTCGTAGCCAATTTTTTAACTTGATTTTTTCTTATTTTTTTAAATTTTCTATCAGATAAGTTATTTAAAATTTCTTTTTATATATTTTATATATATTTATAACTCGGAAAATATGCATCGCCACCAAATTTCTTATTTATTATTTATTTTTTCTTATTTTTAAATTTTTTCGTCGCGAAGACTACTTTTTATTTTGTTTGGAGCTGCTTAACTAAACTGCATTTATGCCAAAACAATGAAAACGATTGCTCAATTTATTTTAGTATTATTTTTGCAGGTGAGCACAAACCAGAGAACGCAGCCGACCAGCTGTTAGCCGGCTAACAGCCGCCGGTGGTCACAAACAATTTTTTTTTATTTCTTATATTTTCTCCCCCCATATCGGTTCAGTTTTATGTAAAAAAAATAATACAAACAATTTTATAGCGATAAGTTGTGTTTTAGGGGATGCGTCCGCCCCTCAAAGTCGCCCCTCAAGCCCATTTATTCACTGTAACCCCGGGCCAGATTGGTTATTGAGCTTTTATAAGCTTTAGAAATGTCAAAATTCACAGCCATCAGCTTAAAAGCTCATAACTTGACAAAGGTCTTTTGAAATCGATTCCAGTTTTTCTAATAATCATTGGACGTAGAGAAAATTTTCCTATGAAGCCTTTAAAACTCTAAAACATTTAAGCAAAAGCTGTTAGAAGTAAAATACAACTAAAATTTATTTCCATTGAAGTAAGACTAAGATTTAAGTGCAAATGACGTGTGTATTTGAATAACGTTCAAAGTTCTTTCAATAATGAATTTATAAAATAAATTATTTCTCAAAGAAATTTCACTTCAACTGTGTGTGTGTGTGTGAGAGAGAGAAGTGTTGGTTGGTTGGTTTGTTACTGCTGGGAAATGGCAAATATTAATGATGACGTTGGGTAGCAAAGAGGCATAAACAAAAAATCAGCAGCAACAGGCAAATATGCTGCACACTTACATATGTATCAGAACGAAGGGAGGAGGACTGTAAAAGTTGTTTGCTGAAATGAATGAATGAATGAATGTCTGAGTGGTTAAAGTGGTGGAGTATGGAAACGACAAGGCGTCACCTGCAAATGACGTTAAAAATATAATTGTCGCCTCGTTGTTGTTGTTTTTTTTTCTTCTTTTAATTTTATTAATTAAAAAAATGCCAACAGCAAAATTATGGTGCTGTTCAGCACTCTGTCAAACGAATGAATGCTATTAAATAAAGTTGTTGGAAATAAATAAATTTTCTTCGAATTTTCTGTTTTATTTTTTTCTCTTTTTTTCAATTTAAGGTGCCAATGGAGTAAAGCTGACATATTGTTAAAATTGGTTCAATTAGGGGAAAATAAATTAGAAATTCCATTATTTATGTTTACTTAGGAACGACGTTTTTTTAAGTTTGTTTATGAAGGATTTTCAAATGAGATTTGTTCTTAAATGCTTTAGAAACTTTTTTAGGCAGTTGACAAGTGAATAGCAAGGAAGGAGGAAAGAAAAATGTTTGTGTGAAATTGAAAATCGTGTAATTTATTAAAAATTAAAAAATGCAGAAAGGCTTACAGGAAATAAAGCATTAAAATGCATATGAACTGGGAAGAATTGAGTTGTAAATTTTAAGCGAATAATCAAAAACTAAACTTTATTAGGTTAGACAAATAAATTTAATTTATTTCGGATATACAAATAAATTCTTTATGTAAAAAAGAATATTTCTAATCGGGTATTGAAATAATTTGTCAAGTAATCGAATAAATCTTACGCGCATATATTAGTCAAACTAATTTTATTCAAATAATAAGAAAATAATTTTTAAGTGTAACCGCAGTATTTTTTATTTAGTTAATCGAATAAGTTTTATTCAGGACATCAAATAAATTTGTCTCAAATAATGAGAAAAATATTTTCCGAGTAATCAAGTACATTTAAATCAAAGAAATTAATAAATTGCAGTTAAGTAATTGAATAAATTTTATTTAAGTAAATAAATAAAATTTATTTTAATATTTTTTTCAAGTAAATAAATAAAATTTATTCTAGTACTGAAAAAAAATTTTATTCGTTAATCGAAAAATCGAAATTAGTTTTAATCGAGTAGTGAAATAATAGAACATAATTTATTTATTTACACGAGCAATTTAATTTATTAGAGTACATTTTAGTCGAATAAACGAACGAATTTATTGGAATAAATAATCTTTTTAGGCAGTTGACAATTGAATAGAAAGGAAGGAAGAAAATTGCAAATCGTGTAATTTATTAAAAATTTATAAATGCAGAAGTGGAAATAAAGGAAATAAGTTAAGTAATCGATTAAATTTTATTTAAGTAAATAAATAAATTTTTTTTTTATATTTTTTCAATTAAATAAATAAAATTTATTTTTATTTTTTATTCAAGTAAATAAATAAAATTTATTCTAGTACGGAAAAAAAATTTATTCGTTAATCGAAAATTTCTAATCAATTTTAATAGAGTAGTGAAATGTATTTCACGCAAACAATTGAATTAATTTTATTGAAACAATAGAACATAATTTCTTTGTTTACACGTGCAATTAAATTTATTAGAATACATTTTATTCGATTAATTAAACAAATTTTTTCGAATAGTCGAATAAATTTATTTGAATATATTAATCAGTAACCAAACATTTGAATAAGTTTTCAAGTAGTCAAATGTATTTAAATCAAATAATTGTACATATAAACTTCACTTAATTAATCGAATATGTTGTATTTAAATAACTAAACGAAATTTTTTCTATTAGTCATATATAATGTATTCGGCAATTCAACAATTCTTATTAGAGAAATCACATGAAAAAATATGATGAAATTAATAAAATAAATTTCATTGGAGTAATACAAAAAAATGATAATAAATTTTAATCGAGAAATGCTATGTATTTCACACAATTACGTACCTTTTCACAAGGTATGGTTAAAAGATAACAGGGACTTTAACGGCAAGTTTTGTATGAAGAACTGTCAGTTAAAGTTCACGTTAACTCTTAACCAGATATTGTGAAAAGGTACGTTAATCGAATTAATTTTATTGAAATAGTAAAATAAATATTTAACGAACAATATCGGATTATGGGAACAATCAAAATATTACTATTCGAGTAATACAAAACAAATAAATCGAGTAGCGAAATGCATTTATTTCACACAAGTAATCGAATGAATTTTATTGAGATAATAAAATAAATTTTATACGACAATAAAGATAAAGTTGTACGAATAATGAAAATATTTCTATTCAAGTGCTCGAACAATTTTTATAGATGTATGTATAAAAATGTGTTTGAATAATCGCATAAAACTGTAAAATAAAATGAATTAAATGTTTATTATACTAGAATATACTTTACACACACAATAGAATGTATTCAATTAATTCAATAAATTATATTAAGGAAATTGAAGAAATTTTATGCGGTAATTTAATAAAATATTAGTGGAGCAATGAAATAAATATTCGGTTTTTTTTAATTTTACGTGGAATACAGAATATACATACTTGATTATTCGAAATGAAAGTAATCAAATGTATTAAAAAAAATTTTTGTCAATAATGGTACACATTTTTTTATCAAATAAAACAGTAAATTTTCTAAACATAAATGTTACTCAATTATTCGAATAAGTTTTATGCATATAAATTTTATTTAAGCAATAGAAATGAATGCCATCACATTTAGTTTAAACAGACCAGTTAATTTTATTAAAGTTATAAAATATTTTTTTTTAATATTGGAATAAATTTCAAGCAAGTAATCGAGTAAATTTTAATCGAATAGTTGTGTTACTTTTAAATGACCATGATGTAAATATTACACAAAAAACCGAATAGATTTTCTTAGAGTATTCAAATAAATTTCATTCTAGTAGTCAAAATTAGTCGAATACATTTTATTCGATTGGATCAATAAGTTTAATTCCATTAGTCATATGCAAAATTTTTATTGGATTAGTCGAATAAATTTCATTTGATGGGTTGTTAAATTTTCTTCAAATAGTCGAATAAATTCCATTCGATTAGTCGAATAAATTTTATTCGAATAGTCGAATAGATTTCATTCGAGTGGTTGAAATTAGTCGAATAAATTTCATTCAAATATTCTAAATTTTTGTTTATGAAATCGAATAAATTCTCTTTGAGTATTAGAATAAATTTCATTCGCAAAGTGGAAGATATTTCATTCGATTAGACAAATAAATTTCATTCGATTGAGCGAATAAATTTCTTTCAATTAGTTGAATAAATTTCATTCGAGTAGTCGAATAAATTTCATTCGACTTTCCTACATGAGTCGAAAAAATTTCATTCAAATAGTCGAAATTTTTGCTCATGAAATCAAATAAATTTTATTTGCAAGGTCGAAAAAATTTCATTCGATTAGACAAATAAATTTCATTCGATTAGTCGAATAAATTTCATTCGATTAGTGGAATAAATTTCATTCGATTACTTTAATAAATTTCATTCGATGAGTGGAATAAATTTCATTTGATTAGTCGAATAAATTTCATTTGATTAGACCAATAAATTTCATCCGATTAGTCGCATTAATTAATTTCATTCGATTAGTCTAACAAATTTCATTCGACCAGGCGATATTAGTCGAATAAACTTCATTCTAGCAGTCGAATAAATTTCATTCGAGTAGTTGAATAAATTCCATTCGAGTAGCCAATAAATTTCATTAGATTAACCGAATAAATTTCATTCAACTTTATTTAACAGAATTAATGCTGGATGGATACTTTCGTAATATTAGGAATAATATTTGACAGCTTTGAACGTATTTCGCTGAGTGGAGCCTGAAGTTTAACAAAATCTGTAGGAAAATACATAAAATTGTTCGTTTAAAATGCTTAACAAAAACTTATTCGAATAATTTTCAAAAGTTTATCAGTTATATGTTGTTTAAGATTAATAGATAAAAATTGACTAAACCCGTAAATGGCTACCCGAAAGTGCATTACTTTATTTATTTCTTTATTTTTACCCTTGTTTTGAATTTAGTTTATAGCCTATAAACTGTGTAATTTAATTTAGAGATTTAATTAGTCTAATATTTTAAGTTTTGTTTTTAATTTAATCTAATAACAATCTAATAATATAATAACACTCGTTGTCGTTGTTGTTGTTGTTGTTCGTAACAGGATATGCATTGTAAATGTCTACATAAAAATATACATGCATACGAACATGTAATTTAGATTGTGTTATTTTTTTTTTGTGCGTGCAAAGCTTTATTTGTTTGTGTTATTGTTGTTGTGGGCATTTTTTTTTTGCACTTAACAAAAACATTGTTGGTGGGGCAACCGCAAAAATGTTTTCGCGGTGAACATTTATGAAGATTAATTGCCGCCTCGTGTAATTTTGAACGTGTGCACACGTTGTCACAACATTGTTTTGTGGGAATTTGTTTTTGGCTTTGGCAAAAAGCAATAAAAATGCTTTTTTTTTTTGTTTGCTTATTTTATATTGCCGTTGTTGTTGTTGTTTATGTTTTTATTGTTGTTGCTTTTATTTTGGCAGATGTTCACCATTGACAATATTAAATTATATTTTTCCAATAACGACTATGGCCGCCTTGTATTACATTATGGCAAATGGGACTGAGTTGGCAAAAAAGAAAAGAGGAAAACATATTCATGCTCGTAACTCAAAATTAGTTTTAAATTAGCACAAAATTGTAATTTTGCAAGAAATAACAAAAAATTTAACATATTCTTGTACATACATAAAAAAGTATACACAAACATTAATTTTACTTATGTACATATGGATTTTTGTAACTGAATATTTTTTATTGTTTGTCATGTGAGAACGCATGGTGTATACCTCAACAAGATAAGACACGCTTTATATTAACTACTTACACACGCACACACACATACTACAAACATATTTTGGCAATGCAAAGCTTACAAGCCATAAACAAACATACTTATAACAATAAATAAGTTTTCATACTTAGTTGTGAGTATTTCCTACACACATCCGTTTCCTTCCTGTTAGTTTCGTATTCTTGGGTGTTCTTGCGAAAACCGTTTTACTTAAATCGTTGGCTGGTTAATATTGTTTATGCTCTTATGTGTGAATATATGAGTATAATTTTTAAAATCGAACATAAAACAATCACACACTTGCACACAAACCACACTGGGACGCAACCAAAATAATTTGGAAGTAAAACCATCAATCGTAAATTAACGACTCTTACGTTTGATGTCGGACAACTTTTCATTGATTTAAAACAAAAAGTACTGGTATATTTTAAAAAGAAAATGAGAAATATGTCTTTTTATATATTCTAAAATAGTTGAATAGACCGTAGAAGAAATTATAGAATAGTACTACTAAAAATTCAAGGCCAGTCAGATATTTCTAAAATATAGACTTGAATGCGGTATTTTTAAGGCTGCATTTTCACATGGAAAGTTTTTCTCAGAGACAGTGGCATTATAAAAGCAATTGGAAAGGGGACATATTTTCTGTAAAATTTTCGCTGTTTTTTATTTGAAACTTTGAGCGTCCCAAGACTGATAGCATATGGGAAAATGACTTACAAGAGAACATACAACCAAATACTAAAGAGTAACACATATGTACATATCTCACCAGGGTTAACTTTGTCACGATTATGTGTGATTTAAATCTTAAACTTAAGGAAAAAAATTGCAGAGACTGATCTTATGATGCTTATACTTCATTGCTATCGGTTTTTATTTTTAAAACATATTCAATGTAATAATAATAGCTTAAGTCGACTTAAGCAAAGCAGTGCATTTCGGAAGTTTTTACGCTTTCGCTAAGATATTAGAAGGCTCTAATGCATGATTCTACTTTCTTGTGATGCTTTCTTTCCATATGTAACATTTTAACTCCTGAAAATTCCAACTGGAACATAATACAGCACAAATAGTCTTAACTTTCTTAAGTTTACTTAAGCTATTATTCCATATTGCCACAGATATACAAAGTATAAATAAATAAAGTAAGGAGAGAAAAGAAATTATTGTATTGTGGGAGTAAATCAAAAAAAAAAATTAAATATATGGACAAATTAATTCTACATTTCCCAAAATAACAATTAGTGCCGTTATGGCAACACTGCTATAATGAACGAATAAAAAGAATTGATCAAATTAATATCAAAAAGTCCCCTGACTATTGCTAAAAAAAATCTTCATGTAAACGCGAACGTAAGCGTTGTCGCAGCTAGTCCAGCTTTCATTTACTACATTAGTTGAAATGTACGTAAATGTTTTCGTCTGCCGGATAATAAATAATACAGTTTGTGAGACTGAAACCACAGCTATTGTATTATTATGTATTATTTTTGCAAATAGTAGAGAAGTTGTCGAAGCCTTCAGAAGGCAAAAAGTTCAATCTCGAAACGTCCTCCAATGCAAGAATAAGGTACTCGTATACTGAAAATATTCCTTCCCTGAAGTAGATTAAAAATCAAATTTTGTAAATAGAAACGTTTTTTTCGTTTTGAAATTTGTATGAAAAAAATATTTTTTGAAACGAATTTTCGTTATTTTTTTGAAACGCTTGTAAACGAAATTTTTTACAAAATCTGCCTATAAGTCTACAAATGAAGGAAATTATTTTGCAATCGGATGGATTGCGTATACGTTGGCGTTTCTGTTGATAACTACTAAAATTAAAATACAATTTAATATCTTTTTAACTTATCTAATGGATTGAACGCATTTGACATAAATAATTAAAAAAAAATTAACGCAGTTTAATTTAAAAAATTTAGGTTGTCGATTTTACTGTAAATAAAAGTGTTGCCAATTCGATTGAAAAAAACAATTTTTTCTGCTTAATCTAAATAATTTTAGTTATTACTATTGAAATAATTAACTAGAATTGTTAATGTATGTTCTTAAATAAAATCTCTCTTGGTCGTTGCGGTAACAAAGACGTTTGCTAAAAAACAGAGAAGAAATTTGGCAGATTGTATTTAATTCCAGCATAAGGAAAGGTTCGAACTATTAAGATTATTGTAATTTAAATTTATTTGCTGTTCATATATACACATTTCATTGTCTATATAGACATTTCATTGGCGCTTGAACCAAATCATCAGTAGACTTCAACCACAAAATTTGAAAAGTTATATCAAGTTTGGATTGAAATGGACTATGGGTGTTGAGCACTTGCCACCATACAATGAGCGCCCAACTCTCCCTTACCAACCTGCTTCGGTATCCCACGATTTTTGCTCGTAGGTACATAGGTCTCCAGGTGTGAGTTTCTTTCTACACATTCCAGATTCATTAAATAAAAAATTCCTCTTTATATTTGAATAAGGTGTCGATCCACCGATCTCCAGCAGAACACTAACCATTGATCTACCAAAGCAAATATTGATTTTTATAAACTAAACAATAGAGAATCAAATGAGGAAGTAAAAATTCCATTTGCATCCCAAATTTGTATTCTCGTAAGGCAGAACTTATTCGAACCAAATTAATTTTTGCTGGGTTGTTTGTTGGGAATTAAATTTTTTGTTAAAGCTTTTTCGCTTGCTACATATTATTTGTACATTAAGTAGTTTTCAGAGATTTGTTGAGAATTTTTGTATAATCGCATGAATTTTTTTTGGCTTTTTCAAGAATATTTTGCTTCTACTGATAATCTAATTAAGTAGCAACGAAATTCATTATTTGGGTGTCCATGTGGCTGATCGGCAGCCAAAGTTTTTTGAAAATATAAAGTTTTGTAAAGTTTTTTATAAATATGTACATAATTTAACTTTTGCAGTATATTGAATGAAAATATTAAGGAACTAATTTTAATTAATAATTTTTATAAACAAGGCTGTAATAAAACAATGTACAAATAAGATATATATTTATTAATGTATATAATATATTTTGTAAAGGACTCTAAATCTAAATATGAATATTATTTTATGTTTTTTTTATTATGTTATGTTTTTGATTTTAATCGTTTTGGTATTTTTAAATAAAATTAATTCCAAATAAATTTTTATGTTTTCTTTTATAATTTTGGTACTTTTGTAGTTTTTAAAAAAATATATATGTTAACGCTTGTCCAGAGGTCGTGAGTTCGATTCGCGCCATAGACTCTGTGTGTTTTTCGCTGACAAGCTAATCGCTTCGCGGGTTGGTTTTCTTAAAAAAAATCAAAAATAAATAAATAAATCCAAACAAAGTGTTTGATTTAATTTTATTTAACTGCTTCGTATCAAAGGCTTTAATAAATTTTGCTGATTGATGCAATTGTTTAGATTTTTTTTAACTTTATTTCTTAAGCATATATCAAAATATTTTTACTTTTCTTTCGCAAATAACTACATAAATATTTGCAGAAAGGCGATTTTATTGCCCAACAACTATTAAAATTATAGATTCTGTTTGCTTTTTAAGAAAGTTTATTGCATTTCTTTGTCAAATATACAGATATACACACATACATACTTTTTTCATTTCTAAGTGAAATAACAAACACAAATGCCAGACTACAATTTCCACATCATTCATTGATTCTTGTGAATAACCACGTTTGTCCATTATTGCCGATATGCATCAATTAATGCTAAATTCAGGACACAATTTTAGATTATTTTTATTGGAGCTCTGTTTTTATAGAATTTTGGCATAAATTCTGTGTAAACATGGGAGTGATTAAGTCGACTTAAGCTGAAACTAAGATAATATGATATGAAATCAATAATTTCACATACAGATGTGTATGAAAGAATACAAGAATACAAGAATAGTTCAAAAATTTGTTAATAAGATTGTGATCTTTACAACGTTTTTTAAGTGTTGATTTTAATTATTATTTTTTTATTTTTTAAGATCTGACTTTAAGCACTTTCACTTTCCTTATGGATCTTGCATGACTCACATTCCCAAATAAAATTAAGAAAGTGATTTTAAAACATATGCGGTTATTCATCAAAACCACTTATGTGTATGTGTTTATGCCTTGGTGTGTGTTGGTATTGCCAACCCTTGCAATTATTTTACAAAAGTAACACATGCCAATTGCACACACTCATTTCGACTTATTTCTGCTGTAAAACAAACGTTGATATTCAAAATTTTAAATATAATTTATATGAAAATGGAAAGATGTATGATGCATATGTTGTGGTTGTATGTATTAAACATAAATACATAAACATTTGTACGTACATATATTTCATGTAATCAACAATGAAACAAACAGTTTTGTTCGATTTATGCAATTGACAGCTGACGATAAGTAGAGGAAAAAAAGTCCAACAGGACTGGCAAACGAATATAAATTGTTTACAGTTGGGTTGCGATTAAATGATTGAAATCATTTTAGTTTGATAAAACAGAAATCAAAATATATTAACTCCGCCATTATTGTCATAGGGAACAAGGTTTCCATTTATTGGTACCTGGCCACAGCGGTCATCCAGGAAGCGGATGAACTGGCCAAGAGGGCCTCTGCTGCTCCTTTTATGGACGCAGAGCCGTTTTGTGGTATAAGACGGTCGACTGTAACATCTCTGATCAAAGAAGATGAGACTTCAACCGCTAAGAAGATGTGACTGTCTTCTTCTGGTTTAAGACAGGCCAAAGCTTTGATGCAGCCAATTACATATAATGGCATCCTGAACTTCAACAGGAATAATTTACGGCTTGTTGCTGGTTTTCGGTCTGGTCACTTTGGACTGAACTATCCTCTGTGGAAAAATAACCAAGTTCGTTTACTTTTGTGTCTTTTGTGTTTGGAAGATGACGAGACAACCGCACGCATTATTTGTGAGTGTATCGTATTATGTGACAGTAAAAGGTGTTTTTTTCTTTCTGAGTTTATGTGTTCAGATGATATTAGGCGGGCTTTTCCAATATCTGTACTGACTTTCATAAGGAGAGTCATACAGAGATTGAATTAATAGAATTTACAGATCTATGGTACAAAAGATCAATCAGGTGTCGAAGTGCCGGTCTTTTGACCAGATCTTCCGCCTATTTTATTCTCTATAGCCATTCTCGACTTAACTCAGTTTGGTCTTCTTCGATTCAAGCAAACTTCAACACAACTCAACTATTTTTTTTTTTGTATTGTGAATCACAACTAATTTTTGCTTAAAAAAATTATGCCACAAAACAACTACAAACTCAAACGCTATTTAAGTGGCGAATGGCAATACCAATTTGAAAGTTGGGTTGACTGTCAGACTACAAAACTAATTGGAGATGACAACGATAAAATGGTGGTCTAAGGGCCAATTTCACCAACTCTATTTAAATATCAATTCATATTTAAATGTCGATTTTCATTCATTTTTGTATGGAAAAATTACTTTTAAATATGAATATGTTTAATGATCAAATTTATAACCCTTGACACAAACCTTTTGTTTTAACAGAGCCGCTTTTGGCGTGTTGACATGATTCTATTAAGTCATAAAATTTTAATTAACGCATTTTAAATTGGATTTTTTCCATATAACAAAAAAAAGCAATCACTTGCAAAAGAATCGAATTTTAGCTACGATTAATCAATTAATTAATCGTAATGAAAAAATTAGTGATCGAAAAACGATTTTTGTCTTTGGACACCATTCACTAGTATAAATCAATATTTAACTAATGCATTTTGCATTCTCAAGTCATGGATAATCAATCGCCATTAGACTGTTTGACTATTTTCATGAAGAATTGAAAAATAAAATAAAAATATAAAATAGAGAAACTCAATTTTCATACAAATACAAAAGATTTTCTTTTCAATACAACAGCAGCCTGTTTTAGTTGTTTTATTTTCTCATACTGTCTTTTTCCATTTTGAATTTTGGAAAAACAACAGATGCTGCCGATTGATTCGAAAGCAGTGGCAGAGCCGAGTAACAAAACACACACATGTGGTGTATTGAACTTTAGCAGCTTGTTTTGGCATGTTAATTTACTGATGAGGTCAAAAGGAAAGCAAACGTAGTTGTTGCTGCTGCTTTTATTTCTATTATTACATATTGTACATGTGGCACCCAGTGGTGTTTTGTGCGGTTAACAAAAATTTCAATAGAAGCTCTGAGAAAAATGTTTGAGATAGATTTCTAATGCAACATACATATATGTATATATGTATATAAAGATATATACATATGTACACACATATGTATATTTTTCCAAATGATTTAGTCGAGTTAAAAATATTTATATGTTCACATTAATATAATAGTTTAAATAAATAGTTTTCTTATTCGCTAGAAAATACACACGTATACATATGTATATACAGATTGAAAATATCTTTCTACACATTATCTGTGGCGAAAAAATATTTAAGGGGTCTCCTGTGCGTCTCTAGAAGACTGAGCAACACTCGAAAGTCGTAACATTCTGTACTCAACTCTATTTTACACATTTTTTTAGAACTCGTACGTTTTTTTTTTAATTTTTACAGGTAGTTAAATAAGTTTAGATATCGGCGATTTCAATCGAATTTCCAGAACTTATTAAAAAATATGGGCATTTCCACCAAAAGGTCCACAGACATCAAAAAAATAAAAGTTGTTGAAAATACTCTCTTTCACTATATTTTTCAAAGAGAAACAATAAAATTTAAGTTATTTAAAAAAAATGTACATTTAGACCACTGGTGGGCACTGTCAATGTAGTGGTAAATTTTTTATGTGTTGAGGTTGCGAGCTACCCACCAAATACAAAGCCAAGCGTTTGAAAGATAATGGTGCATTATATATTTATACATAAAAAGACATATTTTTTATCTTGAGAGAAAACGTTGATTAAGTAAAATTATTAATTGAAAATAAATCTTTTTCTTTTTCTTGTTTCGAAAATATTGTAGTCATGATCTACGCATCGAATACAAATCAGAAGTTGGCAAAGGTCATTAATGTCTGTGCTTTCATCTAAACAAAAAGAAACGAATTTGCAATTTATTAATTTTTCTCTAATAACAGACTCTACTAATTCTCCTAATTTAGTAATATGCCGTACTACGCTGCGGCGAGACAAAGAAAGAGATTGTAAAGTCTTATTTTTATAATTAAGTTTTTGAAAAACTTTATTAATCATATTTTTAAAAAATATCCCATCAGAAAATGGTCTTCCTTGTCTAACAATATCCAAACTTATTAAATTTGATACTTCCAATTGCATTTTTTTATTTTCAAACTTTAGTTTGGTATCGTCCACTGATAGCATCCATTCTTTTATTTTTTCAATATAAATGTTTTTATTCTGATTTAAAAGGTTTTCCCTTTGCTTACCATTAAACTTATTCATATCACTATGAAAAGCATCATAATGTCTTTTAATGACATATTCCTTTTTTTCCTTAAAGCTTTGATAACATAAAAGGCATTGTATGTTACCAAATGCATTATTTATAACAAAATATTTTTCGCATATCATCATCAATTTGCTGGACAAATATTCTTGAAAAAAATATAAAAAAATATGTAAGCATCCGCCTGATGTGCATTCATCGCTGTCTCATCGACGACTAAATTAAAGAGGGTAAGAATACGTGTGAATATTATTTTCACAATTATGTCAAGAAACGCCCGAGTCTGATTTAGACACAATCCATTTCGAGATATTCAAATGCAAAGTCACAAAAGTACAAGTTTTTTCATTTTGATATTTCTATTGCATTCATTATCCATTGACTTTTGCTCTGTGAAATTTTACAGAGTCTACAAGGAATGCATTAGAAAATATGCGATTGCAAATAACTGTAAACTTTTGCTTTCCAAAATCGCATATTTTGATGTCACATGCGACATTGAAAAATTATAATTGTTATCAGTGCTAATCAAATGTCCAGTAAAAACAAATATTTAATACAGTTGAATTAAAAATAAAAAAAAACTAACTCGAAAATATTAAGATTTGAGATCGTGGTAATGGTAAGTGTAAAATTTAAAAAAGAAAATTTTTACATAAAAAAATTTTTGCATACTTTTAAATTATTTACTTAAGATGAGATAAAATAACCAAAATGACAATTTTTCAATTAAATTTGGTAGGTGTATCTGCTTGCACAATCGTTCTAAAATTATACAACAATTCTAGCACATAAATTTGAAATTGCATTGATAGTCGCAATTTATGAACAATAAATTTTTAGCAATTTGCATTTTTGACAAAGTATGACACAAAACCATGCACAAATCCAAAATATCAAACAAAATATTCTTTTGAGACCAAATTATGCAAAAATATGCATTTATGACCAAAATATGCAAAAATATGGACAAACAAATCGATGCTATTTTTACGCAAATTCATTGTTTCATAAAGATATTTCGTTCTTGCAATTATCAGAGTTAAAGGAAATAACACGGATTTGCATGGGGTTTCATGCTGCTGCATGGTCCCTGCTCATGATGTAATTTATTTTATTTTTAATAAAAATTATAATATTATATTTTCTTGCTTAATCGTGATTACTCGCAATATTTTTTCACCGCATAAAAAAGAAATAGGTGTAATTTTGTAGAAATTAAAAAAAAACTGTTGTGTTAGAAGTTCATAAAATGTTTTTTTTTGTGTCTAGGGTTATAATTTTATTAAATTTTGTTTTCATAACCATATCAAATGCTTGACCAGAACAGATGGGATTTAGTCTCTTTAATTTATATATTTTTTTTGTTTATACATATTCTTTATCATATAAAGTAAATTGAAATAGAAATTTTTAATATTTACTCGCAATATAAAGTAAAATAACTTTTGAATTGCTTGCCTTTAGCAGTGAACAAAAAAGTATTATTAAATAAATTTGCTTACTTTTTCTTAGTAAATAGTTTGAAAATTACTTCATACCAACTAAAATGCAGCAATAAAAACTTTTATGAAAGTGTGTATGTATATGACTTAACATCCTACAGGTAATTAAATATTTGTATTGAATTGAAAATATTTTGCACAATTTACATGTCATTTACAGCATTCGTGTAACAATTAGCAATTGTTTAGGCATCTTTTTAAAAGTTATATACACAAAAATATATTCGCATACGAATAAAGCTTCTATTTTGTCACATAATGGGTATTGAAATGCTGGAGAAAAAAACCTTAATAACATTTCGCACATACAAAAATTTATACACCCCCTCCCCATGTATGTATGTATGTGTGTACACAAATGTTTATACAATAAAAGCTTATAAAGTTTGATTGACAGAACTAATTTAGCATCACAGTCAAAAATGGCAGAATCTGCTTTTGAACTTATGAATTTCATTGAATATAGTATTAGTGTGAGTGTGATAATCAATATGGAAATTACTTCATATATGATGAAGATTAGCAAAATAATGTGTATTATTTTCTTTGTATGTACTATTTAATTCATTTAATTTTTGTTCTTAAATGTCACATGAGCTACAATTTTTTTAGTATAAGCAATAGACTTACTTAACTTCTAATAGCTTTCATGTTTTAAGTCGTCTATTTTTTTAATTTTTTACGTACGAGTATTATCGTTGTAATTTTTTTTTCTTTACGCTTGCTTTTAAAAGGTTGTTGTATTTGCTAAGCTTTTTATTTGCAGCGCTCGCAACCTCGTCTGATAATTATAATTTACATCGTAGCAGAACTGTTAATAAGAATATATAGAGCTGCCAGATGTATCAGAAAATATGATAATCATATAAGAGTTGGGATTGTGGCTAACTTTTTACTCAAGATCATGCTCGTTAACGCGGAAAGCAAAATTACTCATGCACTACTTTTTTATTAGCTCACGTTCTGGAATAATTGCGAGAGTAGAAAAAATTTATCACATATAAAAATAAATGTTTAACATTTAAATTTTAAAAAAATTTTATTTTTTTTTAAATAGCTGACATACACGTAAATTAAATTAATTAGTTAATAAATTAACTAAAATTAATAGCCATGGGCCTGTGGCAAAAATTAAATAAAATATACTTAATAGTAACAAACCAAAAAAGTTTGTCTTAAGTAGAACAAAAATAAGCAAATTAACTAACATGTGCATAATTAGTAAAGAATAAACGAGAATGGTAAGTCTGTTGTAAATTAGAGATGGTAAGTTTGGGCTTTCATTACAAAACACGTTTCAGCAAAATTGAAATACGATGAATTAAAACAATTCACGTATTCCATTTGCAAGAAAGTTTCGTATATAAGGCAGAAATGTACATAAACTGATACCACACAGAGTTTACCAACACAGAAGAACGCTGATGATGAAGGTTTAGTGGCCTTCGAAAACGGCTAGCTGTTCCGTTCAACTATGTGTTGTCAGAATATTTACAACCATTTGTTCATTAATAATTCTCACAAGTAATTTGGCTTAAAAAAGCGATACGAACTTTAGCCCGTTCAAATAAATCATAAATATTTTAACATTTAAATTTTTTACAAATTTATTTTATTTTTTAATAGCGACATACTATCTATGTACATGTAAATTAAATTAATTAAAGTTTATTTTTTATGTATGTTCCGGCTTTGGTGGTTATTACTAGCTAACTGCTTATTGCTAAATAACTTCAAACTTAATCTTCTAATTGCAAGAAGCATACTTTTGTGTATTCTTTATTTTATTTTTTGTTCAGAAAAGCAATAACGTCATTCGATATGAAAAATCGTAAGAGAAACCTGAGGATGATTTAAAAATACCTGTCGAATGATACCCATTTTGATATGGTTCCCCGACTTTTTATTTTTTTCGTATTTACAAAATGGCCGCCATTTGAATTTTAAAAACTGACATACCTTCAGTGCAGTCCCGGGATTAAGGCAAAGCGATAGACTTAAGAATCATTCAAATAGGTCCATGCGTTCGGTTTATATAGTGCCGCAGAGGAACATCCATACAAACATACATACATACATACATACATACATATGTACATACATAGACTGATAAACAAAATACTCTTCTTTGTGTCGGGTAAAAAAAACGGTTTAATGTTACAATTCTAAATGAATGAAATATATTGTTGCAGATACTACGTCAGCGTAAAATAAGTTGCGCGTTTAGCTTAGTTTTGTTGGAAAATAAATAATTTTTAAAATAAAATTTTCAGGGATGTGACGTCATACCTTAAGTCTGGTACGGAGTTCACACGGAATTTCAGGTTTTCATATGTAAAAAAATTACTGAAATTCAGGTTTGTAAATTTCATAAACAGTTTTCAATTTGCTAGTACGGACTTTCAAAAGAAAAGTGCACGAAATTTTTAAAATTTATTGCCTATCTTAGGGATGTGATAAATATAAGTGGAGACTTTTTTTCAGTCAACTGAAACAAAAATTACGGCCTGTTCCACGATGTCAGCAGCAAACGTTCGATCGACAGCTTGTATTGCAAACAGCAATAACATTAGCAAATTTTTTGTTGTTTGCAATACGAGTTGTCGATCGTAAGTTTGCTGGTGACATCGTGGGACAGGCAGTTAATGTTCATATGTATCTACAATTGGTTAGCCACGGAATTTTGGAGATTTCTAATTTTCATCAAATTTTATTTAATTGTTCTGTTTTTGTGTATAAATAAATGAATATGTGTGTTTAAATATAATTCTACACAAAATTCTCCTCGATTATTTTTCCGTGTATATGCATGTAAATTTACAAATGTGTAATTCCGTAAAAACTCCGTACTGGGCTTTAACTCGTACAATAAAATTACAGTCGTCACTCGATAATTTGAAACTCAAGAGACCAGAGAAAAAGTTCAAATAATCGAAATTTCATAATAACCAAGAGTTTTTAACAAGTGTGTGAAGTTTAAGTTAAATTTAACTAGCAGAGACAAAAGCAAAAAAAAAATTGCCAGAGCTTTTTTCTCATATTCCATTTTATTAAAAATTCATATTAAATAGCTCATTCTACATTCGCTACCCAAGTATTACACACAGAAAAAAATACCAATGTAAAATCAGTATTTGGCATAGTTGATTCAAATTTATTCAAATCACATCAAATTTACAAGAAATAATATGTTGTTTGAGTGTGTTGGTGTTTATTTGCTTTGTTCATAGCTGCAATACACTTTTGTGCTTAGTTGTGTAGGTTGTTTTTGCATTGTTGTTGTTTTTTTGTTTGTAAACAGCCAACAAACTGCTGGCTGGCTGGCAGAGTAGCAAGCCGTACCGGCGCGGCTGGCGGCTAGCCAGTCAGCCGATTTTTTTCGACAAGCCGAGCCGCCGCCGAACCACTCGGCTTATCGGCGGCTTAGTACTCAGCCAATATATTGTCTTTTATTTTTTACACATAAAAAGAAAATGTTTATGTGAACGGTTTATGTAACGGTAACAACACTTACGTTCTCTTTTGGAGTCCCTTCTTAAATACATGCACGTTAACATATACTTTTTTGTTTCAGCAGTCAGGCGACTTTTTGATAATTAATTGTTCAAAGCTTTTTGTTTGTTGATCCGTATCAGTGTTCCAATAAAGTAATTAATTTTAAATTCAATCGGAAAGCTTAAATCAAATTTATGTAGAAGGCAATCATGAATAAAACTGCGCGAGAAATTTTATCCACAATTGCCCTGATAGTCTAGAATATGTTTCTATGGTTTAACAAACAATTTACGAAGCTATTTTTTAGGACATCAATTACTGCAACATTCAAACTATTGCAAAATAAATAATGTTACAACGTGGTGATTTAATAATTCACGTATTTTTCTAAAAACAGGTTGGGTTAAAACTTTTTTCAAATGCTTAAACAAATCGTCGTTAAGCTGTTCAGTCGCCGCCGCCGAAAATATTTGTCTTTCAGCCGCCGCCGAAATTTTTTGCTCGGCTTGCTACTCTGCTGGCTGGTAGGCAGGGTATTAGTCTTGCATACGGAGGATCGCACGTTCGAATCCTGGAGTCAAGTCAAAGTATTTTATATTTTTTTTTACTAAAACTTTTCAAGTCAAAGAATTTTTTTTTCAATAAAACTACAACTTTTCAAACAAATTGTATGTAATGTCTAGAAATAATGTTAAATTATAATTTTATTCAAAATGGTACATATTTAGTGTGTGTCTTAAGAATATTTAAAGTTATTGTGGCTGCAGGGGTAAGCACGTTGACACTACCACGCGGTGAGTTCCGAGTTAAAATCTTGGCCGGGGAAGCCAATTTAATCTATACACAAAATTTTTTCTGATGTCTATGTCAACCACACGTAAGTTAAATAATTAAAAAATACAATTACTACATTAAATTCAATTCATGTTGATCTAACTTGAAATAAGTTTGATTCAACATGATTCTTCATTTTGATTTTAACAGTACGTAAATGTTAATTCAACGTGAAATAAAGTAATTTCAAAAAGAAAAATTTTCTTTGACAATTATTATAAATCATGTTAAATTAACATGAAACAAATATAAAGCAAAGTCATTGCCGAAAAATATTAGATTAACCTTGTTTAAGTAGATTTTAAGTTGAAATTTTTCTGTGTGTAGAATTGGAAGCTGGCGGCACAAAAAAAAAGCTAAAAATTCTAGTTTAATTTTTCATCTCTTTTTTAAAAAAGCACATTTATTTATAAAAAAAAATACAACATTCAAAAAGAATTGAAAATACTGAACTTAAGAACAATTAAGAAATTATTTCTGATTAAAAAATTTTCTAGTTCAATTAAAATATCATATATTTCGTTTTTAATTTCTTTTTTTTTTAATGACTTTAAAATAATTGAAATTGTGGACCATGGAGCCGACAAAACTAAAATTATAGCACGGCAGAGAAATTTAAAATTATAGAGGGGATATTATATGAATTTTTTTAAGCTAATTGAATGTTTTTCAAATGACCTAGGTATTGAGAGAATGAAATTCACGTGTTTGGAGTTATCGAAAATCGACTTTAATTAATTTGTTTTTGTTCGCAATTGCCCCACGCTCGGCCAAAAACATTACAGCTGCAATATAATCGAACAGATATAAATCATAGAAATCGGTGATGCAAAAATCATAAACTGCTGATTATTAAAAGCATCGCTGACGCACGGCATTATGGCGACTTAGTTGACAGTTGGCACGTTATACAAGTGCCGTTTTAGCTTTAGCTTGCTGTAGCAGCCTAAATGAAATTTATTTGGAAGCGTGCTTTATATGCTTACATAATTTCCATTATTAACAGCATTCAAGTATTAAAGATTAATTGCCTGCACTTTGTACCCAAGTCTGGCAATATTTTTTTTTACATACACACAGACTGTTTCTCTGAGCAAATCAGGGTTTCCAGTTTTATTTTATAGCTTATCCCCAATTTTTAACTTTTCATCCCACAAAAATTCCCAAAATAGCTATTTTCTTATCCCCAAAAATCCCCACAGTTCTTTAAAAATAAAAACATGTGATTTTAAAAAATAAAATTCGCATTTATTTATTTATTTATTTAATTTAATTTATTTCTATTGAATGTTTTTAAGATAAATTTATTTATTTATTTATTAAATAGATATCAATATTAAAATGGTTTTTATTTTAAAAAAGCCACAATATTTAAAGCAGGAATTTCTTAAGCTGAGTGCTATTAAATAAGGCCCAAGGAAAAAACGCCCAAATAAAGTCCCAATAAAATAACTCTCAAGAAAATTAAATAAGGCATAAGACACCCAAAATAAATGCAAAATCCCAATTAAACAAAACTCAAGATGATATAAAGTTCAAAAAAATTAAATAAAGTTCATCCAGACTCAAGATGAAATAAAGCTCAAAATAAATGAAATAAAGTCCAATTAAAAATTATTTTATTTCATTGGGACTTTATTTCATTTTCTTATTTGGGCGTTATTTCGTTGGTTTTTATTTAATAGCGCCCTTAAGTTGTTTCTTTTATGTCGCTATTTTAATATTAACATTGTTATTAATGCTGCATCCAGGCAAAAGTTCGGGATAGAGGGCTCAAAATACACGAAAAGTCTCATAACTGCCCCCTGGCCCGTTCCCAGAAGGGTAAAATGTAAGACCTATCCCCATTAATTCTTTTTATCCAACATTTTTTCACAGTAAACTAACCTCTTATTTCTCCTCGTTAAGGGGGTTGCCTTACAACAAAAAAATTTATAATATTTTCCCCACCGGACCAGCAAAGCAAAGGTTACCAATAGGGGAACCAAATGTATGACCGACCTACATTAATTTCTAATATAAAAAGAGTTAAGCAGAAAACACACACGAGAACAAAATAATTGCATATGTATCAATGTTTATCATTTCAAAAACTGTCAAGTCAAAGGCTTCACTTTACAGTCATTAGTTAACTAATAGCAATGGTTTAACCAATAATATTTGATTCACAGCTCGCCAAATGTCATTGGTTAACAAATAGTTAGGCAACAGCTGATTCATTGTGAACTTTATTAGTATTGTTGTGTTGTGAAAATTTTTATGCACATCAAGAATCTTCTTTGCATTTAGCTGTAACACATTCTTTTTATTTTATTTTCTACTATAGTTTGGTATTTTCCTAACCAATTTCAGCAATAACTCAATATTATGCACGCTAAAGTTAGATGCGCGCACTGTTTTATCCATTTTTAAGACACAATACAGCAAATGTAAACAAACACCATATGCTATAGCAGAGCTGTCGATAGTGAAACTTACTTGTTTGATAGGGTTACCATTCTTACTAATAATTTACTAATAATTAACTAATGTCTGTAAATTTGGCCCTTAATAAAATTTTTTTTAGTGCATTTTGTGTATTTATTATTTCAAATAAGTAGTTGTTAAAAACATTAAAAAAATTTAAATATCTTCTTTAGAGTTGTACCGAAATTAAATAAAATTGCTTTTTTATGAGTTTATATTCACAATTTGATTCACAATAATTAATAATACACAATTTTTAGAATTGCCAGACATAAATTGTAATATATTGAAATTTATTCGATGTTACTAACATCAAAAGGAAGAGCTTACCAACATCAATAGGAAGAGCTTAAATTAGATGTGCCACAGACATTGTGTCATAGCCATAACCAAACAAAAATTCAATTACGGTCAAATCCCGATAATTCGGAATCACAAGCGACCGGCCATTTCTTACGAATTATAGGGGTTTACGATTTAGCGGGGTTTCGATTTAAAGAGGTTAAAATAAAATAAATACGAATTAACGGAGTTTTTCAATTTATTTACTGAAACGATAAAAAAACATTTTTCTTTATTATTCATTAACAAACTGATCTTAAGAAAATAAACACAAACACACAAGAGCAAAAGCAAAAAAAATAGTGGTGAAAGCAAAATCATTCTTTCCATGTTTCTGTTGTTTTTATTACGAATTAAAAGTTGTAGTAAGCAAATAATTACGATTTATAAGAGTTAAAGAAGATATTATTTTTAAAAAAAATTTCGAATTAGCGACGGGACCAAAACGTATGGAAGTTTTACGAATTAATGAGATTTGTTCAAGAGACCGACAGTTTATTATGAATTATTGGGAATTACGATTTATCGGGGTACGAATTATCGGGATTTGACTGTAGTTTCAATGGTAATGGCTATGGCGTTATGGCGTTATGGCGCGGCGAAAGTCACCTATAATCAAATACAGTGTTACCCATAAGTTTGCTTCGAACAGCTGTTTTGTATGGTTATAGTTGTGTCACGTCTAAGTTAAGCTTAAAATATGACTATATAATTTTGAAACAAACATAAAAAAGGAAATATAAGCAACTAAATGTTTAATTATATATTAAAAATGCGTTTTCGTCACAAAAAAACAAATTAAAATAAAAAAATACCTTGGGGATTTTCATGAAATACTTTTGTATTCCCAATCACAAAAAAAATCCCATATTTGGACGTACAAATCCTCAAATCTGAGAGCTTTTCTATCGTGAGAGAAAACTTTTCTATTGCTATTTTGGTTACGAGAAAAAAATCATAGTTCTGGCAACGCGGACTACAACTACATACTAGAAGAACAGGTAGTTACTAAATGTTATCATTATAAATGCTAACAGCAACGACAAAAACAAACACACAGAAGTAAATATATTTTTAGGCAATTACTAGCAAGAACAGCAATCACTTCAGCGCAAAGTATATATACGCTGTGCACTCAGTCTAAACGGGAGAGTCATTCGGAGCGGCTGCTCAGCTATCCGTAAAAATTTGTGGAAGTGAATAATAAAAAATACAAATCTTAAAAAATATATAAAAAAGTATTACATACATTCACTCATATTATATACATATACGAGTACATATGTACATTGTACATAAATCTAAACAAACATAATAAAAAAAATATTAAAATTGATTACAATTCATTAATAACAACAATACAATAAAGAATACGAATCCGTAAAAGGTAATAAAATATGGAAATACATATAGTTTATGCAATATGTACAGAGTTCAAAAAAAAAAAATAAAGAAATATTGTTGCGAAAATAAAAAGAAGTAGTATGTATGTATGTATGTACATATGTATATAAAGCAAATGTTGCTGAAATAAGCGGAGTGCTGCAATAATGGCAAAAAGCAACTGATAAACGAATGTGGCGAACGACAACATCGTCGTTGCATTGGAAGCATTTTTGTATATAAAACACACAAAAAAAATTTCCACTTGCAACATCAACTGGGGCAACAACACGCAAAACTACTACGTAACAGAATTTGAAAGAGTGAATTGTTTATTTATACGTGGTACATATTTATTTAATTCTTAGCTAGGCTGAAACTTCTTTTTCATCAAGTCCTTGTTTGTATGCGTAGGTATAAATATAAAATTTAGAAAGACATTTAACCCAGCAATGATTGTGCAATAAGTTTTTTTATAAGATATTCGACATACATACACACATACAGTCACACACTGATAGTAATACGTACCCACCAAAGATGCTGTGAAAAATTGATTAATTAGAAACTTGAGAATACCAAATAAATAAATATACATACATACATACATACAGATGTATGTATGTGTGTACATATGTATGTAAATATATAAAACTGAATAATTCAAATTCAAAAAAATTACAAAAATTTATTTCGCAGCACAGATAATTAATTATACTATACGTTCCCCAAAACAAGTCTTTAATTATACACATAATTATTCAACATTTAGTATTAACGCAATTTATGTATGTATGTATGTATATGTACATACTTATGTTTGTAGTTGATCATTATTTGGCCTCATTTATTTATTATTCATAAAAAATAGGAAGTTTTTTGTTATATCCGATATTAGGTTTCCTTCATATTCCTAAACATCCATGAGTTCTTGTTAATTTTTGCACGTTTTTTGTACGTGCGTGCGTGTCGTCTTAATTCATCCCACAAAGACTCGACGGATTTTACATCTGGTGATTGAGGAGTGAATAGAGGATTCGATACATTATAAAGAAACCATTATTTCAACATTTTTGAGGCTTGATTGGCGTTTCTCAGTTTAAGTGGACATAAAGTTATTAATGGGGCTCCATTATTAATGAGGGTTTAACAAATGAGCGTTATTTCAGAAAAACAAGCCGATCGGCTCACAGCCGGCTTAAGAGCCGCCGCCTACTTTCAATGTAACTTCAAGCAGCCGCTGCATGCGGCTACCCTCGGCTCAAAATTGCTCAAAATTGTTTTAATTTTTTTTTAGAAAAATGTGTTTAAAAAACTCATAAAAAGCGGCTGTCAATGTCAGCCGGCTTATGGGCCACCGCCGACTATTTTTTATAATCCGCCGACGACTTTTTAAGACGGCTTGTTTCTCTGGTTGCGCATGTACGAACTAGTAACAGCCTCACGCGTTGAGTTTATCTGCTAACACGTTTAATGCTGTTGTTGTAAGCGGGTGCCAGACACCAGAGAAACAAGTCTACTGCTCGAAGCTGACGGCGCACGCCGCCGGTTACTTTTCTGTATATCAAGCAACTGCCAATTGTATCTGCTCGCATAGGCTCAAAACCAGCCGAAATTTTATCTGCTCAGAAAGGCAAATTTCGGCGAAAAATTTTGAAAATCGATTTTTAGTCTTAGTTTTTAATTTCTCTTTAAAAATTTCATATAAATAGTTTGTACCATCACCTTCCGAGAGAAGAATACTTTTTCATGTCTTCATTGAGTTGTATGCAAAACAGTTTTTTGCAAAACTGGTTTCTTTGAGTTGTGACACTATTGAAGTAAATGATATGAATGTATGTATATTTATGGCTATGTTAATGAGGTATGGCACGTCTGATTGAACCCTAGGCAACAACAACAGAAAAAAATTAAATATTTAATTAATCACACTTTGGTAGCACCTTTTTTCTTGTTTCTTTTCTGTGTATGAAAGTTACACCGAAGTAGAGTGTTGGCCAACAATGAATACTTTTGAGAATCTGCTTCAAAATGAGCATGGAAAAGAAAAACAAGATTTCTTTCAAGTTTTTTTTTTGTTTGTTTGAAAAGCAACAACAAGTGGTTGTTATTTAAATAATCTGCGTCTGATGCAGGGTATAAACGTTACTAAAAATCATACGATAAATCATACAGTTATAAACACACTTTCTAATGAGGTATTTTCTGTAGTATGAACATCAAACATTTTTGGTAGTACAAGATATTGATATGAAATTTTTACACAATATAAAATACGAAATACCGAATTTTCCGCATTATTCATTAAAAACGCATTTTTGAGTTATGAAACTATTGAAGTCAATGAGCGATATTTATATATAGTACATGTATGTGTATAAATATTAAAGCAATGTGTAAACATTTAACGTGGAACGGTTGGTAAGAAAAATTTTTGCGAGCGTACAAAATGTGTCATCTATCAGGTGGTACTAAAGCCCCGTTCAGACTATTATACAAGTATTAATACTTTTGTGGAAAATGCAGCTCTGACATGTTGAGTTGTTATTGTTTTTTGAAATTTTTGTAACAAATATAAGACCAGCGATGCATTTTCGTCAAAAGTATTAATGCTTGTATTACAGTCTGAGTGGCCCTTTAACCGACAATTCAAATCCTTCTGCATTACGTGCTCTACTGTAAATTTGGAGAGAGTTTGTAGAACTTTGGACGATACAATAACAAATATACGACAATTAAAAATTAAAGGGTGTTCCAAAATGAAAAACAAAAAATTTTTAAATCCCACGTATTATACATATTACGTACATGCATACAATTACATGTATGTACATATATAGACACTTGAAATTTGCAAAGTTAGTGTATTTTTATACAGACTACAACAATTAACAACAAAATTTAAATTAAAGGGTGGTCCATCAGTTAATGCAACTTTGACTATGTAATTTTGACAACTTGCTATATCTTGGAATCCGTAAGAGGTAAACTCTTGAAATTTTCAAAACGGTAAAACTAAAAAAACCGAAAATTATAAAATCGCCAAACCAAAAAAAAATCGCCAAAAATTAAAAAAAAAACACCAAAACGAAAAAAATTGCCAAGATTAAAAAAATTCTAACACTAAAATAATTTTCCAAATTCGAAAAAATCGCCCAAATGAAAAAAAATTGCCAAAAAGGAAAAAATTGCCAAAAACCGAAAAAAATCGAAAAAAGCGCCAAACCCAAAATAATTGTTTATATGAAAAAAAATCGCAAAAATGAAAAAATCGCCAAAATGAAAAAAATTGCCAAATTGGAAAAAAGCCGAAAAAAATTGCCAAAAATGAGAAAAATAAGTGTCAAAACTAAAACAAGCGCCTAAATGAAAAAAATTAAAAATCGCAAAAAAAAACGAAAAAATCGACATATGTAACTAAAAAAATCGACTAAATGAAAACAATCGCAAAAATCAAGAAAAAACGCCAAAAAGCGAAAAAAAATCGCAAAAAAACGAGAAAAAAAACTAAAAAAAATTACCAAAATGAAAAACGCCAAAAAACCGAAAAAATCGCCAAAACCATAAAAAAATCCGCTATATGAAAAAAGTCGCCAAAATTAAAAAAATCGCCAAAAATAAAAAAAAATCGCCAAAAATTAAAAAAACGTCATAAACCAAAAAAAAACGCCAAAATGAGAAAAAAGAGCTTAAACTAAAAACACGCAAATAAACCCCAAAACTAAATAACGCTTGCAACCGAAAAAAAACCCAAAAACGAAAAAAAAAATTCCAAAACTATATTTTATGTAAGCTAAAGTTCGTAAAGTTTTCGTGTCCGTACGGAACCCTTCTTGCGCGGATCAAAGTCGCACTTCCCTCAATTTATTTTATAATTTTAGTAAAAGAATGTGAATATGTATTCGTATTCGCGATTAACAAAAACTAACATTCGCCACATCACTAGTATGTACCTCACAAAGCTTATTTTATTCGTTTTAACTGGAACTTTATCGACCAATAACCTTAAGCACATAAAATATAAATAAAATTAATTAAACGAAAGAAAGAAAGAAAGCAAGCAACCGATACGCTTACATTATTAAACAAAACACAAAAGCAATTTAATACTTTATTGTACGAGTATGAATTTTATTTATTTTGTTTATTGTATTCTTTTTTCAGTATTCAATCTTGAATACTAGTTAATATTTATGATTTATAAACACTATCTAAATAATTATTATGCCACACAATGCTTGAATTATTTATTTTGGCGCACAAACTAACCCACTGTACAATTGCACATACATACATACATACATACTTACATAGTATTAGAACACTGGAAAAAGCGATCATTACAGTATTGGGAATGAATTCAAGGTGTTAGTTTTTTTCAATTACATACAAAATAATCTGGCGGCATTGTAATTACGTCATATGTACATACGTACATACATACATGTGTACATATTTATATACATGAATTGTATATGTAAATTATGCAAACGATCTGATCAAACTACTATAAAGTGACGAATACACAAGCAAGAGCTTTATTAAATTATATAGAATTTGTATGCGTATTTGCACTTGATATTGGTTTTTGAACATTGTATCACACATACGAGTAGTTTTAACTTTAGTATTTGCTTTTACAAACATTCATGAAAAAAATGCAATGGTCAAGGTTATTTGAATTTAATAATACACACAGAAAAAAAGGTAAAGTAAAGTAAATCTACCAATTTGGTAAATTACCAGTATGAGAAAAGTAAAAATATTGTGTCTAAAAATTGGTCAGAGTAAAATTTCTGGCGTTAAGTTAGGGTACGTTCGTAAAAGCATTTATAGTGCACGTATGCAGCATCAGGAACATCTAACTTTCAAAAATGCATAACTTGGCAGCACTGTTTAGCGTCAAGCGTTTTTTATTGCATGTAAGCGGCATACCTGCCGCAAGTCTCTGCAAATGGCGCAGTTAATTATTTTAAGATGCAATAAGTTACAGCGGAACAATAAGTTGAGTATATTGACGTATTTTGATATTTAAATTAAATGTTCCGAATTTTAACAAAAAAGAAGTCGAAAATTACTTTGAAACACATAATCTTTGTAGATTTTATATACTTCAAAGGAGTTTTTTTTAATTTTAGTAGTCTTCTTTTTATGGCCAATTATGTTTTTACAAGAAATGGCAGATTTGATTATCTTTCCAATCTTTTTCTTACTATAATGGAAAAGAAAATTGTCACTTTTGTTATCAAGATTTTCTTAAATAAAACTACTTGCTGACATAAAAATGTTTGCCGTTCGTTCAAAAATGTCAACTATGCATAGATGCTGAGCAGTAGCAAAGCATGTGCAACATCTGATCACGCATACGCAGTAAAATTTGGCAGAATTGCTGCATAGATGCATAAATTTGCTGAATTTACGAACGTATCCTTATACCGAATTTCTGAAAGCAGGAAGAGTGGAGGAATAAATCAGATCATAAAAGTTGCCAAAAGTGATTTTAGTTTAAGGTGATTTTTAAAATATCAAAAAAAATATTATTTTATAAATTAACATATGTATGTATTTAAATTTGATGCTCTGTATTCCACGCGAAATTAAAACGTGCGGAATTGTCATAGAATTGTTGTTGGAAATATGTAAGTACATTAGAGTGGCCGTTAGTTGTATGGAGAATTTTTGTTGTTGATTTCTTTTATTCTTACCCCCCAAATCGGTTCAGTTTTATGTAAAAAAAATACAAAAAAAATTGAAAGCGATAAGTTGTGTTTTAGCGGGTGCGTCCGGTCCGGCCCACAAAGTTAGCCCTCAAGACCATATATTCAATGTATTTTTATTTTGGTTTTCTTATGAAAATAGATAAAAATAATAGATATAAACTCTTATTGTAAACGCTTAGTAAAGTAATTTCCATATACTTTATGTAATTATTTATTTATTTATTATTATGCAATTTTGGTATATATAATTTTTGGTATTTTATCTGTTATTTTCTTCATTATTTCCTAAAATATTAATTTTAGCTAAAAACTTTCTTTAAGACTACTATTGTTGACTAGAAGAGCTAAAATTTTGCCATGTATCATATTCTTGTAAAATTATTTTTTAAAAATATAGTAATATGCAAAAAATTACATTGAAAAATGAGCTTGAAGGCCAACTTTGAGAGGGCAACGCACCCCCTAAAACACAACTTATCGCTGTGAAATTTTTCTGTATTTTTTTCATAAAACTGAACCGTTTGGGGGGTGAGCATAGAAGAAATCCAAAGAAACATGTAAATATGTATGTATGTATGTATGTATTTAAAATAATAATTCTATGTGATTTTCGAACGATTCAATTACACGTGGAATACAGAGCATACACGTTTTAAACGTGATTAAATTAAATATGTAAATTATTATAGCGAAATTCTTGTTTATATACGAGTACATATCGTGCCATAACCGCAAAAAAAACTTAAGCAGCATAATTTTCAAACTTAATTTTTTGACCAAAATCGATTATTTGCAATCGTAATGTATATGTATGTGTATGTAGAACTTTTTTCATATATCGTCGCTGTTTTAACTAACCGACCTAACTGAAATTTTTTTAAAAATTAGTTAAGTCTACTACTAGACTTTATGGCTCATAATAGACCTTGTCTACAATTTTTATGACTCTAAACATTACTGTTGAGCCTATAAAAGTAAAAATATTTCAAACGTTTCCATAGGAATGCATGTAGAAAACAAACATAAAAGTTGCACTCCTGTAAAATTTTACAAATGTTAAATAGGTAAGTTAGATAAAACAGCGACGATATGTGCCCTTAATTATGAAAGTGGTCTAAGTCATATGTAACTTTAGTTGAGATATTTAGTAAATTACATTTATAGGTCATTTACATTGTTTTGAAATCTAGTACTTATGAGATTTCGAGCTAAATCTTGCTGCTTTTTACTAAATTTCCCATACTAAACAAAATCTATTTTGTCAGTAGATTTGTAGGCAATCTACTCAAAATCTAATATTTTTATTTTATTTTTACTGCCCTGTAAAACAAATTTATGTATATAAAAGATAACTGAATTAGCTACGGTCTGCTTTAAAAGGTGTGCGAATTGGCTACATTGCAGTTGTTTGGTTGTAGTTTGGGAAATTTTTCGGTTAATGGTTTTGTTTTGGATAACAAAAATCTTGATAAATATCAAAAAAAAAAAAAAACAGTGTAAACGGTATAGATTTTCATTAATGGCTATTTCTTATCTGAAAAAATATGTTACACTATACATATGTATCATTTTTATATGTTACCTAGAATCACTCAAAGTTCTACATACTCTTACTTATTATATACTTATTACAATCGCACAAAACTAGCTACTTTTTTTCAATAGCGATTTTTAAGGATATTTGAGAGGTTTGCCGCACACTTTTATGATTTTTAAAAACACATTGACATCACTAATTACGTCTAAAAAAAATCAAAAAAGTCACAATATTTAAATAAGTATTTATTTATATTAATTTTTATAATAATAATTTTTATATTTTGTATTTAAGATCAAGATCTTCTTTCGAAATTATAAGCATGACATGCAAAATAAAACCTTCGTTATCACAGTTGGAAAAAATTGCATTATGTACACCTTGAATAAAGTGAGGGTCAAATATGTAACATATTTACATGTTTTTCATGCAACATATTCAGAAAAGAAATTGAAAATTTTTCCTACAGTTTTTTTTACAAACGAACACAGAAATGTAAAACATGTAACATATATGCAACATATTTGTCAGAAAAGAAATCGCTATAAGATTTTAATTAAAATCGGCTAGATTTTATGCAGGTTTAAATGCCCTATTAAACAAATCGAAATATATTTTTATATTAGCAACATTTTAATTTAGAGTTGTTCTAGTCTCGATTAATATAAGTTTATTTACCATTTATTAAATATTTATTGAATTTTTTTCAATATTTGTTTAATATTTCGAAGCAAAAATGCATATGAAATTTTTTCCCACTAGCAGTGCCAGTGAATATAAAAAAGGGAAGAAGATTTGTAAAACTTAAAAATTAATTGAAAATCAAACAAGTTCAAACAATAATAATTAAAAATTAACTCAAATTAATACCCATGGGTCTGTGGCAAAAATTAAATAAATATACTTAATAGTAACAAACCAAAAAAGGTTTGCCTTAAGTAGAAAATAAATAAGCAAATTAACTAACATGTGCATAATTAGTAAATAATAAACGACAATGGTAAGACTGTTGTAAATTAGATTTACAAACAAAAAAAATTTTCGCTTTCATTACAAAAATTTTAATACGAAATACGATGAATCAAAGCAATTCACATATTCCATTTGCATAAAAGTTACGTATATAAAGCGGAAATCTACATAAACTGATACCGCACACAGTGGACCAAACACAAAAGAACGCTGATGATGGAGTCTTTGTGGACCTCGAAAACATTTTTCCAACTAACTTTGATGTTATTTGTTCATTAATAATTATCACATGTAATTTGGTTTAAAAACCGATACGAACTTTAGTCCGTTCAAATCATAAACATTTTTATTTTATTTTTTTAATTTTTTGTTGCTGTTCTGGCCCTACAAGCAAAGTAATACGTAAATGATACAAAATCGTATTGCTTGGATGAAAAATATTATAGCGGCAACAATAATATTCGTATTCCAGAAGATTCCCACTTCGAGAGAGTTTGTGCGGCCAGAGCGATACTTCGAACAAATACCAATGCAATACTTCTAGAAGATAAAACTGTGATATTGCTAGATAATCATCTAATAGAATTATTTCTGATATTGCCAGATTATCTTTAGGAAGATAAATTATTTACAAAGATAGATTATCTTCTAAAGTACAATTTTTGGTGGAATGTTTGATGCAAATTGTCTTGCATAAGTGTAAATGCAAAATATCGTAACTTTTCTTTGGATTGTCTGTATATTTTGTTGTTGTATTTGAAACAAAAGCTACGATATTTTGCATTTGCACTCTCGCTAGACGTTTTGCATCAAACATCGAATACCGCCAATATATTATATTTATATAAAAAACAACCATTAATTTAAATTTAAAGCTACTTTTTATGTTCAACTAAATTCAATTTATCATCGCGGAGTCATCATATGTTTGGTATAAAAAGAAATTTCTTGAAATAATATTTTGAAAATTTTCTGATTGTTTTTATTTTAAATTAAATATTTTTTCATCTTCTAGTAAAAAAACATATTGAAAAAAATGCTACATTTTAATAACACAAAATACCTTGTTAAAGGAAAAAATAAATTGTGAAGATATTTAAAACTGTTCATTCAAAAAGTATCACTGAAATTAAAATATTTTAATATAAAAATAGTATTGCTTTGATTGATGACTTTCTTTTAAATGATAAAAAAATAAGATGTTTTATTTATATCTTCTGGGTAAGATATCTTCCAAATATTTGTAGGGGGTAATACGAGTAATTCAGGAACTATTTTTTATCTACATCCAAAATATCAATATCTGTGCATTTTTGACTTTTCAGGAATCGATTATTAACAGATACATAATTAATTAATTAAAGAAGGTATTTCACTTTCGCAAATACTTACCATATGTCTTAATTTTTTTAGGAAAATTAAAAAATATGATTTAAACGAAATTTAGGAAAAGAATTAGAACACACGATAAATTGGATTTACTCAACATCATGAACATGACCTTGGATTCACTGAATATAGATCAAAGTCAAGATTCTTATTGACTTCCTTGAAAGTTTTTTTATAATCGGAAATACTCGTTGCACTACTAACTATCAATATAAAAGTTACTTTACTTTTACCAAATTTTGGTATCATGGAGCTGAAAAATCGTTTTTGCACATAACATAATATACTCGTAACAAAGTAATAGAGCAACTAAATATTTCGTTGTTAGACCACTTAATATGTATGTACATATGTTTATTATACAAATGAGTTTATTAGAATATTTAGTTTTTACTGTCATTCGAAAAAAATTATTTAAATAAAGAAATATTTCTTTAGAATTGAAAGTAGTCTAAACTTCTCCCATAGGAATTATTGTGAAGCTTTAAGATTAATGATCTAAGACAAAGAAGTCTTAAAAAATATAATTCGTATGTAACCACAAAAAAAATTTTTTGTTTAACGACAATAATAGTCATAAAATGTTTATGTTAAAAAGTCGAGTGATGGGAAATTTGGCAACAATACAATCTTTATTTATGATTTGAACGGGCTAAAGTTCGTATCGCTTTTTAAGCCAAATTACATGTGATAATTAACAAATAACATCAAATTTAGTTAAGTAAATATTCTGACAACACATAGTTGAACGGAACAGCTAGCCGTTTTCGAAGGCACTAAACCAAACCTTCATCATCAGCGTTCTTCTGTGTTGGTCCACTGTGTGTGGTGTCAGTTGATGTAGATTTCTGCCTTATATACGAAACTTTCTTGCAAATGGAATACGTGAATTTTTTTGATTCATCGTATCTCATTTTGCTGAAGCGTATTTTGTAATGAAAGCCCAAAATTTACCATCTCTAATTCACAACAGACTTCCATTGTCGTTTATTCTTTACAAATTATGCACATGTTAGTTAATTTGCTTATTTTTTGTTCTACTTAAGACAAACTTTTTTGGTTTGTTACTATTAAGTATATTTTATTTAATTTTTGCCACAGGCCCATGGCTATTAATTTTAGTTAATTTTAATTATTATTTTTCGAACTATGATTTGAACGGGCTAAAGTTCGTATCACTTTTTAAGCCAAATTACATGTGATAATTATTAATGAACAATCTTTAATTTTAACCTTTTGGGGACAGGTAATTTTAGAACACAAACGTAGCAAATGTATTCATAAATATGGGCAAAACATTTCTCTCTATATATAGAAGGAGCATTAACAAGTGTAAAAATGATTATTGCTTCAGATGTCTCGCTTGGATCATCGGAAGAGTTTAGTTATTTTTTTAATACCATATCACCATATTACTCTCCACTAACTAATAATAATAACTCACTATTATTTTGCTTTAGATTTTAAAATTTTTTCATTCAATGAAAATTTTTAAATAATTTTATCATGTTGCAAAAATTTACTTGACAGACTGTTTACAAAATTTCCGTTTATTTAAACAAACCGGATTTATTGTGCTTTTGTTTTTTTGTTTTTTTTTTTGTTAATTTAAGTTTAACATTTCAAGCTAAATCAGACAATTGAACGTGTTGCGTTAAGAGCAGAGTACATAAATTCACTACACTCAAAGTTCATTTTATATAAATATGTTGATATGTACATACATATACTCGCAACGGTCAACGATCTACTTAAGGTTTGGCTGTAAGTTTTGTTATCAACGAATTACATACATATATATCAATTGTTATGAAAGTGTGTACACGAGTAATGTAGTTGTACAATTGAAAAGGGTTTCTTGAGAATACCTCGAGATTAATTAAAAAACTTGTTTTATTAAAACAAATTATAAATTAATTTCAAGGTTTTGTTAGCGTAGATGCGCTATTCTGTATATCGTCGTCGGAAATCCAAAAGTACGTAGCATTGATTATGATTCTGTAAGTTAACTTTAGTGACACAAACAATTTTTAGATTTTTGCGACGAAAAATAACGCTTTTATTATTTACATGATTTAAAATAACGTATCAAAATGTGCATGATTTTCACAAATTCAAAAGAAAGTTACAAAAATATCACTTGAAAATTATTCCAATGAATATTCCTCCTTATTTTTCGTAGTGGGCGTTTTCTGACTTACAATTCAACTATTTGTAGTCGGACTATCGCCTCAAAATCGCCAATCACAATAACGAGGATTGTGTTTAGGGTTCCGTACACCACAGGTGAAAAGGACCCCTATTGTTTTCGCTACGCTGTCCGTCTGTCCGTCACACGCTATTTTCTCAGGGACCGTAAGAGCTACTGACCTGAAATTTGGACAGAGTATGTAGAACCTTGGCCGCTACAACAACAAATGCATGAGATTTAAAAATTAAAGGGTATTCCAAAACGAGCAACGAAAAATATTAAAATCCCATGTAATATACATACATACAATTGTATTTACATATGTATATTGACATTTAAAATTTGTAAAATTAGTGTATTTTTATATAGACTACAACAATTAACACTAAAATTTAAATTAAAGGGTGGTTCATCAGTTAATGCAATTTTGACTATGTAATTTTGACAACTTGCTATATCTTGAAAACCGTAAAAGGTAAACTCTTGAAATTTTCAAAAACGGTAAAACTAAAAAATCCAAAAATTATAAAATCACTAAACCAAAAAAAATCGTCAAAAATTTAAAAAAATCGCCAAAACAAAAAAAATCGACAAAATTAAAAAAAAAATCTAACGATAAAATAAATCGCCAAATTCGAAAAAATCGCCCAAATGAAAAAAAATCGCCAGAAAGGAAAAAAACGCCAAAAATCAAAAAAATCGCCAAAACGCGAAAAAGGCGCCAAAACTAAAATAATTGTTTATATGAAAAAAAAATCGCTAAAACGAAAAAAAATCGCCAAATTGAAAAAAAATCGCCACAATGAAAAAAATCGCCAAACTGAAAAAACGCCAAAAACCGAACAAAATCGCTAAAATGAGAAAAAAAAAGTGTCAAAACTAAAAAAGCGCCTAAATGAAAAAAACGTCAAAAACCGGAAAAATTGACATAAATAAAAAATCGCTTAAATGAAAAAATCGCCAAAACCCGAAAAAAACGCCAAAAACCCAAAAAAATCGCCTATATGAAAAAATTGCCAAAATAAAAGAAAAAAATCGCCAAAACAAGAAAAAAAGTGTCAAAACTAAAAAATCGCCAAAATAAACCCAAAAAAAATGCCAAAACGAGAAACAACTGTAAAAACTAAAAAAATTGCCAAAATGAAAAAAACGCCAAAAACAGAAAAAATCGCCAAAAACCAAAAAAAATCGCCAAAAAAAATTCCCAAAATTAAAAAAACGTCAAAAACCAAAAAAAAAATCGCCTTAACGACAAAACAGTGCCAAAACTATAAAAGCGCCAATAAACGCACAAAACCCCACAACTAAAAACAACGCTTAAAACCGGAAAAAATGCCAAAACTATATTTTATGTAGGCTAAAGTTCGTATTGAATTACATATCTCGTGTCCGTACGGAACCCTTCGTGTGTAGGTCAAAGTTGCACTTTACTGAATTTATTTTCTTTTTAAGTATTTTAGTTCTGTTTTAATTCCATATTCCATCCTTTTTTCTACTTCTGTGCTGTTCGTTCTTTTGAATTTTCGACGACGAAATGTATTTTTACAATGTATCAATACAATATTAATACTTGCGTACGCTTTCTTTAAGATTTGAATTTACAAACTAGTTGCAATGTTTTACTGTAGAGCAGAAAGTGTTTAGGAGATGAGCCCATATATCGTAAATGGTGCTTAATTTCTGATTCTGATTTCCCCGAATGGTATCAGGAATTACTGCAGGTTCATGCCGACTGTTTAAAGCCACATGACGTCCGCATCTGTAGAAATTGTTTTCCGCGATTAGTTTACATTTATGTAAATTTATCTTTATTCCAATCAAAAATTTTTACAATACTTGCAGACAAACTTTCTTTTTTTTTTATTATTAAACTTTTGAACAATGAAAACGTGTTTAATATGTCACTCTAACATATTATTAATATTAATAATGAGTAGTATTTTTAATACTTTGAGGATTTACATACATAATATCTATTAAATTTGGGATGATATAAAAATAAAATAAAAACTTTGAAGTGTTCTAAACTAAAGTATTTCTGATGAAATTTACAAGTTTTTTGCTATATGATAAATAAAATAAATATAATATTTTAAGAACTCATCACGGTGTTAATGATAAAGAATTTCGGGACAGCCTTTATTATAAACAAGATTCTTTGATGCAAATATCAATGTTAGTTTTCTTATCAAAAACTATTAAATATTCTATTATTGTTGTGAACATAAAGCATATCTTTTGTTGGCTTTACGAGTAACTTAGACCGACAATAACATTATTTTATTTATTTATTTTTTTTTGCATATGCATATTACTCATTTACTAAAACAACGTTATAACTCAAAACGTGAAATTTTTTTAGTTAACGATAATATATTATGTTAAAGTTTCACACAAGTAACTCAACTCGTGAGAGAAAAAAATTCTTTTCCCATTAAGCTGCGTGTAAATTGAAAACTTTAAACTCGTTTTCTGCCAAACTAGTTTTTAATTTTTGAGTTATGACATTGTTTAAGTAAATGAGGGATAATACAATAATTTATTTACACAATGACTGAAACATTCGATGGTGCAAAGGTCCATCCAAAAGATAAAGAAATTGATTTGAATACGTATCGGGTTGGTATGAACAAACATTGAATGTTTTAAAATCTCTCATTTCAGGCCTGTTGAAAGGTCTTTTAATTGAAACTATAAATTTAGTATGTATGCCAAATTTATGAGGAATGAGAGAATTAGAGTATAATAAGTATGAGAATAAGTAACAAATAAATTTTATTATAGAATTTTAACGAAAGGTAAATATGTTTAATATTAAAATAATTTATTCGACCTTTTAGTTTAATATATACAAGGACCTAAAGCTTAAATAAAACTTGTATATATCAATTATTAATTTATGATTTTGTTCTTGAGTTACGAAAACGAAATTCCTAAAAAAAGCAAATGTCTCTTAAAAACGAAAAACTCTTACGAAAAAAAATTTACTGTAAAATAGAAAATTTAAAATGTTAACTTAATGGAAAAGCTATTGCTTTTTTTCGCGATCAAACTTCGATGATAATGCTGATAAAAAAATTTACGATTGGAATAGTAATTTTTTTAGTACAATTGTGATAAATTTTCATATTTCAGTTGAAATCCAACTATTTGCTCTATTTTCAAAACTGAAACTGATACTGATTTCCGATTAGTAAATGATTTTAAGTGAATGTAAATAAATTGGAGATAAAAATTTTTAATACACGAAATCTTATTGTTTTAAGTCTGCCAGAGACAATCAAATAAACTTATCAATCACATACACATAAGTACGAGTTGGCTGATATTTGATCGTCTCCAACAATGATTGACGAAGAAAATTTAATTTGCTTTGCAACGTCCTGGAGGAGTGCGCGGACGAAAAAAAAATTTTTGTATTTTATAGAAAATTACCGTTGCTTGCCAACAGTTTTTTCGCTGTTTCGTTTAAGTGTGGGATTTCCCAAAACAATGTGGCGTTTTCCGAACCAGCTTTAAACCTATTTAACACTATTAATAAAAGATAATATATTACGTAATAATATATATTAGGGGAAAATGGGCAAGAAAATATAGCTGAAAAAGCCAAATAGATTTTTATCGTTCGCAAGGGTATTTCTAGCCGCCAAATACGCGAAAAATTGTACGAGAAAACTGTAGTCGGTCGGACTACAACTCCAAAGGAAAAGAAAAAATTTTGAGAATTGCGTGAAACTCTCTCTGGCCCTTCAGCAGCAAAAATAAGGTCCCAAGTTGGTATCCAGGCAAGTATCTCAAATCATTGCAGCCTGCCAAAATTCTGGGGTTTTACTCTGTAATTCGAAACAAAACAAAATGCTTGCGCATTGGTATATCAATAACATGGAAATTCAAAAGCATATTCTTTCGTTTCGAATTACACAGTAGACCACCTGAAACTAAAAACAAAATCTGAAGTAAAACCACCGCTGAATAATTTACACGAAGAAAATCGATTACAATTCGATAGAGAGCATATGACCTAGGACATTCAAGTTATAGCTCAGGGGTCTTCTCAGTAATACGAAACGAAAGAAAATGCTTTCGACTTTCTGTGTTTTTTTAACATTAGAATTCGAAAGCATGTGCTTTCTTTTCGAATTATAGAGTAGACCCTCAGGTTAATCATTCTCGTTCTGTGGTTTTTCCAAACGAAAAGAAATTTAATATGGACCACCCATATGGGCAAAATTATTATTTTCACAATATAATAAAGGACGATCTTTATTTTAAATCGCCATTACAGATGAGAAGACTATAATTTCAAATTATGTATTAAATTTAAAATTTAAAATGCCCAACTAATTGAAGAGATCTACAAGATTCTGTTCCAACCAGCTCTCTTCTAAAATAAAGGATAGTTTTGGACCAATTCGATGTGCCTATTCTGTAACGTGATAATGCCCTTTGCTATACGTATGTATATAATACGGTAGTTGAAAAATTTGTAAACTAAAATATTTCACAGATTGTAAACTCGAGGATATTAACGATCTCAGCATTAGTATACGGTACATAAGTACATACATAGGCTAATGGCATGTAAGGTGTGAACTGATTTAAATCTTCAAGGAAGGGAAAAACATCTATAGTGAATTAAAATGGTAAGGTTTGGAAGGGCAATGCCATTTAAAACCTAATTGGCCACCATATTCAACTGACCTGAAGACAATTGAAAATGTTTGGGGTTGGCTTTCCCGTACGGTTTATTTAAATTAATGGGAAAAACTGTACTGAAAAGGGACTTTGTAAAGCTGCCGAAACAAACTGTATTACTGTTGTCCACAATCTTTCTCTTATGCGGTAGTGACTTTTTTTTGCTGGCGACAAAAAATTTAATGATATGGCATAATAAAAACAGAAATATAAATGGTTATAACCATCATTATCAAATATGAATGTTTCACTTACCTGATAATTCGATGTGATCATCGTACTAATTAAATGAATAAAGTACCAATACCGGATCGGTAAACTCTATATGAAGACAAATATTAACTATTTGATTATTTTTGCGAAATGATTTTTTTTTTAATTATGGTATTTAAAGATAATTTGCTCTGCTTTATGTTGGATTTTATTATATAAATTTTCAATAATAATAATTATAAGCGCTCAAAATATTACGAAAAACTAATTAGCAGGAAATAATTAATTATAATAACGCAAAACACTATACCCAACATTTAATTTTTTTAATTTACCCGCACTTGTTTGCACTTTAAGATTTTTATAATGAAATTTCACTTGCAGCAATTTAAAAATACACACAGGTGTACACAAAATTTTTGCACTTTGTTCTGTAGTTTTTTAACTAAACTTATCAATAAATTTAAATTAATATTGTATTTTAATTGTGCTTCAACTAATTAGAAACAAAACTCACGCCACGCAATGCATTTATTCTGCATTATTTTTTGTAAAGGATATAAAAGGCGGTTTATTTGACATTTACTTGACCAATACAACCATACTTCTTCCTGGTTTTATTTCGCATTATCTTTAATTTTTTTGTTTCTTGCAATCACGATTGTACCTGTTCAATAGTATTTTATCTTTTTTGCAAAAGAGGTAAGACTTTTTTTATAGTACACAAATAAATGCACGTGTGTAGTTTTTTTTTATTTTTTGTTTATCTGTTATTTGTTTGTGAATGCAGCAGCAGCCACAGCGTTGCCACTTTTTGGGTAATAACCCGAATTGGGTATAATTTTTAGTGGTGTTGGTAAAACGTGGTAATTAATTTTTTTTTTTTATTTTCCGTATTGAAGATGTCGGGCCATAACCACAGAAAAAGCTAAAGCGACGTATTTTTTAAATTCCATCTTTTGACAATAAGCGATTATACACGATCTTAAATAATCGATTTCCGTAAATAAAAATTAAGCTCGACAATTATATCGATTAAGCTTTTTTGTCATTCGATTCCGTTATAGGAAGGACAATGGGGCTTAAAATTAAAAGGGTAACAAGAGATAAAAGTAAAAAAAATTATTTAGATGAAGTAACCAACACTTAATACTATTATCTTTAAGTCAATAAAATTCAGACCTGTATGATAACCTCAAACTGAACTCTATTGACTGAACGTTTTATTACTAGCAAGAAATAAATAGGATAAAAACCTTTGAAGCTTACTTACTCAGAACTTTCTTTTTTGCTTCTGTATCCCTCAATTATACTCGAATTTATAAAGAACTTCATATTGATATATTTTCCGAAATAAAATCAAAATTTTATTTAAGTGATGAAGTTTATATCATTTTAGACATTTTTGATCTGAAAAATATACAGTTTTCTCAACGTAAGTTACTGTTTTTCTTAAGATTTCCTTTGTCTAATCTAAATAATTTTATAGGCTTCAAAGTAAACCGGGATTTATTAGAAAAGGGTATTTAAACTGATATATAACCTGGGTGAAGACATACATATTTCCAATACTACATAAGTTTATAAATTTAATTTCTGTGTTTCAAATGATTCAGTTTAAAAAAAACTTTCAATCTTAACATTTTTAAAACTGGTTTGAGAATATTATTCAAAGAACGGCAGTGAATATTTTTCCCCAGATATGTGCATCAAAATTTTGAAGTGGATTCATGTAAATATGTAATATGGCTTATATTTTTTACTGTTAAATGAATTATTTGTGTTTTTTCATAAGAGAAAACGATAATTTCTGATCTTTTGCAATTTTAGTTAAATCCGGCAAATTCGCTTCTTCTGAAGTGCAATTAAGAATTAAGCGTGTGGTAGCACTGTGCAGCCATTTTGTTTTTATTCGATTAAATTTACTGTTTAGTTGTTATTGTCTTTAGGTTTTTTGTTTTGATATCTTCTTCATTTGTAAACAAATATTGCACATCATAAAGAGGGTTGTACAGATGGTATAGAGAACAAGGTAAAATCTGGATATTTTTGACATTCCAGATTTTCACACTAATAAAAAGCTGTTGTTTTTTCAATTTTTGTAGCAACAGTTTTACCTTGTTTATTATGCCATGGAAGTGCACATGTAATCTACTGAGAATTAAATTTTTTGACTAAATTAAAAAAATTTGGAAGTGGCTGCAAAACAAATTTATTTTCAATTGAAGATTATTTTATAAGTGAAAAGATACAAGGTATAGCTGATTGGAATGCTCTCAGTCCTTAATTAATAATAAACTTGCACATTCAGTAATATAAATAATAAAATTAACTTTTCTTACATTTGCAGATACATAATGGATATATTAACGGAATTGGATTTCAATCAGAAAAATGTCACCAGAGTGCTGACGGCTCTAGCTGGTATTTTAGCTTATTTTGTGGTAAAGAATAACACCTATTTATGCATACTTTTGGGAGCCATCTTAGCTTTAATGTTTAGTAACGTCACGTTTGTATATGTCCTTTTCCATAACGCTGGTCGTGATATACTGTGAGTACATTGTGCGTCATCATTAAAATCAAAAACCTTAACAAAACTTGTCTCATCTTATAGAGCTGGTATCCGCTTTGTCAGCATGAATGTTCATATTTTATATATCGAAAAGAAAAAATGGTCCATTGCTCGAATCTTTCAACAGAGATGTCGTGAACACCCTGAAAAACCTTGCTTTCTAATGGACGATCGAAAGCTTACATTTCAAGACGTTGAGGACTATTCAAATAAGGTGGGTGCCTATTTTAAAGGCAAAGGTTATCGTAAGGGCGATTGTGTGGCTTTAATGATGACCACATGCCCTGAATATGTAGCCATTTGGTTGGGCCTTTCAAAAATAGGCATAATCAGTGCCTTGATAAATACCAATTTGAGACGAGATACTTTATTGCACTCTCTAAAAGCAGCCAAAGCTAAAGCTATAATAGTGGGTACCGATTTGCTGACAAGTTTCGAAGATATTGCAGAACAGGAGGAAATCAAAAATTTTGCTATTTATCAGTTTAGTGATGTAGAGCAAAGAATTAATGCTAATTTAGAAATAATTAAAGGTAAGCAGAGAAGTTTAGTCTCTTACATAAATGTATGTACGTACATATGTATGTATGTACATAGTAAATGTGTATATTTTTAATTAAACTTTTTTGCATTTCGTAGGAGCTGTTGATCTGACTACCGAATTAGAAAAACAAGAAATTGAAAATCTAACTGAATACATAAACGCTTGCCAACCTAGCGATAAGCTTTTATATGTTTATACTTCTGGCACTACAGGTATGCCAAAAGCGGCCGTTATAACAAATTTAAGGTTAGTAATAATTTTTTAATTAAAAATTAAAGCTCAACAAATATATGTATGCATTAATGTACATATTTACATATGTACTTAGATTTGTGTTCATGGCTGCCGGTTCCCATCATCTTTGTGGCACCCGAAAAGATGATATAATCTATGACACTTTACCTCTCTATCACACGGCTGGCGGTATTGTTGGGGTGGGTATTGCTTTAATTGTTGGCAGCACAGTAGCGTTGCGCAAAAAATTTTCTGCTTCAAATTTCTGGAAGGATTGTATTAAATACAATGCCACCTGTGCTCAATATATTGGAGAATTGTGCCGTTACTTATTAAATTCTCCTCCAAGACCTGAAGACACGCAACATAATGTCCGTCTGATGTTTGGCAACGGTTTGAGACCGCAAATTTGGTCGCAATTTATAACTCGTTTTAATATACCATCTATAGGAGAACTGTATGGATCTACGGAGGGAAATTCTAATTTGGGTAAGAACTGTCTTATAACATCATATACATATGTACATACATATAATTTTTTTAGCGATGAGTAAAAATTTATTATGATTAATTCATGAAGCTTGTTTTTCTGAATTACATAACTCATAAATGATGTTCAATTTTGCAAACATATTAAAACTAAAAAATTTCGCATTTGACTCCGAAATCTCGAAGAGTTATCATCCAAAACTCGAATTTGAAAATATAAGTTTGTTTAGAATTAATAAGAACTGGTTTGTCAATATCTTATAGGCAGATTTTTATTAATCCCCTACTAAAAAAAGGGGTGTTATAAGTTTTTTAGTGTGTGTTTGTGTATCTGTGTAAAAAAAATATATATCGAAGGAAAACTAACTGGCAACTAAGATTAAAGAAATCTATAAAAAATACAATAATTCCTTGATTCGAAAATACCTTTCAAAATCAATTGAAATGGAACAATACCAAGGAAACTGAAAGTCAGAATTTAATTCATTCACTAAAAAAATTTCTAAACAAAATTAAAAACTTTGAATTGAATTTCTGCTACCGAAAGGGAAAAAACCCATTCCCCAATTTTAACTTTCTACAATTTTGTTTGCAAAATTTAATTCCCATTTTTATTTGATGTTAATTATCTAATGACTTTGATAATTCTTATTTTCAGCCAATATGGCCAATCAAGTTGGCGCCATTGGTTTCATACCCCTTGTTGTACGAAGGTTCTATCCCGTACAAGTGATACGTGTCGACGAGGAATCCGGCGAACCTCTGCGCAATACCAAGGGCTATTGTATTAATTGCAAACCTGGTGAAACCGGTCTAATAATAGGCAGAGTAAATGCAAATAAAGCTCTAACAGCATTTCAAGGTTATGCAGACAAGGAAGCATCAGAAAAGAAACTTTTACGAAATGTCTTTAAAAAAGGAGATGTTTACTTTAATTCTGGTGATATGGTGGTGGGAGATATTTTGGGTTATTTCTATTTTAAGGATAGAACTGGTGACACATTCCGCTGGCGGGGAGAAAACGTATCCACACAAGAAGTTGAGGCCACAATAACCAATGTGATAGGACTGCAGGATTGTGTAGTGTACGGTGTTGAGGTACATATGCATACACATATACATACATGTGTAAATAACAATTTTATTTATTTAATTTGTCATATTTTTCAGATACCTCATGTAGAGGGAAAAGCTGGCATGGCTGCTATAGAAGATCCTAATCGAAAAATTAACTTGCAGCAGCTGTCTGTGGGTATACGCGGAAGTTTGCCTCCCTATGCCCAACCCTTATTTGTACGTGTCATGGATGAGATACCACGTACGGCTACGTTCAAAATGAAAAAGCGTGATTTAATGTTGGAAGGATTTAATATGGATATTATTAAGGACCCTTTGTATTATCTGAACAAAGATGGTGTCTATAGACTGCTTACGCGAGAACAATACGAGTCACTGCTAAACGGTAAAGCTGGCTTATAAAGTTTATGCAAATTGAGAATGATTAACATAAAAAATATTTCCTATAAACTGTAGTTATGTAATTATAAATTAAGTAGATAACTTGTTAACTTTTTTTTTGAACAAATTTAAAAAAATCACTAAAGATTTATGGCCGTATTGAAAAACTAATAATTTGAATATACCTGAGGTTTATATTAAACAAATTTCTAAACAAAATTTGTGTTTTACACCTTTGGTAAATCAAACGATTTTTTTTAATACGGCAGTTATAGTAAGGTTTGGTTTTTAAATGTACATACATACTTACATATACATACATATGAAAAATATAGATGACAATAAATTAATGAAAAATACATATGTACATTCTGAAACAGAAATGTAGTTTTATATTTACAGTACAAAACTTGGTCTGAAAAATATAGTATGTATATCTTCGAAGACTCTGTTTCTGGGCCCATGAATTACATAGTTACATAAAAAATTTAATGGTATTTTAAAAAATCCGCGATAAACATGATGGCTCTATGTAATAAACCAATCTGGTAAATTTTGTCCAAAGTTACTAATTAAATTCTTTGCCGATACCATATTAAAAAGAATAGATATGTATTCCCCGAGAAGTATTGGGTAAAGTGAATAAGCATTTGCTTTTTACTTGAAAATTTGTTTAAAAAAACAAAAAACACATTTTTTAGGTTTTAAAACAAATTTTTAAGTAAAAACAAATGCTTATTTTTTCAGTCGTTAAGCAGCTCTGGGTCGGGGAACATCTCTCGCGTCATCGTAATTATTTCTTAAGTGCGGTCAGGCTTGTGTTTGTTGTTTGGCCTTCGAGAGTTTTTCGTCTCGCTCGCACTGGTTGACTGATCTGCCACGGATAACCGTATAATCTTGCGGTTTTTTGTGGAATTTCTTTAACAACCACGTTGCCTACTTCCTATGTGAAGGCATAGGTCGTGTACAGTCAGTCACAAAACCATTTAAAATACTGTTAATACCATCTTGGGCATATGGTCTACGTTACTCCGCCCATATTTGTGCAACACCATATTATGCAAATTTACTTTGCATTAATATGATTAATAAATAAATAAAATAAAAAATGCTTATTTTTTATTCACTTTACCCATTGTTTTCATTCAGTTTAACCTTCCTATACCCGCGCTAAATTTTATAACACGTATACCCACGCACGGTCTCACAGACCGAAAGTTTGAACTAGATGAAATACTAGTTTTTTTTAAACAAAACTAAAAACAAAAGATTCTTTTTTAATCTCAATGATATAATAAAAAAATAAAATCACGCATTAAATTTGTATTCACTTATATTATTGATTTTTAGTCCTTAACAAATAAGCCATCAAAATCGATAGTTTTTTCTTAGGTATTACAAAAACAAAACAAAAACATATTTTTTTCTTCAAATAAATAAAAATAACTTATACTAACTTAAAAGCACTTCTTGCACAATACATTAAACATAATTTAACTTAATTTTCAACATTTAAAAAAAAATCAGGGTATATCGCACTGCATGTTTTACTTTCACAAAAAGTTATACATATACCCGCGTCGGTCTCACAGACCAATTGTTGTGAAATACAGCAACACGCCTGTCTAGTGCAAACACCAAATCAACACTAAGACGAAGCTTGTAAAAAAAGCGGAAGCTAACAGAAAATTCAACTTTGTAGAGTTTCTGGGAAAAAAAATATTTACGTAAAATCGTTTTGTCGGTCTCACAGACCAACGCGCGGGTATAGGAAGGTTAAGAGATTATATCGCCTGCAAGCTTTTTAAACTATTTAATCTACCAGAAAATACAAATCACACATTGGTATCTAAAATAACAGAAAAGTGTTTGAAAACTTTAAATAACTTAACTTTAAATAAATTAATAAAATAAAAAAATAAAAATATATCGATGGCTTATTATAAGAGTACAAGGATAAAAATTAAAGCATTTACATGCAAAAAAATTTTTTAATTGGTTATAAACCTTTTGTTTCTAAGGGCAATACTTAGTTCTTTAACAAGGATGTACATAATTATCTGCTGGCTACCAAAAGGTGATTTCGAAAACAATGGAGATACGCCTTTTTTAAATCAAGGCATCGATATGTACATCTTGTAGAAAACCTCTGTATTAGTTATCTAGACCTTGGAAAAACTAATTGCATTGAATAGACGAATCAGCAATTATTTTAAGCAAACAATGGATAAAGTCAAATTAAATTTATAATAAAAACTAGAATCGCCCATACTGAAACAATTTTATTCAACAACACCTATTTATTTATAACCCTGAAGCAAGTCATATCAATTTATTTAATTTCCCTTACCCTGAAATGTACTAGCATCAACCTGTTGTGAATAGCAGTGAAGAAGCAGCTGAAATTATTAGCAGCTGTGCATGTAAACAATTTCTTTTATTTTCATATTACAATTCAATAAAAGCACTATGGAAAAACTAGAAGCTTTAAAAATATCCACCATGAGGCCACGTACAAATATCTTAGATAGACCATTGTCTAAGGGCAAATCTGAGGTATCACAAAGTATAGTGGCACTTTTGTTTAGCGAAATCGTACAATACAGTCAAAGCAAAGTGCACACCGTACCAGAATTACAAAACAGGTATAAAAGCTTCAGAATATAAATTAAATTTTCGTTATATGTATTTTATCCTATATAATAGACTCCATGAAATGGGACAAGATGTGGGTACACGCGTTATCGATTTATATTTTATGCGCGAACGTAGTTCAAAGAGGGAAACCAAATTAATACAAATGTTGCTGTTTATTAAAACGACTGTGTGGAAGAATCTGTTTGGCAAAGAAGCTGAAAAATTAGAAAAAGCTAACGATGATCTCTCTACATACTATATTATAGAAAAACAGCCACTGGTTAATACCTACATAAGTGTGCCCAAGGATAAGGGCACTTTAAACTGTGCGAATTTTACGGCTGGTATAGTGGAGGGCGTGTTGACTCATTGCGGTTTTGTAAGTACTTGCATACATATCCATATATATAACTGAAAATTTCATTACATATACCTACCAATAAAATTTAATCTTTTACAGCCTTGCAAAGTAACTGCTCATTGGCATAATGGTACAACGTATATGGTTAAATTTGAGGATTTTGTTATTGCTAGAGATAAGCAACTGGAAGACAAATAAAACACATTTATTTTTAATTAATAGTTATTAAAGCAGAATTAAACTTGTATTTCAATGAATTTCTTTTTTTTATCGGTTATTTATGTCGTGTAACATAAATTTTCCTGATTAAACTTTGAAAGGCAGTTATATTTTAGCTTCTTAAATGAATTTGAAGCGACGATCTTTGTATGCCACTTCACCATTTCTATATTGACGTTCACGTTGAGCACGCTCCGCGTGCAAGGCCCAGGCATATAATACAATTGGCAGAACAACCACACTCATGCCAATACGAAATGCATAGCCTGTAGGCTTGAAGTGTTCATAGCTGGACACTCTCATGGCCTGGAAGCGGGCTAGACCAGCGTCAAACTAAAAATCAGAATTATTCTTCATTAAATCAATTCTTGCTTGGATGTACTACATACTTATGTATGGATGAATGTAAACATATGACATAACACTGCTTTTTACAACTTACCACAGTGCCGCCTTCACCAATAGCATGACGGTGCGGATTGGATATGTTTTTTAAGAATTCTGCTCGTAATTTCATGGTTTGCTCATGTTTACGGAGCAAGAAGTCCTTTTCAGCTTTTGATAAATCAGGCATTTTTTAATTTTTCCTCTGTCCAACTGCACTGTTCGTGTAGTTCAAGGCCTATTTATCAGGTCAACGCAATCGTCCTGATGATATTCTGTGTTTTCTTGTTTAAACTGCTTGCACCATATACTTTAGTTCATGTTTGTGTGTGTTTCTGACAACTTAAACACAAAGTTGTTTTTTGTATTGCTGTGTTTTTGTAGAGTTGCATAGACCTAATAAATGGGCCTTGGTGTAGTTGCTTTTGGCAAGTGTTTTATGAGTTGTCAAATTCTTGTTGAAAAATGTCAAAACAATAGCAATGATAGTGCAGTATTCTGACAGTATTAAAAGGTATTGCGGTTCAACGATTATGGTAAGACGGTACTTTTACAAAGGAAATGCTGTCACAAATTGTTTTTGGCGCGTTTTAAATTTAACAATATAAATAACCCTCTATAACATATAGTATACTACAGGCAACATACTGGTCATTTCAAATTAACAGCCACAGTAACAGTTGCTGTATACCATCTAGCTATGTAAACTGTAGTTTACATTCTGTTCTTTGCATGAAATGTAAAAAGCATAACATAGGTAGCTGTCCTTCTTTAAAATTCTGCAATGTTATTAGTGTGTTGGTGAATTTCAAAGAGTGCACATGTGTTGAAAGTTATAAATCAACAAAACATTGTTTTATATTATCTGTTTAGTTTTTTTATGATTATCCGTTAGGTAAGTATCAAAAGATCAGCTACTACTCTAGTGGTTTTTAAATTCTATAGTTATTATTGCAGCACGTGGAATTTAATGTTTGTGTCTTGTAGGCAACATTATATGAAAAGGGATCTTTTTGTGTACTTCTTTACAAAATTTATGTTTTTTTAGAATGTCTCGCCGTACAAAACTTAATGAAGTCGATATCGCCTGCTTACTAGAAGCAGAAGAAAGTGAAGATGGTCTTGATTTCGATGATGACAGCTTGGTTGACCCAGACTTTGCTCCGGAACTCGATAAACTTGTTGAAGAGTGTTTAGAAGATGAAATCGAACTATCGATGCTGAATAATGATGACCTTGTCTCTGATCATGATGAAGAACCAAGACTTTCTTGCGCAAATCTTTCCAATGCGACAGATCGATCCGAAAAACGACAAAAGCCTGAAAAAAGAACGTTGCAGTGGAAAAAGATGAACCTTGACCTCAATGCAGAACAGCTTGCATTCAGTGGCAACGAGTTTTTAAGTCCTGATATTTTAGATCTCGAAACTCCTATTCAGTTTTTTCAGTACTTATTTCCAAAGGAACTCATAAAAAAAATTTCTGAAGAGACAAATCTATATTTGACTCAGAAGGATCCCAACAACAACGTTAATGTATCTGAGTTAGAAATCCAGCAATTTATTGGCATGGTATATATAATGTCATTGATCCAATTGCCCAGAGTAACCAACCACTGGAGCTCCGTTCTTGGTACACCGCTTATTCAACAGACGATGCCTGCTAATAAATTTGAAAAGATAAGGCAGTACCTACACTTCAACGACAACAGCAAATGTCTTCCAAGAAACAATCATGAGTCTGATAGAATCTTCAAAATTCGTCCCGTAGTTAACTATTTAAACGAAGCATATTCAAAAGTTCCGCTCGAACCACGACTTTGCGTAGATGAGCAAATATGCTCCACGAAAGCGCGAAACAACTTGAAGAGATATAACCCCAAAAAACCTCATAAGTGGGGCTATAAGTTAAACGTTTTGAGTGGCCTTTCTGGGTTCGCATATAATACAGAGATAGAAACCGGTAAAGAAAATATAGTGAGAGCTGAAGAGCCGGATTTGGGAGCTTCTTCTAACATTGTGGTAAGACTGTCGCGTATGATTCCTCGACGACAAAATTACAAGCTCTATTTCGATAACTTTTTCACGTCGCTACATCTTCTGGAGTATTTAGCTAAAGAAGGTATTTATGGACTAGGTACCATCAGAAGAAATAGGATTCCGGATTGTAAGTTCCCATCTGAAAAAGAAATTTTAAAAAAGGATCGGGGATACTCCGAAGAGTATGTAGCTAATGTCGGCGGTGTAGATGTTTCGACGGTTGTATGGAAGGACAACAAAATAGTAACGTTAGCTTCCACCTTTGCGGGACAGAATCCTGTAGGTGATGTCCGTAGGTATGACAGAAAAAGATCGGAATATATCACAATCCATCGGCCACATATTGTTGGCGAGTATAACCGGCATATGGGCGGGGTAGATCTTATTGACAGTATAATGGGCACTTACAAGATAAAATTAAGGAGCAAACGTTGGCAGGTACGAGTTTTTTATCACTATTTAGATCTAACGATGTCAAACGCTTGGTTACTCTATAAGCAGGTATGTAAACATAAAAATCTACCGGTTAAGGGCCTCATTTCATCGGCAAATTTTCGATTGGAAGTTTGCGAAACTTTATGTAAAATAGGGATTAAACCCACCTTAAAAACGCGTCGCTTATTTCAAGATGAGATTGAAGTAAAGAAGCATAGGGGGCCTGCACAACGTATGCCTCCACAAGCAGTTCGACAAGATCAGGTCGGTCATTGGCCTCAATGGGCAGACAAAAAAATTAGATGCAAATATCCCAAATGTTCAGGCTTTACCCACACAATGTGCGAAAAATGCAGTGTAGCATTGTGCTACATGAAAACAAAAAATTGTTTCAAGAACTTTCACTCATCTTAAATTATTTTAAATTATATAACATGCTGCGATAAATAAGTTCCTTAAAATTAAATTTTATGTTATTTTGTTCTGAATTAGTAACCAAATGCTAATAAAATTGCCTAGTATTGCATTTAGAATCATGTTATTCATTTTTAATGCCATTTTACGACTAGAGTATTATCCCCACAGCTGGAAGCTTGCCAAAGTTAAAATGATTCCAAAGCCAGGCAAAGATCTGACCAAGGCAGAATCATACAGGCCAATAAGTCTGCTATCAACAATGTCAAAACTTTTCGAAAAACTGCTCATGTCAAAATTGTCCCCAATTCTAATTAGTAGTGGATGCATCCCAGACCATCAGTTTGGTTTTAGAAGTCAGCATAGCACCATTGAACAAACGCATAGATTGGTTCAATGTATAAGAAGAACATTTGAAGAAAAGAAGTACTGTTCTGCACTGTTTATTGACGTTTCGCAGGCATTTGATAAAGTGTGGCTTGACGGCCTAATTTTAAAATTAAAATCATATCTACCAACAAATTTGGTGAATTTATTAGCAAGTTACATTACTACCCGGAAGTTCACGGTTGTGGAAGGAGAATTCATGAGTGTGCCCGAAACTATATCATCCGGTGTGCCACAGGGGAGCATACTGGGGCCAGTTTTGTATTTGATTTATACTTGTGATATGCCACTGAGCAGTAATATCCATACATCTACGTTTACCGATGATACAGCCTGCCTTAGTATGCACGAAAATCCTCATGAGGCTTCCCGATATCTACAAGAACATATTAGTCAACTGGAACTATGGTTAAAATTATGGAGAATTAAGGTAAACGAGCAAAAGTGTGTTCAGGTAACATTTACCCTGCGAAGAGATACTTGTTCCCCAATTCGAATCAACAATCAAGTTATTCCTCAGCATTCACATGTAAAATACCTTGGTATACACCTTGATCGACGACTTACATGGAAACACCATATTGACTCAAAGCTAGTACAAATGAAACTTAAACTAACTCAGATATATTGGCTGATTGGTAGAAATTCAATACTCAGCCCAGACTGCAAACTCTTATTATACAAGTCGCTTTTGAAGCCAATATGGTGCTACGGAATTCAGTTATGGGGCACTGCTTCAGCTTCTAACGTCGAGAGAATCCAACGAAGGCAAAACAAAATTTTACGTTTGATAACATCGGCTCCATGGTACATCAAAAACTCAAATCTACATCGTGATTTGAATATGCCACAAGTGATTGAAGAAATAGCAAAATATGCAGGCAAATATTTAACAAAACTCGAGTCACATCCTAATCCGCTTGCTCGTAACATCTTGAATTTTACTGGCCACATCCGCTTGAAAAAGAAGGACACAAGGGCTCTTATACTCAACACTCCAGATGGGACTGCTTGAAAATATTTTTTTTTCTCTTTTTTTGATTATCACTACTTATGTATTATTTATAACTATCACTAAGTTAATGTCCGACAGTGGTCGGGCCTAATACTTATATTTTAGATTTAAGATTTGAATACTTATTGTTAGTTCATAATTGAAGATACAATAAATAAATAAATGTATTAAAAAAAAAAAAAAAAAAAAAAAAAAAAAAAAAAAAAAAATTTGTTCTATGAATTGTTGTTTTTTTTTCTTTGTTACATGTTGTTGCCCATAAGCAACAAACTTTTTTTTTTAAATTGTTTCTTTTTAATAAAAAATTTTAAAATTTTTTAAAATACGTCTTTGATTATTTACTAGTATCTATATGAATTTAAATAGAATGTGTAATTTGCAGTTATTGAGTTATAGAGGGATAAACTATAAAATAAAATTAAGGAGTTGTTTTGAATTTTTTCAAATGAAAATAAAGTACGTTAATTTAACAAAAAAGTGCTATTTGTTTATTATTTATTCGAATGTTTAGTTTTGTTCTAGTAATATTAATTTCGTTATATGTAGTATGTCATACCCAAGTTCATTCATTCAATGTGAGCCAATATGAATTAGAACAAATTATTAAATTTTGAATATTTTTTTTTTGGAAAAAAACTTTATATTAATTACTTTGGTATATGTAAGCTTTATGTTTTTATGCTTCCCGAATAATTATTCCAATAATTATACCCGAAATTGTTCGATTTTTTGTATTCGAATATTGTTATTCGAAAAATTTTGCTTTAACAAAAACTCTTTCAATAACAAATTTGTCTGTTGGTATTCGAATAATTTTAGTCGTATTTTAATCAAGAACAGGTTTTTAAATTATTTTATTTGATTTAAATAAATGAGCGCCTATAAAGCCTTAGATTGTTAGGGCCTTCCAAAATCCAAGTATGTAGGTATATCAATAAATACCATCTATGTGCCCTTAATTATGAAAGTGATCTAAGTCATATATTTTTTTGGTTGGGATATTTATTACTTTACATTTGAACAAATCAAAAAATATTTTATTAGTACTTCGAATCAAAAAAGCATATGACTTAGAACACTTACATTATTAAAGACACATTTATGTGTACAGAATCGCTTTAGTTTGTAAAAAAATCATACTCGTACTTAAGTCCTAATTTACACTATGCAAGTTTTATTGCTAAGCTGATTAGTTTGTTAGGAGAGAGAAACGAAAGGGTTCTGTTCTCCTCATCTGTCTTTCCCACAGACTAATCAGCTTAGCAATAAGACTTGCACAGTGTAAATTAGGACTAAACCCCAGTGTATTTTAAGCAAATTAAATTTTTGTTTTTTCGTTCTGCTTTTTCTATTCATCCTTGAGGATCTACAAAACTGTCATATTAAAGATTGAATTAAATATATACAAAAATTAACAAAATTTTCCAACTTATTGGTGTAATTAATAGTGCAACATTTTTGTTTGCATAAAAATTTCAGTAGAGCATACTTTTCCTCCATACATCTAGATATTTGTGTAAAAGTGCATTTGTACTTGCATGTAAATGGCACAAAAAGTTCTTCTGTATGTTGGTGCACATCTGTTGAATGTGTTCCAAAGAGATTAAATCGCTTTAAAACATCCTTGAAACAATTGGGAGCAGAAAATAAAGTACACAAGGATTTTTGTGTGCCAATAAATGAATGAACGAGTGCAAGAATAAATAAATGAATGCAAAACAAAATATGTACATATGTATGTATGTACATATTTACACAATTCATATACATAAAAGTATTTTTTTTTTCGCAAAAGCATTCCTGTATATCTCTGTGTATGTAAATATATTATGGAAATAGTTTGCTAGTGTAACAGTTTTTGTTATTATTCATAGTTATTATTTTTTTGCTGCACTTTTGGAGCAAGTATTTTGTTTGTTTGTGAAAAGAAATTATTTTAATATTTGTTGTTAATATTTTTTGTTTGCCACTACAGCTGGTGTAACGGGGATAGACTAGAGAAATGTTTGTGTCTTTGTCAAAGTTTCAACATCTTTTTATACTTACATTAAATATGAATGGATGTACATATGTATGTACGAGTATGTATCAATTCTCTGCAATGGAAGTGAAAAATTGTAAATTTTTGGTTTTTCCAGATTTTTGTATACACTGTTGATGTTAAAATCGAACAAAGTTAAATATATGGTTGTGATCGCAAACAGATATGTATGTATGTGAATTAAACATGTAAGTTAAATATATATTGCGAATAATTTTTATTCGATTAATTATACAATCTTATCTCGATAATGCGGATATGCAATTCGGTTCATGTATAAATCTAAACAGTGTTTCTTTGCCCAATATACATACATAGTTACTAGTGATGCACGAATATTCGTAATCGTATTCGAATTGTCGAATATTCGGCCATTTTGAGGCGAATACGAATGTATTTGTATTCGTAAAATTCAGGCAAATACGAATACGAATATTTTACCAAAGAAATTAAATAAATAAATGCATAAATCCTAAACGAAATTTAAATAAACGAATAAACATTTTAGTTTGTACAAATACATCAATTTTTTTTATAGAAATTTGTGTTTTGTATCATTTTTAAATATTATTCAATGACGATCATTTAAATTTTGCGTACTTTTTATTAACTTTAAAGTACGCCAACAAGAGTGTGAAGTCCTTTTTAATAACAATTTTTTAATATTTCACATTGCATATAATATTCGTATTCGTATTCGTATTCGTATTCGTATTTACGAATATCATTTGAAATATTCGTATTCGCGAATATCAAAAATTGACATTCATTACATCACTAATAGGTACATATTACATATCGTTAACTTAATAAAAAAAGGCCATAATTCATGTTTTTCATAGTTTACAGGAGGAGGAAAAAACTAAATAAAAAAATATGAAATATTGATAAAAATTTTTTTTAAACGCAATTTTTATTAAAAACACTTTACAAATTTAGTGTTATATTAGTTTTATTAATTTTTTTTAATTTAGTTTAGTAATGGTCTATCGAAATATGTAAAAATGACGATTTCGAAAAATTATGAGTGGGGGCGTTTTCCTATTATGTTAACGATATGAATGTACATATATACAGAAGTATATTTATATTAAAAAAAAGCAGCAACATTTGTGGAAACTACAGTAATACTTCCATGTTCATATTATCGAAATAGTACTGTAGCTGAATACATTTATTATTCTAAAACAAATCTTATGATAATTTTCGAATAATTTTTATTTTATTAATTATATTCGAATAGTTTGTTCTTTCGTTTGGAACAAATGACAAAAAGTAGTTTAATGCATTAAATTTTACTCGATTAATATGATTTTGATTAAATCGAATAAATTGTGTTCGATGAAATATTCTCTTCCTTTGTAAGTAAATAAATCACAAAAAGTAATTTTATGTTAAATTTTTTTTTCGAATAATTTTTATTCGTTTAATTATACTCGAATATTTTGTTGTAGTAGTTGTAGGATAATGGCTCTTTCGTTTAGAGCAGCTCACGAAAAGAAATTTTATTTGTTAAATTTTATTCATATAATATTTTTTCGATTAATTCGAATAAATTTTATTTAATTCAAATGTTCTTCCATTTAAAGTAGCTCCCAAAAATTGGTCTTATGCAAAAAATCTATTCGAATAATATTTATTTGATTGATTGTTCTACTCGAATATTTTACTAAAATTATCTTGGATAGTGGCTATTTAGTTTCACGAAAAGTAAATTTATCCATTAGGTTTTATTCGATTAATATTTCTTCGATTAATTCGAACAAAATCTATTCGATTAAATATGCTCTCTTTTTTGCAATAAGTCAAAAAAAGAAATTATGCAAAAAATTTTTCCGAACAATTTTTATTCGATTAATAACACTATAATATTTTATTTCAGAAATTTTCAGACAATGGCTCTTTAATTTGGAACAAATCACGAAAATTTATTAACTATGTTCGAATATTTTATTAAAGTCATACTAGGAAAATGGCTCTTTAGTTTGGAATAAATCACGATAAGTAGTTTTGTATTGCATTAAATTTTATTCGATTAATAATTTATCGATTAACTCGTATAAATTTAATTTGATTAAGAATGCTCTTCCGTTTGAAATACATTTGATTACATAGTAATCAAAAAGAGTAATTTTATTGAAAAATTTATTCTAATAATTTTTATTCGATTAATAACACTTGAATATTTTATTCAAGTCATATTAGGATAATGCCTCTATCTAACTCTAAAAAAGCAGTTTTATGCATTAAATTTTATTCGATTAATAATTTTTCATTTAATTCGACTAAGTTTTATTCGATTAAATGTAATCATCCTTTTTAGCTAAATCAGAAAAATAAGTTCGTGTAAGAAATTTATTCGAACATTTTTTAATTAATTATACTCGAATATTTTATTCAAGTCATTTTGGGATAATGGCTATTTTGCATGGAGTAACTCATGAAAAGTAGTTTTATGTATTAAATTTTATTCGATTAAAAATTTTCTATTAATTCGAATATATTTTATTCCATTAAATGTGTACTGCCATCTTAAATAAATTACAATAAGTAATTTTATGCAAAAAACTTATACGAATAATTATTATTCGATTAATTATAATCGAATATTTTACTTCAGTCAGTTCAGGGTATGCGCATGTGCGTGTAAATACTTATAGACTTCAGCTACACATACACTTCCTTCAATTTCTTTGAAGCAAACAGCAAGCGAGGGTGACGTTGGCTGAAGTGCTTAGAACGTTGACTATAAAATAGGGATGTAACGAATACCAGTTTAGCGAATGCGAATGCGAAAACGAATAATGCATTTGAATTTTTGCGAAAGCGAATGCGAAAGCGAATGCAAATACTTACAATATGGTCAGAAATCACATGAAACTAAATTTGTTTTAGAACATGAAGTTATATTATATACATAGATGTACTACGTAAAGCATTTTATTTAAATCGAGTCTTGAATTGGGCAAAAATATATTAATTTATTAAATTCTTAAAAAAGGAAGATTTATAAATGAAATTATATTAAAGTACAGATAATAAAAAATAAATTTGCAAAATGTTAAGCAATTAACCCATTCGTAGTTTGGCCCTAAATCCAGTTCGACATTTCATATGAAATGCAGTCATGAATAAAATTCCACATGAAATTTTTCCCTTTTCCTTTTGGAATTTTTTGTTTTCCCTATTACTTGGTTAGGTGGAATTATTCCCAGGGAAAATTTCACGCGGAGTTTTATACATGATAGCCCTGATTAAGAAAAATTGGCATGAATTCATGAAAAATTTTGGTGAATTAGTATTTATTATGTTCATATTGCATATAGGTATATCTTCAAAACTTTAAGTTTTAATGTGAAATAATATGTGTGGCATTTTTTTCGCATAGAATTTAAAACAAATTTAAATTTGATTTTCTGTACGAAATAATAAATGGTGCTCAATATTTTTCAAAACTTTGAACAGACTAGTCTTAAGCTTTTTTCAAAAACTGATAAATATTTCCAAACACGGCTGGATTTTTGTTTCATTCTGATACTTATGCCAATTTATTTATAGAAAACTTTTCCTCTAAAATGTTAAAGCTTTGTTTATAATTGAAAACTATTTTCGTAAAAGAAGTACTAATTTTGTTGTCTTTAGTATTCGCTTCAAATATTCGCATACATTTTAGCGAATGCAAAAGCGAATGCAAATAACAAAAGTAAGCGAATAATTTGCGAATGCGAAAGCGAATGCGAACATTCGTTACATCCCTACTATAAAACCGAAGGTACTGGGTTCAATCTCTGTATGCAACACAGTCATCAAATAATAACACCACGACTATTTGTATGTATCAGTTGTTGTAGAAAAATGTTCCAGTGAGGAAGACACTGGTCACTGAACTATACCGACTTCCGCAGATAGTAATCCTAATGTAAAACCAGAGCGCCCTCCTACGCCGGTATTGTGTAGCAGAATCATCGGCGAAGTAAAATAACCGAAAAAATGGCTACCACAAGCTTCAAAAAAATTTAATACGCCTCATTTAACACCAGAGGCGCTGCAACACTGCATTATTTAAGACATGCAAAAAGCAGAGTTGTAAAAGAATGAAGCTTTTCTCTGTCTCTTCCTTCACCGCCTGTCTTCTCTATCACTATCCCTTTCCTAAAGAAGGTAACACCTAGTAACAATAGTACGCATTCATGGCCTGAATGTTACTTCTCTTAAACAAAGCAGCGAGCACCTTTTAAAAAACTTAAGAACTTTCATAATTTCTGCTTGTTGTCTCACTGCACTGGTATTCTAACTCCCGTCTCTTATTCCTTTATATTTTATAAAGAAAAAATGCAGGAAAATCGAAAAAAAATATACATAATAGCAAAGCAATTTTAGCTTTTGTTTTTGTTTGCAATTACCAAGCTACTGCAATGTACGTACGTACATTTCCTCGTTCTCATCTGTTTGCTTTGGCAAATATATCCTTAATACTTTTTTTTTATTAAAAAATAAGAATTTGAACAATTTTTCGAGTAAAAGAGCAACAGAGCCACATGTATTGGCAATGAATAAAAGTTAATGCCAATAGAATTTAATACACTTCATACATCTTGCCGCCAACTTTGTATATAATACTTTCCTTAATGGTTTTACTTTTTCCTTATTTACTTTTTCAGTTTTCCTCTTTTCTTTTTTAAAGTTGTTTACGCAGTTGAAACATTTTAGAGTTTAAAAATAAAAATGCCAGCCATTATCGGGTTTGAAGCAACTAACGCTTTTAGTTGCAATAGTTTATGGTTAATTGTTTAAAGTTTTAGTATTATGGGTGTTAAAATGTTACCCATAACTTCGGATAAATAAAATATTTGAAATAATTTTTGGCAAATAAATATTTTTGTTCTGAAAATAAATAGAAGAGGAGAAATGAGACAGAAGTTAAAGTGTACTTGTTAATGTAACGAACAAAATTGAATACAACGCTGTCAAACATAAGAATTATTCTGCATCAAGGAGTTGCCAGCATAAAGCAACGGTTCTACTGTTTAAAATAACGGAAATGGAACATGCGGAAACACTTTGTGCATCAAAATCGTGCAAGGATATCTCTGTAAGATAATTGGTATGAAAATTTCACATGCCATCGCCTGGGTAATTTATAATCTATTTTCTTAGACTTTTAGGCAACTTGAAAAAAAAAATCGGTTAAATGGTATATCTTTTGGTGTCAAAATTTATTTTATTTCATGTATTATAAAGTGTTTTTGCAAGAAATGGTAAAATTTAATGAGATTAACTTTAAGACTTCTTACATAAGAAAAAAATTAATTTCATAATATCAACGGATAATATTATCACAAACACAATGAAGGATAAATTAATTCAGTGAAGAGCTACTTTGACCCGAGCACGAAGGGTTCCGTACGCACACGAGATATGTAATTCAAGACGAACTTAAGCCGATATAAAATATAGTTTTGGCATTTTTTTCGTTTTCTGGCTTATTTCGGTTTGAATAATTTTTTTTTGTTTTGGGATTTTTTTGCGTTTATTGGCACTTTTTTCTCGTTTTGGCGATTTTTGTTTGTTTTTGAGGTTTTTTAATTTTGGTGATTTTTTTATTTTGGCGATTTTTCTAATTTTGGCAATTTCTTCATTTAGGCGATTTTTTTAGGTTTATGGTGATTTTTTCAGTTTTTGGCGTTTGTTTTTCATTTTGAAAATTTTTTTCTCGTTTTGGCGATTTTTTTGGTTTTTTGCATTTTTATAATTTGGCAATTTATTTCGTTATGGCGTTTTTTTTCATTTAGGCAATTTTTATTTTAATTGTTTCGGTTTTTTGCGTTTTTCCCCTCCTGAAATTATTTTAGGGTTTTGACACTTTTTATCTCATTTTAGCGATTTTTTTCGGTTTTCGGTCGTTTTTTAAATTTTGCTATTTCTTTTTCATTTTGGAGATTTTTTTTCATATAAACAATTATTTTGGTCTCTGCGCCTTTTTCGCGTTTTTGCGATTTTTTCGGTTTTTGGCGTTTTTTATATTTACGATTTTTTTCATTTGGGTGATTTTTTCGAATTTGGTGATTTATTTTAGTGTTAGAAATTTTATTTTTATTTTGGCGATTTTTTTTAAATTTTTGGAGATTTGTTTGGCTCTGAAAATTTTAAGAGTTTACCTTTTACGGTTTCCAAGATATAGCAATCAAAATTACATAGTCAAAATTGCATTAACTGATGGACCACACTTTAATTTAAATTTTTTTAAATTTTAGTTTTAATTGTTGTAGTCCTATGAACTATGAAAAACATGAGTTAGGGCCTTTTCGTATTAAGTTAACGATATGTGTATGTACATACAATTGTATGTATATTACATGTGATTTTAAAATTTTTCGTTGCTTGTTTTGGAACACCCTTTAATTTTTAATTCTCATGTACTTGTTATTGTAGTGGCCAAGATTCTACATACTCTGTCCAAATTTAAGGTCCGTAGCTCTTACGGTTCCTGAGAAAATAGCCTGTGACGGACAGACGGACAGCGTAGCGAAGACAATAGGGTTCCTTTTCACCTTTGGTGTACGGAACCCTAAAAATGAACAAATGCAGAAAAAGAGTAAAATTGCTCAGCAAATGAAATTTATCATTCTATTGATGCAACATATCATAAATATGATGAAAAAATATCAATGAAGATGACTCATTAGCTGAATAATTTTTTTTAAAGGAAGCCATTCGAGCTGAAACTTCTAACCAGTGGCCTAATACTGGTAGTAAAGGCAGCGGAAGATACAACAGCAAATAAATACTTTTTTTTATCTTTTAATTTGTTATAAATAAGAACTTTACAGAAAAACTTAAGTTTGGTGACCTTTTTTTGGTGAACTTTTTGATTGAATTGACTATAATTTTCAAATGGCGTGTGCAATTCTTCCCATATAAATATTTGCATCTGGATTACGAAAAATCAGTGGTAAATTTTTTCCTTCATCAATAGCTGCGAATTTAAAAAAAAGATCGCTAGTTTTGACCAAATCTTGGACATGGGGTGCAAATAAATATCAAATAAAATTTTCTTAAAGTCTTTTCTATATCTATTAATTTGTTTATTATTATTTTGTAACTACTAAGCAATTTATAAATACACTTCTTTTGAATTATTGCCAGATACCAGTGGAAATCTAAATTAAGTCCGTAGCTCTTACGGTTCTCGAGAAAATAGCATGTGACAGACCAAACAGACAGACGGACATCGTAGCGTAAATAGGTAAATAGGGCTCCTTTTCAATTTTGGTGTGCGTAACCCTAAAAAGAATTAATTTTCTTAAATATTTTTTAACTCTCATTACTCATGATTTGTTATAAAAAAATATTACACACAATTATTGTTTTTTTTTAAAGGTAATTACATCACGTGCGTTTAAATGATTTCCGCATCCGGTGCCATTCGATTCACTCATTATTCCATCATCTTTAAAATTTCAAGTGTAGGCGTGAATGTGTGTAGCTCTCACAGCTGCACACGTACACGTTACTCTCTGCATAACTGTTATGCAAATGTGTTTGCGTATGTATGAATCTGCATATGGATATGGTGTTGTTCTTTGTTTTTTTCTGCACAACAAATTCCATAGAGTATTAAAATGGTAAAAGATTAAATTAATTAAAAATTTCACGAACAATTATTAAAATACGATGAAGCATTTTTTGGTTGGAAAAAACGAAAATACAAAATCTGCCAACAAAAATGTATTGTGAATACAAAATATTTCGTTATAAATTTATCTTCCTTCGTGTTCGTATGATTGTATATTTCATAAAAATGTTGTTTACAATCATGTTGTAATTTAAACACAATTCAATTTCAATTATATAAATATATACGTTTGTCGTTGTTGGTCTGCTAGCAGCAATGTTGCATGTATGTATGAGTGCAAATAATAGCACGTAGAACAACTTAAATTCTTGTTTATATGCGGTGGCACACATACAACAGTGTGTTAGAAAAGTTTATGGAAATTATTTAAAATATATAAGAAAATTTTAAAATAAAATGGACTTCAACACAAACTAAATTAATAAAATATCTTCTTATATGCGAGACATTGATAAAGAAGTGCATAACCAATATTTTAAATATTTTTCAATTAAATTCTTAACTATAGTCCTTGCTGAAATGTCGTGCTTGTCTGCAAGAGCAAAAGACGCTGAATAAAAGTAAGAACTATATGTATATAAAACTTCATTCGCATGTTGAAGTATTAGCCTCTCTCGGAAAATATTAAACACTCTAATATATTATGTTTATATCAGTGTTGACAGTTTAAGGGATTTTTTTCCGAGATTGGGGATGAAAATTTTGTATTGGGGATCTGGGGATTTGTTGAACATGATAACCAAATTTAGGGGATTTTTTTGTATTTTTTATTATAACTGATAATATCAAGAATGATTTTTGAACTAAGAATTTTGCGTTTGGCAAGTCTAAAAATGTGTGTTACTATTCATAGTGAATGGATTCAAATAAAGAAAAATTGATCTTTGAACTTTTATTTGACCTTTTTATTTTGAAAAATAGTAACTATTTTGTTAAGCTTGAGGTCTTTTTTTAAATTAAATTAATTAATTTATTACACAATATTTCGACACGCCTTTGTGTGTCTTCTTCAGGTGAAAATTTTTGGAAAAATTATTAAGACAGATTAACCAATAAAGGCCCTGATTCACTATCCTACACGATGGCACAATTCATTCACAAGAAAATCTTGCAGAAGTCTGACCGACTTTAAAAATCGCTTTGCATACAAAAATTATGCAAAAACAACATTCTCAGCTGTCTGACAATAAAAACAACTCTGACCGCATGGAATCTATCATTTTATGAAATTTTTCATAAATATTTCTAAAATCGCACGACTTGCAAAACAAATCTGTCATACAGTTGCATTTTTAGTCCACACTAACACACTTTTTTTAGTACACATATGTGACATATGTCATATTTGGAAGATCGCGCGATTGTGTAGGATAGTGAATCATGACCTTAATGAACACTACCAAAACAAAAATATGCAACAAAATGCAATATGACTTTTTGGAAGCACTTCTTAGAATAAGTACACACTTTAAAAATAATACAATTTGTTGTGACAAATTTAATACTTCTGCTGAAATTCTAAAGCTTTTTAATACAAGCAATATGTACAACAAAGTTTCTTAGGCTGATGAATCAGAAGATTTCGATTCTGGAGTTTTTGATATGAAAAACTTTGGTTAAAAACTATTTTATACTTGTGTATACACATTAAACTATCAGGCATGTTCTGTAAATCACTTTATACTAAAGTGATTTGAAATCACTGAAAAGGTGTTCTGCACACAAAAACTTTTGAGATCTCGTGATTTGAAACCGTTCAACCAACTGCCTGAAAATATTATTTGTTCTTTATTTGTTTTTGTAATAAAATTAATTATTTTACACAAAAGAACACTAAAATTTACAAATTTATTAAAATGCTATATTTTTTGTAGACTCTTTAACATTCTTCGTGATTTACTTTTCATTTTCAGTAGTCAGCTGATATTGTTTATCAAAAAGGCATTTCCGGTTGCCAGATCAACAAAGTTTTAAAGTAGTGTAGCATATGGCAAATTTATTCAACTAAATTAATCATTAAGAATAAAACCTGATCTAATTTGTTCAATAACAATTATAATTATGAAATTCGATTGGTATTGGTATTGATATTTAATATACAATCGTTAATAATAAGTGCAAATGGCAAAAATAAGTACTAAATACTGTGGCAGCACAATAAAACTTTTTTGCTCGTTATTCAGCACAATGAAAATCACTACTAAAAACTAAAAATCTCGTGATTTTCAGAACACCCAAAAATCACTTGGGTGATTTCAAAATCGTTACTAATTTGAAACCACCGTGATTTCAGAACATGCCTGTATGTATGTGTAATTTTTTCTTTACAAGTTTTGTAAGTACAAATTAAATTAGTATGAATGTATATACAGGGTGGCCCAGAAAGACCGAAGTGGTGTAAATTCCTTATAACTTTTTATTTAAGACATATTTTTTTAATTTTTTGTTTTTTAAATACAGTAAATTTATAGGGAATATTTTTAGATTAGTTGTTAAAAATGATATCCCGCAAGTGGAGGCCATTTTCTGCATCGCACAAATGATCTCTTTTCAACACATTTTCCATGACCTTTCGCAAAACTTCCGGTGTTATGTTGTTTATTTCGTCTGGAATATTGGTTTTTAATTCCTCGATAGTCCTAGGCTTATTAACATAAACTTTCCCTTTTAAATAACTCCAAAGGAAACAGTCTGGAGCGGTTAAATCCGGGGAACGCGGAGGCCAATTAAAATTGCTTCTACGCGAATTTATTCTTTCCCCAAAGATGTCGCGTAAAATAGCCATTGTGGCCCTCGGAGTGTGCGCTGTGGCTCCATCCTGTTGGAACCATATTTGCGGATGGTATTCCACGGCTGGCCTTACAAAATTTTCCAACATGGCCCTATATCGATCACCATTGATGGAAATGGCGACATCTCTTTCATTTTCCAAAAAATATGGGCCAATGATCCTTTCTGAAGAAACACCGCACCAAACAGTACACTTAACTGGGTGTAATTGTCGTTGATGAAGTACTCTCGGGTTTTCCTTAGCCCATATCCTAAAGTTTTGCTTGTTAACAAACCCATTTAATTGGAAATGGGCTTCGTCACTCATAAATAAGTTATAAATAATGGAAATGGAAAGAGCACATTTGTGCGAAGCAGAAAATGGCCACCACTTGCGGGATACAATTTTTAATAACTAATCTAAAAATATTCCCTATAAATTTACTGTATTTAAAAAACAAAAAATTAAAAAAATATGTCTTAAATAAAAAGTTATAAGGAATTCACACCACTTCGGTCTTTCTGGGCCACCCTGTATATGTATATATTAGTGATGCACGAATATTCGCATTCGTATTCGAATTGTCAAATATTCGGCCATTTTCAGGCGAATACGAATGTATACGCATTCGCTAAATTCAGGCGAATACGAATATTTTTCCAAAGAAACTAAATAAATAAATGCATAAATCCTAAACGAAATTAAAATAAATGACTAAACATTTTAGTTTGTACAAAAACGTTTTTATAGAAATTTGTGCTTTGTATCATTAAAATTTTGGTTACTTTTTATTAACTTTAAAGTACGCCAACAAGAGTGTGAAGTCCTTTTTCATAACAATTTTTTAATATTTCATATTGCATATAATATTCATATTCGTATTCGCGAATATCGTTTGAAATATTCGTATTCGTATTCGCGAATATCAAAAATTGACATTCGTTACATCACTAATATATGTATATCGACGGTTTATATTCAAAAAGGCTTGCAAATTTTAGAAGAGCGCAAAAAACTGTTATTTTCTCAAAGTGCAAGGGCTAATAACAAAATTTTCATGAGTAATACCATTTACTGAAGACATCTTAATTCTACTAATGTTTATAAAATACAATTATTGCTCTTGGACTTAGAGAAAATAACAGTCTTATTTTGTCTATTTTGTCCAGAATTGCAGATAGCACTTTTTGAATATAAGCCCTCGATATGTAGCTTTCGATATATGTAAATGAATTTTATTGAATAAATATGTTATTTTTAATTAAAATGAAATTTTTTTATTTAAAAAAAATTGAATAAAAAATATTAAATTGAGGATTTTTGGGGGATGACAAGTCAAAAATTGGGGATAAGCTATAGAAAATAAAACTGTCAACACTGGTCTATATGTAGAAGGTGTTCCAAAAGAATAGTCTATAATTTCCTTTTTTTAAAAACAATTAAGTTTGTCTTACCACACCTCATTAATGAATGAGAAACTCAGTTAAGAAAACGGGTAATCTCTTATTAACCGTAAACAATACCTGCCGTATTCATAAAAAATACTTTTGATTTTTTACAGGTTTATTGGACAAATTTCCCATAGAAATATGTTAAATAAACCCTTAATAAATCTAAAATATTTTTTATGAATACGGCAGCACAAGTTTTGTCTCCTTGTCCGAATACTTTCTAAACACACTTTCTTTAACGTTCAAAGGTAACAAATCTACTTGTATGCATATATGAGTGTGTGTGTGTATGTGTGTTTGAATGAAGGTGCATTTAATATAACGGTTTTCTGCTGTTTTTTTTTTGGCAATAGTATTAGTGTGATTGCAGTTGTAAAATGTATTTTGTTGTTCGTGTGCGTATGTGTTCGTGTTGCAATGTACCATTTTAAAATTCTACTTCTGCTGCTGACATATTTTAATAATATTTTTCTTGCTTTCTTTCTCTGTTTTTGTTGTGTGTTTGCAAGGCTTATATAATGATTTGTTTTTTGTGTAAAGCGAAAAATATGGCGAATACACCACGGCAGCAAGACAAACAATATTCCAACAACAAAATGTTTAAGGAAAAAAAGTAATAATAAAGCCAAAATATGAAATAAGTATACTTATGTATGTGAAGACACATTACACGCTGTCATACATTTATAATATCTTTATTTTTTTTGACATATTCTTAGTCAATTGAGGTCGCTGTAGAAATTCAATTTTATGATGATATGCACCATATTGTTTGTTAAGCTGCCAGATGAACAGAATTATTTGAACGTTCAGAAAAGTTTTTCACTTCAGCAGAATTATCTCTAAAAAGGAAAATTGCAGTTAAAATAAATTTGGTTGTCACTTACGTCATTTTATAAATGTGTACATATGTCACAAAATTCTATCAGCTGTATTTATAAAAATTATTAAGGCTTTATAAAGACTTTTTAAGAAAAATTTTTATGAAAATTTGTTTTAAAAAACCTTTTTGAAGCCTTAAGAGGTTTTATAAATAAGGCTGTATATATTTATGAGATCACGTTTTCTTTTAATTTCTCGTTTTCCCGTTAAAATCTAAAAAATTCCCCCTGAATATTAAGCGGAGTTTTCCCGATTCCCAAACCCTAGTAAAGAGTCAGGTCCTCCTGTGTTATAAATTTTGTATAAATCAACTATTTGATTTAAACTCAAACAGTTAAGTATTCTTATGTGCATACATGCATTACACATGAACATATATGAACACATGCAAATTCATACAAAATATGAAAAATATTATTATTCACACATCTAAATGCGCTTGACAGTTTTGTAATTAACTACAGCAGTGAATGGTAGTGAAATCAAAATATAAAATGTTTTAAAAATTCTATGGATATTTTTAATGCACATTTATCAAAGTACGAGTACTGGTATGTATGCTTTTATCTGTTTGGAGCATATACTTATTTTCGAAGGCGCTGTGGTTTTCGTCTATTTAACTTGTATTAGTAAATTTTAGTTTTTTTTTCTCCTACATAAACTATTATTCAAATACATACATATGTACATATATGTATACGAGGATTGTTTGTTATACTGGTATGTTATGTACTTACAAATATTTTATAGAATTTGGCTTTATATAAAAATCGTCTTTTATAAAAAGTAAATGTTAATAAAACAATTACATTTTCTGAAAAGAACATTACATAGAAAGGATACTTTAAAAAAAATTATATTTTAAAGCAAGTACCTTTCATAAAAAGTACCTTTGGTAAAAAAGTACATTTTATCAAACTTTTCCTTTATAAAAAGTACCTTTTGTTAAAAGCAGTTTTTATAAAAAGTACATTTCATAAATATATTTTATAAAGAGTACCTTTCATAAAAAGGACCTTTCATTGAAAGTAGCTTTTATAAAGTTCTTTCTATAAAAAGTGCCTTTTATAAAAAGTACTTTTTGTTAAAAGTACCTTTTATTAAAAGTATATTTTATTAAAAGTATGTTTTATTATTATATTCATACAAAGTACCTTTCATAAAAAGCACCTTTCATACAAAGTGCTAAGCATAAAATGTAAATTTTTTATAAAGTACCTTTTATAAAATGTATCTTTATTAAAAGTACATTTTATTAAAAGCACCTTTAATAAAAAGAACCTTCAATAAAAAGTACATTTAATAGAAAGTACCTTTTATAAGATGTACCTGTCATAGAAAATACCTTTAACAAAAAGTACCTTTAATCAAAAGTGCTTATCATAAAAAGTACTTTTTACATAAAGTACCTTTTATATAAAGTACCTTTTATAAAAAGAACTTTTCATAAAAAGTACATTTTATAAAAAGTACCTTTTATAAAAAGTATCTTTGTAAAAAGAACCTTTCATAAAAAGTACCTTTTATAAAATGTACCTTTTATAAAAAGTACCTTTAACAGAAATTAGCTTTTCTAAGAAGTAGCTTTCATAAAAAAAATTATAAAACACCTTTTATTAAAAGTACCCAGCAAACATTTTGCTTAAAAAAACAGGTTTTTACTATTATAAAATAAAAGTAGCGCTGAAAAACCTGCTGATATCGCTGCTGATTTTTGTATGGCGAGTTCTCGGTTTGGAGCACTACATTTTTGATCACAATTAAATCTATTTTTTCCTGTAGTTTGCTTCATATACGTTCACTGCTTTTTAACAAGCTCGTATTTTAAAGCGAAGTATGATCCGCTTTATTGCCCTATTGCTTCAAAAAACATGAAAATTTCTTAATGGGTATGTATCTCTCTTAAAAAGTACCTTTTATTAAGAGTACATTTTATTAAAAGTACCTTTTGTTAAAATGCATCATATAAAAAGTACTTGTTATAAAAAGTACCTTCTATAAAAAGTACTTGCTATAAAAAGTACCTTTTATAAAAACTACCTTTTATAAAAAGTACCTTTTATAAAAACTACCTTTTATAAAAAGTACCTTTTATAAAAAGTACCTTTTATAAAAACTACCTTTTATAAAAAGTACCTTTTATAAAAGGTACCTTTTATAAAAAGTACATTTTATGAAAAGAATGAAATAACTTAAATATAAAGGGGTTTCTTAATAATTAGAAAATATTGTTGACATAAGTCCAATAAAATATTCTAACGAAACCAGAATATCAAGGAAGCAATTCCAATGAAATTGTTTTACAATATTCATGAAATTTTCATTGCATTTGTGAAATTATCATTAGATTTGTGAAAAATTTTTAATGAAATTGTTTCATTGGATTTATGAAGCAAAAATTCTTTCGGTGTAAGAGCTTTTATTAAAAAAAGTTCTAACATCAGAATTTTTTCTTACTACAAATTTTTATATAATATCGTGGATTTTTTTTTTTTGTATAAACAAACACAAACAAACGAAGCTACTTTGGCTTGTCTGCAGAAATATCCACAATCTCCGGCAGGAATCGAACGGCTAGACTAGTATACTGCCTACTGGCCAAGATAGCACTCTTGCGAGGTGTATTTTAAGCGATTTAGCCGCAGTTAAAAAAAGAACTGTGTCATGTTTGCAGAATCCGCCCTCGTATGCATACAGGCCTCATAGCGAGCCATCATATTTTTTTCTATTGTCATTAGATATTTACTCATATTGCCCATATTGTACGTGGAATTTCTAGGTTTTTCTTTTAAAATAAAATTAAAGAATTTTTCTAGTCATGTATATGTACATATATATTTTTTCTATCCTTCAAAGGAAGGCTGACTCCCTACAACAACAAAAAATATATACCATGAACACATGCATGTAATTTCGCATCTGAAGTCGCATTGCAATTATATTTGTATGTATTTGTATTTATTTAGTTTTTGACTCCTTTGGTGTGCTAGCATGAGTGCGATTATTAATTTCTGTTTGTGTCACAGCTACTCAAAGTCAAGTTAATTTTCAAATTCATTTATTTTTTGCTTGTTCGTTTTTAATATCAATAAATAATTTATGTGGTTTTTTCCTGCTGAAATAATAAAATTTATGTTTTTAATGTAAATAGTTGTTTGAAAAATTTGCACTGACAGGTGTTTGTGGTGGTAGTGGTGCTGTTCTTTATTGTTCATGTATTATCTATGCAAGGTGATTAGAATGTTTTGTGTACTAGTTGAGTGTAAAGCTGGCAAAGTTTTATGTATATGAAACATATATTCTTAAACTATTTCATACTGTCTTACTATTTAAGGCAATTTATAATTTAATTTAAAAATAATTTATATCATCGCTTTAAGATGTGGAAAGATTTTGAGCAGCAATATAAAACTGCAAAATACGATTCTGTGTAATCGAATCAAAAATAATAAAAATCTTCTAATCAAACAAATTTTTATTAAAAAATCACTTTCTTGTGATCAATTGTTACCGGTCATGCCTTAACCATACATTCATTCAATACTGTAAATTTTTCTCTTTAATAAATAGATTTTTTTCAAAGATTCAAATTCAACAAAGAAAATATTGTACAACTAAAAAAACAAAACCATTCACACCGTAAAAACCATTTAACAAGGAATAAAGGACTAAAAACAAAGAGTCAAATGAAACTACAGACGTATGAACAAAATACTCGTACGTACGTATGAACAAATACACAAATTCTCACAAACACAAAAGAAATAAAAGCAACATCTATAAACCATAAATTTGGATTATTTTATCCTGTAGGACATTAAGTAAGGATATGACAAATTTATCGCAATTGCGCCACTTGTTTGTTTAACTGTTTTTATGCTTGTTTTCCCAGTAGTTTTGGCTCAATGTGTGATTTACAATCATGGGAAAATGAAGGGAGGGAGTATTTTGAAAAAAAATAAAATTTACTTTTAAATTTAAGAATTTTGCATTATAATAAATTGAAGTTAAAATAAAATTATTCATATGTTTATAAATGAACGAATTTATAAAATCAATAAAAATCTGTGTGTGTGTGCGGCCTGTGAATTTTAGTACATGTTAATTTAAAAATTCAAAATAATTTTTTTATTGTTATTTTTCACACAAAGATGGTCGGCCGGTTCTTGTAACGTTGCAAAAGTATATTCTGTTGTTTCATTAAGGCGAAAAACTAAAAATATTTTTTCATTCGAAAAAAATATTTATAAATTATAAATATTTATAAATTTAAAATTCTTTTTGCAAAATATATACAGGGTGGCCCAGAAAGACCGAAGTGGTGTGAATTCCTTATAACTTTTTATTTAAGACATATTTTTTTAATTTTTTGTTTTTTAAATACAGTAAATTTATAGGGAATATTTTTAGATTAGTTATTAAAAATTGTATCCCGCAAGTGGTGGCCATTTTCTGCTTCGCACAAATGTGCTCTTTCCATTTCCATTATTCATAACTTATTTACGAGTGACGAAGCCCATTTCCAATTAAATGGGTTTGTTAACAAGCAAAACTTTAGGATATGGGCTAAGGAAAACCCGAGAGTACTTCATCAACGACAATTACACCCAGTTAAGTGTACTGTTTGGTGCGGTGTTTCTTCAGAAAGGATCATTGGTCCATATTTTTTGGAAAATGAAAGAGATGTCGCCATTTCCATCAATGGTGATCGATATCGGGCCATGTTGGAAAATTTTGTAAGGCCAGCCGTGGAATACCATCCGCAAATATGGTTCCAACAGGATGGAGCCACAGCGCACACTCCGAGGGCCACAATGGCTATTTTACGCGACATCTTTGGGGAAAGAATAAATTCGCGTAGAAGCAATTTTAATTGGCCTCCGCGTTCCCCGGATTTAACCGCTCCAGACTGTTTCCTTTGGAGTTATTTAAAAGAGAAAGTTTATGTTAATAAGCCTAGGACTATTGAGGAATTAAAAACCAATATCCCAGACGAAATTAACAACATAACACCGGAAGTTTTGCGAAAGGTCATGGAAAATGTGTTGAAAAGAGATCATTTGTGCGAAGCAGAAAATGGCCTCCACTTGCGGGATATCATTTTTAACAACTAATCTAAAAATATTCCCTATAAATTTACTGTATTTAAAAAACAAAAAATTAAAAAAATATGTCTTAAATAAAAAGTTATAAGGAATTTACACCACTTCGGTCTTTCTGGGCCACCCTGTATATATATATGTATATATATATATTGAATTAAAAACAGTTAAATTACAAGATTTAAGAAATTTATTATTCGACATATTGTCATAGAGGTGTAGAAAATTAAAATAGATTCATATCGAATAAGTATTATTTGCTGGGTTTTGTATAAGTTCCTACCCGTACACCAAAGGTGAAAAGGAACCCTATTGTTTTCGCTACTCTGTCCGTCTGTCCGTCAAAGGCTATTTTCTCAGGACCTGAAATTTGGACAAAGTATGTAGAACCTTAACCGCTACAACAACAAATACATGAGAATTAAAAATTAAAGGGTGTTCCAAAACGAGCAACGAAAAATGTTAAAATCCCATGTAATATACATATAATTGTATGTACATATGTGCATATGTATTGACACTTGAAATTTGTAAAGTTATTGTATTTTTATACAGACTACAACAATTAACACTAAAATTTAAAAAAATTAAATTAAAGGGTGTTCTATCAGTTAATGCAATTTTGACTATGTAATTTTGATAACTTGCTGTATCTTGGAAACTGTATGAGGTAAACTCTTGAAATTTTCAAAAACGGTAAAACTAAAAAATCCCAAAATTATGAAATCGCCAAACCAAAAAAAAAACGACAAAACAGAAAAAAATCGGCAAAAGGTGAAAAGACGCCAAAACTAGATAAAAATGCCAAAACTAAAAAAATTTCCAAAATTAAAAAAAAACACTAAAAACCAAATATGAAAACAAAATCGCCAAAATTAAAAAAATCGCCAAAATTAAAAAATATCACCAAAATTAAAAAAATCACCAAGATAAAAAATCTCCAAAATGAAAAAAAACGACAAAAACCGAAAAAAAATCGCCAAAACGAGAGAGAAGTGCCAAAACTAAAGAAGGCGCCAAGACTTAAAAAAATCGCAAAAACCGAAAAAACGCCAAAACTAAAAAAACACCCAAACTAAAAAAACGAAAAAATGCTAAAACTATATTTTATATAGGCTAAAGTTCGTATTGAATTACATATCTAGTGTCCGTACGGAACCCATCGTGCGGGGGTCAAAGTCGCACTTTACTGAATTTATTATATAATTGCTATGGAAAGTATAAAAGGACTTGCATATGGGTATTTCCATATCACGTTGCCCCCTTTTTAATTCCTTAAGGTACCCATAGAATATGCAATATTATTGAACACTTTATTGCTTTTATTATTGCCGTTTTGCTTGTTTGTGCAAACAAAAAGAGCCCTGTACATATCAATGTATAACCAACTAATAAACATAGTATTTTTATACTAGTGTGGCTGTAGCTCATACAGTGTATAAATTTTAGCTACATGTGTTTGTGCTGCGTTTTGAACTTTCTTGTTGACATTGTGGGCCAGGACGTTAATATATATTTTTTATTTAAAAAAATACAGTTGCCATATCTACTAACATTTAATGAAATGGTAACGCAGCCAAAGTTCGTTTGCCAACCACAATTGAGCTATTAGTATAAAAAAAAATTGCGGCCATGTAAACTACTAGATCATCGTACAATCTCTGGTTTTTCATCAGGCCCATCATCTCATTTATGGGCAATCAGCTAACTTTGCTAGATTCTTAAGATTTTTGTATTTACAATAGAATACAAAAATGTTGCCGAATTTGCCGAATTTAATTAAAAGTTATCAAGAGAGTTAAAGTTTAGTGGCCTTTTTAAAGCTTCTTGTCTTCTTTTTTATTTTATGAAAAATATAGTTGATTTTTTCTTAAGTTCCTGGCAACACTGGAGGCGATCTATTACGGAAAAAACAAACTTTTTTTATTGTTAAATTTGTTTTTTTTTCAACATTTTACGAAAACGCATTTTTAAAAATTACGAGTCTTGTTTAATTTGAAATTAATTTTTGCCTAATTATGAGACAATTTTGCGTAAATTTTTATGGTCGAATAATTTTTATGATTTTTTTTGCTAATTAATGAAAATCAATTAAACGCAAAAAAGCTTTATTTTGGAAAAGAATCAATAATTAAACTAAGAATACCAGATATTTAAATTTTTATAAGAGATATAAATTCACAGCTTATTAAACGTTCCGCTTGAATTGAAAGCAATAAAGAAACAACAATCTATTTCGTATGAAGTGAGATTTTTAAAATATTTGCTCAACGTCAGTGATTGAAAAAATCTGCATAATCTCTGGTGCGAATGGAAAGTTACATAAATACATACATATATATATATATGGGCTATGCCACAGAATGCCATGGACGATATATTTCAGAGAAAATTTTAATTTTTCTTTATTTCTTTATGTACTTTTGAGGAGCGTAATTAACTCTACCTTTGGTAAAATATAAGCAAAATCTAACCGCATTGATGTAAAATACAAGCTTAATTGATTGATCAACGTACCTGACATCGTACGTGACATTCTGTGGAATAGCCCGTATGTAGACGTGGAAGCTTTGCCTGTTCCAAATTATACTAAATAAGTTTTATAGGGATGGTAATATATATATCAAAAATTACTATCTAAGCAAATTCCAGAATTTAATAAAAACCGATTTTTAAATCCGGTTATTGGAACCGTTTTTCAGAACCGGTTTTTCGAACTGATTATTCGAAACGGGGTTTAATGGGGAAAAAAATAATAAGAATACAAATTATTCGAAAACCGGGTTTTTGTATGTGCGGAATATTATTAACTTCAGTTTTACTATGTACGTTGCGTCAACACTGTTGATCCCCAATTCCTTTTTGCATTCGCTTGTAATGCTGGTAGCCATTGTTAATAAAAAATGCATTCCCTTTAACTAGAATAAAACTTCTTTATTAAAATATAACTTAATAAAAATAAGCTTTAGTATATGTATGTATATTTTTTCAAATTACTTAAAATCACATGGTTTGGCAACATTAAACTGTTGCAGGGCATATCGATAATATCTTAAGGATAAAAAACAATAAAATATTGTACTTTTTTTATCCCAAAGTAACGATTGTTGGTCACATAAAATTCTTAATATTGGCAAATATCTATAATAAATTGTAACATCTGTTTATAGACTTTCAATACTTTTTATGTGATTTTCTTTCTAGGGAAATATTTTCTATACATTTCTTTCATTTGCTTTTAAAGCAAGCAAAGAGAACGAACCTTTGCATTATAGTTATACAAATGCTAATACATACATAAAATATATTCTTCTTTCCACTCTTCACTTGGCACTCGGAGCAATTTGCCTTAATATTTATTCAACATTTGACAAATATTTTCTAATGGTTTCTTGGGGGGAGGGGGAAGGCGGCAAGTAGGGATGGATGTTGTGTATGTGCGTCTGTTGCAATTTATGTTTTTAAATGGCAAAGAAGAAAAAAAAGTACGCCGAAATTTATGACTTTAAGCCACCGCAGCAGCTGCAAGAGCAACAAAGCGTAGTTACCAAACAGCAAAAGCGAACGCAAGCAATAAAAGTAGCAACAGCAACAGCAATAGCAAGAGCAACATCAGCACTACCAATAGAAACAATTTGGCAACATTTGTTGGACAAACAATTCATTTTTCTTCTTCTTATTCTTGGTTTGTTGTAACTTTCACTCACTTTGCCAAAAAGTAATTGTTTCTGCTACGGCCAGCCAGGCAGCCAAACAAATCGTCTGGTTACAAAATGTTGTTGAATTGCTGTCGTTTGCGTTGCCGCAGGGTGTTAAAATAAAATATGGAACACATTTTAATGCCATCATCGTCCATTTGACCATTTAACCTTTATTGGTTTTTGTGGAAATTTAAATTTTTATTACTTATCGAATATGAGAACTTATGCGGACGGCAATAAAAGATTTGTCATTTCAAAATATATATTTACATAGACATATAAATATTTTTTATTCTACTTTGTGAAAGATATTACAAGATGTTATTGTAAGAAGAAGTTTGTAATTTTTAAAATTGCAAAAACTTTTCCAATATTAAAAGAACTTTAACCAAATGAAAGCTTAAGGAACAAAACTGGGCGTTTAGCCAATCATTCGATTTTTTATATTGATTAATTTAGAACAACTTCATTTGTTAATTTATCTGGATTTTTTTTGCTCAAATTCAATTCATATTTATACAAAAGTAAGTAAGAACTTAAGGTTTGGTGAATAGTTAATTTCGTACTTCTCTATTAGCCTGGTGCTTAAGTTGCCTCACGAGCTTAAGTGTGTTTAAAGTTATAGTAAAATTTTACGAAAAATATTTTTGCAAAACCGTGATATAAGGAGCTAGCAATTTAGCTTGTCACACACAGAAAAGATTTTTCCCAAAAAAGTTTCAAACATATGTACTTTTGTTTGAAATAAAGTTTATCTCCTACTATACCGGTAAATCACTTGTTTATTTTATTAAAATACAAACTGTATAGAATTAAAAATTTTAATACATAAAATTAATCACCTTTATTCCAATTGTCAACAGCGATGTCAGGTCAATACAACTCCAAAAAATTGGGTCTTGCCTATCCGTTCCCAAGGACAATTTTGTGCTATTGACAATTGTATTGACGTGAGTTCAATATTGACAACTGTAATAAAGATGAATATAAAATCACCCCTATCGTGAATAAAAATGGGAATTTTTGTTCACGTGGAATTTGTATTCAACCCGAACAGAAAATAGGTATCAGGAATTCCACGTGAATTTTTTTCCACGCTATCAGTCCCAGTGAATGTAAAGAAGGGAAGAAGATTTGCAAAGCTTAAAAACTAATTGAAAATCAGATAAATCTAAGTTTAATAATCAAAAATACAAAAATTTTAGGTCCCAAATTAATTTTTATTTAACTTAAAAGTTGTTCTAATTGCACCACAGTGAAATTTACTGTGTGTGAGACAAAGCTATTCCTAGTCCATGAAAAAAGTTTTTGCAGGGAATTATTGTTAAGAATCATGAACTTCGCTTACTAATCTTGTGCTAAAAATAAATATTTAAAAAGTTTAATATACAGGGTGGCCCAGAAAGACCGAAGTGGTGTGAATTCCTTATAACTTTTTATTTAAGACATATTTTTTTAATTTTTTGTTTTTTAAATGCAGTAAATTTATAGGGAATATTTTTAGATTAGTTATTAAAAATGATATCCCGCAAGTGGTGGACATTTTCTGCTTCGCACAAATGTGTTCTTTCCATTTCCATTATTCATAACTTAGTTTTGAGTGACGAAGCCCATTTCCAATTAAATGAGCTCGTTAACAAACAAAACTTTAGGATATGGGATATTGAAAACCCGAGAGTACTTCATCAACGACAATTACACCCAGTTATGTATACTGTTTGATGCGGTGTTTCTTCAGAAAGGATCATTGGCCCATATTTTTTTGAAAATGAGCGAGGTGTCGCCATTTCCATCAATGGTGATCGATATCGGGCCATGTTGGAAAATTTTGTAAGGCCAGCCGTGGAAAACCATCCGCAAATATGGTTCCAACAGGATGGAGCCACAGCGCACACTTCGAGGGCCACAATGGCTCTTTTACTCGACATCTTTGGTGAAAAAATAATTTCGCGTAGAAGCAATTTTAATTGGCCTCCGCGTTCCCCGGATTTAACTGCTCCAGACTGTTTCCTTTGGAGTTATTTAAAAGGGAAAGTTTATGTTAATAAGCCTAGGACTATTGAGGAATTAAAAACCAATATTCCAGACGAAATTAACAAAATAACACCGGAAGTTTTGCGAAAGGTCACCACTTGCGGGATATAATTTTTAATAACTAACCTTAAAATATTCCCTATAAATTTAATGTATTTAAAAAACAAAAAACTAAAAAAATATGTCTTAAATAAAAAGTTATTAGGATTTCACACCACTTCGGTCTTTCTGGGCCACCCTGTATAATTCGAAGGAAAATATCAGTTCACCTGCAAAAATAAAAACCAAGGAAAAAGTGAAAAAATTAAATTTTTCGAAAATTAACTTTTCAAATATGTACTACTTCTGAAAAAAATTCAATTTAAAAAGTCCATAGAGTGTACTCGTGATAACACGAACAACTCATTATTTAAAAAAAAAATTTTAATTCCACTATTCTAAAAAACAAGGTTTGAAAGCTTTATAACTTTAAAAACAAAAATCAATGCGCTTAAGCTAAAACAAGTTAAAACGTCAAAATTCTGTGTTCGTTAGTTCCTGGAATCCCGTTTTTAAAAATTTGTAAGTTTCGAAAACTGTGTTTTAAGAAAGTATCCTTTAAAAAAATTAACTACATATCAGTGATCTGCATGACTACGAATCAAACGGCATAATATAGCATTTTCTAAAATGAATATTGTGCTAGCACTTAACATTAAAATAATGAATGGTGCTATTGCATGATTCACTTCAATGAGACTGTTGTTAACAAATGCATGACGCTGCTTGCAATCTCTATTCATTCATATGATTCACTAAAGCAATTAATCAGTATGATTATTTTGAATACTTCTTAAACCCCTTCTGGCAAATACAGTTTTATGTAATATTATAAAATAAAATAGCTGGCCCCATTTTATTTTATAAATTGTTTTAATACGAGAAAAACGTTTAATTAATACGCCATGTTTTATTAACTTAAGACTTCATCTAGTCAACATGCTTTTGTGAGTTATTTGATTGCTATACAAAACAATCAAAGTACGAATTTCTATTGATTTTTACTAACAGCACAAAAAAAGAGAGAGTGAATTAAAGACAGTCAGTTGTTAGAGAGGCAACAGTACAAGCAATATCATTAGTACTTATTGATGTTAAAGAGCAATACAAAAGCATTGTTAAAGTGAGTGAACAGCGAAAGTGAATCAACTCATACAGTTCACTGCTACATATTAAACACTTATCTTAACTAAAACGTTTTATGCGCCCATTCACCATAATAATGAGAAAAAGGAAAGAACCTCCATTCTTTTTTAATACGACTCTAGTTAAAATTTAAAAAGGCAGATACACTTTATCATTTTTTTGCTCCTCTATTGGAACCAGTCGCTAGAATCTTGTTATTTTAGAAATAGCTTGATTTTGTTTTAGAGTGCACTGCAAGTTTCTGTTATTAAATAAATTGTTGTTCTTCTGTAAAACGTGTCAAAGGCTCACTATATAGATACTGGTGTACTCGTATTTGATTGCAAGCAGATCAAGCAATTTTTTAAGCAGATTAATAAGCAAAGCTTTTTTAATGAAGCATACAAATTTATTTCCAGTTATCAAATTAAATTAAATTGCTTTTATCCTGCATCGAAATATAACTGAGTATGAGATTTTAGCATTTAGACAAACTTGTTTTTGTTACATACATATACATATGTATGTAAATGGCCAAAACAGCTGCAATGCAAAAGCAACCAACACGCAAGCTCTTTTCCATTTTCAGATAAAAGTCTTACACAACCATATTTCAGCATTAAAATCTAATTCAAATTTCCTTAATTACAATGTGTTGCAATGTGTTTTTCGAACAAGTAAAGTGCATTTTTGTTTCTTTTTAATATACAAAATTTAAAAGATAATGGTTGTTAATCCACAAGAAAATCCTCTACATACAGAAATCACTTCTATTTAAATTCCAAATATTAAACACACATACATACGTACATACATACAAATGAATGTATGTTTGTATGTATGTGTAATTTCCAGGGTTAAAGTGGTGAAAAGAAAGGTCTTCTTACTGCTTACACACTTTAAGGCATTCTAACATTTAAAGTATTTAAATGCAATTCAATTAGTATTAAAATGATTTCTAGATTTTTGTATCTAATTTTGAAAATGTTTCTTTGCCTGCTGCTTTAGTTCTAAAAATATAAAAATCTCTTTAGGATGATTTTGGGAACAAGAATCAAAAAAAATATTTAAATTTTTTCCTATGTAAACACAGACGACAGACATTCAAGTAGCCACACGAAAATGAAAGAGGAATGAATATTTTTGGCTGACACTTTTATCATGGCGTCTTCGAAATATGGAGAATATAAAAATAAAACTTTAAATTCTAGGAAAAATTATAAAAAGAAAGTTCGAAGGTATGCATGAATGTGTATAGAATAATAATTCACAACGAATAGAAATCTACTTTTTCTTATTTGTCCGCTGCTTATAGAAAAATGTTTGCAAAGAGAAGCGGTTTTAATTGAAAAGTTAAAATTTTCTGAAAATGTTTGCTTAGTAGGGAGGGATTGGGACCAAATTACTATATTCGATATACATACAAGCAAAGAAAAGATATGGTTGCAGAATGTTTGAGAAAACCATATTATATTCTCAGAAACAAATGTGTGGTCGTTGAAAACATGTTATTGTTATTTTAAACATTAATTTTGTTACGGTAAGCAAACTAATGTTTGAATTTAATAATTAGATTATTAAATTCATAAAAAAGTGTGATATGGTTAGAGTATAACAATATAGTTTTGTTAAAAATTTATGACTGCAACATAATTTTTGTTATTATTTAAAAATAATATAATGTTATCCAAAGCCATACTATGTTAAGTTCTTAAAAAATCTTTTTCAGAAACATCTTCTGTCAGTTCAGTGTTTCGTTTGTAAGCTATCGGTATGGCAAGCGTCGTGTTAAATAAATAAATAAAGTACAAACAAACAAAAGGGTAGATAAATAAAAACATATACATACATACGTACATATGCTTATCTCTTTATACAGACGTGTCTATATTTCAAGTATACACACATATGTAAGTATACATTTCTATATATACATTTTATTTCGACAATATTAATTTATTTTTATTTCGGATTTAATGCACAGCTGTTTTAAACAAGAGATCTACCAATAAATATATTATTGAAAAACAAAATATTATTATTATATTAAATAATACTGTTGTCGTACTTAACAATATTATTATTATATAAGAACATGGTATGGTGAGTCTCAATTATATTTTAGTCATATCTAACAATAGTGTTGTCATATTTACAATAATAAGATTACGTATAACAAAGTTCATTGTTTTTGTTGATAGTATTTTTTATCCAAAATCTCTTGCATCGTGCCATAACGCAAAAAAAGCTCAAAAGAAACATATTTAGACCTCGTTTTTTACTATTTTATTATTTACGATCGCAAATAGTCGGTTTTTGTAAAAAAAATAAGTTTGAAAATTATGCTGCTTTAATGGCCTGTCCCACGATGTCACCAACGTTCGACTTGTCGCACAGATATATTGGAAACAACAACAAAATTTAAAAATTTAAAAATTTGTTTTTGTTTTGAATGTAAGTGTGCGACAATTCGAACGTTGGTGACATCGTGGGACTAGACCTAATTTTCTTTTGCCGGTTATGACATGATATTTGAAAGACTTTAAAAAAAGAAGCAGCCCTGTAAAGAAATTGAAATTTATTCGTAAGGAACTACAGTTTCATTATAGCTTCCAAGGAATATACATATTAGGGTTTGCACAGCGATTATAATCGTAATCGTAATCGCATCTATTAATCGCTCGACTACGATTAAAAAGTTGCCCCTTTTTAAGCATAGAATTTATGTCAAATTTGCAAACAGTTCAAATTCAACTCATAAAAAATTAAAAATAATATTTTCAATGCAAAATAAATGTATGTATGTATGTATACTTGTCCCTTTAACAAATCATACTTTTGAAAAGTTTCAAACCTCTTATCTTCTGCACATACTTTAAAAAATCATTTGAGAATTTCCATAAGCTTTTTGGACATTCCAAAAGAATAGGCGAGTAGGCTCAGAAGCTCATACAAAACACAAGAAACGATTTATATTCGATATGCATCTTTTTTATTTTCCTACACCTTAATACAATAAAAATATTATAAGGCAAAACAATAATTAAAATCAAAATTAAGCACTTATTAAATTTATTATTTAATTTTACTATATTCTCCCAATTTCATTTAAAAAATTCTTAATATCTCAACAGTTTTATTACGATTGATACAAATATTTTTAATTCGGTTGACAGATAGGTGCAGTTAACTTTATCTTGAGAGCTCGAATTATTAAAAGAAACAGAAATACTAAATATAGTTACAATTGAGTGTCCACACGTGATGAATTTATATCATCGTATAATATAAAAAACGGTATAAATAATACTGTTTCTATATGAACTTGTGCATTCATTATGATATAAATTCATCAGATGTGGATACAAAATTAAATAAAAAATAAATTAAGAAAATAGATATACATAAATATACTTCGTCCTAGAAAAAGTTTCCCATCAAAAGATTGATTTAACACAATTCGTACACTAATAGAAAACTATCGATCTAATTTTAAGAACAAACCCAGTGAAAAAAATGGAAGTCATTCTAGTGGAAGTACATTTTCATTGCTTCCAAAAAATCGATATTTTTAATTTGCCGAGATTGAGCAAAAAACCATATAGAAGCTTATTTTAGTCACACAAAGCCTTGTAACTCCTCCATAGTGTTAGAAAATACTCACCAGAATTTAAAAAAAAAAATTATTTTTTTAAAGAAATTTATGAACTAATTTTAGTCTAAAATTTAAAACTTATTTGCTTAAATTTACATGAAAACACTGTTTTGGGCTTAAATTCGTATAAAAAGAAACGAATTGTTAAAAAAGGCAACTATTTACCACTTTTCCTAGATGAAAATATTATCATAGAACACAAAAAAAGGAATTTTTCTTAATATCGCTTCCAATTCAGTGACCAGGCATCGAAAAAGAGAACTTCCTGCAATGACAACCCTATGTAAAAATCATTAGATCGGATCGAAATTTGCACTACTTCCGCATCGTAAATTCTACATTTTCATGACTTTTTTGGAGTCTCTTTTTTTACTGGGAACATATTAAATTTAGATTGTAGAAATTTTCACTTTTCAATCTTGAAATTTGTTCGGTAAGATTGACGTTCTCAAATTTAAGCATAACTTCTTAATTTATAGAATGAATTCTTAAAATCAAGAACGTGGTCTCAATTTTAAGATTATATTCTTACATTTTAAAGAATATGATTTTATCTTAAGATTTTTATTAATAATAAATCTTGAATTTGACCTTAAAATTATATTTTATTCAAGATTACAATCTTAAATGCTATACTAAAAATATCAAGATTTTATTCTTGAATCAAGAATTTTCGTATTTAACAGATTATTAAGTTTGTAATGATTCGATTTAGAGCGTAAAATCTTTATTTTAGCACGTTTTTTCTCTTAGTGTATTGCTTTTGATACAATTACAATTTTCTCAAAACTAAAATATAATTTAATTGAAAAATTAAATTAAAACGCGAACTCAAGACAAAATAAATAAATTTCTTTGGCTAAACCCATACAGCTCGACTAAAACTCATGACGCAATTTATTTTGGTCTTAGAAAAAATTATAATAGTATATTTTTTTGATTAATCGCGTCTAATCGATAATCGCGATTAATCGCATATTTTTTAATCGTAATCGCAATTATGAAAATCTGCGATTATTTGCAAACGCTAATACATACATGAAAGTTATGCAGATAATTAATTATTTAATATAATTCTAATAAGAGTGCGAAGATAAATTTAAATTAAACAAGCAGAGATAAGAACCAAAAAATTTTTGCAGACCATATTTCGCAGTTAACAGCGGTATGGTAAGTGCTTGTTGATTGAATATTATTTCCGTAGCAAAATCCAGGAACGAGGCGACCGAAACCATACTCAGCAATTAATGGAAAATATGATCCCAGATTTGATTAATGAAATTATAACACTTGCATATACTACAGACATGCAATTAATAAAGAAACTTAATTTTCATAAAATAAATACAGTAAAGTGCGACTGTGACTTTCATACGAAGGGTTCCTTCCGTACATTTACTACATGTGGCCAATTCCACAGAATGTCACGTACGTTTACCAATCAATTATGCTTGTATTTCAGATCAATGCGGTAAAATGTTTCCTTATATTTTAACAAAAGTAGAGCTACTTACGCTCCTCAAAAGTACATAAAGATATAAAAAAATATTAAAATTTTTTGAAATACAATCGTGACATTCTGTGGACTTGCCCATATCTAATACTATATGAACTTTAGCCTATATAATAGAATATCTTGCATGATGTAGACATTTTTTAAAAAAAATTTTAGGCACGACAGATTTTTTGTTAGGATTTTGGATATTTTTTTTTAGTTTTGGCGCTTATTCTTATTCGATTTCTTAATTTTGGCGTTGATGTAGAAATTTTTTTAAAATTTCAAGTACACGGTGAATTTTTTTTTTGGGTTCTAAGTGATTTTTTAAAGTTTGGCGCTTTTCCTTGCTATTTTTTCGTTTTTTTTTTTGTTTTGGCACTTTTTTCTTTTTTTTTTTGGCGATTTTTATATTTTTGATGATTTCTTATGTTTTTTTTTGCCGATTTATTTTAGTGGAGCGAGTTTTTTTTAGTATTGGCGCTTTCTTTGGTTGAAGCGATTTTTCTTAGTTTTGGCGTTTTTTCGTTTTTTGGATTTTTTTCGGTTTTAGGCGTTTTTTAGTTTTGGCGTTGATGTACAAGTTTTTTGCATGCTAATTTTTTATAGTTTTGGCACTTTTTTCAGTTTTTGCGATTTTTTCGTTTTTGGATTTTTTTTTGTTTTTTTTTAGTTTTGACGTTGATGCGTAGAATTTTTATTAACGGATTTTTTTTTTCGGATTTTTGCGATTTTTTAGTTTTGGCGATTTTTTCAAGTCTTATTAAATTTTTTTCGTTTTGGCAATTTTTTTTACTTTTTTAACTATGGCTCTTTTTCCAGTCCTTGCGATTTTTTCGTTTTATGGATTTTTTTCGGTTTTTGATGATTTTTTAGTTTTGTCGTTGATGTAGAAATTTTTTTTAGAAGGGTAATTTTTTTTGTTATTTTTTAATTTTGGCGCATTTTCTTAGTGTTTGCTTTTTTAGCTTTTGAGATTTTTCTTAGTTTTGCTGTTTTTTCGTGTTTGGCGTTTTTTCCCGTTTATGGCGATTTTTTTTAATTTTGGCGATTTTTTTAAGTTTTGTAAACATTTTTCCTTTTTGGAAATTTTTCGGTTTTGTAATTTTTTAATTTTTGCGCTTTTTTCGATATTTTTTTTAGTTTGAAGCTTTTTTTGTTTTTTTGCGATTTGATCGTTTAGGTGAATTTTTATTTTTGGATTTTTTACCTGTAGCGCTTTTAAAAATTTCCAGAGTTTGTGTCTTACTCTTTCCAAGATACAGAAAGTTGTAAAAATTATATGGCAAAAATTAAATTAACTGATGGAATAACCTTTAATTTTGGTTTTTTAAATTTCAGTGTTAATTGTTGTAGTTTGTGTAAAAAATACACTAACCTTACAAATTTCAAGTGTATAGATATAATTTTATGTATATTACATTAGGATTTCAAAAATTGTTGTTGCTCGCTTTAGAACACCCTATAATCTCTAACTGTCTTATACTTGTTGTTGTAGGGATTACTAAAATAAACATCTAATTGATTTTCTGCACATTACCGACCGGCCTATTAAAAATTTTGACTTTTTGGAAGCAATGAAATTTCCAATTCCTTTTTACTGAGTACCAAATGCAAACTGATTGACTTACTTAATTCTGCTGTGTAGAGTATTAAATAGTTTTTTTTTTCAACTAAGTGCGATGCGTTTTTAGTGAATAAAATGGACAGAATGATACCTGAATGACGTTGAAATTCTCTTCACTATTTCTAGAGATCAGCAAAAAAAACACAAAATTGAACTGCTGAAGTAAGTAATTTTTAGGCTTCTTTTGCAAATATATTGTGTGCGAAATTAAAATTAGTTTAAAAATTTTTTCCCTCGAAATGTTTTTAATTAGAAAACAGGAAAAGTCATTAGAATAAAAATAGCATCATGCCAAGAAACAACACTTTAGTAGACAGACGCAAACACAAAATACTTGAATAAAGATTACAAGAAAAATAAAATAAATTCTCCCTACGTGATTTTACATCTTAACCCAAGCGCTCGTGCATAAGCATTTACACACACGAATACACATAAGTAAATATTAGAGGGCTGCGTAAACAGTCTTGAAACGTAAATACGTCTTGTTTTTTAAATGTATTCTCGTGGCATGTATTATACAAAACCAATAATATATGCTGTCGTGTTCCAGTCAACCTGATTTTCGAAAATAAACGAATGTTCGCTGTAGCGAACAATTCTCGAAACATTCTTGTTAAAGAAATTTTAGCAACAAAAAACAATTTGTTTCTCTCAATTTTTTATTTTTTTGCATCTACAATAAGAGAGGAATAACTTTGTTTGCTATTTAGAAGCAAGGAAATCGAACTATTAATAATGTTGTTTATGATTACGCAATGATATTGCTAAAGGTTCGCTATTGATTCGTAAGCGAAACTGCGAAATCGAAAGATTTGCTGCCACAAACTGAGCGACGAGTGAGCGCTAGCAGCACTTGCTCTTTCCGTTTACGATAGCCGTTCTCGAGTGTTTTGTCTGAGAAATGTTTACTCAACATTCAAACATTTGGTTAGCTAATAAGCTAAGCAAGGTGTGTGCATTGGTGTTCGTGTATATGAGTGTTAATAAGCGATGTCGCGCACACTTCTTCTTCATAACAAACAATCAACAGAAGTAGTGTTGATGAGTGCATGCTTGTTATTTTGCATATTGTAATTTTTGTGTGCGTGTGTGTAAGATATAGATGGTAAGCTTTTATGTGTTTAAAGGACTTTTTTTAAGCAAGCGCACACAACTAATGTCAATGCATGTGTGAGTTTGTATGTGCGCAGAAAAATAAAAGAGCATACACACAACGTGATGTGCATGATGTTTATATACGAGCCCATGCGTGTGAAGAAGCAAGCATCAAAAATTCTTCTGTCACCAAGTATTTTCTTCTTTATTCCTATATCTGCAATAACTGAAACAAATGTCTTGCCAACAGTGTTGTTTAGCGTTTATTTTAGAAGATTTCGCTGTAGTAAAGCATTTGAAAAATTCCTCATGTCCTTAAAGCTCTTGTAATTAGTCTTGTGCAGCACTTTAATAAATATCTTGCGGCATCAAGATGCTTTTGGGTAGGTTGATTTTTTAACTTTGGCGGTGTAGAAAAATATATTTATGTATGTATGCAAATGCGCGTTGATCTATTTTAAATATAATTTACACTTTATTTTTGTTGTTGTTGCTGTTGCAACAGTTTGGAGACAGCATTTACAATACCTTTTGCATACATTTGTTAACAAACAAACAAACAAACACAAAAGAAAAAAAAACTCACAGATATACATTTTCCAACACACTTTCATGGTATTAATGTTGCATGCAGTTAAATTTTTTGCTGCTGCAGTTCATCGCCGCTTTTTGGTGTTGAGATAGATTGTTGCTGTCATTGCCTAAAACACTGCGTCTGTGGGGTAGTTGTTGTAAGCAATAGAAAAAAAGAAAAACTCATAAATATGGTCGATATTTCGTTTTTCTTCCCGTTCCCATTTCATAGACATATTTATGTACATTAAAAAGTGCATAAAACCTTTTATGAGATCTTACGTAAGATACCTGTAAAATTATATTTAGTCTTCTTTAAATATTAAAAATTGAGTAACAAAATTTATAGATCTTTTATAAAAAAATTAAAAATCATAAGCATTTGTTTCCAAAATGCGTTGAGTAAAGTTTATTGGTCGTAGCAAAAGTCCCTACGTTTCAGTATAAATTTTTGATCTCGCCAAACTCATGTACCACGAAAAAGCTTTCACCGGACTCGCACAACAAACTAAAGTTACAATTAATTTAATTAATTAATTACTCATTTAAATTACATGGGGTTGATCATGGGTTTGTGTCAAAAATTAGCTACTGAATGAGTTCGATCCAAGTCTACTTTATAAACAAAATTCTTTCGAAATTTACATACATTGTATGTATGATATTTAATGTGACCAGACATCCTGCTTTAGGCTGTATTATCCCTCTTTTCATAGCTCAATGCCGATTCGAATTTCTATCCCGCTTTTTAGAATTTTGAACTTTTCAATCTCTTAGTGGATTTTCATTAAAATGCAGCTGATAAAAATTTATTCCCAATACTTTGTAAGTGCAGTTATTGCTCAACTAGCCAAACCCCTGCGTGCTTCGCTACACCCCATATACGAGGGCGGATCAATAAGTCCGTGACTTTTCAAACTTCCCTCGTATTTATATGAAATGCAATACTGTTCCCATCAAGTACCGCCTTTTAATAGACTACTGTCAAATTTTGAGCAAGTTTCGTCATTTACTTTGCGTTTAACAGCTGCTCGTGTATTTTTCTAAAAATGGGAAAAAGTGATTTTCAAGTGCTCACTAAACATTATTTTTTGAAAAAAAAAAATCGTCAATCAAACCAATAAAAAGCTTGATAAATACTATGAGGGCTCTACACCATCGATTTAAATGGTAAAAAAGTGGTTTACTGACTTTCGTTGTGGTCGCACAAGTACAAGTGACGGTAAACTTTCTGGACGGCCAATTGAGTTCGTCAGTACACCCAAAAATAATAAAAAAAAATATACGATGCCATAGGCAGCCCACATGATTATGGAATGATTACTTCGGTATGATAAAGCTTTCCGTAAGATGGATGAACGTTTGCTCACAATCGACCACAAAAGCATGTGCAGTTTCTATGGCAAAAATCCATGAAGTTGGCTTCAAATTGCTCCCTAGTCTGCCCTATTCTTCAATTTTACCCCCTAGTGACTACTTCCTATTTCTAAACTTAAAAAAATGGCTCGGTGGAAAGAGATTTAGCTCCAACGATGAAATAATTGGTCAAACAAATGCCTATTTTAAGATCCTTGAAAAATACTATTTTTGGGAAGGGATACAAAAACTGTAACTAAGGGCCATTTTCACAACTTGCCTTTAGCTAAAGGCAGGATTTTGTCTGCCCGATAAATTGCTTTGTATTATAAAATCTTCATTTATTATATTTTTATCCATAAAATATTATTTTTATTGATAATAATATCAATAAAAATTTGAAGTTGTAATAATGGCAAGATATTTATTTGGCAGACAAAATTCTACCTTTAACTAAAGGCAAGTTGTGAAAATGGCCCTAATAAGTGGATTAAGTGTATTGAGTTAAAAGGTAATTATCATAAACTATCATGTTTTCCAATTAGAATTTTTTGTTTTCCCTATTAATGCTATAAGTTGGAATAAGTTGGAATAAGTTGTATGTTGAAAAACAAATTTTTGTTTTGCAAAAAAAACTGCGATTCATTAAAAAAGTCACGGACTTATTGATCCACCCTCGTCCAAACGTTTTGAGATGAAAATAAAGATTTTTTATATTAGAAGTGCCGCGCTTCTGGTTCAACCTTCATTATAAATATTTATGAGGAGTTTCAAAATTCTCACTGCATTAATTTCCAATATATATTTAAAAGTAAAAATGTTCTCTATTATTTTATGTCATTGGCAGAATCAGAGGAATTTCAAGTTTCTGTTTGTATTAAAAAATTTATAACCCTTGACACAAACCTTTCTGTTAGAGTGCCAACAGAGCTCTGTTAAGCCATAAATATTCGATTAATACATTTTGAAAGGACTTTTACACTAAATTGGGCAACAGAGACGGAAAAAAGTAATGCAAATTTATAGACAAGCTGTTTTTTTTATTATTGCCCACGAAAAGCATGAAATCGAAGCAGATATTGCAAAGTTTTCAACTTGACATTTTTTGACAGAAACGCAATTTTTTTGGGAAGGAGTCAATGCGGGCGTACATTATAGGTCATAGGTTAATAGTGTCCAAGTAGTTTTATAAAAACGTGCATACTCAGAATTTCTTGAAGGTTCGAGTTATCAGAAGTTTTGCGAAAAATGTTAAATGTGCCCTACTATACAGAAAAAAGTATTCATTAACTAATGTTTTCAATTAAGAATTTAATTGATTTAATTAATGGCATATTTCCCAATTGCGAAAGAAAACTTTCGACTTACAATTTATATTGAAAACAACAATAAAATGTGAAAATTTGTTTTTATTTTCAATATAAAATGTAAGTCAAAAGTTTTCTTTCGCAGGTGGGAAATAGGCCATACATTTTTAGTTGTATTAATTAATTTGAGTTGAAAAACTTAATTGATATTATCAAATTGCTTATAGGTGAAAAGTTTAATTTAATTTTAATTGATATTAAAAATATTTCAATTGATATTAGTAAATCATTCATTCAATGTAAGTACATACGAAGCTGTGTATGTGCATATTACACGTACCGTTTTCTAGAAGATATTTATTTTTAGATCCCGCTTTTTGGCGGTATGTTTTTCAAAACCTCGCTTTTTGATCGATGATGTGCAGTTTTTTGCAAAAACCATCTAGTCACGTTAATAATATTACACATAAAGAAAAACATGTGTGCTCTTACCCAGCCAACCTGAGATTCGAAACAAGGATTCGAACTATTCTCGTTAAAAAAGGTTTAGCAACAAGAAAGAATCTGTTTCTCTCAATTTTTTATTTTTTTGCATGTAAAACAAATGAGCCCGCTTGACCTGAGATTCGATAAAAACGAATGCTCACTAGAGCGAAGTAATTTTGAACTTGAACTTTGAACTTCTCTCGAAAGTTTTTCGAATGTGTGACGGTAGCCGAGTGGATGTGTGCTAGACTGGTAGTTGAGACATACCAAGTTCGATGCATGACAGCACTGTAACTTAAAAAATAAAAAAAGAAATCATACGTACATATGTGCAATAATTGAACAGAAATAAATTTGTCACGATAGCCTAGTGCATGTCTGTTACTCTGTTAGAATGTAGCTACCACATTCATCACATTCATCCTGCAGGGTAAGTCAAGGTATTAAAAAAATAAATAAAATAAGTAAGTTAAATAAAAAAATAAATAAATGAAAAAATAAAATTACTTATTAACTTTTTCTGTTGCCTTTTCAATTAAACTATTAATAACGTTGTTTATGATTACAAAACGCTATCGCGAAAGATTCGCCATTGATTCGTAAGCGAAACATCGATATCGAAGGATTTGCTGCCACAAACTGAGCGACGAGTGAGCTCTAGCAGTACTTTCTCTTTCCTTTTACGATAGCCGTTCTTGAGTGTTTTGTCCGAGAAATGTTTAGGCAACATTCGAATGCGATATTATTTACGAATGTTTTGGTTAGCTGGGTAGTTTGATGTAAACGATTAGCAACATGTTGATAATGTCTTGTTGCTAAACAAGCATGCAAGTTGCTGATATTCTCAAGAATCAGTTTGTATATTTATTAGAACAAAATTTCTTTTTGCCTCATGTCTTCTTCACATAAGTGTGCTTTCTCGTAAAAGTGCCAGCATATGTATGTACATATATACATATGTATATGTATATACTTATATACATATTTTATTTAATTAAATTTTATTTCCAAATCATAAAACTCTGAATATGTGAGAAAAACATCTGTCTTTTTTCTTCTTGATTTTTATTAAAAAATAAAACATTTCCATAATAATTCTTTCTATACACTCTACAGAAATAATCTAAAGCAAAAACAAAGTTTTTCTAAAACATTTATTATAGCCTCATGGGTGTGTGAACATTGTGTGTGTGAGCGAGTGTGTTTAATAAAAAATCTCGTATTGTATCTACCAGTAACTTAAAAATACAGTACAAAAACAGCAAAACAATCTGAGCAGCAACAAAAATCACTGATCGTATTTGTTTTGTTAAATGCTTGACTGATTTTCTCTGCATTTTGCTTTCCATGTTCAGCTTTTGTAGAAATTTAACAAAATTATCGTATTATTGGGATGGAGAGGTTTACGTTAGAAAAATGTATCATAATCAGGGATGGAAAATAAAGATTTAAAAATGCTAACCCAAAATTGATTCAATGGAATTAAATGATTTATTTGCAATCTTCTAAAATAATAATAATAAACAAACAACAAATAAGTTTTTTAAATTCGTATCAGAGAAATGCATGAGTTCATTCACTTTCGCTGTCCCCTCACTTTTAAAATACTTTTGTTTTGTTCCACTTTATTGGAAATAACCAAAACCCAATTGTTTTTAATTATCCGATTTTTTCCTTAAACGTAGTTCGGATTACTGAAATTTGTTACAGTTAAGCGTAGTGCTTAAAAAATACAATAAAGTACGTAAGAGCGAAACGAACAAATACTTTTTGTCATTTAATTTTTTAGCGGAGAAAACAAGCACAATTTTTTCAGTCTTAAGCTTGCAATCGATTTCTTATAAGTAAATTTGTCATGGTTTATTTTTTCACTAAAGCGAAGTACGTTTCATACAAAACGTATTTGTGGTCTTGCTTTTGGTTTTCAGTAATACGATATTTTCAATTAAGCGATGTTTCGCCAAAGCAAAGTGAATAAGTGCGTTTAAAATCAGTGCGGGGATTTGTATCGTTTTCAGTGATCTGATTTTTTTTCAGTAAAGCGTGTTGCGCTTAAGCGGACTCGACTGTAATGATATTGCTTGCAGAGTTAAGGCTCAGTTAAACGACTGTAATGTAATGTTACTGCAACAGTAGGAAACAGCTGATCGATATTGTTATGTATGTACATATGTTGTACTTTCTTAAAAATCACACGACTGCGTAGGATAGTGTATGAAGGCCTTTATACGCAAACGTATATACTTTTACAAACGCAAAGTTTATTTTGAAATTACCTTCTTCAATTCTTCAAGAAAAACAAAACAACAAAGAAATGAATATCTGGAGTTTGTAGGAGATAAAGGAAAATATCACCCATTTTCTTTTCCCTTTTTTTTCCTAAAAACTGAAGGCTTTGTGAAGTAAGCCTTGCATGTGGAAAACCTTTCTTTCTATTACGAATGATTTTATATTAAGCTCTTTTAGTTCCGTTGGTTTTCATCGAAATATTATTAAAATACTAATGGCACATAGTCGGCTGGTTATTGGTTATTGGCGGCACAGTATATTCAAAATACATTATGTCTGCAGCAAACCAATAACAAACCGACGACATGTATTGAAATTATTTATTTCCTAAAGAATTAACATATGGATCGTACATCTCTGTTGCATGGCCGTATATGTATCTCCAAACGATCAGCCCTGCTGCTTCACAGACTGTAAAAGAAAACTTATAAATTCACAACAATTAATCATCTGAATTCTTCCAAGCAATGCGATATTTTTTACTTTGTACGATATAAAATTTTTTTGGAAACTTTGCTGCTGTACTTGCAATGTCTCCGCTTGCAATCGCTACAAAGAATAAAAGTGCAAGCAACACTCACCCAGCTTTGTGAATGTTTCAGGGTGTGTGTGCGTGTGTGTAGCAGCGGCTACAACAAACATAAAAAGAATACAACAAACTAAAGAAAAAAGTTTTTATGCGGCCGGTAAAAATGCTTCTTGTGTGCTGAACAGCAAACAGAACGATCAGTTGAGTTTTGTTAGTCGATTGGATACCAAGTGAGCTGCTCTTTCTCTCTGTATATTCCCTTAAATCTGGAACTTTGAAAAGTAGAAGAAAATTTCTTTATATAAGACTTCAAAAGAATCTCAAGAAAATTAAACTGATATTAAAACAAATATATATATCTAAATTAAAAGATTTTAAAAATCTGCAAAAAGGATTTTGTGTTTTAAAAAAAATTTACTTTGTCGAAACAAAAGAAAAAAAGTGCTTTCAAGCTTTGCTTAAATACAAGTTAATATTTTTCACGCTCAAAGTTTTAATTCAAAAAATAAATCCGCAACATGAGGGAAATTGTTCATTTGCAAGCCGGTCAATGTGGCAACCAAATTGGTGCTAAGGTAAGATTTTTTATAAGTATATCTTAACTTTTATAACGAATATCACGTAAACGCAGTAACAGAGGTTAAGTTTCCTTTTACTGCTTTAATCAGCATTTTTGCCAGAGTGTGTGTTTCAATTAAGTGTTTTTATTTTATTTTTTATTTAATTTTTCAACTCATAACGTTTGAGTTGAATTTTAATTTAATTTTCGGTTTCATGATTTAATTTAATGCGAAATTTTTTTTATTTATTTTGTATGAATTTGTGACGAATTTTCTTATAATATGTATGTACGTTAGTTGTTGTTTAAATGTTTGGAGATTGTCTCGTTTGATTGAAGTTATAAACAAAATTTAGTTTTATGGGTGGAAAAGTAGGGCTTCAGAATACCCTACCTCAAAAATAAATTCTATTAGTTTAGCAAAATAGTATATGAAATATTGAAATTTATGGGAACTATTGCACAAATTTTCCTAAATTATTATTATTTTTTTTATTTACGAAATATTTATTAAAGGCTAGGATTCACTATTTTACACAATCGTGTGAATTTTGATAAAATACAACCCTGGTATGATGGAGTTTATAGATATTTTCAAAAGACAGAAAGAATTCATTAGATTAGGGTTGTCTATTTTCGTAAGTCGTGCGATTGTGTAGGACAGTGAGTCTCAGCCTTAAGCAATTTAGATAATTTATAGCAATTTTTGAAAGATATTTATAAAATATTTAAATTTGATTTGCATTAACAGCAGTATTAAAAACATTTCGATCTGACTTAGGGTTTCTAATATCCCGGACCTTTCCAATTCCCGGGAATCGAAAAGTAAAATCTTTTATGGGAATTCCCGGGAATTTCAAAAACATATGAATTTAATTAAATGATCTCAATAAAAAATATAATTTTATGAAGAAACATACAACATTTAAATTAAAAACAAAACAACTTTATTCGCTAATTTTATGAAAAACTATCGTCCCTGTTCTGTACACCGAATCCGAGTAAATTTCTCGTTTTCAAAGAAATAATAACACTGTGCCACACCAAAATTACTCAGGGGATCTCATGTACTAATTCGGTTTTTATATCACTTCGGAAAGTGATTTTATAACGGTAAATATGGAGAAAAACTGTTTTTTTAGAATTTCAAATTGAGAGAGCCATACCATCTTTGTAATGGTCCGGCAGACGTGTATAATTTTCTTTCAGATATGATATTAGGGAATCTATATAATAAAAAAATCTTAAAAAATATTTCTTTCTATTGTCGCACTTAGTTTTCTTAAATTGTGCGGTTTCAAATCGATCGGTTTACAGAACATGGCCAAATATTTAAAAAACAAATAAATTCATAGGCTTTGACTTATAGCATAGATGGAAATTCCATTCATATCTGCCATTCTAGATACTAAAAGGACTTTTTATGTTGAAAATATTTCGTAAACCTATTTACATCTGCTTACAGATTTGTATTTTTAAATAATAAAACAACGAACAGCAATGCAAAAAAAGATAATTCCAAAAACCTAAACATAAAATTCCCGGGAATTCCCGGAATTTTTTTCCCGTGTAGAAAATCTAATCGGACTTAAAATGGCAAAGTAAGTTTCCACATCCCAGGCAATGGACTTGATTGAGGTGAAAATTGTCTATGAAAAAAATAAACTAATTTTCTAAGCAGACTTTGAAAACATGATGTATGTAAATGGTCTAAATTTTGATGAGTGGCAGAATTTGATTGCATTTTCAGGATCGCTCTTAAAATAAGATATAGATATAAGTTTACTGATACAATTATTTTACGACATAACGAAAATGTGTATGAAAATCTCTCAAAATATTAGTGTTTAATTTTTATATGAATTTTTTTTACTTAAGTTATGGAAACATGGAAGATTAAAAAGAATTTTTAATATTAAACAATAATTAAAGACATGTTCCATCATGCTCAGAAGGAAAATAATGTTCAGAGAATTCATATTCTTGCATATAGATAATTGGGGGATTCAAACGGATGTCTTAAGGGTCGTAATGTTTCATTTTATTTTAATATAATTGTTTGTGGCTTTTTAACACAAACATTCCCAACAGAAATAAATTTGGTAACAGCAAACGCTAAGACAAAAAGAAGCGATTTGGAAGCACGGAAAATCATCCCCTCTGCCTTAGGAGGATGCAATAACGTAAGCGACTGACGAAATTTTACACAAATACTACGAAGTTGGTCGGCTGTTTATACTAAAATTCTCAAAATTTTCTATAGTGCATCCCCTCTCGCTTACCTGAATACAAATTTTGATGTGAATGCAATTTTTTTTTCGAGTTTTTATTTATTTTTATTGAATTGTGCAGGAAAATAAATATGTACTTCGGTAGTTGAGTGGGTAGTGCTATAGCCTAACACGCGGAGATCCTGGGATCGACTACGAATTCAAAGCATTGCAAGCTAGTCTAAGAGTAGATAATTCTGGTATAAAGATCAAATATTTTTTTGTTACCTTCCTTAGGAAAGGGATAGTGGAAGAGAAGACAGGCGGTGAAGGATGAAGGACAGAGAAAAGCTTAATTCTTTTACAACTCTCCCTTTCGCACGTTCTTAATAATGCAGCTCTGCAGCGCCTCTGGTGCTAAATGAGGCGTATTAAATTTTCTTTGAAGCTGAGGTTAGTAGTCATTTTATCGGTTATTTTATTTCGCCGATGATTCTGCTACAAAACGAAAGAGGGCACTTTACGAAAAAATTTTTAAAACGTTATGACACCCCTACTGAGTGCAGTAAATTATTACACCCTTATGCAAAAAATCAACGTATGCTTCAAGTGTGCGTTAAAATTGGTTTTTGTATGGACATTTTGTTTTAATGTACACTTCAAGCACACATTATTTGTTTTGCATATGGGTTTTAATCTCTACGCAGATCCACAGAATTATTTTTCCCCGTAAAAATATATATGATATATCAAACCTGATGTTCAGCCGGAAAGTTCTTCCATACGAAAATGGTGGGTGTGTAAACAACTTACCCCGAGTTTACATCTGTGTGCCATGTACCCAAAAAAGCGTAACCACTATTAAAAAACTGTTCAATTCAGACACGTATTTATTAAGTTAAACAGTTTCATAGATAATTAATAGACAATTTTATAGAATCCAACATGATTGGAAACTGTTTAAATCAATAAATACATGTCTGAATCAAACAGTTTTTCATTAGTAATTAAACCTATGATCATACCCATGTATTTTAAATGGGTTTGATCATTGGTTTGTGTCAAAATCGAGCTACTGAAAGAGTTCGAAACAAGTTTAGTGGTTACGCTTTTTTGGGCACATGGCACACAGATGTAAACCCGGCCTTACGCGCTTTCAGGTTGGCAATTTCTTAGGCTACTTTTCATTTGGTGAAGATAGATAATAGTACTCACCTGAAAAGAAAAAAATAAAAGAATTTTTTTTAATTTATTATCTATTACATGAAATTTTTATAAAAATAATTGAAGACTTTTTTAAAATAAAATGAATTAAATTAAAATAAATTAAATTCTAATGATTTTTTGATATTTTTTCTTCTAGAGTTTTTTGAATAATTTTAGTGCTTTTAAGCACTATCGATAAGAAACATCAACTAAATTTGTCTATACATGTCGTCATAACTGCTCTTGCGTGCTAATTTAAATGCAATATTTCAGAGTTGCAATTAAAGCGCAGTTAATGTCAGCTTTCACTAAAAATTTGTTTGGATGCCTTGAAGCTTTAAGGGATTTAGTTAGGACTTTTATTTTTCATAAAGAATTTTATGTACTACAATATTTCTTAATTATAATTTTCGTTTATGAAATAAAAAAAAAAACTTAAAGCATTTTAAAATACCCTATACATCTAGTGTAGAGTGTTTGACACAATAAAATCCACTCCATTTAATATCGAATAAAATATATATAGTAGATACATACATATGTATGTACATACAAGTGTTTATATGTACATATAATTTTTATTTTGTTTTTCAGTTTATTTATTTTTTTGTTTCATTGTAAATTGTACGCTCTCTGAACGAGTTTCCTTAGAGATTTCAGCTGATGTCAGAGGAAAATCAATGTCAGGGTAAACCGTAGCAAAATATAAAATACGAATACACGCAGCATAAATATCAAATAAGCAAGCAAATTAAATATAATTTTTGTTTGAATGAAATATTTGTCATTTATTAAGGTTTCAATTAACGTTGACGTTTTATTTTTCCTTCAGCATTAATGTGATACAGATGTATGTGTACATGTTTTAATTTAGATTTAAGTTTACTTTTAAAGCTTTTTATTTGTAGTTTGAATTAAATATCGCTGATGTATTGAGATTGTACTTAATTCTAATCGAAGATAAATGTTTTGGAATTGCTATGATAATAATATAAAAATTTTAGGACTTTTCTTTTCGAATCGAATCGAAGAATAAACCCCCTGATCTTAATATCCGAAAATAATTATATTTAAGTCATAAGCAAGGATCCCACTATCGGCACAATGTACCGATTTTCGTCGTCTCACTGAAATAAAGTCATAAGTAATAAGCTAAATTGGCCCTATTTTTCAACTGATTGGAATATAAGGACATAATTGCACCACACTGCATTGGTAATAGAGCTATATGGACTTATCTCGGAATTAATTGAGAAATAAGACTGATTTGGTTTATTACTTATGACTTTATTGCAGTGAGCCGACTAAAATCGGTACATTGTGCCGATAGTGGGATCCCGGCTATAATATCAGCACTGGATTTGCATCAAAGTCGTACGAATTGTGTCTTAGTTCATCAGAGCTCTAAGGCCTAATGAAGAGTTCTGTATGAGTTTAAGGGGCTGCTGCTTTCTGAATTTTGTAGGAATGTTTTATACTATACTTAAGAGAGTATATTTTATACCATATTAACTCAGTTGAGCTATGAAACGAGCATCACTGATTAAAACCAAAAATAATTGTTTGTTGTAATATTTTAAAAAGTTTAACTTGCTGCTTGGTTTGTTAGGAATGTATTTCCAAATTTTTACATAAGAGAAAGGAGAGAAAACATCGGTGTTGAAGGAAGAGATAGAGGAAAGCTTCATTCTTTTACCTCTGCTTTCTGCACGTTTATTTTTTTATAATGCAGTGTTGCAGCGCCTCTGGTGTCAATGAGTCGTATTAAATTTATGACGCTATGCCAAAAAGCAATTTTATTTATTATTTTAATTCGCCGATGATTTTGCTACGCAATACCGACGAAGGAGGGCGCTCTGATGTATCTGCTGAAGTTGGTATAGTTCATTGACCAGTGACTATGCCTTTATCACTTGAACTTTCCTACAACAAAGGGTCACGAATGCACATATGTGTGGTGTTGTTATTTCAGAACCGCGATCGAACCCAGGACCTTCGGTTTTGCAGTCAACATGTTAACTACTTCAGCCAATGCCACCACCACCATAAGTTTGTGTCTTACATTGAGTTGTATCCAATAGCTTTTTTTGAACTACTTTGAGAGCATTCGAATCAAAAGTTATTCCAAACCCATTTAATTTACATTGATATTTTTCACCGGACTTGTGTCCAATAGAATGATCAAGTTCAAAAAGAGCTCTTGGACACAACTCTAGTCTAAAGCGAGCTATTGAAAGAGCCTTGAATATTTTATAAACAATCAACGAGTTGGCAAAAATGCCAATGAAATGTATTATTAGTTAACACATGTTATTTGGCTTAAAAAAAGCTATACGAAGTTTAGCCTGTTCAAATCATTAATATAAGAAAAATAAAAATAGTATTTTTATTGCAAGGAAAGAATATACAAATGTCGTTAATATATCAATGAGAGTTCGTTGTCTAATTATAGAAACAAACCAATAATCAAACCTACATATATAATTTACGTGGGCTTGATTATAGGTTTGCGTCAAAATCAAGCTACTGAAAGAGTTCGATATAAATTAAAACTAGACTTGGATCGAACTCATTCAGTTGGTCGATTTTCATGCAAACCTATTAGACTTAGGTCGAGCTCGTTCACTAGTTAATTTTCGCCACAAACCAATGATCAAACCCATATAATTTAAATAGATTTGATCATTGGTTTGTGGCAAAAATGAACTAGTGAACGAGTTCGACCCAAGTCTAAAACCTATGAACAATCTCATTTAAATTACACGGGTTTGAAAAAAGTTTTGTGTCAAAAACGATCGATTGAATTAGACTTGTATCGAACTCTTTCAGTAGCTCGATGTAATTTAAATGGGTTTGATCATTGGTTTGTGTCAAAAACGAGCTATTGAAAGAGTTCGATACAAGTCCAGATTGAATGAGTTCTACCCAAATCTATTTAAAACCCATGTAATTCAAATCGGTTTAAATGTAGGTTTCTCTCTAGACTTGGCTCGAATTCGTCCACTAATCCAGATTTGACTCAAACCTATGGCCAAACCCATGCAATTCAAATGGAATTGACCTTAGGTTTGTGTCAAAAATGAATGTATGGTTAACGAGTTTGAACCAAGTTTATTTTTGCCTAAAACGATCTTCTGAAAGAGTTCGATATATGTAAGTCTACCATCTAGACTTGATTCGAATTCGTTCACTGGTTTTTTTTGTTGAAACAAACATATGATCAGACCTTTTTAAATTATATGAAAATATAAAAGAATATTGCTAAAGCTAGCATTAGCAAATTAGTAACTAAGTAATTACTCACTAGTGCTTACTAGTTTACTATTTATCCATAATTTCCTAATGATTCATTAATATTAGTGACAATATTTTATTCTATATTTACTAGAACCACTTCTTAATACTCTTCAAATAGATAAACATACTTAAGATTGTAATTATAGAGCAGTTTTTTTTCAAATAATATGAATCGTCACATATTATTCATAATTGGAACAATAACAAATAATATTTGCTTGTGTATCATAAAAATTGCCCTGATAAGAGTAAATAAAATATACATTCTAGTAATTTAATTTGAATATACACTTAATCACACAATATAAATATACATACACATCGTTACCTTAATATAGAAAGGTCCTAACTCAATTTTTTTTTTCGAATTTTTCCATATATTAGAATCTAATGATTAGAAGTTCTTCTGTGGAAATATACAAAAAGAAATCGATTTCAAAAAAATTATGAGTTATGTTCTTTCTATATTAAGTTAACGATATGCCTGTGCTTTATTGCAATTCTTTCGTGTTTAATAGGCGAATGCAAAAAGATTGTTTTGCGGTTTTTGTTTCTTTTTTCTATTCCTCATAACAAGTGCAATATATTTTGTTACAATAATTATTGTTGGAGTTTAACGATTCTTTTGATGTATGATTACTATTGTGCTGAGAATTTTATTTAAAAGAAAAATACACAGATTTAGTTGCATTTCTTAAATGTACGTTCTCCAACTGTAATGAAATTGAGAAAATCATAAAATGTCATAAAATTAACTTGGGTTTTCTTTTATTCCCACCTTTTTTTTTGTCATACTTATAAATTTCTTTGAGTATCATTGTTTACAATTTTATAGCCACATGAAGGGAAAAAGAAAAATTTTCTTTAAAAAAAAACCGACAAAGAAAGACATTTGCAAAATTACTTGGATATAGAGACAACAAAGCCTTACATATGAAACTCATTCGCTTAATTACTTAATTAGTTTCAAATGTCAAAGTAAATTGTATGTATGCATGTGTGTCCGTTTGTGTCTACCCAGCACACATCAGTGATCTATAATATATATAGTATATGGCTGGCCATGACTTAAGATCTCTTGCTCTTATCTTATTCAGTAGAGTTTCCAAAGCAATTAAGAAACATACATACACAAGCATATATGTATTTTTAAATTTTTATTTTAGAAAAAATTAAACAGCACACTAGCAAATTTAAAAATTTATCTATTCTCTTATTTACGTAAATATTTTGATGTGTTAACTAAAGTCCTGCACAAGACCATTTATAAGACATTTCAAGACATGCGAGATTTTTCAAATGCTTTACTACTGCAAAATATTCTAAAACAAATGCTTAACAACAAATGCTTAGCAAGACATTTGTTTCAGTTATTTGTTTTGCCAACAGTTTTGTTTCGCTCTAGTAAGGCATTGGAAAAATCTCTCATGTTTTGAAAGGTCTTATAAATGGTCTTGTGACGGACACTATTGTAAATATCTATACGCTAGAGGGTACAAATCTATTTCACAATACAATCACAAATTTTGAGTAAGATGGTAAAGCGTTATCAAATCGGTGTGAGCTATGTATGAGTGTATTAATGTAATCATACGAACAAGAAGTACAGAGAAACTTAACAGCTGCATAGAAATACACTCAACCGAATTTTAAAGCATACCTTCAGGTGCAATGTTAATTTTAATTGAAATTGCTTGTGAAGTATAATAGTGTTGCCAGTGGGGATAGTTTTTTTAAAAAGTTAAAAAATATAAAATAAATATAAACTTTTAAATAAAAGAGCGTTTTAAATGTCAAATATTTGTTTAAAAGATATAAAGCAGTCTTTATAAAGAATATATAACAGTATATTATAACATATCTTCATTACGTACTGCTGCCTTACACTGAAGCTGGTGCACGACAATTGGGTAACAATCTCCATCTCATGCCAATTATTATGGGTGGTTTTAATAAAAATTTTGCAAACTCACAGTCGCAAGCTTTATAAAAATTTTTATTTGACGTTTTTCACTTGTATATGAGAAATTCTGCACAAACCCCCGAAACTAATAATTCCACTACTATAGATGCAGTTTTCCATAGATTTTCAAATACAGTAGAGTCAAAAATTTATATATCTTATTTTAGTTAACATAAGCCATAAGTCATTGCTTTTTAGGGTTCCGTACACAAAAGGTGAAAAAGGGAACCCTACTGCTTTCGCTACGCATGTCCGTCACATGGTATTTCCTCAGGAACCGTAAAAGCTACGCACCTGAAATTTTGACAGAGTATGTAGAACCTTGGCCGCTACAACAACAAATACATGAGAATTAAAAATTAATTAAATTAGATTAAATTAATTAATTAAAATATTAAAATCCCATGTAATACACATACAATTGTATGTATATTGACACTTGAAATTTGTAAAATTAGTGTATTTTTGTATAGACTACAACAATTAACACTAAAATTTAAAAAAATTTTAATTAAAGCGTGGTCCATCAGTTAATGAAATTTTGACTATGTAATTTTGACAACTTGCTAAATCTTGAAAACCGTAAGAGGTAAACTCTTGAAATTTTCAAAAACGGTAAAACTAAAAATTAAAAAATCGCCAAACCAAAAAAAAAATCACCAAGAATTCAAAAAAATCGCCATAACGAAAAAAATCGCCAAAATTAAAATAAAAATTTCTAACACTAAAATAAGTCGCAACATTCGAAAAAATCGTCCATATAAAAAAAATCTGAAGAAAATCGCCAAACGCGAAAAAGGCTCCAGTAACAAAATAATTGTTAGTATGAAAAAAATCGCCAAAATTAAAAAAATCGCCAGGTTGCAAAATCGCCCAAAACCGAAAAAATCCCAAAATGAGAAAAAAGTGTCAAAACTACAAAAAAGCGCCTAAATGAATAAAGTCGCCAAAATGAAGAAACGCCAAAAACCAAAAAACGCCATAATTAAAAAAAATCAACAAAACGAAAAAATTGCCAAAAAATAAAAAACACCAAAAACCGAAAAAATCGCCAAGACGAGAAAAAAATTTTAAAGCTAAAAAAATTGCCAAAATGAAAAAAATATCCAAAAACCGAAAAAACAGCTAAAACAAAACAAATACGCCAAAATTAAAGAAATCGCCAAAATAAAAAAATCGCCAAAATTAAAAAAACGTCAAAAACTAAAAAAAATGCCAAAACTATATTTTATATAGGCTACTAAAGTTCGTATTGATTTACATATCTCGTGTCCGTACGGAACCCTTCGTGCGCGGGTCAAAGTCGCACTTTACTGAATTTTTCATTATTATTTTAATATAACAAGTTGCAATATCATGTATTATATCATTGAACTTCATTACTTTTGCTTCTAGTAAATATATATGGCTGTGGCAAGATTACGACAACAATATTATAATTGCGGCTTCCAAGTTGTAATAAATATACTATTGTTGCAAATTTAATTTGTATTGCTTTAACTATTAACAATATTATTACATTGTTCGATAGCGAAGGCCATAATCTCAAACAGAAAAACATGATTGAATTAGCACGTTATTGAAAGCGACCGTTATTCACCAGCAGTGCTGCCACAACCAAAAAATTTTTACAACCAAAATTCGCTTTAAAAGTTACCAAATGAGAAAAAATATAACCAAATTTCAATATGTAGTATTTTTAAATGATGCAACCGAGACGGGAAAAATTAATGCAAATTTACAGATAAGGGTGTTTAAAACCCATGAATCTATTTCTGAAAAACATGAATTTGAACCAAACATCGTCAAGTTTTCAACTTGGAATTTTCTGAGGGTTACGCACTTTTCTTGGGAAGGAGGCGATGCGGGCAGATACAAGTGGTCACCTATTATGGACCACATAGTACTTTAAAAACGTGCATACTCAGAATTACTGGAAGTTCGAGTTTTCAGGAGAATTTCTAAAAACTTTAAATTTGTCCAACTAATTAAGATTTTCCAAGATGTGACCAATTTTTTTTAGGATGGAGGCGATACGGGCGGACAAACGTGGTCATTTCATATGAACCACATAGTGTTCTATAGTACAGAGTTGCGACCATTTAGTTAAATTAAAAGTTGTTGACAGTGTTGGAAAAGAAAAGTATTGTAAACAAGTGAGTAGCAATCAAGGCGAATTCATAACAGGTGGCTGCACCAGCGATTTTAGTCACAGCTGTTTTATTTTCAGTTGCCTTGGTAGCAATACTAAAAATTGAAGAACATAAAAGCTTTAAAGTATAACATAAAAAATATGTACATGTGTATCATTTTTTTTTGGCAAATAAAAAAAATAACCAAAATGAGAAAAATATTCACATCTCCACATTGAAGAAAAAAATAACCACTTTTGGTTAGAAATAACCAAAAACGGCAGCCCTGTTCAACAGATAAAAATTTTGTAAAAATTTAAATTTAACAGAGTTCGGCTGAGAGAATTTGTTTTTGTGTGTTGGTTGTTGATTGGCACAACATACTGTTGTGCTCTTGCTGTTGTTTATTTTGATTGATCGTGTTGTATACATGTCAATGCCGACAAACGTTGGCATTTTTTTTTTTGAACAAACAGTTTAATTGAACAGTAAACATTTTTTTTACTGAAACTAAACTTAATTTCAAACAAACATTTATTTGAAAAATGTTTGGGTATAATTTTTTTTCTGTCCGGTTCTCGAGAAAACTACCTCTGACAGAAATATAGACAAAGAGATATCATAGCGAAAGCAATAGCGTTGCTTTTCAACTTTGCGTACACCACTTTTGAGCCTAAAAAAAGATGGCTCTCCTTATATTTCAAATGTATACATTTTTGTTTGTTGGGTAATTAGTGTTTTGGATTTGTGTACCTCTCTAATGCGGTATGCAATTATTTTCTCTAAATTTTCTTTGCAACTTTTACAATTGTCGTGTTGAAAGATTAGTTATTATTTTTTTAATAACATTCATTACAACAACAAAAATTTTAATGAAACATTAGATAAAAATATTTCTATTGTTAAACGATGTTAACAGAAGATACATATGTATGTAATTATTTGAGTTTGAAAGTAATTTGGGGCACTTAACAAATTCCTTTTGAATGTCATAAGACGAGGGCGATAGCTGAATTGGTAAATTTGTTTCTTTCACATTTCTGACATAAAGCACGAAATTTAAATTACATGTATTTGCTCTACAATTGTATCGAACTCTTTCAGTAGCTTATTTTAGACGCAAACTTATTATCAAAACATGGGTTTGATTAAAGGCTTGTCTGTAAAACAAGCCACTGCAAGAGCTCGATGCAAGTCTAGCTGGCTGATAGACTTGGGTCCAACTCATGCAGCCGGTAGTTTTTTACACAAATCTTTAACCAAACTAATGTAATTAAAATGGGTTTTATTACAGGTTTGTGTATAAAAGGACCCAAGTTTGATACTAGTTGACTGGCGGGCAACATTTGTGGCAGACTAGACTTGTATCGAACTTTTTCAGTAGCTCGTTTTTCACACAAACCAATGATCAAACCTATTTAAATTTCATGGGTATTGGTTTGTATCAAAAACGAGCTACTGAAAGAGTTCGATACAAGTCTATGGCAGACTGAAACTATACTTGGGTCGAACTCGTTCACTAGTTAATTTTTGCACAAATGCAATTTAAATGGGTTTGATAATTGGTTTGTGGCAAAAATGAATTAATGAACGAGTTCTATCTAAGTCTAACTGAAACCAGACTTGGAACGAAGTCATTCAGTCGGTCGTTTTTGACACAAACCAATGATCAAACCTATTTAAATTACACGGGTTTGATCACTAGAGGTTTGATCATAGGTTTGTGGAAAAAATTAACGAATGAACGAAATGGACCCAGCTCTATTGATCATAGGTTTGTGTCAAAAACGACAGACTGGATGAGTTCAACCAAATCTTCTTTCAGCTATTATCATACAAATTAGACTTGGGTCGAGCTCATTCAGTCGGTCGTTTTTGCCACAAACCAATGATCAAACTCATTTAAATTACATGGGTTTGATCGTTGGTTTGTGTCAAAAACGACCGACTCAATGAGTTCGACCCAAGTCTAATCCAATTTAAACATATGTTTATCTCAAACTTGTTACAACATGGTTGCAATTGGGAACTCCACTATTAGAGCTGTTTTTGAATGAGTTCGTTTAAAATCGAATAAAAAGTTGTTTCAAACCCATTTAATTTATATTATCGTTTCATCCTAGTTCAAAAGAGCTGATGGACACAACTCTGTCTAATACTCGTATCATTTGTGTTTAAAATGACCGACTGAACAAGTTCGATCCAAATCTATTCGTAAGCTGCACCAAGGAGTAATTTTTTCTGTCATGCTATTTGGAAAATCTTCATGGCACATGATGCTAACTACAATGATTACTCACAACTTCCAGATAATATTGAGGGGAATTGTTTTTTTATAAAGATCAAGCTGATTTCTCAGTAACGCTGAAGAAGTGCATATTTATTTTTCAACGTTGTATTCCATATCTTGCAATCCTGCTACTGGCCTCGTAAAAGAAAATATTTTATGAAAACAAATAACTACATATGGACATATATACATACATATGTACATATGTACATATGTACATCATACTCTTATGTATGTATGTAAATTGATATTGTACATGTGTAGCAGCAAAATTAATCATCGCACATGAAACAAAAACTCGTTAATTGTAACCGTCTGCTAATTTAAAACCAGAGCTAATAAACTTTAAGACAAAACCATAATTAAAATTAATTTTAATATTTATTTTGTTATTGCTACATTTTTTTTTTATTTTAATGTCTGGAAATTGTTTTACTTAAAGAGTGTTATTACCAGGCATTTGTGAAAGCAGATCAAAACAAAAAATACTTTTTGGAAATGAGTAGAATCTTGAAATAGACACAAAGGCTAAAGAAAAAGTTTAATAGTTTTTAGTTGCTTATTATTAAAAAAATATGCAAATGAAAATTTTCTTAATTATAGAGCAATGTTAATAACTCAATAACTTTCTTTTGAAAGGTTTTCTTTTTTGCTAAAAAAATATTTTAGCCAAAAAAATTTTTACCTTTATAGAAATCTGTTTTTTTTTTTGTTCATAGCAATACATCGCACATAGAAATAATTGTAATTGCTACTTTTAATTTTGTTTGGTATTGGAAATATTTATAAGTAAAACTAAAAGCACTTGTTTTACTTTTCTAACAAAAAAATTGCAAAATTTTTTTTCTGCTTTTAATTAAAACCCTATTTTTAAGGGCAGCATTGTAAATTTTTTTTTTTCTATTCTCGGAAATTAGCAAACTTAACACAACCTAATTTCACTATCACTAGAATGGGGTTGAAATCGTTCTATCGGTCATTTCAGACACAAACCCATGATCGAATGCATTAGGCCGAGTACACACTGTTGCATTTTGTGACAAATATGGCAAAAATAACAGTGAGAACTAGTGACAACGTTTGTCATTTCCGATATTTTTCATTGTGTGGCATTACCACCCAAACTGTTTATGGATCTGATGTAAACAGCTGTGAGAATAAGTTGGCTGCATTGCAAACACAAAAAGAAAATGTCATCGTGTTGACATTTTGACATTAAGAAAATACCGAAAGAATTTTAAATGTCTGCGGGTATAAAAATTTAAAAGTATGGAAAACGAAAAAGAAAGAGAGTGCGAAAATTCAAACGCCTTGGATGCATGACATGACGGCACAGCTAATTCAACTTGTGGAGGCTCGTGAGGCTGTATGGTAGCATATGTATATGTAGAATTTACAAGGATAGAAATGCAAAAAAGGACAGACATTTCGGTGGACTTAGGTCTTCATAGACACGAAATTTTTAAACCAACTTGAATCCTGCTTCCATAAACTGGATTGCAGAGTACAATATAATCCTTTGGTTGCACGCATATTAAATCCGGATCTTTTCCACCACTTTCTTTGTCGTTTTTTATATTTTCTTAATTTTTTTTATTATTAGCACTAGCCAATTGAATAATTTTGCGATTATCCATTTGTATAAATAGTAATTAACAAACAATATGAAAAACAAAGTCTCACAATGATAAAGCAAATTACACTAAGAGCCAAATTTATATTCATTAGCTAATTATTAGTAAACTAAAATAATAACTATTGTTTAACTAATACTTCATATTCACAATGCATTGTTTAACTAAAGTTCTTAATATGAGCAAAAAATGGTAACTCTATCAAACAAGTAAGTTTCAATATCGACAGCTGTGCTATAGCATATGGTTTTTGTTTACATTTGCTGTATTGTTTCTTAAAAATGGATAAAACAGTGCGCGCTTATCTAACTTTACGGTGCAAGATATTGAATTAGTGCTGAAATTGGTTCAGAAAAACCAAAATATAATATAAAATAAAATAAAAATAATGTGTTACAGCTAAATACAAAGAAGATGCTTGATGGCGTGTGTGTGAAATGTGTACTTTTATACACAATACAGCAATACTAATAAAGTTTACAATGAATCAGCTGTTGTCTACCTATTTTATAACCAATGATATTTGGCGATTTAACTAATGATAAGCAAAGAGCTGTGAATCAAATATTATTGGTTAAACTATTGCTATTAGTTAACTGATGACTGTAAATTTGGGCCTAAGTGTCATTATGTCAAAATTAGTTCTTGATGTAGACAATGATACCGTATTTCCATAATTTTAAGATGGGACACTTTTCTGTTAAAAGTGACACAACCAAATTGTGTGTCAGCGAAAAATTTTATGTGAAATGATACCACAAAATGAAAACACATGAAATGCCAGATTTAAGCTCGGCATTATGCTTCATTCAAACTAGTTCACTAGTTCATTTTTGACACAACCCGATTATCAAGCCCATGTAATTTAAATCGGTTTGATCATGGGTTTGTTTCAGAACTAAGCTATTGAATGCCAATTTTTTTAAACCAAAAATTTTCTAGGAAAACAGGAAGTTTAAGACATGAGTATGCATAAAAATTAAGGATACGAAATTTTTAAACATATACTTATGCTAATTCTACCCCACTGTGCTTTATGGTAACATTATAAAACCCCTCTTAGTGCCATTAATTTAATTGTTATTTTAATGAAAAAAAAAGAAATTGAAGCCTTAACAAATGCTTCCTTCCGTTTTTTGTTGTTGCTTAAAATGAGAATATTTCCGGCACTTTTATTTAAAGTATTTCTACAATTTTACAGTAATTTGCATAGAAAAAAAGGTTTTCAACGAAACCTTTTAGGAAGGTGAGTCATTCAAAAGAACCCTTAAATGCGTAAACCTCTTATGGCTTATATACTTCATTCAAATGTTGACTTTATAGAATTAAAAAAATAAAAGTCATGTAAAGGTATGGGAATTCTTAATTTTTTTTAAAGTTGGTCACTTGAGACTTTTTTATTATTTGTATGAGGCAAAGTGCCAGGTTTCTTGGTGGTGCCATTTGATTTTTGTTTTAGTAAAGTGTCCTTTTCTTTGATGTATTTAATAAGGTTTCAAATTACTAAAGAAATAGCAATAAAATTTATACACATGTACGTACAAACATACGTATTTTAGGGTAAAATTGGTGTGTATAAATATTTCAAGGTAAATAGATATCTTAAATGCTTTTAAATTATAAATATTTTTTTTCAAATACAACAGCAAAATTGTGGTATACAAAAGAAGCTAAGACCGTTCCTACAACAATTGCAAGTACATATATAAAAAAACAAATCCCTATTGTTTTATTGTTGTAAAAATTTTTTATATCACTACTAAAATATTATTTAAAATTTAAGATTTTCACAAAATTCATAACGAACACCGATAATTTTTTCCACTTAATTTTACTACTGAGCAATTAATCGTTTTAAAACTTTAATTTTTATTTAATTTATCAAAAATTAAGATTCATAATGAACATCCAAGATTATCCTCTAAATTTTACATACCACTGTACCACTCTTGTTCGTATTAGGACACTTATTATTTTTTTATTTAATTTATCAATATCAAGGTTTTGTTTTCAAATTATTTATTTACTTTCTCAGCAATTTTTTTTATACATACATACATATGTACATATTTTTTCGCTGCACCCATTGGCCTTAGTGAAAATTTTGTCATCGTGAGATTTTAGCTAAAATTTCAATTAAATTTCAGCTGCATATTAAATTAAACATTTGTCTTTGAGCTATGGTTGAAAAAAAAACATTGTTTTTTCTTTCATTTTGTTTATTCTCATAGCAGCAAAAATTTAGTTATAAACAATATTTTTGGAATTATTTGCTTTGTCAAAAGACAATTAATTTGAAACAAACATACGTTTGTATGTATGTATGTATAGATACATATGAACAAATGATAATAATGAAAGAAAATATTAACGTTTTATAATGGGAGCTTAAAATACAATATTAAAAAATATACAATTATAAAAAATTAACGACACTTTATAGACTTCGCATAACGAGCTGCTAATTAAGGCTGTTTCAGACTATGATACAAGTATTAATACTTTTGACGAAAATTCATCCCTAGTCTTATATTTGTTACAAAAATTAAAAAAAAAATACAATAACAACAATAACAACATGTCAGAGCTGCATAGTCCACAAAAGTATTAATAATTGTATTACAGTCTGAAGAGACCTTTAGCAGTTAAATTTTTGATTAGCAGCTTTTTAGCATAGATACATACATACACAACCTATTGTAGGAGTCGTAGTTCGTACAAACGTTGTTGGTAATTTCTATGTCAACATTTGTTTTTTAAGCAATTAGGGAATTCACAATGAGTATATTAAAATATGAATGTGGCAATATTGTGCCATCTTAAAGGCCCAACTATAATATGAATAAGCTGGCTTAAGCTAATGCCAGAATTGAACGATAAGTCTGTCAAATACTTCAGCAATTCAGATGTGACTTTTAGGTGGCCACAATGTACTTAAGTATTCTTTAGCCACAGCTGCACATATACGTATTGTTCACAATTTTTTAGTAACTTTGTTTCTTTTTATAACAACCAAATTAATGCAATTCAATCAAATTAACTTGTTGGAATATCCTAATCTATTAAAAATTCACGTATAATTATATCCACCACTTTATTACTTGTTTTATTTGTTTTGCCTACTAAAAAGTACAACAATGAACATACATACATAGATGAACTCATGTGTACGTGTGTATATATGTGTATTGTAAAACAAAGAATGAAAATAAACGTTTTGCTTTGTTTTCTGAGTTTAAAATAAGAAACAATAAAAAAATATTTAAAATCAATGAATATTTTCTGATGCTGTTTGCTTGAGTTTAAAAAAATACACAAACCGTGTTTTCCGTACGGAATATGCGTTCAGTTTGGCACTTAGCTTAAGCAAATGACATTTGACGATTTAAGAAAATATGTATATGCTCATTCTTACTACATGCTACACAGAATATTTTTTAGACTTGTTTCAAACTCTTTTAGTAGCTCCTTTTTGACACAACCAATGATCAAACCCGTTTAAATTAAATGTCAACAATGAGATACTTAAATAGTTCGATCCAAGCCTAATATTTTTAGTGACTTTTCGCTCGCGGGCGTGCTCTTCCATGGACAACTGATCTGTTTGAACTAGTTCATTAGTCTTTGAATTAGAAGTTGTTTAAAACCTATTTAATTTACATTCCAACAGAACGAATTAGTTTCAAAAGAGCGATTGAACATACATCTACATACAATTCTAAAACGGGCTACTGAAAGAATTCGATACAAATCTAGCTTTTAGGTTGAACGAAAAAAACTACTCGTATCACACATGTTCGATAGTTCGACTGCGACACCACTTATTTTTGCCTTACCACTAGACTTGGAACGAACTCTTTCATATCCTTGTATAGAAATCATGCAGTAGCTCGTTTTTGACACAAACCAATGATCAAACCCATGTAATTTAAATGGGTATGACACAAACCTACGATCAAATCCCTTTAAATTACGTGGGTTGGATCATTGGTTTATGTCAAAAATTACCTACTTAAAAAGTTCGATTCAACTCTACTTACCACACAATAGAGTTGGATCTAACTCGTTCAGTCGGTCACTTTAGACAAAAACCTATGATAAAACTTATTTAAATTACATACGTTTGATCATAGGTTTGTGTCTAAACTGGTCGACTGAACAAGTTCGACCCATGTCTTATTAGTTTATTTTAATGTTATATGTTATTTAAATGGTTTTATACTAAGACCGACCGCGGTTACTTGTTCGTTTTTGACAAACACCAATAATCAAACCCACTTAAATTACACAGTTTTCATCATAGGCTTGTATCTCAAATGATCGACTGAACGAGTTCGACCCAATGGTTTTGATCTTAGGTTTGCATCGAAAATCAACTAGGGACTACTTTACATCTGATTTAACGTGTAGCGGCCCTAATGGAGATAGTGTGAGAAGATTTTTATAATGCATTAATTAAATGAAATTTATTTGTTGATAGTTAACCATGTCTATATGAATTTCATTGTTGGTTTACCAAATTCTCAATAGACTTCAGCCATACATTTGCCTATATTAGGTTAAATTTCGAGTTGTAGTTTATTCCAGGACCAAAAAAATATAAATTCTTGGCCAACATTTTTGTAGATTTGTGTCCTTCGACAGAGAGATATAAAATAGAGTATTAAACATTCGCCCAAATAAGCATGATTACTATACTAATGAAAACCCTTTTGATTCAGACACGTTTTTATTAAGCTAAATTCTTTCATACACAACTAATAACAATAAAATAGAATTTAATGCTCACAGAAAAAAGTATTATCAATCAAAAATTAGTTAAATTTTAGCCTATAAACAAGTTGATAATATTAATTAAGTTATTCCACTTGACTTAATTAAATTCTTAATTTTAACTGGTGAACAATTTCTCCTGTGTTATTGGAAACTTGTTAACTTAATAAAAATACGTCTGAGCCAAAAAGATTTAGTAAAAGTCAAACTCGCTTTAGAGCGACACGCTTTACTGAAAAAATATCGGATTACTGAAAGCGATACAAGTCCCCACACTGATTTTAAATGCAGCTAGTTTTATTCATTTAGCTTTAGCGAAACATCGCTTTACTGAAAATATCGTATTACTGAAAATAAAAAGCAAGCTTACAACTACGTTCTGTAGGAAACTTACTTCGCTTTAGTGAAAAAATAAACAATGTCAAATTTATTTATTAGAAATCGATTGCATAACTTAAGGCTGAAAAAACTGTGCATGTTTTGTCCGTTAAAAAATTAAATCGCTCTTACGTATTTACTGTATTTTTCTATTATATTGTACTGATTTTAAGCAGTACGCTTAACTGTAACAAATTTCAGTAATCCGAACTACGTTTTAGAAAAAAAATCGGATAACTTAAAAAAATTGGGTTTTGATAATTTCCATTAAAGCGGTGTCGACGTAAATTAATATTTAGTTGCTACGTTTTTATGGGCAAATGTTTGCTAAGTGTCACCATATACCTTGACAGGCTTAAAATGTTGTTCCTTTTAGGAATTTTCATTGACTGGAAAATTCCTTCTCTTCTTAAAACGCAAGCAGAAATAAATGCGAAATTAACCCTTAAATGCATTTAAGGAAATGAATACACAAGTTCTCTAAAGTTAATTTAGACAACTGGTGTATTCAGATACTTACAGTAGAATTATGTGGGAATTATTTTTGTCAAACATTTTAACAGCAATATCTCTTTTAAGGGTAACATTTGGCTCCTTTTCGAAAAAGACCCATACAAAGATTTGTTAGAGATGAACCCCCTTATGCAAAAACGATTAGTAAATTTAAAGTTGGTTTAACAAATGAATTTTGTATGGCAAACCCGGTTTTAACGCATGCTTTAAATTTAACAATCGTTTTTGCATAAGAGCTAAAATGTTCCAGTGCCATTACAATAAACTACGACTTTTTAAGTATGGAATATTTTTTAGGAAATGCTTATACGTACAAAATTAAGCAAATACCTCACATGTATTTGTGAATTGGAATTTTGCAACCCTAATAGTAAATCGTATGTATGACTAGGCAAAAACTTCTTATTTTAAACGGATTAGTTAGTCAGTATGTAATCGTATGATGGTCAATAGCACAGCATGTGTTTAAGCAGGCATGTAAAATGATATTCAGTGTATAATCACACGTAATCATACATGGATGCATTCAGGTTTCAAGTACATGCATGCATGCATGCACTCATGTACATATGCGAGTGAGTAGTCGCAGGCATTTCTAAGTTTGTTTTTTTTTCGGTTTGATAACAAACAAATCTGCTTTTTATTTAAATATCTCGTTTTGTATTTTTATTTGTTTTTTTCTTCATCTCCATTTATACATACATACATACATACGATGCAGAATAAGTGAGTGTACAGTGCAACTCACTGATAAGTTGATAAGTTTGGGTGTTGTCTCTACAAACCAGCAGGCCAAGCAATATGGCGATAAAAAATATGTAGGTATATATGTATAGTATTGCATTTAACCGGGGTTGAAAAATAATCTACAAAATTTAAAAATTCTGCTCAAAACATCTGGAACAAACAAAAATTAAAATGTAATAGTGAAATAAATCTCAACAGTCGGCCAACTAAATAACGAGGAGGCTGCAAACAAATGCAGATAATGTTACAGGAATAAGATGAAAAAAAAAAAATTCAAATATAAACCCACTTTTGCCTACTTGAATCAGTATTTTCAGCTCTACACACATGTGCGCAAAACTTTGACAGCTTGACATTTGCACAAATGTTTGGTCCAACAAATGTGTATTTGTATATAGACACACAGACATTGAACATTGCAAGTACAAGGTCAATAATAAATAAAAAAAACATTCTTTCCCCTATTGTTGGTACTTGGGCAGGCGTTTTTTTATATTTAATTAGCAATTATCATTGATCATATAGTAAAGCATCTGCCCATTAGAAGACACTTTAAAATTTATTTTCTGTTATTAAATTTTAAATGAATTATTCAAATTCAGAAAGGATTCATTAGTTCTGTAATTAATTTTATTTATGTAATTACAAATAATGAAATAAGCTACATATTTATAAAAGGCTTAGAAAAAAAATACAAAACTTACGTTTCATATTAAGTACTTTCTACAAAAAGTACCTCAAGGAAAAAGTACTTTTTATAAATCATACCTTCATTTTAAAGAATTTTATAGAAAAATTACATTAAAATCAAAACTCCCATTATAAATATAATTTTTTTTGGAACGACTATATTTTAGAAAAACGTACCTTTTATAGATGCATATTTCCTAAAAAGTACCTTTAATAAGAGTACCTTTAAGACAACGCAAAATTGCGAAAAAGTACCTTTCGCAAAAGTACATTTTAGAAAAACGCCTTTGAAAAAATATAAGAAAAAGAATCTTTTATAAAAAGTACCGTTTGTAAGAAGTACCTTTTATAAAAAGTGCCTTTTATAAAAAGTAACGTTTATAAAAAGTACCTATTATAAAAAGTACCTGTTATAAAAAGTACCTATTATAAAAAGTACCTACTATAAAAGATTTTATAATAAGTACCTTTTATAAAAATTACGTTTTATAGAAGGAACTTTTTATAAAATGTATTTTTTCCAAAAAGGACCTCTTATGAAAAGTATCTTTTATAAAATGTACCTTTTATAAAATGAACTTTTTATAAACACTACCTCTTATGAAAAGTACCTTTTATAAAAAGTACCTTTTATAAAAGTACTTCTTCTAAAAAGTATCTCTTATAAAAAGTACCTTTTATAAAAAGTATGTTTTTAAAAAAGTACCTTTCACTAAAAGTACCTTTTGCAAGAGACAGATTTTATAAAAAATACGTTTTATACCAAGTACCTGTTTTAAATATGTAGTCACTTTAACAAACAGTACCTCTTACAAAAAGTACCTTGTACGAAAACACGCGAAACACTGACAAAAAGTACATTTTACAAAAAGTTTACCTTTAAACTTTTTATAAAATTACTTCTTTTAAAACGCACCTTTCCGAAAGTATATTTTACAAAAACTATTTTTAGGAAAACGTTCCTTTTAGAAAAATTACAGTTTAGAAAAAATTGCCAGTTATTAAAAAAAACTTTTCATAAAAGGTTGCAGGAATTGCCCTAAATTTCCTTCTATAAAAAGCACCTTTTAAAAAAATTTACCCCTATAAAAATGCCCTGTTATAAAGAGTACGTTTTACTGGATCCACATTTTATAAAAAGTACGTTATATTAAAAAAACAGATCTTTTTTTAAAAGTATCTTTCACAACACCCACATCTTATAAAGTACATTTTATAAAAAGTACCTTTTATAAAAAGTACCTTTTATAAAAAGTACCTTTTATAAAAAGTACCTTTAATAAAAAGTACCTTTTATAAAAAGTACCTTTTATAAAAAGTACCTTTTATAAAAAGTACCCTTTATAAAAAGTACATTTTGCAAAAGCAAAATTTTTAAAAAGTACATTTTCTAAAAAGTATTTTTAAAAAACGTGAGTTTTTAAAATGGTCCATAATTATTGTGTTACAAAAACATATCTTTTTTTTAATACACACATTACTTTTGAAAATAATTTCATAGTTTCTTTTTTAAGAGCATTCCTTTCATTTAAGTAAATTTTTAGCTTAAGAGTTTCAATTTGTTTATTTTAAAATGCTCGATTGTTGTTGCTAAATGTAACAGCCTATACAGTCTGGTACATTTAGTATAGTATACACATTCGTACAACAAGAAAATCGTTCATAAGATGCTTAATTAAGATTTAGCTAACTGATCTCTGCAACGCATCACTGTGTTTGTTTGCCCACACTGTAGTGTTTATTTTAAAAATCATCACCGATTTTAAGATACCAAAATAAGAAATATAAACAATAATTTTTATGATGTGCAAAATTTAGACGTAAAGAAAATATTTGGAAAGATTTTTCTATTTTCTTGATTTATTTAAAAAAAATATGAGATGTTTTTTTTAGTATGGTAGCAGAGTCTTGAAGGTATTAATTTTAAAGTGATATCGTAAATTGCATATTTTACCATGAGTCTAGACTACATAAACGATGAATGTAATTAAAATTGACAAAATATGATGGTTATTTGGTTATTGATTCAATATACGTCAAAATTGAACCCAGCAAGAACTTTGAATTGTAGTTTTACACTTGAGTCGAGCTCGCGTGTCCGTCACACTCTATTTTCTCAGCAACCATAAGAGCTACGGATCTGAAATTCGGACAGAGTATGTAGAACCTTGGCCGCTGCAGCAACAAATACATGAGAATTAAAAATTAAAGGGTGTTCCAAAACGAGCAACGAAAAATTTTAAAATTCCATGTAATATACATATAATTGTATAAGTAATTGTATAAGTATATTGATACTTCAAATTTGTAAAATTAGTGTATTTTTGTATAGACTACAACAATTAACACTCAATTTAAACATTTTTAAATTAAAGGGTGGTCCATTAGTTAATGCAATTTTGACTATGTAATTTTGACAACTTGCTATATCTTTGATACCGTAAGAGGTAAACTCTTGAAATTTTCAAAAACGGTAAAACTAAAAAACTCGAAATCGCCAAGATTAAAAAAATTTCTAACACTAAAATAAGTCGCAAAATTCGAAAAAATCGATCAAATGAAAAAAATCGCCAAAAACCAAAAAAAAAACGCCAAAACGTGAAAAAGGTACCAATAACAAAATAATTGTTAATATAAAAAAACGCCAAAATTAAAAAAAAAAATCGCCAAATTTAAAAAACGCCAAAAACCGAAAAAATCGCCAAAATGAGAAAAAAGTCTCAAAACTAAAAAAAATCCCTAAATAAAAACGAGAAAGAAGTGTCAAAACTAAAAAATTGCAAAATTAAAAAAACTCCAAAAGCCAAAAAATCGCCAAAACAAAAAAAAAATTGCCAAAAATTAAAAAAATCGCCAAAAACGAAAAAATCGCCAAGATTAAAAAAGAATTCTAACACTAAAATAAGTCGCGAAATTCGAAAAAATCCTCCAAATGAAAAAAATTGCCAAAATGAAAAAAAAATCGCCAAAAACCGAAGAAAATCACCAAAAAGCGAAAAAGGCGCCAATAACAAAATAATTGTTGAGATGAAAAAAAAAAAATCAACAAAATTACAAAAAATTGCTAAAACTAAAAAAAATCGCTAAATTGAAAAAACACTTTAAACCGAAACAAATCGCCAAAATGAGAAAAAATTTTACAAAACTAAAAAAGTTGCCAAAATGAAAAGAAAACTCCAAAAACCGAAAAAATCGCTAAAACCAAAAAAAAAATCGCCTGTATAAAAAAAATTGCAAAAATTAAAAAAATAGCCAAAATAAAAAAATCGCCAAAATTAAAAAAACGTCAAAAACGAAAAAAAAATGCCAAAACTATATTTTATATAGGCTAAAGTTCGTATTTAATTACATATCTCGTGTCCGTACGTAATCCTTATTTAGCAACTTGCTCACGTCTATCTATTTAATCTAAAAAAATCATTCGCCTCATTTAGCAAATTATACATCATTTTTATTAAATTTTAGGTAATGTGATTTGTAAGCGTTTAATGAAATTTGGTAATCAGAAAAGTAAGTCATTATATGGCAAGTAGTTCTGAAGGTAATGTGTAATTTTTAGCTGGGCATATGGGTTTGAGCATACATTTGTGTCTAAAATAACCAACTGAATGAATTCGAACCAAGTCTATGTAGTTCCTTAATTTGAAATCAAACTCTTGCATTTCTTATGTGCTAAGGTTGTTAGTGTAATTTTTTATATATACAGAATTAAATCATTCATAGCTCTGCCTTGGGTCAATACCCTGCCTGTTCTATACTAAAGCAAAAAGAAAACATTATTTTTTTTAAAATTGAAATGAAAAAATATCATCATCATTTGCTGCAAAATGTATGGACAGACCCAGCTGAGTTGAGTATGAAATGAAACGTTTTGCAAGATCTTTTTCTTTTTTCAAGTTTTTCTTTTTTGTTGGGCCGCCAGTTAGTTAGTTGTTCACAATATGTATATATTTCTTATATAAAAGAGTCTATAAGATTTGATAAATGAAGTTGAATTTCCTCTCTAGTTAAGGCGAAAAAAAGACAAAAGAAATCAAGAAAGAAATCCTAATAAAGTTGCTAAAACAAACGGTTTCTTTGTGTATCAAAATGTATGTACATATGTTGAATAATGTGTTGCTACGTTTAGATATATTTTTTTTTAATTTAAAGATTCTAGAGATTGCCACTAATTTATTTCGGCTGTCTTGCAGAGATGTTAGATATTGCTGTTTGCCGCTTGTTGTTCGGTTGGGGTTTTTGTTTGCCTTGCAACACTGCACTGCACTGCATGTCATACCGTTGGTTTTCTTTCGTTTACTCTTTTTTTATTTTAATTTTTCTTGCTTTCTTTTGTTTCTGATGATGAATTTTACTTGAATGTATTTTTAAACATATTTTTTTAAAGTTGCTAAGGAGAATTGTTTTTCAGGTTTTATTCACTTTTTGTTGTTTTCTTAAATAAAAAAAAAATTTTTGGTGTGTGTAGAATTTTTTATATTTTTGTTAACTTTATATTAAAGTTAGTGCGTGTGTGTGTGTGTGTGTGTGGATGTGGCTTGTGGCAAGTTGAAAGTACTTTTACTTATATTGCATGCTACTCGTATTTGTTTGCTTGCTAGCTGTTGCATTTGCGGTTCATTCTTGTTAAAACGAAAGATGAAACAACATCAGCAATTTATCGAAAAAATGTTGATGAGAAAATTACAAAAACAAAAAATTAGTGCATATGTATATACATACATATATTCTTTAACATGCAACTACCGTGCAGTGGTCCGTCATCTAGTCAGTCGTCAGTCATTTAGTCATGTGTGTTTTAGGCGAAAAAAAAAAAAAAAAAAAAAACTCTGAAAAACTGATCGCCAACGAGGCATTTGCTAATAAATATTGTGCTGTGTTATGTGGCATGCAGCATGTACTATGTATGCAACTTCGTTGCCGACCACCACTCAAGTATATGAATCTTAAAATCACGATAAAAATATGTTTGTGTCTTCTCTCTTTTTTTTTTTTAAATAATAATTTCTGCTTTAACTTTTTAATTCTTCTATTTGTTTGTTTGTTTTATTCTTAAAGCTTTTTGGTCTTTAATTTTCTGCTGCTGCGCTACTGTCTGTTTCCTCAGTTTCTGCTTGAAATTGTTCTGGCTAACATTTCTTACGGCGATACTCTTATACTTTTACAGTTCATATTTTATTTTTTGTTTCACTTAAGACTTTAGTTCCGTATTTTGTTTTTGGTATTTTTTTAGATTTATTTCAAATATGTATTTGTTGCGGTGGGTCGTTGGCCGATATTTATGCCTTGGCTATATAAATTAAGAGGTCGACGAAGTTTATAACATGTCAAGTTGCAAAGTCGTTGGCTATTTCCTGTATTTTAAAAATTTTTTTTGCTACTGTATAGTACTGAGTTAAGTTTTGTGAATGGAAACATGGGAATAATTGCATACACACAAATAAGTAATATGAATGATTTTGTAATATCAATTTAAATATTTGTAATATCAATTAAAAAATTAATTAAATTTTCACCTATAAACAATTTGGTAATATCATTTAAGTTTTTCCACTCAAATTATTAAAGACAATTAAAGATTTAATTGAAAATATTTATTGGTGAATACTTTTTTCTGTGTACCTTTGATTTGATTACCCGAATAAAATTTATTCAGTCGATTATCGTAATAAATTTATTCGTTTACTGTCATTAAATTTTTCCAACTACATATGTATATGTGTCAATAAAATTCAATCGAATACTTCCAAAAAAATTATTAGATTACTCGAATAGGTTTCAATCGATTACTCGATTATTAGTACAACAACAAAACAAAACAAAAGGTATTATTTATTTATTTATTGATACATATTATAAAAAGTTAATTTGCATATTATGATGTTGCACAAATATGGGCGTAGTAACTAGACCATATGCCCAAGATGTTATTAACAGTATTTTGAAAAAGTTTTGTGAGTGATTTTACACGACGGATTCCTTCAAATATGAAGGCAACGAGGTTGTTGAAGAAATTCCACAAAAGAATCGCAATATTATCCGGTAATCCGTGGCGGATCAGTCAACCAGTGCGAGCGAGACGAAAACTAATTACGATGACCCGAGAGAGCTGCTTAATGACCGAACAAAAATATTACTAAAAAATAGTTCGCACTGTGCCTTTTTTAACTTGAATTTTTTGGAGGTTCTCTTTAAAATTTGTAATACAAAGGTATGCACATTCCTATTGTGAATTTTTTGTGTTAACTTTTTTTGAAGCTTATAAAATAAATATGCGTCTTTACAACAAAAATGCGAGAAAAAGAGGGAGAGAAACGCACAGAAAAATTTCAGCTTAAAATCTACTTAAACAAAGTTAATCTAATATTTTTCGGCAATGATTTTGCTTCATATGAGTTTCATATTAGTTCAACATGATTTATAGTAATTGTCAAATAAAATTTTTCTTTTTGAAATAAATTAATTTCACGTTGAAATAACATTTACGTACTGTTAAAATCAAAATAAAGAATCATGTTAAATTAAAGTTATTTCAAGTTAGATCAACATGAATTTAATTTAATGTAGTAATTGTATTTTATTAATTATTTAACGTACGTGTGGTTGACATAGATATCTGAAATTTTTTTGTAATTATATAAATTAAATTGGCTTCCCCGGCCAAGATTTGAACTCGGAACTCATCGCGTGGTAGTCAACGAGCTTACCCAAGCAGCCACAACAACTTTAAATATTCTTAAGATACACACTAAATATGTACCATGTTGAATTAAATTATAATTTAACATTATTTCTTATCATTTAACATACAATTTATTTGAAAAGTTTTGACTTTACTCCAGTATTCGAACCTGCGATCCTCCAATTACAAGACTAGTATACTGCCTATTAGCCAGCAGCAGTGTGTCGGCTATTTACAAACATAAAAAAAACAATAACAATACAAAAACAACCTACACAACTAAGCACAAAAGTTTATTGCAGCTATGACCAAAGCAAATAAACACCAACACACTCAAACAACATATTATTTCTTCTATATTCCATGTGATTTGAAATAATTTGAATCAACCTTTTGGCATGGTGATTTTACATTGGTATTTTTCTGTGTGATAGGAACAAATGTCTAAAATCCCCCGAAAATTCTACACTTCATTCTTCTGTACATCTTTTGCCTATTAAATTCATGCCTTTTTAGTCATGGCGAAACCTCATAATGAAAATTGCGTGTAATAAAATTTTAATTTCCCTTGAATAAGGTGCTGACTCTGTCTTATATTTTAAAGCTTAGTTTCCAATCGCACAGTCTATATATATCGTCACCTAAAGTCCAATAAACTAAAATTGTTCTTAAAAATACTGATTTTATTTATTATTCAAATATGTAGTCTTAAATTTACAAGGATTTTTTCTTCTACTGTAAAAAAGTGAAAAGTGTGTTTGAATTTTAGGTGACGATATATAGCATAAGTTTTGTCTTCTAAATGTTTCCCTTTTTTAGCTGCCGGTCTAGACATTTTAAAATAAATAAAATCATTAAAAAATTAATTGTCATTTTTATTATAATACATTTTATATATGTACATATATTTTTCTTACAATTATAAATGTAACTTTAGTCTTAGTTTTAATTAAAGACATTAATTAGTTTTAGTTTACAGATCGCTTAATATTCAGGTTAGAAATTGCTAACAACTGCTAAAATTTCTTCTTTATAATTAAAAAAAAGCGAATTAAATTTTTTATTATAAGCTTTTTTTTATTAAGCCAAAGCCCAACTATAGTTAATAAATTGTTTTAAAAATACCAGTGCAAAATGTGCACTGAGTTGGAAATAAATTTCATGTCTTTGAGGAACGTTGGCAAAAAAAAAACAAAGTCTACAAAATCTCTGCTGATGATTAAGATATTGATATAAAAGAAAATAATAAAAATAAAGACATAAAAATATAATGAAAAAAAAAAACAAAAGCCAGAGATACTAGTTTAAGTGCATGTTAGAAGTTCAACAAGATATAATTTTTTCGTCTCAGTCATAAATTTATTGGACGGGTTGTTTACTTTATTTTTTTTTTTTTTTTTTTTTTTGAAATAAAATTATTACTATATCTTTTTTTTGGATTCGTTAGGGTCTTCATAGTTTAGCAAATAAAAAAATAAGCAAATAAATTAGCAGTTTAATAATTACCGAAAAGATATTCACGTCAATTTGTAGTTTATTTTGTTTATTTTTTATGATAAATTTCAAGGCTTCTTTCTCAACTACATTCTCGGTTTATTTTTATTTGTAAGTTAAACTGAATCATTTAATTACCCGTAAATTAAAGATGAAGGAACGGATCTTTTTCTGCTAAATTGTCGTTGGTGGTTTCTAGTATTCAGTAAAACATTAATTTGTTCAAATGAGTAATTAAAACCTTCAACTTTTTTGTATGACTTATAAATTGTTGAAAGAATATGCAAAGAGGGATTACTTATTTGCTCTATTTTTAAGAATTTCAATACAGATGAACCTTTTAAAACGCGGCAGACCAAGAAAATATTTCGATGATCACTAGACGTGGTTCGAACTCGTTCACTAGTTCATTTTTGAAACAAACCAATGATCAAACCCATTTAAATTACATGGGCTTGATCATTGGTTTGTGGCAAAAATTAACCAGTGAACGAGTTCGACCCAAGTCTAATTCCTAATAATGATTTTTTTAATCACATGTTGCTTACTTCATAAATTTAAATCTAATATAAATTAATTAATTTAAGTGATCCGGTGCGGTTACATTCATACTAAAATATATTATTCAAAAAAATTTATGTAAATTGTGAACCGATTGATTAAAACTGATTGTTTGAAGTAGACTTGGATCGGACACGATCAATATTTCATTCTTCACATAAACCGACTTAATAAATTACATGGGCTTGAACCTCAGTTTTTGTCACAACTATGCTAGCGAAGTTCGATCCAACTCAAGTTTGAAATAAGCTATTTCTTTTACAATTGGAGTTTTGTCTCCTTCAGATCACTAGATAATTTTTATCACAAACCGATAATCAAATACATGTAATTTAAATGGGTTTGAGACAAGCCGATGTTCAAACCTAATTAAGTTACATGGGTTCGATCATAGGTTTGTATGAAAACTGAACTAGTAAATGAGTTCAACACAAGTCTATATCCAAGCTTTTTTACTTGTAGACTTGGGGTGACCTCATTTAGTCGAACATTTTTGGCACAAACCTTTGATCACACTAGACTTGTATCGAACTCGTTCAGTAGTTCGTTTTAGATACAACAAACCTATGATCAAACCCATTTAAACTACACGTGTTTGATCATCGGTTTATGTCAAAAACGAGCTACTGAAAAACTTTAATACAAGTCGACATTACTAGAGCTAGATCTAACTCGTTTATTTGTTCATTTTTGATCATCTTTGATCAAACCCATTTAAATTACATGGGCTTGATCTTAGGGTTGTGGCAAAAATGAACGACTGAACTAGATTTGTATCGAACTCTTTCAGTAGCTCGTTTTTGATACAAACCAATGATCGAACGCATTTAAATTACATGGATTTGATCATTGGTTTTATTCAAAAACGACCTAATGAAAGATTTCGATACAAGTCTAGAATGAACGAGTTGGACCCAGCTGTAACTTGTATATAACATGAGTTTGATCATTGGTTTGGGACTGAACGAGTTTGACACAGATTTATTAGTTAGTTAGATGGGTATATGTCAGGTTTTTTTCTTTCGTGACACGAATTTAAGCTTAAGTTCTGAGAATAAACAAAAATATTTTTCTGTTTTGAAGATAATAAATTATTTTTTCCTATTCAATTTGATTTCGTGCATTCTGTGACGTGTCGTGTCGGGAAAATTTCTCTCGTGAGTGTTTTTCATACGTGTTGGTAATCTTGGTATTCGTGTTCAGATTGTGTCGTGTAGGAAAAATCCTCTATCATCTCTGGCTCACACTATCGATCAGGCCAAAATTTGAGCAAAACCCATGTTCGATAGTGTGTATACTACTTAACGTGTTGTATGAGAGCAACTCGTATTGCTTTTTTATTTAAAAGAAGATACTGTCTTTATTTTATAATTACTTTGATAAGTAAAAATTTCACAATATGACAAGAAGTAGCAGGCAAATTGCTATATTCGAGGTCATATTCTTTTATTTTTATAAAATTAAAAAAAAAGAACGCTTAATATCAATGTCTCATTAAAAAAAGGAAAAGATAAATTAAAAGAATCTGCATTAAAAAAAAACAACAACTAATTAAGATATTTTATGAATGTATTTAACATTGCATTGTATAGAATTTAATTTATGATAATTGTAAATTAAAGTTTGCCCAGAATCTTTTCAAAGTACCTGTTAGTAAAATCAATGGAATTGTTTATGTTAAACTTTTTTTTTCATTTGAAGAATTAAATAAACAAATTATGTACTCTATAAATTATAAATGATTATTTGTGGCTGATGTGTAGCATCACCCAGGCTACAATGTTAACATCATTGAAACAATTCCATATAGAAAAATTATAAGAGAGAAAAAAACTCCAGTATATCTCTGGCGACTTCGGTAGCAACTGATAGATTTATTATGTTCCGCTTCAATGATGACAACAATACTGCAATTGTTGTTGCTGATGATCAAGATCGTATTGTCTGCTTTCTGTTTTTTATAGTCGTATGAACTTCATTTAATACAAAATAGACAACAAATACTCGTAGCAGCAACTGAACTGTCAGCAACAAATATGCGTTAAGGAATGTTGTTTTATAGCGATGTTACATGTGTGCCACTTGACAGTTGTTGTAAAAATAAAAATAAAATAAAGACAAGGAGGCACTACATTAATAATGAATTTTATTTTAAAAAATATCGAAAGAAATAGTCTACGCACACAAAAGGAGTCATTATTGTAAAGTAAACAAAATAAAATATGGCATATTGCTGCAGAGTGTTAAACATTAACAGTCTGATAATTTATGAGTCCCCAAGAAGAAATCTTTTTTTGTTTTTTTTTATATTGAATACGAGTAAACACACCAAGTCTCAGTGGTTCAAGTTTTTAAGGAAGGCGGTCATACGTATGTATGTACATAGTTTACTCAGCTATAGTCTTCAAAATTAATATGATTATTTATGTTATGGGCCAATTAGGGTAAAATAAGAAATATAATATTATAATAATTTATTTACCAAAAATTTTAGTTATTAATTAAAGAAAAAATAATAAATTTTATAGTGGCAATTTAGTACAACATTTGTACATAATTTTCAAAAACTTAACATACGCAAAGCCTCAGATGATAGCATAGACTTTTTCTTTTGTGGTAATTTACGCAAAGAAGAAATCAACGGGTCGGAATTTAGAAGAAGTCTATGGAAAAGATTAGTGTTAGTGACAACACGAGTCATTTTTCGCGTGTTGTCTCGTCTGAATTGCTTAAATAATTTATTACAAGATTCAGCGGCTTCTTCAGAAAGCTCCCCTATGGAAACTAGACAGTGATCAACTACGTCCGATCCCTGAATTAACACTTTATGAACTTAAGCAGGCAAATTATACCATGGATACGTACCAATAAGCATTCGCGCGTTTCCTAACGATTAATCTCTAAATTATACACTATTAATTTTGTATCCCGACGAAAGACATTGCAAAAAATGATAACACCGATCAATAACCGCTTGATCTAAGCCAGTTATTTCAGCTGATATAGCTGAATTAAAAAAAAAGTTCTTGCACTGTTTCCGTCATTGGATGTGCCGCTTCCGCCACTTTGAACTTTGTCGACAATTAAACCTAATCGCGTCCTAAAGTACTGCTGAACATATAATTCGTAAACATGAACTGTGCAGTGGGCAACAAACGGTAAAAAATATGTGGAAAATATGTATTTGCTACGAATCTAGTCGTAGGTACGAAGACCCTCTATACCATGCACATTCGCAAACAAACGCAGATAAATTCTTTTTAAATTAAAAGTACAGATAAACGGCCTGGCCCACGATGTCGACAAGAAATTTTCTATCGCTTGCGTTTATTGAAAACAAAAACAAATTTTCTTATTTTGTTTTTGTTCTCAGTATAATTAAGCGACAGAAAGTTTCCTGACGACATCGTGGGCCAGGCCGAAAGAGTAACGTTTTGATATGTAACTTGAAAGCGTCATAAGACGACAACATAGTTAATACCTTAAGGAAAAAAAACGTCGTAAAAAATATACGTGAAAATTGATTTGTCGTGAAACCGCTTTCCGCAAAATACGTTTTGCTTAAAAAATTATTAAATACATTATAATAACGGTAAACACCTTCAACTCAAATATCCATTGTAAAACAACAAGTCAAAAATGTTTTTTTTTTTTTTTTTAAAACACGCACTAGAAATTAACTTTATTAGCACTGCTGGAAAAGATAAGGAAAGTTGTTTTGATTTGTTCACTTCCGATGCACAAAAGTAAATGTAAAAAACAACTGATTGCAAATCTTTTTGCATGTTTTAGTAGTACCACTAATAGTGAGTAAAGGTAAAAAAAATCAAACATCGTCATTTGACCACTATGTCCTACTACTGAACCACTGTGCAAGTGAATGATGATACAAAAGCGGTTTCTTGAACTAGAAATAATTTATTTGTATTACTAGTTCAAATTAAAATAGATTACATTTGGAATCCGTTGATGTGGCTGCATTAAAGCCGAAGTCGTTTTATTACAAAAGAAAAACGAAAAAAAAATCAGCGACTGAAGCACATAGAGAAGTGATGAGGCAGTACTTTCGCATTCAAAATTTTTGCAAAAGTGTTTTGCAATGGCAACAAAACGTCAATTTAAACAGAGTGCAGAAGTTTGAGCAAATATTACATCTCTATATTTTACTTGCCTCATCTTGATATATGTAGATATTTATAAAGTTGATAGAACGATATTGCTCTCTATATCTTGGATGCTGGAAGCCAGTGTGGTCTGTCTATATAACAATAGCGTGACTTCGCCCATTTTTCAAATAAAAGAACTTGCTTATCTTAGAGCTCAAGGTGTGGGGTAAGTTTCGTACAAATCGGTTAAGTAGAACCACGTGAAATATTTTAACAAATATTAATGGGCGTAACCCCGCCCATTTCTTCAACTTTCAAATTGTGTAATTACAAGAACCAAAGGTGGTTGATAGGTTTCGCAGCAATCAAATAAGTAGAATATCCATAAAATTATAAACAAACCAAAAAATTGTGGGCGTGTTCCGCCCACTTTTTTGCAATAGAACTAATACCCTCTCAGAAAACCAAAAAATTTTACAATCGGTCTAAAATTTATCGAATTACAATCGGTCTAAAATGTACCGAGTTATGAAGCTCCACAAATTAAAAAAAGAATAAAGAAGAATTGTTAACATCCTCCTTTCATTGAAGTCGATTAAAGAATATTTCGAAATATGCTTATTGTCACTGAGCCCTCGCATTCATAAAATTATTTATTAAAAACTCCAAAAATTCAGTTAAAATTTTTGCGATCATGTCAAATAAAATAATTTGACCTTTCAGGGCAAAATTGCAAATATGTAAGTAGAGTCTGGAGAGACCATAAAAATAAATAAATTATTCTTGCAAGCAAACATTAACTAAATTTTTTTATTAATCTTATAAAAGTTTCAACTGGGGATTTCCTCATCTCCGAGTTTGGGTGTGTACTTAAAAAGAAAAGAGAAAACTTATTTTAATTATTCTTGATTTTTTAGTTTCTTTTTAGGGAAATAAGTCCCTTAAACTTTTTGTTAAATTATTTTTAAATTAACAAACAAGAAAAATGTGCACGACAACAGGAACACGAAAAAAAATCCCTTCGAGATAATTATTCAATTTGGCAGCTATGCATGAGTTAAATATGAAATTTCCTTTTTGTTTATTTTTAAAACAAGACGAACAAACAAAGCAATAAGCACAAGGCACAAGCACAACAACAGAGTTTTTGTATAGATCACACAGTGTAACACTTTATGATCCCCAGGAGCGTTCATCCATATATGTAAATATGTATGTCTGTATGAATGATGCATGCATATGCAGCATTTATTCTTCATATGCTCACATATGGACTAGCAGAGTGTGTTGTGCTTACATACATTCTACCATACATCACTCTATTATACGAGTAGGCAACACTTGTACGGCCATAAAAAAGCGAATTTGTGAAAATTTTTTTTCGTCATTCTTTTTATTTTATAATTAATTTACATAGAGACATGAACAAATACCCCAGGTTTTCACTTTTTATTCCAAGTCAAGCTATATTTAGTATTCGAATAAATTGAAAATGGTGTTATTACAACCCAAAAAAGCTTATAAATAAATATAAATACATATGTATCTATGTACATATATACATATGTGCTTATAAGAAAATAAAAATGAAAAATAATTTAAGGAGAGCTTGTGTGGTTCTTTTATGATACGACTAGAATTTGGCAGAAATTTATATATTCTTGTCTGCTCCCATGAAAAGTATATAAATGTAAAAATCTGTTTTTAGGTAAACTTCTATGTTTATAAATAAAAAAATGATTCATTATGTTTATGATTCATTAGGAAATTGTCTTAAAACAAGCCTTTCACGAGGAGAGTCTTTGGACTTGATGTGAAATTTCTATACTTAACGTTGCTTTCAAATTCAAATCTTACAGGATTAACTCTAAGCATGGTTTATTAACAAATCAATAGTTTTTGCAGCTAACAAACATTTATCTCAAAATAAGCGACTTTTTGAGTTCAAGATTAGAGATTAAATTAATTTTTATCTTCATTTGCTAATTTTGGCTAGTCCATTTGAATTGCTAGTTTAATCGGGCAATCGCGGTGGTTTAATCTTGCATTAATATTAACAAAATACACTTGTGCAACATATAACTTTTTGTAAGAAATATATGATGTAACATTTTCGGGACAATAAATCCGCAGGTTAATAAAAGAGAGGATCAGATATGAATACAGTTTCATTGAGAGAGATAGAAAGAAGTAAATAATGTTTTTTTATAGATGTATAAAACTTTAAGTTGGCAACACTTTATTAACTGGCGGCCATTTTGTCAGCCGTTGAGTGATTTATATTTTGTTTGGTTTGGAATTTCAACATGAATAGACTGATGCCAGAGCAACGCTTCTGTTCGAAATACGTACCGCTCACTACGTCCATTTTACGGTCAACATAATCATCCATCAGAGCAATTAATTCGATTAACTATGGAACGTTTTCGCACCACGTTTACTCTAAATGATAATACGCATCCACAGAGATGTCGTACAGTGCGTAAAGAAGAGCTCATTGCTGCGTAGCATATATGAAGGTTTGAATCAGTCTATAGAGGCTATAGAGCCATGATTTCTAATTTTTTTCGTTTATCAATTGAACAATCGCTTTCAGAAAGAAAAACTTATTGAAGGAACCATGCGATTTAACGCCGCTAGACTATTTTCTATGACGATATGTACAGCCACAAATATTGGAAAAAGTAATGGAAAATTTGAACTTCAGATTAGACTGCGTCCGAGCAGGCCGTAGCGGTCATATCCCATAAGTCACATTTAAACTCTCAGGGCAATTATGAATAGAATTCGGCGAGAAATTTCTTCCTTTTCCAATTGTAATTTTTTGTTTTTCCTATTACTTGCTATTATATTGAGAACTCTTTGGCCTCGCCTAAATATCAATAGAACCAAAAACCTCATTAACTTCACCAGGAAGCACTTGAGGAATCTCTTGCCCACACTAACCAGCCACTGCACTTTTGGAACCCACATTAAACGTATGGGTCTACCGTATAATGATTACTGCGCTACAGTTACAATGATGAAGGAGAGGAGGAAAGCATTTCGCATCTTAACTACTTCTGCCCGCTTTGGACAGCAGCCTGTCCAAATTATCGGAAATAGGATTCAGAAACCTAGGTATATACATTAGGAGCAGCGGCTGGTATGGTCGTTAACCCTCCTCCATGGCATGTGTATGCACTAGATCCTCTCCTAACCCACTTCTCTTCTCTTTTATTCTCTCTTAGCTCTGAAACTGATAAATATCTTGTCCCCGCATTAATAAGCCCCACTGGTTATAACGTTCTTTAAGTAAATGAGCGATATGAAAAAATTTTGTTAAGACAACAATTTTTTTCGAAGCAAATTGTCGATTTAAAATTTAAAATATATAACAAATTCAAATAAAATTCAATGTCCTTCATATTAATGTTTTCTCTAATCTGTTTTTTTATATTTTCAGTTTTGGGAAATTATTTCCGAAGAGCATGGAATTGACTGCAATGGTATCTATATTGGTGATAGTGATTTACAATTGGAACGTATCAGTGTATATTACAATGAAGCTTCAGGTAAGAATAATGCAAATTGGGCTACATAACAAAATTATAAGATGCTGAATTCATAAAAATTTATTTGGTTTTGCAAAAGGTTTAACAAAGAAAATTTCATACAAAATTTGTTTTGTAAGCCTTTTGTTACACAAAATTATTTTTTATGAATACGGCAGACTGGCAATAATTTTGAGATTCCACATTTTGATTATTTGAAAAATAAAATTCATATACTGTTCAAAAAGTCTCATACATATATTTGAAAACCTGAGCCTCAACATGCAAAGTAATCTTCAGCAGTTACTAATTCTAATGTAACATCAGAGCGTCCTCCTTCTTTATGTAGCATAAACATCTGCGAAGTAAAAAAAACCAATAAAATGGCTACCACAGCTTCAAAAAAAATTTAATACACCTCATTTAACACTAGAGGCGCTGCAACACTGCATTATTAAAAACGTGCAAAAAGATGAGTTGTAAAAGAATAAAGCTTTTCTCTGTCTCTTTTTTCAACGCTTGTCTTCTCTAGCACTATCCCTTTCTTGAAGAAGGTAACATCTAGTAATAGTAGTAGGCATTCACTGCCTGAGTGTTACTTCTCTATAAAAAAATCTATTTAAGCTCATTTCTTTTCCTGCCTATCTTAATCACTAAGAATTAGCATGAATAATTATAATTAGAGTGAGTGAGTCGAGTTCTAGTGGTACTTGTATTAGTTCTCTTTATATTCTTTAAGCCACTTACATATAATTGATGATGACCACAATATTATTATTGGTGTCTTCCTTGTCAGTAATACCCGCTGCGTACTGTGGTCATCATGAATTTATTATTACAGAATTAAGGAAAAAAAAACTTCAAACCACTTAAAACGATCATCCACGACATTCCAGCACGCTTGCAATTTGCAATTTGTATATATAATTTCTTTATTATTCATGTTTTCTTTTTCTATCTAAAAGTATATTTAAGTATTATGATGAATCACATTTTAGTATGCGATTTGTTTATTTCTTGATTACACGCCCATTTAAGTGCGTACAAAAAAATATGGTTTGTATTGCTGGAATTTTTTTCAAATAGTTGTGTAAACTGTCTGGCTGTCTAAGAAAGAGTTATCTTCACTCATGGTTTCTGTTCTGTTCTTCAACACAAACAAAAAAATCCCTGCTTAAACGTATGGACAAGCTACGTTGATTTATTTATTTTTTTAAATTGTTGTAAATAAAATAAATAGTTGCAAAGACTATTAATGAAAGACACGTCTTTTGTATTTGGTGAGCTTGGTGACGATTTGTGGGTGCACAGCAGGTGTCAACAAACAAGACAATAACAATCAATAATCATTTGAAATATTATTTAGTTTTTTTTTCTAATTTCCTATTATCTTAACTGCTTAAATCCGTTGTAAGCGATTTGCCAGGGGGAAATGGGAATACCAAAGTATTCTCAGTTGTTTTGGATAATTATATATGGTTACCTTAATATAGAAAGAAGGCCCGTAATTTTTTTTTATCGAAATTTTTGAATTTTAATACATATGCATTCAATAAAGTTAGCATGAGTGGCAAAGTTGAGCATGGTCTTAACGTGTTTTGCCATACAATTTTATTTTTATTTTGAATGTCAAATTGTATAGAGAAACTCGTCAACACGTATTTCAATTTTGTCACTTATGCTAACTTCATGCCAGTTTTTGATTATACATAAGGCCGTAGATGTTTTCCTATCCTTTCTATATTAAGGTATAAATACATATATGTTCCTTTCACTCCTCGAGGAGCATAGGGCCAGGGAGCAGGTAACAATATGCGTTGTATATTGGAATAAATTCAGTGAAGTGCGACTTTGACCCGCGCACGAAGGCTTCCGTTCGGACACTAGATATGCAAAGAAAAAACAAATTTTCTAGTTTTCAAACAAAAAATTTACTGAATAATATACTAATTTTTTCAATTTATGTCCTACAAAGAAATTTTTAAGTTCAAATGCAAAATTTTGTAATAATTTGTTTGAAAAAAAACCCCCGATTTTTTCAATCAACAGATTGTCCGATTCAACAAAACTTTTTAATGAAAATCAAAAGTAAATAAAATAAATAACTGTTGTGTACAGTATGCAATTTCTATATTGGAACAGAAATGTTCCCTTACCATTTTTTTTTACAAGTATTACTTTATATTAATTGTATCAACTAGAATTTTTCACTCCATATTCTTTTTTTTTTGCTTAAAACAAAATTGGATCAAACTATTTACTGGAATAGTAAAAAATATTTACTGAATCAAAATTTAGTTTCAAATAAACTTTTGTTAGAAAATTTTTTTGGAATAATTTTTTCTGTGTGTAATTCAATACGAACTTTAGCCTTTGGCATTTTTTTCGTTTTTGGGTTTTTGGCGTTTTTTCCTTTAATTTGGCGATATTTTTCATTTGGGACATTTTTTCGAACTTGGCGATTTATTTTAGTGTTAAAATTTTTTTTTAAATTTTGGCGATTTTTTTCGTTTAGGCGATTTTTTTTGGTTTGGCGATTTTTTTCATTTTGACGATTTTTTTCATTTGGGCGATTTTTTCGAATTGGTGATTTATTTTAGTGTTAGAATATTTTTTTAATTTTAGATTTTTTTTCGTTTTGGCGATTTTTTTCGTTTTGGCGATTTTTTTGGTTTGGCGATTTTTTTTCATTTTGGCGTTATTTTTCATTTGGGCGATTTTTTTGAACTTGGCGATTTATTTCAGTGTTAGAACTTTTTTAGTTTTGGCGATTTTTTTCGTTTTGGGCGATTTTTTTTGGTTTGGCGATTTTTTTTTTCATTTTTACGATTTTTTTCCTGTGGGAGATTTTTTTGAATTGGCGATTTATTTTTGTGTTAGAATTTTTTTTTAGTTTCCCAATTTATTTCTTTTGGCGATTTTTTTGACTTGGCGATTTATTTTAGAGTTAGAATTTTTTTTAATATTGGCGATTTTTTTCGTTTTGGCGATTTTTTTGGTTTGGCGGTTTTTTCTCGGTTTGATGATTTTTTTCATTTGGGCGATTTTTTCGAATTGGCGATTTATTTTAGTGTTAGAATATTTTTTTAATTTTAGATTTTTTTTCGTTTGGCGATTTTTTTCGTTTTGGCGATTTTTTTGGTTTGGCGATATTTTTCATTTGGGCGATTTTTTCGAACTTGTCGATTTATTTTAGTGTTAGAACTTTTTTAGTTTTGGCGATTTTTTTCGTTTTGGGCGATTTTTTTTGGTTTGGCGATTTTTTTTTTCATTTTTACGATTTTTTTCCTGTGGGAGATTTTTTTGAATTGGCGATTTATTTTTGTGTTAGAATTTTTTTTTTAGTTTCCCAATTTATTTCTTTTGGCGATTTTTTTGACTTGGCGATTTATTTTAGAGTTAGAATTTTTTTTAATATTGGCGATTTTTTTCGTTTTGGCGATTTTTTTGGTTTGGCGGTTTTTTCTCGGTTTGATGATTTTTTTCATTTGGGCGATTTTTTCGAATTGGCGATTTATTTTAGTGTTAGAATATTTTTTTAATTTTAGATTTTTTTTCGTTTGGCGATTTTTTTCGTTTTGGCGATTTTTTTGGTTTGGCGATATTTTTCATTTGGGCGATTTCTTCGAACTTGTCGATTTATTTTAGTGTTAGAACTTTTTTAGTTTTGGCGATTTTTTTCGTTTTGGGCGATTTTTTTTGGTTTGGCGATTTTTTTTTTCATTTTTACGATTTTTTTCCTGTGGGAGATTTTTTTGAATTGGCGATTTATTTTTGTGTTAGAATTTTTTTTTAGTTTCCCAATTTATTTCTTTTGGCGATTTTTTTGACTTGGCGATTTATTTTAGAGTTAGAATTTTTTTTAATATTGGCGATTTTTTTCGTTTTGGCGATTTTTTTGGTTTGGCGGTTTTTTCTCGGTTTGATGATTTTTTTCATTTGGGCGATTTTTTCGAATTGGCGATTTATTTTAGTGTTAGAATATTTTTTTAATTTTAGATTTTTTTTCGTTTGGCGATTTTTTTCGTTTTGGCGATTTTTTTGGTTTGGCGATATTTTTCATTTGGGCGATTTCTTCGAACTTGTCGATTTATTTTAGTGTTAGAACTTTTTTAGTTTTGGCGATTTTTTTCGTTTTGGGCGATTTTTTTTGGTTTGGCGATTTTTTTTTTCATTTTTACGATTTTTTTCCTGTGGGAGATTTTTTTGAATTGGCGATTTATTTTTGTGTTAGAATTTTTTTTTAGTTTCCCAATTTATTTCTTTTGGCGATTTTTTTGACTTGGCGATTTATTTTAGAGTTAGAATTTTTTTTAATATTGGCGATTTTTTTTTGGTTTGGCGATTTTTTTGGTTTGGCTGTTTTTTCTCGGTTTGATGATTTTTTTCATTTGGGCGATTTTTTCGAATTGGCGATTTCTTTTAGTGTTAGAATATTTTTTTAATTTTAAATTTTTTTCGTTTGGCGATTTTTTTCGTTTTGGCGATTTTTTTGGTTTGGCGATATTTTTCATTTGGGCGATTTTTTCGAACTTGGCGATTTATTTTAGTGTTAGAACTTTTTTAGTTTTGGCGATTTTTTTCGTTTTGGGCGATTTTTTATTTTGGTTTGACGATTTTTTTTCATTTTTACGATTTTTTTCCTGTGGGAGATTTTTTTGAATTGGCGATTTATTTTTGTGTTAGAATTTTTTTTTAGTTTCCCAATTTATTTCTTTTGGCGATTTTTTTGACTTGGCGATTTATTTTAGAGTTAGAATTTTTTTTAATATTGGCGATTTTTTTTTGGTTTGGCGATTTTTTTTGGTTTGGCGATTTTTTTTGGTTTGGCGATTTTTTCTTGGTTTGATGATTTTTTTCATTTGGGCGATTTTTTCGAATTCGCGATTTATTTTAGTGTTAGATTTTTTTTTAATTTTTTGAAATTTTTTTCTTTTTGGCAATTTTTTCTTTTTGGCGATTTTTTCTTGTTGGCAATTTTTTTCTTTTTGCCAATTTTTTTAATTTTTGGCTTTAGATATTTTATGATTTTGGGGTTTTTGTAGTTTTACCGTTTTTCAAAATTTCAAGAGTTTGCCTCTTGCGGTTTCCAGGGCTCAAATCGTCACATCCGTGAACGTACAACTCGTCACGTAAAAACACCATTTTCGGATTATGACATACGTGAACGTACTGAAATCCCATTCAACTTATGCGATTGGCGTATGAATTAATTTGTTTTCGTACGATTGCCGATACGATCACGGATGTGACGATTTGAGCCCTGGATACAGCAAGTTATCAAAATTACATAGGCAAAATTGCATTAACTTATAGAACACCCTTTAATTTAAATTTTTTGAATTTAAGTGTTAACTGTTGTAGTCTGTATAAAAATACACGAATTTTACAAATTTCAAGTGTCAACATAATACATATGTACATACAATTGTATGTTGCCCGTTTTGGAACACCCTTTAATTTTTAACTCTCATATATTTGTTGTTGTAACGGCCAAGGTTCTACATACTCCGTCCAAATTTCAGGTCCTGAGAAAATATCCTTTGACGGACAGAGTAGCGAAAACAATAGGGTTCCTTTTCACCTTTGCTTTACGGAACCCTAAAAAAAGTATAATTTTCACTCCATCGGCTTTGATGAATTTTTCACAAATAAACTATATGGAATATCTTACAAGTACTGTAAACTATAAATTATAATTTTGGAACATTACGTTTCCCACACTTTCCCTTTACAATAACTACATAGTTGCAATTGACCGCATTGTTAGCATTTATGTATGTACTAGCTATATAAAAAAATAAATAAATAAACTTCTACCAACTGCACATTCCTCTCCTGCTAACAATTATTTACTCAATCTCCAGTCGTTTTTATTGTGCAGTAGTGTACTGGTACTCGTATATTCCTTGTTTGGCACAGAGGCAGGCACTTCATATTCAAAAGTTGCTCATTCTTTAACTTCTTTATTTCGTTTCGCACTTCCTTCCATTTTAGTCAGTCGCTATTAAACGCAGGCGCGCGCGTGCCGTGCATTTAAACTAAAATTTATTGTGCTGCTGTTTGCTCTGTTCATTTCGGCCATATAGTAAGTGTTGGTGGCTTGTAGGTATGATTTATTGAAATTGATATGATGTGAAATTCATTAAAAAAAATATAATATATATAAAAATATATATTTTTTTTAATTTCAAAGAAAACCTGCTACTGTTGGTCGGCTTCAGCAAACAGCAAATAATTTTTGGGTTATTGACATAAAACGTTTAATAATTTTTATTTTTGGAAACATAAATAAATAATAAAATTCTTAGCGAATTCAACAAAGTTGTGGCCATAATTGGTAGGCAGTTTAAAATAAAATTGAAATTAAATATGTATAATAAAATTAATGATTGTTGAAAGATGAGAGGAAATTTGTAGGAATGTGGTACCTTGTACGAATGTAGGATGTAATTTTATTTTCTAGCCAGTAAATCTCTCTCTCTCTATCTCTCAAACGTTAGACATGGAACTCACCTTTAACCCAATGTTACTATAACCTTAGCACTCAACTTATTAACTTTACTTGGCCTTATTTTTATTATAATTTTTAGCGGTAACCCGTTCCTCTGGTGGCAAATATGTACCACGTGCCATTTTACTGGATTTGGAACCCGGTACCATGGAGGCTGTACGTTCTGGTCCCTATGGCCAGCTATTCCGTCCGGACAACTTTGTTTTTGGTCAATCAGGCGCTGGAAATAACTGGGCCAAGGGTCACTATACCGAAGGTGCCGAATTGGTAGACAATGTCTTGGATGTGGTGCGCAAGGAGTGCGAGAATTGTGACTGTTTGCAAGTAAGTTAATGGGTAGAAGATTGTAAATTAAAGAGAAAATTTACTTAAAAATATATTATTTTAATTTACAGGGCTTCCAATTGACTCACTCTTTGGGCGGCGGTACTGGCTCTGGCATGGGTACCTTATTGATTTCTAAGATTCGAGAAGAATATCCCGATCGTATAATGAATACCTATTCGGTGGTGCCTTCTCCTAAGGTATCGGATACCGTGGTGGAGCCTTACAATGCCACCTTGTCCATACATCAATTGGTGGAGAATACCGATGAAACGTATTGTATTGATAATGAAGCTTTGTATGACATCTGCTTCCGCACACTGAAGGTTTCTAATCCAAGTTATGGCGATTTGAACCATTTGGTTTCATTGACCATGTCGGGTGTTACCACTTGTTTGCGTTTCCCTGGTCAATTGAATGCCGATTTGCGTAAATTGGCCGTGAATATGGTGCCCTTCCCACGTTTGCACTTCTTTATGCCCGGTTTTGCTCCCTTAACCTCGCGTGGCTCTCAACAGTATAGAGCTTTGACCGTACCCGAGTTGACTCAACAAATGTTTGATGCCAAGAACATGATGGCTGCCTGTGATCCTCGGCATGGCCGCTATCTAACAGTTGCTGCGGTATTCCGTGGACGCATGTCCATGAAGGAAGTCGATGAACAAATGCTGGCTGTGCAAAATAAGAACAGCTCCTACTTTGTGGAATGGATACCCAATAATGTCAAGACTGCTGTGTGTGATATACCACCCAAGGGTCTGAAAATGTCCTCCACTTTCATAGGCAACACTACCGCCATCCAAGAACTGTTTAAACGTATTTCCGAACAATTCTCTGCTATGTTTAGGCGCAAGGCTTTCTTGCATTGGTACACTGGCGAGGGTATGGATGAAATGGAATTTACCGAGGCCGAGAGCAATATGAACGATCTGGTGTCTGAATATCAACAATATCAAGAAGCAACTGCCGATGATGAATTCGATCCTGAGGTGCAGCAAGAAGAAGTTGAAGGTGATTGCATTTAATCAACGAGTCAGAGAAATGTCGAGGAGTGTTCTTCGCTAGAGATGCGTTTGCAGAGAGAGCGTCAGGTGGCTGTTGAGACAGCGTTGTATTTTCAACGAGAAATACGTTCGCTGTTAAATACTCTCAAGTGTTTCCTTTAAAAAAAACATGTTCTCTCTGCTCAGGCTATTTATTATGTCTCTCTCTCTCTCTCTCTTACACTCCCACACTTACACTGAACATACATACATAAGTAATCACACAATCAAACACACTTTCTCAATTAGACGAACAGAACATTAAAAACTCACGTTAAAAACGAATACTTAGTTTTACTCATTTAATATTAAACAAAAAAAAGAAAGAAAAGAAAAAACAAACAAAAAAAAACTAAAAACTGAAATGTTCCAATAATTTTCTAAATTATCGGTTGTGTTCTGTAGATCGAATCGATTTGAAATCGAACGATTTTTAAAATTAATAATGACCCTGCCGACGTGTTTTTTCAGATTATTTAAGGCATCGTATAAAAAAAATAAGAAAAATCTGAAAGAATGTTTCTATAATCAGAGTTAATTGCTTAAAATCGTGCGATTTAAGACCGAATCAATTTACAGAACAGGGACGTATAATATAAAAAAAAATCTAAGCTCTCAAAAAGCAAATATACAAGTTAGGGAAAAGAAAAAGATAAAATATACTTTAAAATATGCTCTTAAATTTAAGCTTTTCCTATAAAACATCCATAAATCAATCATCAACATCATTGTCATTGATATAAAAATAATATATCACACTAAAATAATAATATACAAAAACAATCCTAAACACACTTTATCTATCTCTTCATTAATCCTGCGCCTAAAACAGTTCACAAAGGCATTTCTCTGTCATATGCTCATTACACTTTCACATTCACCTTTTCACATCATCATTACTCATCGCACAAACTCATCATCAATCTCTTTATCACTTAACTTACTTTTCTTTTATATTTATATATACGCTATTAAGTATTAAAAACATAAAAAAAAAAAGAAATTTACGATCTGTGCCACGATGTTGATAGAAAACGTTCGATCGATTTCAGTTATATTAAAAGCAAAAACAAATTTTCAATACAAGTTGGCAATCGAAAGAGTATTTTTTGTCGACCACGTGGGTCAGGCCATTAAAAAATAAATTTTAGCATCATCCTAAAATTTTTCTTTAATTTCATTAAAACACAAAATTAATTAATTAAGACTGACCCTTGAATTAAATTGAACAAAATAATGAAAAATATAAAGAATTTGTTCACATTTCTTATTTTTTTTTTAATTCAAAACTTTTGTAATGAATTCTCAATACTTTTTTTTTTCATTTAAGTGTGGCAATATTTTCTTTTAACAGCTTTTATCCAAAGATTGCAATGTTCGTTTCTAAAAAAAAATAAAAAAAGTCTTCTTATTTTCATATAATAATATTTTTTACATAATTTTAATATCGCTTTAACATAAATTTTGTAATAATAAAATTATTAATATTTTTATATAATATTTGCTCAATTCACAAGCTATTGTAGGAGTCGTATTTCGTACATGAGTTGTTGGTAATTAAAAAAAACAGCATTTGTACGACCTTACGACTCTTACAATAGTTTGTGAATTCAGCATTTATCTCCTTAAAATTTTCTTTTAATATTTTATCAAGTAAAAATATAAATTTTTAAGCACATTGTATACTTTTACTTTTTACTTTTTCAATATAAACTAATTGTATCGAAATATAAATTTGTTGAAAAATTAATAAACTTGAATTTTTTTTTAAATTAATTTGTTTTATTTTATAGTGTTTTCACACTGACATGGTTTTAATAAAAGTTGGTTTTAACGTTAAAACCAACACTTAAAACCAGGTTTTAACATACAAATTGTGTATGGTAAAATGGTTCTAAGTTGGTTTTATGAAATGCAACCTTGTATTCCCTGTGCTAAATTCAGTGCTGCCAAGTTAAAATAACCAGAAGCAGCTGATAATATTTATACCAGTGAATAACATTAAATTGACGATTGAAAGATTTTCAAATTACAAATGGATGCAGCAGCAAAAATAATAATAAAAAAATTGTGGAAAAAAGAGTTGTTTGGAAGGGAAACTACGAAAATATTTTCATTGACTTCAGGCAAGTGAAAATAGACGATATGACTGACATCGATCCGTCGTTAAAAAAGTTCTATTTTGTAATGTATTTGAATTTGAAATCTATTTATTTGCTGGTGGTTCAGCATTTCATTGTTGCTCTAACAAATCATCAGTAGACCTCAACCACACATTTTGAATTTGAATAGTCACAAACCTCTTACCTTATGCACAGACTTTCAAGAACTATTTGTGAATTCACAAATAATAATATTTTTCAAAATCACAAAAGAAAAATAAGCATAGTAGGCTTAGAAAATTATACAAAACCCAGCAAATAATTCATATTCGATATGAATCTATTTTATTTTTCTACACCTTTATACAATTAGAAATCCATTGGATAACAATAAAAGTAATTACAAGGCAAAATGAAAAATAAAATCTAAAATTTAACATTTAAGAAATTTATTATTCGACATATTGTCATAATGTATTTGTGCATTTTTTACATATGATACGATATCACATGATTTTCAAGCACTTTTTCACGTTGTATTACCAGTTAAATAATTTTAAAATATTTATTCACTAAATTTAAAATAATTTCCATTTTACAAGGCATGTAAAATTTCCGAGTTTTTCATATAAACAAAAGCAGTTGTTGTACAGTTTGTCGTCAAATAAGTGTTATAAAAAGCAGAAAAAAATACAACAACAAACACACGAATTTCTGCAGGCGACTTATTTTATTTTGAGCAAATTTATTAGAAAATCTGTGAGTTAAAACCTGAATTTAACAAATTTGCAGTGTGGATGCAAAATCAGCTGTTTATGGTTTTAACGTTAAAACTAGGTTTAAACTTTCAGTGTGAAAACAATATTGGATTACTTAATTACATATATGTATGACTTTAAGTGTTTGGCAGAGGAGTTTCCATTTCCCGCCCGTTCTCGCCGTAATCAATCATTCTCGGCTTCTGTCACCCCTACCCAGCTGTACTCTCTCCTATTCACGCATATTTATCTCTACTCATATCTAATATACCCTGCTCGCAAATACAAGTCTCTTATCGCCCATTCTCGTCCCTACTCACCTATTTTGAACTCCACTCGCCGCTATCAAAGTTTAATCAATTCCATAATTACATTTTTTTAAATTAAATCTATAGTTTAATAAATATTTTCTTTTATTGCTTTACTAAAAGCACTAATGCCCATTTCTTGACTTGTTAATCAAACTGTAATTATTTTTAAGTTCGAATTAAATACGAAATTGTGTTTTTGAGTGCATAATTAAATAATAATTAAATATCCAACCTTGTGTAATTAATTATTATTTGAGTTTTACGAGCGCACTATATGTTTTTATGCTTGTGTGTGTTTATTGAAAACACAGACATGACATCATGTGGTCGTATTGAAAACATCATGTGGTCGTATTAAGAGGAATTTCGTTTAATTTTCATAAATATATAACAAATACAATTTATAGTTTCATATCATGGTATAAATAAATAGAAAAATGCATTCTGACGCTCCTTTGATTTCATAAAATGTGTTCTTATGCAATTGTATTTTCTGCATTTTTATAACCTAACTTTTTTGTTTATGGTAAGCAGCGGTTCTTTGGAAAGCTTTCAACAATATTTGGAAGCTTTTTAGTGCTGCCGTACTTTTAACGTAATTTAATAAGAACTTTAATTTACCACTGAAAAAATGAAATCGTATTTAATTACACCTTAATTTTAAATAAAAATTAGCTAATTAGACCTTGGAGGCCATCCCTGAAACTTCCTGCAAATTCTTAAGTTCAAAAAAACTTTAATGTATACGAAAATAAAATTCAGTCTATATCTTAAATCGATTTCATGAAGACTATTGAAGTTATTATAACTAAAAAGATATTTTAGAAATTTTTCGTCAACCATATCTATCGAATGCATTCATTAACCCTCCAGTTGAAAAGCAATTATCTTGAATTATTTCACAAACAAACTTCAGGCAACAAAATCATTTTCTAAATCAATACAAAAAAAGAAGATTTATTTATTTTTAATCAGAATTAATTTCTTATTCGCGCTTAAGTTCAGTAATTTCAATTCTTATTGAATGAAATATTAATTGATTATCTGTCATTTACGCCAAATTTGATATTTGCAAATTAATGCTAAGAATGTATGGCCCTATGTATGTATACATACATATTGATCGCCACAAAAATTAATTGCAATAGTGTAAAAAAATAACGATTTTACAAGTTTTTTTTTTGTAGTTGTACAAAGAAGTTTTACAAGAAGCTGTACTATTTATTATTCTGTTTTCACCTTCTCCTTTAAAGTTACAGTTATTAGAGTTATGGCCTTTCTAGTTGTCACCAACGATATACGAGTATGTATGAAGTTAAATATTTTTGAGAAATCTGCATGTTTTTCTCTATCAACGAAAATGTATCCGGGAAATTATGTAAAAAATTCCGCGAGGAATTTCTCCCTTTTCCAGTTAGAATTTTTTACATAATTGCCCTGAATATATTTTTTAATTTTCGAAATTTTTCCATTTTTTTTTTGATAAGTTTCTTAAATTTATTTCATTAACTGTGCAAAACGAAGTACAAATGTTTTTTTTTAAAGTTTATTAAATTTATTTCAAAAAATTTGTAAAAAGAAATAAAAATGTTAAAGGCTAAATAAGCTTTTTACCATCTTAAAGCAGTGTTCAAAAAAATAAAATATAAATTATACAAGGCAATTATGAATGAAATTCTGCGAGAAATTTCTCCCTTTTCCAATTAGAATTTTTTGTTTACCCTATTACTTGTTATTAGTTGGAATTGTTCCACGAGAAAAATTTGCCCTCATAATAAAATATGGCATTAATATATATTTCTTTTCAAATCTAATAGTTTTTGTCGTTAGCCCCTCTTAAAAATTGTATTTCCATTGGAGCTGACTAATTAAAAGAACAATTCACAGATTTTATTTACCAGAAAATAACGGTAATACTATATCACTTATAATACATAAAAAAATTCACAATGGATTTATTTTATTTTTCTAAAAACATTCAGCAATTTTTAAAAATTTATTTTATTATTTCAGTAAAATTTTCATATTTTTTATGTTGGGATTTTCGAGGAATGAAAATAAAATTGGTAACCCCATAAAATCCCTACTAATAAGCAAATGAAAATTCTCACTATTTTACTGTTTTCAACTTGTAGATGCCGCACCAAATTTTCTCCCTTAAGTTATGCTATGATTTTATAGTTCGTGTTTCTACAACGAATATGGTTTGTGTCTGTGATACACAAAATGTGTTTCTTAAATATATTGTGGCGACGATAAGTCTACACTGTATCAACTTGCCAGCCAGCAGCATTGCCAAGTGCAATTTAAATGTTTTCGCTGTTTTTTGAACTGTTTAGCTCACGTACTCAATGTTTGTCAGTTTTTTCTTCAGTTTTTTTATTCTAAATTTTTTTACACTCCATCAAAGTAAAATTTAAAAGCTTAAACTAGCATTTTACAACAAATATTTGGGGGGAACCAACAACAATGAAAAACTGTACCCTTAAGGCTGTGATACACTATCCTACACAATCGAACAAATTACTAAAATATACTAAAATACTCAACAAATGCAAAATTAAAAAAAATTTTGTCGATGCTATAAAACATTTGTAAATTTTTTAATTGAACTTTTAGTGATTTTTAATCAGAAATAATTTTAAGTCAGGCTTAAGTTCAGTAATTTCAATTCTTATTGAATGAAATATTTTTATTAATTAATGTGAGTATCTAAAGAAGAGAAGAAAAATTAAACTTAGACTTTAAGCTGGGGGAAATACCGATACTTTTCTGTGCAGCCACGCACTTCATCAGCACCCTAGTCTATCTACTTGGGTAGAGATTCTTATTAACATCAGCTATTTAACTTAAATGTACAATGAACGGAATATGAGAAACGATTGTTGTGTATACAATTGATTTACCTTTGGTAAACACATTTATAAGTATCACTATTAATTTTCTGTTTTTTTCCAATTTTTCATTTTTCTATTTAGGTTAGCACGAAATTATTTTACTCTACCTCAGTATGTTTAACTATTCTTACTTATCTTTTTTACGATCATCACATTAATTATTTTTACTTATTCGATGTACCATCGGTACATGCTTGTAAGTATTATTGTAGTGGTCTATGTTACTTGTTGTTGCATTCTACAGTTTTTACTTGGATTTCCAGCATTCTGAAACTGTGATGGCCAAGTGAACAGTGATTGCCAAGTGAACATATATTTTTTGTCACGTGCCCATGATTATTTAAGTGAAACATTTGTAAATTTTTTAATTGAACTTTTAGTGATTTTTAATCAGAAATAATTTTAAGTCAGGCTTAAGTTCAGTAATTTCAATTCTTATTGAATGAAATATTTTTATTAATTAATGTGAGTATCTAAAGAAGAGAAGAAAAATTAAACTTAGACTTTAAGCTGGGGGAAATACCGATACTTTTCTGTGCAGCCACGCACTTCATCAGCACCCTAGTCTATCTACTTGGGTAGAGATTCTTATTAACATCAGCTATTTAACTTAAATGTACAATGAACGGAATATGAGAAACGATTGTTGTGTATACAATTGATTTACCTTTGGTAAACACATTTATAAGTATCACTATTAATTTTCTGTTTTTTTCCAATTTTTCATTTTTCTATTTAGGTTAGCACGAAATTATTTTACTCTACCTCAGTATGTTTAACTATTCTTACTTATCTTTTTTACGATCATCACATTAATTATTTTTACTTATTCGATGTACCATCGGTACATGCTTGTAAGTATTATTGTAGTGGTCTATGTTACTTGTTGTTGCATTCTACAGTTTTTACTTGGATTTCCAGCATTCTGAAACTGAAAGTTTAATTTTTCTTCTCTTCTTTAGATACTCACATTAATTAATAAAAATATTTCATTCAATAAGAATTGAAATTACTGAACTTAAGCCTGACTTAAAATTATGCTATAAAACACTAAAACTTTGAAGGATTCAATTTTATAGCCATGTACTTATGTTTGAAAATTGCACATAGTAGAAAATCAATATATCGATTTTGTAAATTTTTAGGGATATATTTAGATAAGGTTAAGTAAGCAAGACTGGTGCTTCATTAAAGTGGTTACATAAATACATATACATACGATTATTATTTTACTAATTTTTTAAATTGAAGTTTTAGCATTATTTTATTTCTTATGAAACAAGAAATGAACAAAAAGAAAAACTTACATAATTTAAGCTGAGTAAGGTTTTAAAAATTTTTCCACATGTTGCAACTCACCTGAAAGGAAAAGAAAACGGAATTTTAGATTATTAGTATCATTATTACAATTCATATGTATGTAATTTTAATATGTTTTAAACAGGTATAGTGTTTTCTCCTTAAATAAGACAAAAGTGTTAGGAGTGATTTTTCTGATTGCCAAAAAAACAACAACTATCTTTTTAAATATTTTCTCTGAAACTTTTTGACTTTTTTTTGAGCTATAAAATATTATTATATTTTGAAATAATAATAACATTTGGAATTTTCGCTATTTTATTCTTGGCCAACCTACGTCTATATGCATATTTCGTTCCTGCTCACGGAACTCGTCACAAGACTCAAAATATTTTGAAATCTGCTCAAAAATTTGGTATGTTTATAGTTAAACTCACAATATGTAATTGAGAATCGCAATATACAAACATAATAAGTTGAGAAGCCTCTAACAAAAATTATACAAAACAAGCATTTTTATTCCATTTTTTTTTAATTTTTTATTAACTCAAAATATTACTCTTTAGTTCATATAAAGGGAATTACTAAAATATCAAGAAAATAGTCACATTGTGAGTTTTTAGATGAAAGAAAACGGAATAAGGAGCATATTTTACAATGGGTAGATATAAATATTGTTATTGTTATTTTTTAAAGAAAGAGAAAAAATAATCCTAAAATGTTTAAATCTATAAAAGTAAACGTTTTGTTCCGCTGCTCCTCATATGTCAGCATTTTTTATATTTTATTATTTAAACAATTTCATTACATGGCGAAATAAACTAAAAAAATCGTTTAATTACTCGTATGTTTTATATAACAACTGACTTGTCCTTCCCATATCGTTAATCATAGAGTTTTATCACCAAAAGTTTGTTCAACTCAAAAAATATGATTTGATTAAAAAAAAAAACAATGTACAACAACAAAGAACGAACAAAAAACGGTAAAAAGTCCAACAACAACGATTTGAAGAAAACCCAAAAAAGTTCGCTGTCTAAGTCTTTTGTTTATATAAGCATACGCTGTACACACATACACACACACACACACACAGGCATACACACATATCCATACAAATAAGCAAGCACATCGCATTTTTTGTCTAGCACAACCAACTGACTGACTAGTAACACTTTTAGTTGTTGATTTTATTTAATTTTATTTTATATGTTGCTTTTTCCTCATTTTGTGGTTATTTTAGTAACAACAACAACAACAAAAACATCAACAACTAAAATTAAATAAAAATAAAGACTAAAAGATATAAAAATCTGCACTTCATCGCACTGACCCACTTTTGGCAGTTGAAATGAATAGAGAGGGAAAGAAAAAAAATTAACAACTAACAGCAAAAGTAAAACTGCCAACCAACAAAACATTTTAACTATTCAACCATAAGCTGGGGCATCGTACTAAGGGAAGGATGGACAGAATTGCTAATGGACGAACTACAACAATAAAAATATAAAGATACTGACTAAATGACGGGCAGGCAGACTGTCTTAGTTTCTTTGGTTACTTTTCATTTTACATGCCTTTAGCATGCCTAAATATATAAAATAACATCAAGTGTAAGCAACAATAACAACAACAGCAACGAGAAATCAACAAACAACAACAAGCCATAAACCAAACTTTTTGTTTTACTTAAATATTTATTTTGGATATTTTGAATTGTTTTAAGTGATAATTATAAATTTGTTAACGTGTGCATAAAATTTAATACTTTTCAAAGGTTTAGCTGCATATTAACGAAAGAAAACATTAAAAAAAATGTTATGTCACAATCGAAATACAGTAGCATACCGACTTAACGAGTACTAAGTTTTACCAAAAAATTATAAAAAATGCAAAACAACGAAAAATTAATGCACATTTGCAAAATTTCGACCCAAGAAGGGGTTTCTTTCCAATGAAAAATTTTTTGAGTTAGGATCAAAAAAATATTCGTTTAATTTTTAAGCGGATATTCGAATAATTTTTTGATTTGATTTAAATGGGCCTGTCTTAATTTATAGGTTTAATTTTTGGTTTATATTATATAAATTATTAGAATAAAATGAGTTTTCGTTATATATTCGAATAAGGGAAGTGATCCAAAATATATATCAAGAGAACCAAGAAATGGATGACGCAATCCAAAATATGGATCACGCGATCCAAGATGTGAACCAGCGATCCAAAATATAATTACGCGATCAAGGATATGGATAACGCGATATAAAATATGCATCACGTGAACCAAGATATGAATCACGCGATCCAAGAAATGGATCATGCGATCTAAAAGATATCACGCGCTTTAAATATTGATCACGCGATCCCAGATACGCATAACGCATTCCTAGATATGTATAACGCGATCCAAGACATGAATCACGTAAAATAAAAAATATGCATCACGCGATCCGAGATGTGAATCACGCCATCCTAAATATGCATAATGCGATTCAAAATATGGATCAAGCGTTTCAAGGTATGGAAGACATAATCTATAATTTATATCAAGCGATCCAATATAAAGCTCACGATAACTGAAATATATATCTCGTGATCCAAGATATGGATCACGCGATGCAAAATATATATTAAATGATCCAAGATATGGATCACGATCTAAAATATATATCACGCGACCCAAGAAATCGATCACATGTTCCAAGAAATGGATCAGTGATCTAAAATATATATCACGTGATACAAGATAAAGGTCACGATATATCCACGATATGGATCACGCGATGAAAAATATATATTAAGTGATCCAAGATATGTATTACGATCCAAAATATATATAAAGCGACCCAAGAAATCGATCACACGTTACAAGAAATGGATCAGTGATCTAAAATATATATCGCGTGATACAAGATAAAGATCACGATAACTAAAACATAAATCACGCGATCCAAAATATATTTGTCATGTGACTCAAGAAATCGAATACACGTTCCAAGAAATGGATCAGTGATCCAAAATATATATATTGCGATCCGAGATATGGATCATGCGATTAAAAAATTATTCACACGATCTCATATATATATATATATATATATGTATATTACGCGATCCAAGAAATTGACTACGCGATTCAAAATACGGACATGCGGTTTAAAATATGGATCATGCGTTCAAAGATTTTGATCACGTGATACAACATAAACATCATGCCATCCACGATATGTATCACGCGATCCAAGGTTATGATCACTATAACTAAGATTTATTTATATCCGACCGAAAATGGAATACAACTCTCATGTATGGGCCTGTGCTTCAAAGTCTATTTTGTGGTTGCTCGATCGCGTACAGGAAAGGGCGAAGAAGCTCATCGGTGATAATAGGGTATCCAACTCTATTGACTGATTGGAGCATCGCTGCAATGTGGGTTGCATTTCCTATCGTTCTATCGTTATTACAATGGAATGTGTTCTAATGAAATTGGGGAACTTGTTCCTGAAACCTGAACATTTTTACTCAAAAAAAGTGCTTCATTAGGGCACAATCTTTTGTGTTAAAATTGGCCAATAAATCGCACTACGTATTACAGAGAGAATTAATTTTTTGACCGTACTGTTCGTATGTGGAATGAACTAATTGCGGAAGTCTTTACTGTCACTTTCAACGTGGGGAATTTTAAATCGAATGTCCACAGACACTACTCCTTATATCCTCCTCTCCATAACCTATTTTCCTAGTTCTAGCACAATGCATTGCAAGAGTAGGGGCTATCCCCTGAGGGCTGGTCCTACTTAAAAAAAGTATTTGGATCACGTGATCCAAGATATGGTCACGCGATTCAAAATATGTATATTAGAAAAAATTCCTTACATATTAAATTTTTAACATACTTGTAACTCTATTTTAATGAAATCGTACAAATATAACCAAAAATTTTGCATCGTCAAAAACAAATATTTATCGCTACGTTTGGCGAGATATCTCCATATCTGACAACACTGGTAGTGTCTTGATTTCTGATTGGTTTTAAAACTAGAAGCCTTAATAACTGAATGAGAATTCTAAGGTATATTCTTTAACACCAATGTCAACAAAATATGTAAAAAAACAGTAATGTTGTACCCTACATTAATTGGGTTGGTATAAACCTTTTAGGCATGGTGTATGCAACCCAGTATATTACATAGAAGAATTTTGTAGTGGGACTTTGCAAGGAATTTAACTCGGATAATTTACAACTCTAGCGAGCTCAAATAACTTACATGCGATTTTGAATAGTTTGAATCTTTTTTAACCTCTATATAATATTTGGCTTTAGCGAGAAATGTTAAGTTTTCTGTTGCAAGGGAAAATTAGTTACTTCTTCTTCTTTGAAATAATTACAACTTCAGTCAAATGGAGAGTCTGTAAACCAAAACGGTCACGTTCATTTGCTTTTATTTACGATAAAATATAAAATATTCTGTAAGCTCCAGCCATTGTGACGCCTTGAAATTCTAAGATTTTCACTGTCTATTGCTGACTAAAAATACAAAACGGTCAAACGTTAAATCACGTGACCACCAGCAGCACACACAGACACAAGCACACACACTCACACTTACGTAGGAAACTAAAATAAAATTCTCATGATTTATTTTCCATAAAACCCATAATTTGTTTAACCAGACTTAGTTTTCATTTGAAATTTAAGTTGAACACTGCACTGAGTTGAGTCGAGCTTTTGTCAGCCAAGTGACCTTACCACCGTTATGTTGTCCCCTTTGAATTAAATTTTTTACTCATTTTTTTTAATAATAAAATACCAAGAACAAATATTTATGTACGTGTGTATGTATGTACGTCTACAGGTAACATGATTTTTTTTTTATAATTTCCATAGAACTTCAACCGGCATTTTTATTTTGTTTGATTTTTTTCCACTTTGTTTATTTTTCGGTTGTGTTTTTTACACAAACTACGTATTATGGTTTGCTCGTTTATCTGGTAGAACAAAACATTTAAGAACTTTAAGCGGCACGCGTTCTAAACTTGTTTTTTTTTATTTTTGCCGGTTGTATTTTTCCTTGTTCTTTACTCGTATAAGCTGTTGTTAGATGCCATGAATCGTGTTTTATGAGAAAATCTAACAACAATTATGAAGATGGTTGGCAGATATTTGATATAGAAAGGTACTCAAGACATTCAATTTGAATTTAAAGTGGTTGTTAATGTTGTCTTTCAGTAGTTTAAAATGTTACATGTGAAACACATGTTTCTTGTGTTACGATTATTAAACCGATTAGGAAAACATAAAGCTTAGTTGACTTAAAAGCTCATCATCATCAATCATTTCCTGTATCCTTTTATTTTAAAAATTGAATTTCAGCTATAATTATAATCTAATTGCTCCAGAAAAAAATTCACTAAAATTTATAAAAGTGTAAGGTTAAGCTTTTTGTTAAATCTCAGTTCAATCAGAGCAACTATATGCCCACCTCCCATATATCCTTTATTTTGCAAATTTCAGCTTCAGCTCCAATTCTCAAAAGAATGTAGTAAAAATTTTTAATTATTTCTAAAATTAACCGATCAAGCTGTGTGGTAAATTTCATTTCAATTGGTGCAAGAAAATGGCTACCTCCGATATATCCTTAAATTAAAAAATTAGAGATCAGCTACAACTGCGATTGGAATGCAGTGCAGTGCCGGCAACTATTTATAGAATCATAGAGCAATACCTCCTAGAAATTTTTTCTCTATTCGGTGCAAGGATATAAACACCTCCCTAATATCCTTTGTTTTAATATTATAGTATAAACTACAATAATCATTAAGATACTATTAAGACTTTGCAACTAAGCTCTGAGGCAAATTTCATTGCAATCCGTGCAAGGAAACGCTTGCCTGCCATATATCCTTTATTTTTAAAAATTAATTTTCGATGCAATTTATTTTAAAATGCAGCGAAAAGCTGCAACTATTTTGAAATTTAAACAATGAAATTATTTGGTTAATTTTACTTCAATCTGTGCAAAAATATGCCTACCTCCCATATATCCTTTATTTTGAAAATTGAAATTCTACTACAACTAAGATCCGAACGCAGCGAAAATTAGTAATTATTTTTAAATTATACAGCTACATTCTAAAGTTCACATTCGCTTTCAATTAGCTCATGGGTTTGTCCAAATCCCACATATCCTTTTTCTTAAAAAAAAAACTTCGACTAAAGTTAACCTACAACTATTTTTAAAACAGTATAATAAAATCATCTGGTAAATTTTACTTTAATCGATACAAAAATACGACTACCTGCCATATATTCTTTATCTTGAACATTTAATTTTTGCTACAACTAAGGTCAGAAAGCAGCGAAAATTGATAATTATTTATGCAATTATACAGCCACATTCTAAACTTAAGTTTTGGTTTCGATTAGTGCTTGGTTTTGCCAACATCCCATGTATCCTTTTCTGAAATTATTTAATTTCGGCTTAAGTTAACATGCAACTATTTATAAAACGTTACAATAAAATCATCTGATAAATTTTATTTCAATCAGTGCAAAAATACGACTACCTGCCACATATCCTTTATTTTGAACATTTAATTTCTGCTATGATCAGAGTCCAGCGGAGATTTGTAACTATTGCTAAAACTATACGGTTAACCTCTACGAAAATTTGAGTTATTATAAGTGCAAGGACATGTCTATTTCCCATATAAAAATATTATAATTTCAGCTACAAATCTGTCCAGAGTTTAGCAAATAATCTGGGATTATTTTAAAAAATAATGCAGTTAAACTTTCTAATAAATTTTATTTCAATTTGTGCAAAAACATGCCTAGTCAATGAATATAGTAGATATATCTTAACTACCAGATTTCAGCTAAAATTATGACGAGAATGGAGAGAAAATTTTCAAATGATCGTAGAACCTTATAGCTAAGTTCCTTTTACAAATAACGCAAAACCCTGTAACTATTCGTAAGATTATGCAGGGAAACATTTCCGATAAGTTTTGTTTCAAACGGTTTAAAGATACACAATTCTTCCATATGTCCTTTATTCTTAAAATTAATTTATGATTAGATTTATAATGTATATGTTGCGCGGAAACCTTTCAAACTATTTATAGAACTATGCAGCAAAGTTGTGTGCTTTATTTAATTACATTTAATGCAAGGATATACCAGGCTGTTAAGTAGTCTTTATTTGAAATATATAATTTCAGCTGCAATTATAGCACGAATGCAGAAAAATTTGACAAATGATCGTAGAACAATACAGTCCAACTCTCTGTTCAATTAAAATTCAATCAGTGCAAGGACATGCCCATCCTCCATATATCCTTTATTCTGAAAAGTTTATTTTAGCCACATTTCTGCCGCAAATGCAGCAATAGCCTGTAAATATTAGATTATGCAGGAAAACATTTCCGATAAGTTTTATTTATACCCGTCTGCCATATGTCCTTTATTCTTAAAATTAATTTTTGATTAGATTTATAATGTAAGGGGAGCGCTGAATTCTTTCAAGCTATTTATAGAAATAAACGGCACAAGTCTGTGCTATATCTAATTTGAATCAATGCAAGGATATACCAAGCTCTTATGTAGCCTTCATTTGCAATATTTAATTTCAGCTGCAATTATGGTCAGAAGTCACAGAAAATTGGTAATTGATTTTAGAATTGTGCGAGCTTGAATCTCTGGTGAATTTCATATCAACTTATGCAAGGAAACGTCTAGCTCCCATATATCCTTTATTTTAAAAATCAAATTTTACCCATATCTATGATCGAAGTGCAGTAAAAAGCTGGTAAGTATTTCTAAAATATGCCGTTTATTATGCTAGTAAATTTTATTTCAAATCGGTGCAAGGACACAGCTATTTGCCATATATCCTTAATCACAAAAATTAACTTTTATTTACAATAATGATCACTATGCAGGAAAAATCATGTCTGAAATTATTTGTTAACGTTTTCTGGTAAATTTCCTTTCAGTTTACGCAGGAATATACGATTCTCTATAGACTATAACTTTAAGCTTTTTACAAACTTTTTTACCATAAGAACTTTAAAAAAATAATTTTGCCTTTTTATACGAGTATGAGCTGCTTCAATTGAAATAATCAGTTATCAAACATAATGAAATCATACCAAAATAGACAAATTCCCATATATAATTATTCTCACACTTTAAAGTTTTTTTCCAACACATTTGAAGACAATACACCAAAACAAAAAAATAAAAATAAATACGCTTCTCGGAACACAGCAAGACAAAAGTATTTTTCCGGCGAAGGCGTTATGAGAATTTTCAAATTGCAAACGAGCAAAAAAAAATTAAAATTAAAAAACAATTGGAAAATGAGCCAAACAATAACCAGCAACAGGCGCTTAAATAAATAATGGATCTTATAAATTCTTTTGAAAATCATGTAACATTAGAACAAAACAACAAACAAAAAATTATAATTTAACAAAAGCAAAAGAATTGGCCAAAAAGGTGAATGATACAAGTACGAGTGTGACGACTATTTTCAGCAAAAAAATAAAAAATACATTTCAACAAGATATAAAAAATTCAAAAAAAAAGCAATTAATAAGAAAAACTTGTTTTAAGACAGAAAACCAAGAAATGAGTTGAAAAAAAACACAGCAAAGACCAATGAACGATATAAAACGCTAAATTACATGGAAATGCATAATTGTTGCCGGTTTAAGTAAAATTAATCAACAACAAAATATAATTATTAAAAATGTGACAAATGTAGAACAATGTACGAGAGTAATTGCTTTTCTTCGTCTTGTTGATGGTTACGAGTATGAACCGGTCAAGTATGATCCATATCAAACGTGCCACTTTATATTTTTAATATGTACATGCGTTTATTGTATACATAGATGTGTGAAGGAATTAAAAGGTTTATTATTTATTAAGAAATTCATTTTATGATATAAAAGACGGCGTTTATTAAATCATAACTTTTTTGGATATTAAATAACGGTTAATACAAGCAACTGGACTTGAAAACAAAAACATTATATTCTCGAGAATTTTACTAAAAAGCAACGGACACGTGTTTTCTTGTATTGAAGGGGCAAAATGGTTAAATATCAACATAATTTTACAGACAGGACAAACTTTTAAAACATCCGAAAAATTGCACAATTTTCTGGTTTCTTTCAATAACCGGTTAAGCCGCCTTATGTGCATGATGGCATATTAATTTTTTTTAAATAGGATCAATACTTAGAGGATGGCTCCTAAAAATAATGCAACTATTATTATACACTTCATCAAAAATGGTGGAAAATTGTCGATAGTGTCACTATCAAAAGTTTTCTATAGTTTGATAAACTTATCGATATATCGATTCAAGACCATCGAAAGTTAGAAAAAGTATCGATATATTGACGATACTATCGTAATAGTATCGAAGTTATATGGTTCTCGTATAATCCACATATTTATTTACACTGAAAATTCAAAACAAAATATTTTTACACAAATCAGAACAAAATAGAATTTTGTTTGTCAGTTCAATAAATAACAAAACTTAAATATGTAATTCTTTGAAAAAAAAAGTGAGATCAGCGGAAGAAATTTTACCATCATTCAGCTATTTTTGTTTATGAAAAGCAACATATTTAAATTTTTTGATTTTAAGGGTGTGACACTTAATATATCGATAGTGATTAAAAAATATCCATTGTTTTAAGGTATTAATCGATTGCAGAATTAAAACATCAACAGTCACAAAAAAAATTAACTATCGATAGTACCGATAGTGCCATCGATAGTTCTCCACCCCTAGTATATACCATGGCTGTCCAAAAATGTTTTGCAGCTGTATTGGTGAGAGAATATGAAGTAAAAGTGGAACGAAAAAATCGACACAAAGATTTTAATTAAAATTTAATCACAAGAATTTGTTTTGGTTGTAAAAAAGGTAATAGGATATAGTTCATACTGAATTTACTATTTTTCGATTTGGTAATATGAAAAACTTTTAAACACCTTTTGCTGTTTTAAAATTTAACTTTTTAAAAAACAAAATGTATTTCTTGAACATTTTCTGACTTTAACAAGTAAACAACTAGTAAATTCCTTAATAAAAACTCCATGGGTAAACGTCTACCTTACATAACAATATATAAGGTCACTCACTACGCTTGAAATTTATTTTCGTTAATTAAAATATAACTTGTTTTTATTAGTTTCTTCCCCTGCAACAATTTTCCTAATTTTTCCACATCATTATCCCTAATCATATTGATATAAAAAGTCTAATAAAATGCCTCTAAATAACAAATACTGCCAAATACTGTGCCGCTCGTGCTGAATATAATAAACTAAATCAAAAATGTTATAACTGCTATTTACTCAAAGTTAAAAACAACTTTAAGACGAATCCAAGGTCTTTCTACAACTTTGTAAATCTAAAAAGAAAAACAACTTCCTTCCCACCATCTATGAAAATAAATGAATATGAAACTAACAATGATGCTGAAATATGTAATTTATTTGCAGACTTCTTTTCATCTACTTATGCCAACGATCAAATAAATGATTCTGTCGTACAATCATTCTTGGACCATGGAAGTCAGCCCATTATATTTCCATTATTTGATAGATGCTCAATTCTTGAAAGCTTAAAAAAGCTGAAGTTTTCGTATAAAAGTGGACCTGATAATGTACCTAGTTGTCTTCTTATTAAATGTGCTGATGCTTTTGTGCTCCCTCTTACTTTATTATTCAATTTGTCGTTAAAGTTTGGTATATTTCCAGATCTATGGAAGGATTCCTGTATTATCCCGTTGTTTAAATCTGGTAGCAAAGCTGACATCAAAAATTACAGGGGAATCGCTAAATTGAGTATCATACCAAAACTCTTTGAAAAACTAATTACTGATTATTTGTGTCATCACGTATCATCTTTACTATCGCCTAACCAACATGGTTTTCGTAAAGGCTGTTCAACTGTAACTAATCTCTTACAATTCACAACTTTGGTCAATCGTGGTTTTTGCAATAAACAACAAACTGATGTTATTTATACAGATTTCAGTAAGGCATTTGATAAGGTCAACCATAAACTTCTTTTGAAGAAGCTACACTCCATGGGTTTTTCGAAAAACTCCTTAAATTGGATCAGTTCATACTTAACTAACAGGAAACAAAATGTCATATTTAAAAATATTACATCTAAATCTATTCCCGTTACATCTGGTGTTCCACAAGGAAGTCATCTTGGACCACTTCTGTTTTCTTTATTTATCAATGATTTACCTATTGTAATCAAGAATTCGTTCATATTAATGTACGCTGATGATGTAAAAATATTCCTTAGCTACAATGACTACAAAGATCATTTGTTACTACAAGAAGATTTAAATTCCTTGCATTCCTGGTGTGATATGAACTTTATGCAATTAAATTTTAAAAAATGTAAGCATATGTGTTTCTACCGAAAGAACCATTTGGCCGTTAAATACTTCTTAGGCAGCTATGAGCTGGAAACTGTTTGTGCTTTTACTGATCTTGGAATATTACTGGATCCCAAACTTAATTTTATTCAACATATTACATTAATTATAAATAAAGCAAGATGTCTACTCGGCTTCATCAAACGTTGGGCTAAGGAATTTGAAGACCCCTATATTACTAAGCAACTCTTTACATCTCTTGTTCGTCCTGTCCTGGAATATGGCTCAATAATTTGGGACCCAACATATAAAATATATGTTAATGCAATTGAATCGGTACAAAAACAATTTTTAATTTTTTGCTTTCGCGGATTGCAATGGAATCCCCTACATCTTCCTTCGTATCAAGCTAGGCTTGCGCTTATTAAACTACCATCCTTAAGTAGTCGAAGAACTATGCTAAATGTTATGTGTATTTTAAATGTAATTAATGGTAATACTGGCTGCAATTTTTTAATTGAAAACATTTCTTTCTGCGTTCCGCAGCGACCTACACGACATTACTCACCACTTTCTATTAAAGCGTTTAGAACCAATTATTCTAATTCTGATCCCTTTATAAGAAGTTGTAGAGATTTTAATAAACTTTATTTTTATGTTGATTTCTCTTTGAAAGATCATCTAATCAAAAGTAATATTCTAATCGCATTGAATAATTAATAACTTTTGAAAAATTGTATATACGTACATGTATAAATAGTCTGTAAGAATTGTAAATTCATAGACTTAGTAAGTAAATAAATAAATAAATAAAAAGTATAGGTTTGATAACATAAAAGACATTGGGCATTATCAAAGGCATTGTACATCGAAAAGTATTTTCTTAATTCTATCATTTATATTGTCCACTGTATTTGAAAAAATTATCAATACATGCGTTACGCATGTTCACTCGTTGCTGTCTGAAAATACGTACTCTGCTGCTAACGCAACACTTGCCGCTCTTATTTAGGTATGAGGGTAAACAATTGTTTGATGAAATGGACAGCCATGGTATGTATATACTAGTGTCCTGCACAAGACCATTTATAAGACTTTTCAAGACATGAGAGATTTTTCAAATGCTTTGCTACAGCAAAATATTCTAAAATAAGCGCGAAAAACCACTGCTTGCCAAACAACCAACTAAAACAAATGTCTTGCCAACAGTTTTTTTTATCTAAAGTTCGTATAGAATTGCATACCTAGTTTCCGTACGGAACCCTTAGTGTGAGAGTCAGAGTCGCACTTTACAGAATTTATTTTTGTTAAATAAACACATTTTATAATTTAGTAAGAATTCAATTGGTGTTAAAACAATTTCAGAGTTGGAAAATGTATTTTTTTTGCATATTTTCTCTATAAATTAAACATATGTATTTTAATCAATCAATTATTTTATACTTTTGGTATAACAAAACACAATAACCTAAAAGAATGATTCCAGGATTGGAAAATTTTAAATTTTTTATATAAAAGTAACTAGATACAATTATTTTTTTCTTTTTCCTTATAAATTAAATATCTTTTATCTTTTAGAAGGAAAGAGTTTGGTACAAAAATTTCAAATATATAAAACAGCTCCAGAGCTAGAAAATTTTAATATAAAACTATTTTTTTGATTTGTTAATTAAACATATTTTATAATCAGAAATATATCATAGTCAGGCTCAAGTTCAGTAACTTCAATTCTTATTGAAAGAAAATTTTTATTAATTAATGTGAGTTTCTAAGGAAGAGAAGAAAAATTAAACTTAGACTTTAAGCTGGGGGAAATACTTTTCTGTGCAGCCACGCACTTCATCAGCACCCTAGTCTATATACTTGGGTAGAGATTCTTATTAACATCAGCTATTTAACTTAAATGTACAATGAAACGGAATATGAGAAACGATTGTTGTGTATACAATTGATTTACCTTTGGTAAACACATTTATAAGTATCACTATTAATTTTCTGTTTTTTCCAATTTTTCATTTTTCTATTTAGGTTAGCACGAAATTATTTTACTCTACCTCAGTATGTCTAACTATTCTTACTTATCTTTTTACGATCATCACATTAATTATTTTTTACTTATTCGATGTACCATCGGTACATGCATGTAAGTATTTTTGTAGTGGTCTATGTTACTTGTTGTTGTGATACTTATAAATGTGTTTACCAAAGGTAAATCAATTGTATACACAACAATCGTTTCTCATATTCCGTTTCATTGTACATTTAAGTTAAATAGCTGATGTTAATAAGAATCTCTACCCAAGTATATAGACTAGGGTGCTGATGAAGTGCGTGGCTGCACAGAAAAGTATCGGTATTTCCCCCAGCTTAAAGTCTAAGTTTAATTTTTCTTCTCTTCTTTAGAAACTCACATTAATTAATAAAAATTTTCATTCAATAAGAATTGAAATTACTGAACTTGAGCCTAACTATGAATTATTTCTGATTAAAATTCACTACATATTTTATAACGAAATAAATAAGTATTAAAATCAGAAATATCAAAAATAAGATTCCAGAGTTGGAAAATTTAATTTTTTTAGATAAAAATTCTGCTTTGAGCACAATTATGTTTCAAATCGATGTTCATACAGCGACAGTTTGCAACGAATTTTTATTAATTTTTATTGAATTGAGAAAACATAAATTATATCGCTGCATAACTAAATTAATTAATTAAAGAACACATTCCATTTTCCTGAAACTGTTCCTTTCTGCTGAACAAAACCGAAAATTTCTTTGGGAATAAATAGTTTAAATAATATCGCGATATACACGAACGTGCATTATTAACAGTAGCAATTGCATTGAAACACTTTACTAATTTTTTTGAGTTATAACGTTGCTTAGTTATATCGTTAGCTGTAACGCAAAATCACTTATCTACAATTTTCTTAAATTTTATAGGTGAGAGAAATAACTTATGCCCTAATTCTGTTCGACGATTGTGCCGTCTTGTCTATAGACGAAACAAAAGCAGCAGTTCTGATTCTTTAAAACAATTATTATTTATTGTCTATGCTAGAAGGTTCATGTATTTGCTTTATGATTTTGTTCCAAACATTATTTCCAGGACATAATTTTTCATATATTTTTCAAACTATTGTGTAATACTTTAATTTAATTTTTTATGTTTTTTATTATTCATCATCAAAGACAACAACCATTTTTGAAGAAAATAATTTAGCGAATTCAAACACAAGAACTCAAAGGTATTTTCAAACAAAAACGTCTTAAATCTTCTTACTGAATTAGGGCATTATTTTAAATTATTCAAGTGACTCAAGTAAAGTTTCTTTATTTTCATTTTTTAATTCGGCTGATTATTATGATAAGGGTTTGAAAATTTGTAGGGACTTTCTTTCGATGGAATAGCCAATTTAAAATGCGATTTTGAATGTTTTTTTTTGTTAGCCAACAACATTTTCCATAATTAAAATCTATATTTATTGAAATTTATTTATTAAATAGAACTTTCTGTTTATTATAAAATAAAAGTTCGAATGTAATTTAACAATTTTTTCAAAAGCTTCGAGCATAAATTAATATTTTTATTCATGTTTCTTATTTAATGTTTTATTTTTTGCAGTAGCAAAATTTAAATAAAAATTTCCTGCAAGTCTAGCTCAGCCAAGCGCAACGCTAGAGTTCTATAACCTCTGCTTGAAAGCGAGAGTATTATTATTTTTTGCCTTTGTTGTTGCTGTTGTTCTTTAGGTTTTTTTTTTGCAACTTGTAGATGAACATGTTGTACTACAAGACACATATTTGCACGTAAAGCGGTTATTTTTTTGTTGCTGTTTTTCTTCTCTCTGCTGCTTTTCTTAAGTTTTGTATCAAATTGACAGACCAACAACAACAACAGCAACTAGATAAAAAATAGACACATGTATGTATGTATGTACATATGTATATATAAGCCAAAAATCAAGAAAACACCATCACTACAACTTGTGTTAAGCTCAGTACTGAAAAAGAAGGAGAAGGAGGAGGGTGCAGGAAGTTAAAAATTATAAACACATGTAAACAGCCAACGAACTGGTCGAAATCGCAGAAAAAGGCAAAGAAGAAGAAGAAGACGTTACTAACAAACTTTGGAGGTATAGAATGGCGCAAAGAGATGGATGTTTGAAACAGCAAGAAACTGCATATTCATATCTGTATGGCATGTTGGCTTAACTTAACTGGCGAATGCACCACTAACAGTAACAGCGTTTATTTGTTGTTTCTTAAAGTTGTTGTTGTTGTACGGAATTCTGCTGGCAAAGAAGCAGATACACAAATAAGTATATGAAGGGAAAACAAGCTCAAATTGCTTACGATACGTTTTTTTCAGCTTATACTTTGATTTCAGTTTCTATTTCCATGCAGTTTGAATACTTCATACATATTATTTAAGTCTAAAATCAGAGACGTAGTACATAATATTTAAAAGCAGTTGGAAAGGCAAAGAAATTCCTGTGCCAAGCATTAAAAGAAAGAAAATTAAAACTAAAAAAATTTTTTCTCACCAGGAGTTAATATGAGCAAATGTTGAAGTAGACTATTTTTATATTTGATTTGCATATTTACCCCTTCGTTAGATACGTTTCTGATAACTATTCTCTCAATTTGTCGCTTGTGTATTTTGCCTGCTTGTTAAACCAGCAGTCAGATGTTTCGTCGCTTTTTTTGTTGTAGATGGATGAATAGATTTGCTTCTTGGCTGGCGTCGTCTATATACATTTTTTTTGTTAGCTACATGCTTCGTATCACAAGCTTGGCTTGAACTTTTTTCTTGTGTAGGATGGATGGTCGGTAGATCATCATGCACATACCAAAGTAAAAATTAGTAAAAAAAAAAGAAATGGTCTAGTCTGAATATGGAACACGCTATAAAAACGCTACATTACAAAATTTAATAAGGCTTAAAGAATTGTTTTCATAAGTTCTATGAATTTCGACATTAAACCAATGGAAAAATTCATTAAAATTTAACCAACGTCACGCTTCGCTGGATTAATGAAACTAGTTTCATTAAAATTATTTTAATGAAAACTACTTCAAATGTATTAAACAGTGTCATCAATTCAATTAAAGAACTTCATCGAAAAATCAAAATAATTTCATTAAAACGACGAAATATTTTCATTAAAACCACGAAATAGTTTCATTAAAACAACTAGATATTTTTCAACGAAATAATTTCATTAAAATAACGAAATAATTTCATTAAAACAATGAAATAACTTCACAAAAACAGTGAAATAACTTTATTATAGCAACGAAATGACTTAATTGAAACTGTATGTGTAAATAAGCATACAAAGAGTAAAAAACAATCATACATAATTAAATTTGATGCAAGCTTTTGGTTGACAACTGTTGAGATACATTTATTTTATCAGACTTTCATGACTACAATGAAATTTTCATGGTGACAACGAATACATTGCATATTTTTATATTATTATTTTTTTTTTGGTTTTAAAGAATTTAATCTTTAACTTAATTATTTCAAGCAACATTTGTAAATGTTTCTTAAATATAAAGGGGTTTCTTAATAATTAAAAAATATTGTTGTCATAAATCCAATGATATATTGTTACGAAACTAGAATACCAATGAAGCAATTCCAATGAAATTCTCTCACAATATTCGTAAAATTTTCATTACATTTGTGAAATTATCATTAGATTTGTGAAAAAAATCTAATGAAATTGTTTCGTTGGATTTATGAAGCAAAATTCTTTATTTTTATTTATTTATTTATTTAATTTCTGTACTTTCATTTTAAAACAGTTTAGTTAAACGATTATGTATCTGCATATACTGAAAATAAGGCCAGAATTGCAAGTTTCGATTAATTCAAATGATCAGTATCTGACATAATTGACTTCTAGATGAGCTGAAAATTGATGTTTAATTTCCACAATATAAGCAAGCGACTTGTCTAGAAAAATTGTATAGGAATCACACAAAAGTTTAGAGTGTTTTTCATACATATATGTATATTTTTTACAGAAGTGTCTTGCTTGCATTTTGGAAGAAACATATAATTCACCATTGCACTATGGGTCAAATCACCACTTTTTCTGTGCGAAATTAAAATCGCCTACCAAATCATGGTATTCAAACCAAATTCTGAAAAAATTTCTTCAAAATTTAATTTAACCCATTATGGACCAAAAATTAACCCTTTAATAACAACAGCACATATATACATTCATAAATCTTAATTTTAACAAGACATTAGCTAATTGTTTAAATGTAGTTCATTTGGTAAATTTAAATAAAAAAAATCCTCTTCATTTTCATTAATTTCATAAACAGTTCATTTGTTTTCAAAAAAATTTTACCTACTAAAAGGAGGCATTATTACTGGCAAAAAGCATAAAATCGCACTTTAAAATAAATTGCAAATAACTCATTGGTTATTACTTAATTTATACTCTAAATTTGAAAGGGGTCAAATGGTATCAAAACTTTTTGGGGGCCTAAATAAAGTCAATGCTTATGATAAATTATACCGTTTAAGCTATAGCTCATTATACTGAATTATTTTAACGCATAGCGATATAAATATAAAATACTTTTTATTAAAAACATCATTACTTATTTGACGCTTTATTTTCTATTTCAAAGCAGTCAGTTAAGACCAACGAAATTCGAGAAAAACGCACATAAAGTTGACCGAGTTTTACTGAACTCACAAGCTTATTTTTAGAAGAAGTTAAATCAATTGAGTTTGATGCAGAAATATGCGACAGTGCTCAATATTTTCAGAAAATGAAAACAAAGTATCTTTATTTTAAAATGTTGACAATTGAAAACAATGACAAAAAAAGTAGAAGGTCACATTTGTTTTTATTAATTTTGCAGAGAAAAAGTGATCATTTCAGCGAATGTGGATTGGCAGGCAGTTAAAGCTCATTGTAAGCCATGCACAGTGGGGCTGATTCATAAAAAAAACGATTGAACTAAATGTGATTCAAGCAAGAGGAATTAAGAGCTTGACTAATACGAGTATTACTTAATAAATAGTTTATATGTTTTAAGAAAAAGTTGACAGTCAGTTTTTTAATCACGACTCATTTGCAATTTTAATGGAAAATAATTTATAAAAATAAGTATTCGTTACAGAGCAAATCTTTGGACGAATCGAACAGGCGACTCTAAAATACTACATTTCAACCAGAGATGGGCGCGTGTCAAATTTTTCCACTCTCTGATGTTCATATCAGGGAGTTATAGATTGTAATTTGTGATGGAAGAAAATGCTTTCGAACTTTTATATTAATAATAAGCAAATTCTAAAGAATTTTCCTTTCACTTCTTATTACAGAGTAGATCTTTAGATCTAGATCTTTTACTTATGTGTGTAGGAGAACCACTTTTGCTGCAGCTTTTCGAAACAGTCATACATACATTAAATTAATTTAATAATACTTGCTCTGTGTAATTTATGCCTTTGGACTTTAAGCTCTGGTGCCAACATCAATTTGCTTAAAAAGTGTACAAACTTCACAGATTAACTTAAAAACTAACTGTAGGGTATTCGCACAGAACTAAGCTTAATCTTTCGATTCAAACTGAATGACTGACTGACTGACTTCTTTAGCGCACTCATTCAATTCACTTTTGCTGCATTTTTTCGTTAACATATCTTATGTTGTTGTATTTGTTGTTGTGCAGTAGTTCTGCTGCTCTGATCATTCGTTGGCTTTTGTTTGTTTATAATTTTTATTTTTATTTTATTTATTTCTGCACAAAAAAATTGCAGCTCGGTCGTTCGTTGCCGTTTGGAAAACTGGGTCAATTGTTTATTATTTGTACTCGTACTTTTGTGGATCTATGGTGTTCTTTTTTTTATACGTTGTTGTAGTTGAATGACTACTTCTATTACAACTGCTGCAAACAACGCTGAGTTTACTACCACTTTTGCTACCACAGCTTAAAGTTTGTATATACATTTTATTGTTGTTGTTGTTGTTGTTGCCGAGTTTTGCCTGTTTCTATTTGTAAGCCGAGTTAAAAGTAGTTTTTTGTTACTTTGCTGATATGTTTTTTTTTCTTAATTTATTTTTTTGCAGTATTTAATTACAATTTTTATTGCTTTTAGTTTTTCTTTTATGGTAATTTTTGGTTTCGATTATTCTGCTGCTGGTTGCTTTTGTTGGTGTTTTTTTTATTATTAAGACATGTTTGTTTGTTCGTTGCTGTGTAATAAGAGTCTGAAAAAACGTCAATTTTAAAATCGTTTCAATCATGCTAAATTCTAGCTGTCAGTTTGTTTGTGATATTTTTTGTTTGTTTTGTTTGCTTGCCTTTTATTCGTGTTACTGAGAAAAACGTTCATTCTATTTCCGGTCTTTTAGATTAGGTCAGTGGCCGCTAACTTGTTTAAGAAAAATGTTAAAGGGATTTTATTAGACAAATGACAAAGAATTTAACGCAGCAAAGAAGTTTATTATTTTTGCTGTATTTCTTAAAGTAAAGTGTTCTCTTAGAGATTTTATTTGCTATTATGACAAAAAAGTATTATATGAATATTTAAATTATATTCAATTGAACTATGAGTTGCTTGTGTTAATTTTGTTCAATCTATGCACATCAAATAATAATATCATCCGAACTAATTAATTCAAATAATTTAGTGAAAGTTAATAGAAAATTTTGAGGAAACAACTTCATTCAATAGTTTCTGTCTGAATAATTTTATTCGAATTATTTGATTGCAAAAAAATTAACGAAACTAATTTAATCAAATAATTTTTCATTTGAATTAAGCTATTCGAATAAAACTATTTAAAAAATTTATTTTTTACTATATTCATATGTTATTCGATTAAAATTTTTCGAAAAATAAAAAAAAAATCATTCATAAATTTGGTCATATAATTTCAATACTAATTCTTTTATTGGAATAATTTTATTCAATCAATTTTATTTTAATAATTTTATTCATTCATAAATTTAGTCACATAATTTCAATACTAATTCTTTTATTGGAATAATTTTCTTCAATCAATTTTATTTTAATAATTTTGTTAAATTTGATGTGTTGAAAGAAAAACTCAGAACAGAAGCAGTCTATTAAACAGCAAACCTTTTCATTGGTCCTGTACGTATGCAGTTTGAATCAAAATTTAAATTTCCCCAATTAATGAAATTGATAAAGTTAACTATTATGCAGTAGTACTAAAAATTTAATAAAAATATTTGTCACAAAGCCATTTTTTCGCTAAATTTTCTATCAATAAATAAGCATAAAAATTAGTTAATTTTTAATTATTATTGTTTGAACTTCATTTGTTTCTACACAGAAAAAAGGAAAAACAAGATTCAATTAAAAAAAACAATGATTCAGTTAAAAAATTAATTAGTTTTCAACCAATCACGGAAAATGTAGTATTAACTCATCCATTTTAATTGAAAATTTTTTTGAGATTTTCAATTAAAAAAATATTATATTAACTAGAAATTTAATTGATAGTTTTTGAATTGAAATTTAATTGAAATATTTTTAAATATTTAATTAAAAAATTAATTGAAATATTTTTAAAATTTATTTAAAAACCTACTTAAATTTTTTTAAAGATTCTATTAAAATAGTAATTGAAGTATAGAAAAAATCAAATAGTATAAAAAAATTTATAAAAAATTATGTTATGTAAATATGTATGTATGTATGTATAAAAAATTTAAGTATTTGTGTATTGTACCAAAAACCTAACTGGCTTTTGAATTTCGAATAGTGCATAAAAGTAATGGCCATATTCGTTGCTTGAGAGTCTTGCGTAAAGATAACTGCAGAATATCGTAGCCTTACTTTGAATTGTGTGTGAATTTTGTGATTGGATTTTAAAGAAAGGCTGCAATATTTTCCATATACTAGATATACATACATACATACATAATTACGCAAGACCATTTGCATCGAACCCCATATATCGCCAATAAACTGAGATTACCATTCACATTTGGTCTATATTATAGACTCTATGGACTCTATAAGCTTGTGTTTCTTATTATGATCTGATTGTTAAGTCGTCGTCCATACAGTGAAACATTTGCTGCAAAACATTTTTGTTTTCTCTTTTGAAACTGCATTCGTGTTCACATTGTGAAGTTTTTGTTTTGCAGGTTAATACATTTTCTCATATATTTTTCATAAGAATGAGGCGAGAATGACGTACTTAACAAGAACTTCGTGTACATGAAGCAAAGTACCCTTTTCCATTCCTCTTTCCCCTCTCGTCAACAAACTCAAATGTTTTGCAGCAAATGTTTCACTGTATGGACGACGACTTTGAAATAAGGGAACAAAATGAATTTCTGCTTTTTTTAATATTTTATTTTTATTCCACGCATGTCAAAATTACTATGAATCAAAAAAAAATATATAAGCTGAGTAGTTTTTTAGTTTTTAGTTCAAAACCAATTAAAAGATTAATTGGGTAATATAATTGAAAATATTTTTTCAAAACAGTATTGCATACTATAAAAAACAGCTCGATTTTTACACATAAAAAGAAAAATTATAATATTTACATACAATAATTGTTAACCATATCATACTATTCTGAGTTAAACTCTGTTGATAACACTCTTTTGATAGAGCAGTAAATTCAATTAAAATAAACATATATTCAATTAAAATATTAATAAAAAATATTATTTTTTCTAAGCAATAAATTAATTGAAACAAATTCAAGAATAATTTTTTCTGTGTATATTTATGATTTGAACGGGCTAAAGTTCTTATCGCTTTTTAAGCCAAATTACATGTGATAATTATTAATGAACAAATAACACTAAAGTTAGTTGGAAATATTCTGACTAGCACATAGTTGAACGGAACAACTGGTCCACTGTGTGTGGTATCAGTTGATGTATATTTCGGCTTTATATACGTATGTTTTTCATGCAAATGGAATATGTGAATTGTTTTGATTCATCGTATTCCAATTTGCTGAAAGCTTTTTGTAATGAAAGCTCAAATTTACCATCTCTAATTTACAACAGTCTTGCCATTGTCGGTTATCCTTTTACTAATTATGCAAATGTTAATTAATTTGCTAATTTTTTTGTTCTACTTAAGACAGAACTTTTTTGGCTTGTTACTATTAAGTATATTTATTTAATTTTTGCCACAGGCCCCTGGCTATTAATTTTAGTTAATTTTGAATCAAAGCAATTCTCATATTTTATTTGCATAAAAGCATAAATATTGTTAAAACAAACATTGCAGGGCAGTATGCATTTAGGGACCCCTAGTTTGGCCCATTTAAATACATTCATTTATACAGTTGTCATCTGATCCATATCAATCAAAAAAAACGAAGCCCATTTGAAGTATTTGAATTAGAATTTTCCACCAGTGGTATCACAACATCTAAGCAAGCGTTTATTTATTACTTCCCTATGTTGAAAAAAAAATTTCCCTTAATAATTTTGTAAATTACCTCATGTCCGAATTGAAGACAGTCTGGCAAATTAATTCCATATTGCTGGAATTTAATGTAAAAAACATTTTTTTTTATTAATACAATATAGTTATTATTCCATTTTTAAGTTAATATTGTTTCTGCGATTTAAATGAACAAACAACTTTTCGAGTTGAATTAACTTATAGTGACAGCCTTATTTATATAAACTATGAAGGCTTTTTAAAGGAGTTTTAAGAGAAATTTTCATAAAAAATTTTTCTTAAAAAGCCTTAATGTAAATGTTTAAGAACTTATTTATAAAAATTATTAAGGCTTTGTAAAGGCTTACTGCCGTTTACGTAGAAAATATTTTTGGTTTATTACAGGTTTATTTGACAAATTTCCCATAGAGATATGTCAAATAAGCTCTTAATAAATCTAAAATATTATTTATGAATGCGGCAGTTAATAAGAAAAATTTTATGTGTAAATCTGTTTTATAAACTTTTTATAAACCTTTAATAGTTTTTATAAATTACACTGTTATTGAGTAGATAGCATACACTTATGTTGCAAAGAAATATTTTTAGAGCTATGCTCCTTATGCCACGACACAGGAGCTACATACATTATTACATATATAAATTTATTTTTGTTTTAATTTCTTTGTACTTAAAACCAGAGTGCGAAAATAAACGAAACGATAGGTTTGATTTTATTTTGTTTCGTTCTTTGAAGTGAGTCATTGAAAACAAAACAAAAACAATGAGAACGATTGCTCAATTTATTTTTGTATTGTTTCAACACATAAGCTCAAACAATACATTAACTTAACCGTACGCAGCTAGAAAAAGAAAATAATGGGGAAAATTGGAAATGTGTTTTTTTACATTGTTATTCAACACATGTAATTTGTTTAATATAGATAAGCAGCATAGCTCTAACAGGGTGTCCTAAGACACATCTCTTCTTCTAACTTATTTTTATTAATATTTTTATTTTAATCAAAACTAATTTAATTTTTATAGAATATATAGAATGACGTTTCATTTAAAATGAGAAATTTTTTTTAAACTTAAAGTTTACTATTTTTTCTTAATGACATTTGGCGAAAAAAATCAATTTCTTACTATTTTCCTATTAGTTTACCTTTTATGAATTATGTCAATGAAGTCATTTAAAAGTAAAGATAATTTTTCTCCAGCAAATAAATATTTTATGTAATCAAAAAGACTTTGAAAATATTACTACACCATAATTATTGTTTGCGTTCTACGAAAGATTTAACTGAAAATGTATATCCTAAGATTAATAATTCTGCAAAAATTTAAATTTTTAAGGTCACACCCGTCACATCCTTCCAATGGCCAGTCTCAGCGAAAATCATATTCTTTCAGTGGATATTAATTATTAATTTTTTTTAGATTAACATCTTTGAGAACCGTACCCTTATTTTAAATTATAAATTTTATATTTTTGAATTATAAAAAAAAAATGTTAGCATCATGGTCACACCCGCCATAATGTAATGACGCAGTTACTAAAATCTATAATGTATAGTCAAGTGACTCAAAATATATCTCTTTTATACTTTATTATATTGAAAACGGCACCAAAGTGATATTTATATGAAAACAAAATTTTAAAAAATTTTAATATCTCATCTTTGACTTTCATAAAAAATCCTGCACCGAAAAAAGCAAGCAAGTTCAGACTTTCATAATTTTTAAGCCTCGTTGTGGCGGAAGTAGTAAATACACATCGTGCCATAACCGCCGAAGAAGCTTAAGTGAAATTTTTTCGAACTTTTTTTTTGTCAATTATCGATTATTTACGATCGCAGGTAATCAATTTTCGTCAAAACAGTTAGAAAATTATATATGTAGCTTAAGCATTTTTTGCGGTTATGGCACGATATGCTCTCAGACAATAGTTGAGTTTAGTTCCTGAAGGGGCTACAGAATACAATTATCTAGAAACTAATTAATATGAAAAAGTTCAATATTAATATATATGAAATTTCTTCTAGGAATGGAAGGCAATAAAAAACTAATCCCTTGGGTAGACGGATACTAAAAAGTTGTTTGAATCAGTATAGATTAAACTAAAATTGCTTGAGCGGTTTTAGGTGGGCAATGGCTAAGTGCTCCTAAAAGTGTGCTGCCATACAATGATTATTTTAACAATTTTTATCTATACCAGAGTTGCATGTAACTGAACCGCCAAAATTGTATTTAACACAATTTTTTTCAAATGTTTCACAATAGTAGGTTTAAACAATTTCATTGGTTAATAAAATTGTAATCATCAAAATCGATTAGATTTATCTATAAAATTTCTTACAATACAATCACAAATTTTGAGTAAGATCGTAAAGCGTTATCAAATCGGCGTGAGCTATGTATGAGTTTATTAGTGTAATCATACGAACAAGAAGTACAGAGAAACTTAACAGCTGCATAGAAATACACTCAACCGCATTTTAAAGCATATCTTCAGGAGCAATGTTAATTTTAAAAGAAATTGCTTGTGAAGTGTAATAGTGTTGCCAGTGGGGATACTTTTGTTGAACAGTTGAAAAATATAAAATAAATATAAGATTTTAACTAAAAGAGCGTTTTAAATGTCAAATAGTTGTTTAAAGGATATATAGCAGTCTTTATAAAGAATTTATAATATTATATTATAAGATATATTCATTACGTACTGTTGCCTTACACTGAAGCTGGTGCACGACAATTGGGTGAAAATCTCCACCTCATGCCAATTATTATGGGTGGAGATCTTAATACAAATTTTGCAAACCCACAGTCGCAAGCTTTATCAAAATTTTTATTTGACGATTTTTACTTCCATATGAGCAATTCTCCACAAACAGCCACAACTAATAATTGCACTACTATAGATGCAGTTTTCCATAGATTTTTAAATACAGTAGATATATTATATATCTTATTTTATTTTTTTTACATATCTTCCCTGTGATCGGACTCACATTGTTTTTTAGCATGTCACACAGTTGCAGACAGCAAAGAAATTTTTGGGAATAGAAAATTGTTTTTTTTTATTTGATTTTGATTTACATTTTCTTAAAAGAAGTTATATTCACTTTACAAATTTTCTCACCCTTCAGCATAATTGTAATTAGAATGCAGAAAAATATATAAATTAACTGCAAACAGAAATGCTGCTGCTGTGGCAGTATTGCACAGTATAAACCTGATGTGTTTGTTTTGTTGTTGGTTTGTCATTCAAATATGTATGTTACTTTATTTTATTTTTATTTACTTCTTTAAGTTTTCATTAATTTCATTTTCATTTCATTTCTTAAGCCTGAGATTGATGCCACAAATTGGTTCACATGTTATCTGACGTAATAGTGAATGACATGAGTTTCGCGTTTGGAATTGAGTTCATCATCTTTTGGTGTTGCTTACAATTTTGCAGAAATAGAAGAAGTCTTTTTCAAATGACTATTCACAGCAATAACAACAACAACAACAACCACTACAATCATTAAAGTTAGCTAGCATTTGCAAGAGTAACAAAAAAACAAAAAATAACTCCACAAAAACCAACAAATAATGGTAACACAACAAAATCTGTATAATTTTTTTTTTACTAAATCCAACTTAAGTCAGCACTTCTTTCCATTTCATGCACTCTAAGAAGATCATCGTCTTAGTATTTTTTGTTTTTTTTTGAGTTCGTATTGACTCTTTTTTTTGCCACAAAATCTGTAAGCAAATGCCTGAATCATTTGCTAGCAACTTGTTTCAGTTGTATACAACTTCTATAATGTGGATGCAACATTTGTGCATACATACAACAAATACGCATCAGAGTTTTAAAAGAATTTTCAGCTAACAACCAGTTAACCCTTGAACAATAAGGAACGTAAATTTTGTGGAAAATATGAACAACAAGTTTACCCTTTGAGAAGTCGCTTTTTTTCGCTTTTGTTTGACAAATTGATTCAGCGCCGGCTGAATTGGTTAGCGCGTTGACTACAAAACCGAACTTCCCTAGTCGCCGACATTCCTTAAAATAACAACACCACTAATTTTTGCTGACAAATATTAATTAGTGTACAGTTGCATCTGTTGTTGTAGGAAAGTTCAAGTGATGAAGGCATAGACCAGCGTTTGAAAGTGCTTTCATTTTTTATTTCATTTGCTTTGACTGTGCTGTGACTACTAAAAGTTTCGAAGCCGACAGCAAAGCAAAAGCATTAAACAAAAAACGAATGAAAGACCGCTGACTGTGCTGTTAAACGACGAAAAAATTTAACTGAACTGTTTGTTGCTGTGCTGTGAAGATCTTCGCAGTTAAAGTCAAAGCAACAGCAAAAGCACAAAAAAATTCGACTGTTGGATTTGCTGTCGCCTTGATTTAGCTAGGCTAGACTTCTTAAACAAATAAGTACAATAACAAACAAATGATGATTCATAGCCTGGGCAGTTGTAGCCAGTGTTACCATTTGTCAAGTTTTCTTTTCTTTTGAATTTTTTTTGAGATGCCAAAAAAGTTTTTGAAAATATAAAGTTTTGTATGGTTTTTTTTATAAATATGTACATAATTTAACTCTAGCAATATGTTTTTTTTTAAGAACAAACACAACCCGTAAAGCGATTAGCTTGTCTGCAGAAAACAGCCAGAGTCTATGGTGGGAATCGAACCCACGACCTCTGGACTGAGAGGATAGCATCGCTACCACTCAGCCACAGGGGCACTCTTTGAATGAAAATATTAAGTGATGGTTGTTTGCAATAAAACGATCTTATATTTTCTCACTCCCTTATTACTGCAACAATATATAATTGTCCTTACTCCCTCTTGTATACGACTATGCCGTTTAAATGGCTTTTAATTTTAATAAAAGAATGTGTGAGATTTTTTAAAGATCTATAAATCTAGATATGAATTTTATTTTAGGTTTTTTTATTATATTTTATATTTTTGATTTTAATCGTTCTTATTATATTTTTAAATAAAATGAGTTCGAAATACCTTTTTCTGTATTTTTTTAAATGTTAATAATTTTGTAGAAAAAAAGTTTTTTTGGATATAAAAAGTTCTTAAAAAAATATATATGGTAACGCTGGTTGTAGCATAAGAAAGACGACGTACTTTTGAAACTATGCTTTGACTGAACTGTTTGAAATTTCAAAGTTAAATCAACTGAATAGTCATCAGTGACGCTGAGATGTGACTTAAACGCAGACATGTGCGCAGTACAGCACAGCAACAGAAGTTTAAAAAATAAATAAACTTTCCGCAGCACAGCAAAAGCAGATTTTTTAGTGCTGTTGCTGTTTTGATGGCGGTTTTTCAAACACTGGCATAGACACTGGTCACTGAACTACAGCGGCTTAAGCGGATACAAATCCTAATTAGAGTTGTGCTTATCTGCTCATTTGAGTGACCGCTCTTTTCACCTCAGCTCACTTTACTGAAGTATTTCATTCAGTTGGCTCAGTAGCTCAGTTCATTTGTAGTGAAACATTTTGTCGAGCATAAAAAAAGAGCGAAAACCGAAGCATAAAAAGTGACAGATTTATACAGTGTGCCTGGTCATACATTACAAAACAAGGCAGATGAGGTATAAAAAATAAATAAAACTAAAATAGTTTAATGAGCGGAATTTTGTTTATAAATATATCTATATAGATTAGGGTTGTTATCCGCCCTCTTTTTCCCGGACACTGTCCTCTTTTTGGGATCTCTGTGCTCGAAAAAAATTAGCGTCCTGTAAAGTACTACTTTTTAAGGAAATTTTTTCGCTTTTACATTGCTTGACAAATAGTATTTTTTAAAAGCCAAGCTAAAAATAAAAATTATTTGTATTGGATATCCAGTTTATGTTATAAATAACACTGCCGATCAGGCAGAGACATAAAATTATTAGGATGCATTTAAAATATCGATGGAGTTGCATAAAGAAGGACAAAATAATATAAAACACAACATTACGCTAGGGTTTAAAATCTTTATTTTATGAACAAATAAGACATTTTAACCTAAGAATGAAAGTTTATTCAAAGTCGATAGCCCTGTCGTTACCGGTTTTACGAAACACCTTGGATATGTATTGAAAATTTTATTGGTAGCAATATTATTGGGAAATATTAGTTAAGTCCTACTTTTTTAAGCAAATATCCGGGGTTTTCCCGTCTGTTGTCCTCTTTTTAGAAATTACACGATAAAAACCTGAATATAGATATATTTTTTTTATGTGCTTGTGCGACACAAAAAATTTGCTGAAAAAACACAAGACTTGTATCAAACTCTTTCACTAGGTCGTTTTAGACACAAACCTACAATCAAACCCCTTTTAAATTACATAGGTTTGTGTCTAAATCGAGCTGGTAGAAGTCCACATGTAATTTAAATGGATTTGATTATAGGGTTGTGTCTAAAACGAGCTACTGAGTGTTCTATACAAATCCAGAAACCACTCAGTACTGAGCTGAAAGCGCTCAGTGGATTGAACTGCTCACAGCACTCAGTGAAGTGAATCGTTCAATTGAACTATTTCGTTCATTAGCTGCACAACTCTAATCCCCATGTAACATCAGACATCAGAGCGCACTCCTTCGTCGGTATTGTATAAAAGTAATTATCGAAGAAGAAACATAATCAATAGAATAGCTGCTAAGCTTAGCTTTGGACATTTAATACGCCTCATTGACACCAGAGGCACTGCAAAACTTCTTTATTAAAAACGTGCAAAAAAGCAGAGTTGTAAGATAATGAAGCTTTCCTCTATCTCTTCTTTCACCACCTGTCTTCTCTGTCTTAAAAGAAGCTAACACTTAGTAGCAGTAGTAGGCATTCCTTGCCTGAGTGTTACTATTAAAAGAAAACTTCTAGAAACAATAAGTTTCACAAAAATTAAAAAAAATCTTGCAAAAAAATTAATTCCTTTAAAGTGCAACTAGATACGAATCATATGTTTATATTACTGTGTCTTTAGACCAAAATTATTGTGGCATTCTGTACACGTTTGATTGTTTGTGGTAGTTGCTAATTTGTTGTAGTTTTCTGAAAATATATTTTTTATTTTTTCTTAACTACAAATAAACGAAGATAATGTTTCTTGCTGCAGCTATTGTTGCTGCAGCTGCTGTTTCTGTTGCTGTTTGATTTGACCAAAATACGTGTTGATTATGTGTTAATTAGTTTTAATCCATGTTGTAGTTAAAAACAGCATGTACTCGTATGTACGTACAACATTTACGTTTTCTGATTCTCTATTTAATTTTTGCATTTTTCAGAGACTCTTTTTGTTGTTGGAGTCGCATGTAATGAATTAAAATTTTGTTGCGTGTTTATGATCTTAAAGTGCACTTACAACAGGCTGCTGTGGTGGTATGGACCCAGTTTTGTTTTTCTACTTTTAGCAAAAAAAAAACAAATATTACATAATTTTGTGCTAAACAAAAAGTAGGCAAATAAAACTAATTTATACCCACAGGGTATTATTGCAATTATTTGTGTTTATGGAGATGCTTGATATTAGCAAAGAAGTTTCTTAACTTCAGAAGAAAAAAATTTGCCTGATCTATATTGAATTAAAGCTTTATTATCTATATGCAATTTTCAATCTTGCAACAACGCTAGATGGACAACGCTTTAGAAATTGCAAAGTATTAATGCCAGCCCAGTTTTATCTGTAAACCAGGTTTTATAAATTATTGTTTGAGGCTTTTAAACTGATTACATTTGTTTATGCGATTATCACTTACATACGTATTAAGAAATCTTCTTTAAATATTTGTACACCCCCATATTAATAAAATTTAAAATGAATTTCAAATTTAAAATTTTTCATTTGTTGTTTTTATCAATATGGAGGATAAGGTTGTATAGCTTATTTAAAAAATTCTGGTGGAAGTCCACTGAACAGTTTCTTAAGCTCAAACGAAATATATATTGACGGTCTACTGGACTTTTTTAAAAGTTGCTCTTTCATTGTCTATATGCATTTAGATCTCCGGAAGGAAGTACTTCAACATTCTAGTTGATTAATTTTTCAGAGAAAAAATAATAAAATAAAGCATATTTTCTCTGATTTATATATTGCTTGCATTAACCCTAGACACACTAATAATTAATTTAAGTTAATTTAAAATAGATAAAATCTCCTATGTATCTGTCGTAAAACTAAAAATAAAACTGGCTGTAACGGCGAGTGTGTTTGTGATTCGTTTTTTCAAACTTCCGTTTATCATAAAAAAACTTTAATTACCAACAAAATAGTTTCCAGAAAATTTGGCCGTTATTTTCAAAAGAATTTCATTTACATTTCTGCAGTCTGTAAGCGTGTGTGATTTTCAATTTAAATTGTTCTAAATAACAGTGTGGCATATACTCGTAATAAAACACAGAAAAAAATTATGAGTTTTTAGGGAAAAAATATATATACACTGCGCATCACTTTAATAAGGAATTTTAATTTAACAATTTTTAACGATTATATTTATCTTGTAAAACAAATTTTGGACTTTCAAAAAATATATTCTTTTTTTATGAAAATTGTGAATGGAATTTTTTCATTCCACTTTTTTCTAAAAATTATATTTTCCTTTCTTAATAATTCTGCAAAAAAAAACACAACTTCAATGTAAATATCCAGCGTTACCAGAAGGGGATTTTTTTCGCGATTGGGAATAAAAATTTTGTTTTATGGATCTGGGGATTTTTTGGGGATGATAACCAAATTTTATAACTGATGGTAACAATAATGGTTTTGAGCTAAGAAATGTGCTACTGGCAAGTCTAAGAATGTGTGTTATTATTCATTGTGAATGGTTTCTAATAAATAAGAAGTATCAAGGCAGATTAACCAATAATGAACACTAACTAAAAGAAAAATGCAATATGACTTTTTGGAAACACTTCTTAGAATAAACACACACATTAAAAATAATTCAATTTATTGTGAAAAATTTAATCCTTCTGCTGAAATGCTGAGGCTTTTTAATACAAGTACTATATATCACAAAATTCCTGATGAATCATAAGATTTCGATTCTGAAGCTTTTGAAATGGTGAACTTTTCTTAAATATTTATTATCCTTGTAAATATTAAACAAAATTTAAAAGTACAAATTAAATTAATGTGAATGTATATATGTATGTGTAGCCTAGATTTAAATGAATTTTATTGCACAAATATGTTTTTTTTGTCATTATTATTAAAATAAAATATAAAAGAAAAATACAAAAGAAAAATTCCCAATTTGGAGATTTTTGGGGATGACAAATCAAAAATTGGGGATAAGGTCTAACTGCAAACATCTGATAGAAAATTAAAAAAAAAATTTGTTGGACCGAGCTGGAAGTAAACTCTTTTAAACAAATAAATAATTTTAAAATCTGTTGGTTAAGATGAAGTACGTGAAATATAAAATTAAATATTAGTGGGCGTACCACCGCCTATTTTTTTATATGCAAGATTTTGTGTTTTCTAGAGCTCAGGGGGTGTATTAAGGTTCGCAAAAATACAAGCACCTAAAATAGAATATTAAAATTTAATGGGCACGATTCCACCCATTTTTTTAAATAGAAGATTTTGTGGTTTTCAAAGCTCAAGGTGTGTGGTAGGTTTCGTAAAAATCGGTTAAGTGGAAGCATGTACAATATAATAATAAATTTTAATGGGCGTAGCCCTGCCCATTTTTTAATTTAAAATATAGTGTAGTTACAAGAACAAAAGGCGTTTGCTGTGTTTTGCAGCAATCAAATAAATAGAATATGATAGAATCAAATATAAATATTTGTGGGCGTGTTCCGCCCAAAGAGCCAATTGGAAGCTATGTACACACTCTTAGACAAAAAATTAATCTTTACAATCTGTCTAAAATTTACGGAGTTATGAGGTAACAATATAAAAAAAACACAGACGAATTGATAACCTCTTCCTTTTTTACAAAACGGGTAAAAATATACTGAAATTGATTATTGAGGATATTTATTTTTATTTAAACAATTGTTTTTAAATTACCCATAATAAATTAGGAGTTTTTATGGACCACTTAAATACGGAGTTTGTTATATTTGAAAACAGTATAGCCAAGTATTTGTATGTAATTTCTCGACCTTATTTTTAATATCAATTAATATAGTTTTATAGATATTGTATCTATTCAGGCTTTCAAGGTCATTCAACTTCTTCAAAATGTAAATAAAAGACGTTTTCTATTTCATGCTTAATGTATCTGATGTTTGGTTGGGATTTTCCAACATCTTCAGGAATAATTATTTTTTTTATTGAAATATATTTTATCTTTTATTCCAATTTACTTTTAAGTTTTTAGGATGTATTTTAAAGAGACATAACATATACAACATAAAACACATAACGTAAAAAAATAATTGCAAATATAAATAAAATAAAAATAAAATATCACAGTCTTTTCTTAACTTCTAATATCACAGTTGGAATTACACTCAAGCAAGCATTGAAGTTCTAATCGAAGAATGTTATAATGCAATAAAAATTCAAATGTTTTCTTTTGAATTTTATGGAAATAAAAAATACTTGCTTTTTTAGTTTAATTTTTTACTTTTATACCAAAAAATATCTTTTTATGGTTGAACGTAAAGGAAAAACTTAAACCAGATTTAAAGAATTTTTCGATTTAAAACACTATATCGTTCGTTAAACCATTAAATTGATAAAATTAAATTCCTTATTTAAATGTTTTGCAGTGTATCAAACAACTACTTTTTGTTGTAAAATTTTAATTAAATATTTACGCTATTTAACCGGTTTAACTTCAATTAAATTAGTCAAAACACGGTTTAAAAAAAATAATATTTATGAAGTGGGAAAACTAACTGGTGTTTTTTTTATAAATTGTTTCTTTTTTTTTGTTACAAAAAGTTATATAAATCTTAATGGATAAGAGTAAAAAGTTTACATTTCCTTTAACGGGAAATAGCAAAAAATTCAATAAATTTAAAACATATTTTTTAATTTTCATTGTGCAATCATTAGATGGAAATTAACTAAAACCAAGAAAAATATTAAATATTTTTATTTAATTTTTCTTCTTCTATAATTTCTCAGCATTTTTACTAAACAATTGTGTATGTTTGTTGTTGTTTCCCTTAAAAACAAATTTTTCCAAACGCTAAATCTTAATAGTCCAACTTTGCAACGGATTACAAGTAAATACACACATGAGCTTTTAAATTGGTCTTATCAGTCACAATCAGGGTTATCAAATTTTTTCCGATCAATTTCGCTAAATTGAAATGCAAAAAAACATACTGGTTCTCCTGAAATACATAAATAAGTTTGCAAATTAAAACTAAAATAAAAACTTAAGTAGAGTTAGAGAAATAATTGATTTTATGTGTGAATAATTATTAAAAACCAACAAAGTGGCAAGATGTCCTTCTAAAACTCATTGCAGTTAAGTACATCTTAACGTATTTTGTAGAACTTTTAAAACTCCTGAGACCACAAGTCTTTATACTACCCCCATCACCCTCCTTCTCATTCCAACAAAACCACTATTCAAACATGGAGAAAAGGAAGGAAAACTTAACAGACAACAACACGAAGAAAAAATCAATTTCAATTACTTTTGAAAAACGTTAAATTGAAATTAACACCTTCATACGGCTAAAAGCGTCTCAGTGGTCATGTTACAGAGCTTGTACCATGTTGTTCCTTCAAACATGCTGCAAGCTTAGCTGGCAAAACTACAGCTCTTAAATCCTCCACAGAATATTAAATAACAAAAAAAAATTATATATAAAAAAAAAATAAATTGTGCTGTTTGTGAAAAAGAGACCTGTTGCCACTACATCAGCGGGTTTATTAGACAAATTGGTTTTATTTTTCCGTATGTTTTCAGTGAACTGCTCCTTTGTGCACTCAACTTTCAACAGGCAGGCTTATTGTTGTTATAAGCATGCTGCTGTTGTTATTGTTATTGTTGTTGGTGTATGCTGAAGCGTAGTTTTTGTTGTTGCACTGTTGTTGCGAATTTTATTTGTTTTTTTATATTTGGTGTTATTGCCTAGAAAACATCGGCCAGGCTAAATAACCTGTGACAACAACATACATACAATCATCAGTCCTTGGTTTAAGTGAAAAAAGAAAAAAAAAACAGTAAAATAATAAAACCACAAAACATGTTCGTTCCCCACCAGGTTGGCTGACTGTTAAAATTATTTTCTTACAGAGAAAAAAAGCAAACATTATATCAATGCTGCAGATATTTACGATACGTTTTAAATCAAAATCTAGTAAATTAATGTACAAATTGTCTTATTTTCTACGATAGTGAGTAGAATTTTTTAACTTAATGTACCAACGAGCAGCACAAAAAAAATTTTACCCTACACAAGAACAAAAAATTGTTTTATATCCCAGATACACCAGTACCAAATACGAAACGTAAATTTAAAACATTCAATGATTTTTAAAATGCTTTTTAATGCATTTTTTGGATCGCATTTAATTACAAAAATCATAAATTTGAGTAAAATATAATCGATTAATTTTATTCGATTAAATTTCATAATACAATAAAATAAAAAATTTCATTAAATTATATTTCACTCCCATGCATTCTGTTCGAAAAAATTTTATTCGAATATAATTTGTTCCATCAATATTATTCGATTAAAAGTTATGGTTGTTATGAAATTTAGTAAAAAAATCTCCATTTATTACACTAGTCATTCGAATAATTATATTTGAACTAAAAGATTGGTAGTAAATTAAAATTTATTCCATTGCACGTATTTTATCAAAATTATTGAACTAAAGTTTATTCGAAAAACAAAATTATTTAAATAAAAATTATTCGATTGGTTTTAATACAATAATCTTGCTCAATTCGCATTTAAGTTTTCTGAATGCAATCTAATTTTAAAGCTTTTGCACAAAACAAAAGTTATTTGGCACTTTATTCGAGTAATTTATTCGTACATAATCTAACGCAAATTTAATTTTATAATTGTGTTATTTCAGTAAATAAGTTTATTGGATAAAAGCCATTTGAAATTTTTTTGTGGTTAAGTTGCAGAGAATAAAAATTAATCAATATTTTTTTTAAATAAATAAAATTTAATCAAATAATTTTATTCGAATAATCTTAATTGAATAAATTTTTTTAATAAATGAAGAAATTACATTTTTTTAATATTTAATCAATATTTATTTTATTTATTTATTTTATCTTATACAAAATTATTTAAGTTAGTTTGTATAATCTTAATCGAATATACTTGCTTTCAATAATTGCACGAATTTCATCAATATTTTTAAGCACATTATGTTATGTTATTATATTATATTATTATTATTTATTATTAGATCGTTTAGTTCCTATAAGGAGCATAGGCTTAATTTTGGCCGGAATGTTAATATTATTAAAAATTATAAACTCCTTTACTTTAAAAGATATTAATTAAATTTATTCAAATAATCATGAACGAATAATATTAAAAGAATTTTTTTTCCAATAATTGCACAAATACAAAATCACACAATTCCTTTTAAAATTAATTAAAAATATATGTATATTAAATTTATCCGAATAAGCTTATGCAAATAATTGTAATCGAAAACTAAAAAAAAAACTAGAAAAACTAGAAAAAAGATTAAGTTATTTTGAATAATTTTAGTGAAATAATTTTAACCGAAATTTTTTTTACAATAATTTCATCAATAACATTTAATCAATATATTTTTAAAGGCATTTTATTAATATTTTCAAAACACAAGGTTAAACTTTATTTTGCAAAAATTTAATTAAATTTAATCGAATAATTTTAAAAGACTGTTTTTTTTTCTAATAACTGCACGAATAAAATCTAATCAATATCTTGATTAATATTTGCTAATACATTTTTCCTTATCGATATCACACACTTTAACTTTATTTTACAAAAAAAAAATTAATTTATCTGAATAATTTTTTTCAAATAATTATAATCTATTAATTTTAATCAAATAGTTTTAACCGAAATAATCGCACGAATGATAACTCTCTTAATTTATTTTGTTAATTTTTATAGCATAAGCTTGAAGTAAATTTTGATAAAATATATGCAATTTATCCGAACAATTTTATTGAAATAATTTTAATCGAATAATTTTATTCAAATAATCGCATTTTTAACCGAAAATTGAAATTGAAATTTTTTTTAAGATTTTACATCGAAAAAACTTAAACTTTCTTTTACAAAAAATATTAAATTTAAGCGAATAATTTTATTCAAATAATTTTAATCGAATACTTTTTTTCAAGAATTGCACAAATAAATTATAATCAATATTTTTATTGCATTTCGCTAATATTTTTAAGATACAAGCTTAAAAATATTAATGAGATTTATTCGAATAATCCTAAACGAATAATTTTTCCAGAAATTGCACGAATTAAATTAAATCAATATTTTGAATACATTTCGTTAATCTTTTCTAACACATATCGCACAAATTTGTAATTTATTTTAAAAAATATATAACTAAATTTATTCGAATAATTTTATTCAAATAGTTTTAATCGACAAAATGTAATCGAATATTTTTTTTTGAAAAACTGAACTTATAAAATTTAGTCAATATTTTTAAGACATTTTGTTAGTATTTTTTTGTGAACTTTATTTAAAGAATGAATTAAATAAATTTATTCGAATATTTTTTTTCAAAAATTTCATAACAAAATTTAAACTTATTTTAATAACTAAATTTTATTTAAAAATAAAAGTACATTTATTCGAATAACCTTAATCGAATAATTTTAATCGAATAAGATATTTAAAAAATTACACGAATCATATCTAATCAATATTTTTAAGACATTTTGTTGGTATTATTGGAGAAATTATATCGCACATACTTAATTTAATTTAATTGGAACATAATTTATTCGGTTAAATTTATCAGAATAATTTTATAAATTATTTGATTAGCTATAAAATTTAATAGAAAATAATATGAATACAAGGGATTAGTTTTATTTGCAGTAACACTATGTACTTGAATAAAATTTATATAAAAGTTCATCGAATAATCTTATTCTCATGAGCTTATGCAAACGATTATTTTAAATCAATAAATACTCTAGGAATAATATTTGCTAAAAAATATTTTTGTGAATGCATTTTATTTAAATGAAATTATTCGATTGATACTTTTACATTAATTCTATTAGAATAAAAATTATTTGCGTTAACCATGTTTCGGATTAAATCATTTACAGACACTTAAATCGAGTAAATATCATTCGAATAAAATTTATTCAGTTGGAGTACTTTAAATATTTCTGTACAAAATAAGCAGTTAAAATAAAATTATTCCAATAAAATCATTCCAATAAAATTATTCGAAGAAAATCATTCTAATAAATTAAAAAAAAAAATTTTTTCATTTCATTCAAATAAAATTTATTTGGTCGGAGATCTTTAAAAATTTCGCTACAAAATAAAACTGTTTAAACAAAATTATTCGAATAAAATCATTCCAATAAAATTATTCGACTAAAATCCTTTAAATAATGTAACTGAACCCATTCGTATAAATTTATTCGAATAATTTGTTAGTCGAGTATATTTCATTCGAATAAAGTTTATACGGTTGTAGATCTTTAAATATTTTGGTACAAAATAATACTGTTCAAACAAAATTATTTGAATAAAATCATTCCAATAAAATTATTTGTATAAGTTATGCTAGTAATATTATTCGAATAAATTTATTCGAAAAATTTCTTACTTTGACAAAAATAAATTTTCGCTCAATATAATCCTCAAATTCGAATAATAATATTTAGCTCTAAAAAAAGTTCACTGTTGCCGGCTTTCTATTGATTCCATTTCCTTACACATTTTAAATCGTACTGCCATATTCTCGTCAAGACAGCAACGGACAGCTGTACTAGTTTAACGCTTGTTGGTTTGTTATTCAGTCAGTTGGTGAGTCGTTTGGTGTGCAAAAAACAACAACAACAAAATCAGTCATTATTCAATCAAATCAAACACTTGTTGTCCACTTTTTTTCCTTAATCGATAAAAGTTGTTGCTGTTGCAGTGGCTGTTGTTTAATTCTAAATAACGAACAATTAGGAAAATTAAAAGTTTATTTTGTAAATTGCAAATGTTTAAAGCACAATAAAATAATATGTCGATATTTATACATTGTAGCAAAGTTGTTTGGAATGTTGATTTTAAGAAGAGGGGAATGAAAATGTAATTTTGAAATTTAGGTAAGTAATTTAAAGGGAATCCTGAAAAGGATGGCATAAAATATGCTACTGAATTTTTATATATATTTTATAAATTAACTTATATTGTATTTTCAGCTATTTTTTTGTACTTTTTTACATAATTTTTTTCAAATTTCTTTGCGTTACGGAATTGTTATTATTTGATGTTTAACTTGGCTTTTACAACGACGCATGTCCATGCGTGATTCCATCTTTAAAACATTTGAACTCGTATATAAAAATTTATGAGCATGCATGAGAAAAATAATTTTTTGGATATTGAATTCAGTCATTCACAAGCGTTAGTCGTAGACTAAGATGAACATTTTCCAAAATTTAAAAAGTTTTCTAAATATTTTTACTGACACTCAGGTGATTCCAAAACAAAATCGACATTGTGCAAGTGGGAGAACAAATATTTTACTTAAGCCCGCTTACATGCATGAGTGCGCAATGGAATATATTTTTACAGCCAAATTTAAATTTAGCAACAGATTGCGTACCCTGCTGCTGGACACTTTAATTTAGGTTTGGCTGTTAACCACCAAGCGATGCTGCGAACTTAATATAAAAATATTTCACGTCTCAACTTGGAGCCAAGACAACAATGATATTTTTAAAAATGTTCTGACTTTGAAAGTAAACACAAAGACAAACAATGATTAAATTCCTTCATCTTTGCAATCACGATTCTTAAATTTTTTTTATAAATTTAGGATACAAAAAAGCACAACTAATTTCATCTTGAACATCAAATTCATGTTTTTGTAGTCCACCGTAGCGGACTACGGCATTTTTAATATTTAAATTCGTTTATAATTTTAATTAAATTTTTCTGTTGTTTTTATTCCGTATGTACATATTTTATATAAATGAGAGGGCATTTTAATTTAATTTTTTTTTTGAAATTGCAACAGCAACATGTCATTAATTGCCTTTTAAGTCTGTCTGTCCACTTGTAGTACGACTTAAAATCGTTAATCAGCTGTTTAATTTTTTGTCATTTGCTTGACTTGAACACAAGTCCGTGTTTAAAAAAAAGAAGTCTATAAACGTTAATTTACCATTTTGGCAAAGTTGACACGTTTTAAATTATTATTATTTTTTCTTTTTTCTGTTTGGTTTTAATTTAATCGTGTGTTTTACTTAAACATTTAGTTTTTTTTTCTTCTATTTTGCTCATTTTGTTTATTATTTTTAAACAAATAATAAAATATACCGCAACAATGAAAACATGTTTTAAAAATTTATTTTCCTTTTAACACATTTGACATTTTTTTTGTTGGCTTCAAAATTATAAATTTTGGCCCCTTTTAACAGTTCATAAAGAAAACCAGTACAAAAACTCCAAGATGAATGTCTTTCAGTTGAATTTCTTATGTAAAAATTTTAGTACTATTATTGTTGTTGTAGCTGTTTTAAATGCCTGTCAAAATTTTATCGCTTTAAGCGACAACATAATCAAAAATTTTATACACAACATACATACAAATATTTTGTACTTTTTGTTTAATATGATTTTGTTTCTTTTTTGCCAAAAAAAAAGTATGACTAATAGGGTGCTCCATAAAAAATAAGAATAAGTCTAAAAAGTTTTCTTTTTAACAAGGAAATGGATTGTTACATTTTTTTATAGATCACCAGCTGATCCTCAAAGCGCTTTCAGTCGATCAACAATAACTTATAGATTTCTCACTTCCTTTTTTTTTGCAACTTAAGTCTGGTACTCTGTTCACAATTTCGTGCGAAATGCTGTCAAACTACATATAAAAGTATTTGGTATGAAATATTTGCGAAATAAATTCGCAAAAGTAGTAGTCGGTTCTTGTTGTGAAAAACACGTAAAATCATGTCTTTCCATGCAAAATTATTTTGGCATCATTTTATTTCAGCTGCGAAGCAACGTAATTTAAAAAATATTTCATACTTTCAAGCAATAAAAGCGAGAAATTTATAAAAAAAACGCGAGTTGGGATACATTTAGTACATGTCAAATTTTTCACGCGAAATAATCAAGGTTTTTCACAACTTCGGACAGAGTACTAGACTTCAGACATAACTCCAAAACGCTAGTTGTGCAGACAATAAGTTTAAAGTTTTTAATTTACATATACATACATATATATATATATTTATATATACATATGTATGTATGTATGCATAAACTCAATGAAGGTATAAGATAAGATTTCAAAACCAAAAAATGTGAAATAAATTAGCATTATTTAACACTATTTAAGAAACTTTCATGCAACATTTACGAGCATACATAGATGCTTAAAAATCATTGGCATCACTTATGATTCACAATAACAAGAAACAGCTGTTTGTTCAGGGCTGGGACGTTAATGCAACTAAAAACTACTTTTCAGCGCTTAAAAGATGCACCAATATGAGAAATATGCGCGGAATAACACCAAAAATAAAATAATAATGGGGATCAATTAATGTAATAAGACTTGATAAGTATTTAAAAAATCAGAAAATTTTTCACAAAAAAAATTCATGCTCTTTTTACCCGATTGCGCAACGCAAAGAAGGATATTGTGTTATACGTATGTATATGTCTTTGTATAAACAGAACGCGTTGACCGATTTTAGTGATTCTTAAATATATCGATTGGTCTTAATGGGAGCGTCACTAAAGACATGACAGTAGTCAAAACTCAATATAAAGACAAAAGACGCCATTTAGTAAAAAAATAAAATCTGGCAAACTATATCAAAATGTGTATCATTCGACAGGTATTTCAAAATCATTTCTAGGTTTCTCTTATGATTTTTCGTTTCGAATGACCTTTTAGGATATTTAACGGTTAAAAGTTGGTCGCAGTCGGGTTTTTGAGTTTTTTTAATTACTACTTGTTATACAAATAAATTTTTTTCTTATTTTCAAAATTTAGGAAGAAGAAAGCTATAGCTTTATATATACAGATGATTGTCAGATCTTACAATATTGTTGGCAAATGTGCTGGCAATCAAAAATTATCAGCGCGAGGGAGATTGTCAGTTTACACCGTAGGTGCCCAGAGAAGAGCCAGAGTGCCGAACATCAATCGGCTTTTTATACAAATGAATACACATAGGGTTATACATACATTTCTCTCGGGTTTCTCTCTGTGGCCAGCTCTGGTTTACACAATTGTACAAAATTTCTCAGATAATCTAACAACTTATTTTTCAGACAATAAAATTATCTGACAAAAACGTCATTCAAAAAAATTGTCAGTTCACACGGTTGTCATATGCCAAAATGTTCAGTTTTGTTGTTATGCGTTGCCAGACTCAAAGAATTTGTTAGAAATAGTTAAATATAATTTTTTTTGTAATTGTGTTAAATGTAAAAAATTAAAATGATTTTTGTAAAATATTTAAAATTTTTTTTTTAATTTTTGTTAAATTTTTTTTTTAATTTTCGGCAATTAATATTTTTAGCTTATAATTGAATTAATTTTTTAATTAAATCAATTAATTTTTGAATTGATTCAATTAATTCAATCAATCATATTGTTTGTTTACATTTGAAATTTTAATAAATTTTTTAATTGGTTTTACAAAATTTTAATAAATGTTACTTATTATTTTTAATTAATCTTACTTATTGTTTTTTAAAAACTTGAATGCTGCAAGTGCTAAAATTCCTCCTCTTAATATTTTTTTATACTTCACATCAGGGACACCCTTTTGCACATGAGCAAAATTTTTAACGTGTGAGATGTTAAATGGGGCTATTTTATGTTGGCACAAACAGCAGGTTAGAGGGCATAACAGCAACAAAGTAATACAAAATATATTTTAAAAAATCAGCTAAAGAACAATATTTAAAACTGATCAAAAATTTCAGTTGAAAAAGAAAAGGAAGTCAATTCGAAACAAATATTCCCTGTAATTTTTGTGAGCAAGTATATATGCAAATATATGTATATACATATATGTACATATATATATATTTTTTTTTTGCAACAACTGTGATTCATATATTTCGTTACCACAATAAGCAAAATGCTGAAAGTTTTTTGCAGGTTGGCTAGCATAAAGTTTTATTCCACATCATGTGTAAAATTTTAAAATAACAATAAAAATACTCCCATTGATATTTAATACAAGAGTTGTAGTGACTCTCCCAAAACAAAAAAAAGAACATTAAAGTTACTTCATCTATCTGTTAGTTGGTGTAGGGTACAAATATTTGAATTTCAACTTCAGTTGGGTTCCTTGAACAACATCAACTCTGCGCAATTGTTGTACTTTTTTTAAAGGTTTTTTTTATCACTTTTAAGTTTTTTTTTTCAAACAAATTCACATCATGCCCACACCCATGGGTCAGTGTTTCGGTAGATGGAGTATTTTGTTAATGTTTTGTTTCATGCAACGATTATCGGTGGATTCTTGGCTAAAAGCAAAGACGCAAGTGACCATTACTATTATTGCTATTTGTTATATTTTATGCTTTTTTTTTTACAAAATATACGTACATATTTATTATAACATTGTTTTCGTACTTAATAAACAGCCTTTATTCTTATTTTTTTTTAATTTGGACAAGACTGCAGCTGATGGTGTTGCATATGAATGAATGAGCGAATGAATGAATATATTTTTTATTGTCTTTAGTATTGATGCATGTTAATATTTTTTTTTTGTGGAGAAGTTTAGACACACACACATAAATCAAAAAAAAAAAAAATACATAATACATGCTGCATCTACGCAAACTTCTGCTGTCTATTTTTGGCCACAAAAACGTTAAAACAAACTTTCCCATGTGAGCGATCCCACGCGAAACAAGTGGGGCTTAGTGTTTTTTTTGTCTTCAAAATCTTGGATATTAATAAGTGTTAACTTTTTATATATAATAATTTTAATAAAAACATGAATAAAATTAAGTTTTCAAAAAAATAAAAGTCTTGCATTTAAAAGAAAAAACTAAAAGTTTGGGTTAATTTTTTTCTAGAGTTGAACAAAATTCAAATCAAAGGTGATAATAATATTTTTGATGTGTAAACGTCTATACGTTAAGGCGTTAAAATCTTTTTCACAATACAATCACAAATTGTGAGTAAGATCGTAAAGCGTTATCAAATCGGTGTGAGTGTATTAGTGTAATTATACGAGCAAGAAGTACAGAGAATCTTAACAGTTGCATAGAAATAAACTCAACCTAATTTAAAAGCATACCTTCAGGGGAATGTTAATTTTAATACAAATTGTTTGTGAAGTGTAATAGTGTTGCCAGTGGGGATAATTTTGCTAAAAAGTTGAAAGTATTAAATAAATAAAATAAATATAAACTTTTAAGTAAAAGAGCGTTTTAAATGTCAAATATTTTTTTAAAAGATATATAGCAGTCTTTATAAAGAATTTATAATATTATATCATAACATACCTTCATTACGTACTGTTTGCTTACACTGAAGCTGGTGTACGACAATTGGGTAACAATCTTCATCTCATGCCAATTATTATATGTGGAGATTTTAATACAAGTTGTGCAAACCCACAGTCGCAAGCTTTATCAAAATTTTTATTTGAGGTTTTCCACTTACATATGAGCAATTCTCCACAAACGCCCACAACTAATAATTCCACTACTATAGATGCAGTTTTCCATAGATTTTTAAATACAGTAGAGTCAAAAATTTGTACATCTTATTTTAGTTAACATAAGCCAATATTAAAAAAGATTTCCTTACTTGATGTTTACACATCTCCCCTGTGATCGGACTCATATTGCCTTTTTTTATTAAATATTTTATAAATAAGAATTAATGTTTATTTTGCTGGTTAAGCACTGCTTATACGCATTTCGTTATTGCTTAAAAACTACTTAGCAGACTTCAGCCCGAACATTTTTGAAATAAGCTAAAGAACTTCAAAAATTTTGTTTCAAAACCTGCTGAATGCATAAAGACGATGCTTATGCAAGTAAACAAATAAAATTTCTTAATATATTAAGGAATGAATGTCAAATAAATGTTCTTGGAGGGTATTTCTTATCTTTATGTGTATATAAAATGAAATGTGTGAGTTTAATTGTTTTTTTAAATGTATTTCATAAGAGACCAGACGTCTGCAGTAAGTGTCCTGCACAGGACCATTTATAAGACCTTTCAAGACATGAGAGATTTTTCAAATGGTTTACTACAGCGAAATATTCTGAAGCAAACGCTAAACAACACTGTTGGCAAGACAAAAAACTCAAACATATGTCTTGCCATGTCTTGAAATGTCTTATAAATGGTCTTGTGCAGAACTTTAGTCTGCACCGATCTCATTGATATTTTCACAACATTTAACTTGGACTCTGGAATGAATTAAATGCTACTTTTTTCAACCACATCCACTTCTGCGCCACATTTTTAAACAGGTGTTATAATATAAGCGAGAGTAACTTTGTTATTTGCAGACCAATTAAATTTTTTTTCATATGTAAAAGGTTCACTAAAGTTGTTTTTTCCATAATTTTGGTGGGAGTCTTTAAAAATTTAATATCCATTAATTTCGTCATATGTGGACCAATTTCAAAAATTCTTTTCTTTTCATATGGAAGAGGTTAAAAATTAAAGGGTGTTACAAAACGAGAGACTAAAAATGTTAAAGTTCCACACATACAATTGTATGTACATATGTATGTAAAATGGCCAAAAATTTTAGAAACACCGCACAAAACGAAAAAAAATCGCCTAAATTAAAAAAAAAATTCTAACACTAAAATAAATCGCCAAAATAAAAAAAGCGCTAAAATTAGAAAAAAATCACCAAAATAAAAAAAACGCCAAAAACCGAAAAATCCACAAAACAAAAAAATCGCCAAATTCAAAAAAAATCACCAAAATTAAGAAAAAATCGGCAAAATAAAAAAAAATCGCCGAAATGAACAAAACGCCAAATAACCAAAAAAATGGACAAAAACAAGAAAAAAAGGTGTCAAAATTAAAAAATCGTTAAAACATAATATAAAAAATACTCGTAATAAAATAAATCTTTAAAACAAATTTTTTTTGCTGTTGTTCGGTGACTCAGAACCCTTTATAAAACAATTCCTTTTTTATATAAAAAAAAATTCTATCCTAAATTTAAAAACTTTTAATTTATTAACATCAATTGTTTGAAAAAAATTTTTTAACCTCAATTGATTGCTGTTGGCAACTTTTCAAATCATTATAAGCTTCAATTATGGTAGATCTTAACACTTTTATGTAAGTGGCGATATTAGTGAATATGTAAGGAATGTTACAACAATATTTTATCCAAATGCCTTTAGAATTAAAACACAAAAGGGTATCGGGAATACAAACTTGCAACAAACACATCATCATCATCATCCATGATGGCATAGTCGATTTCAACTTTATATGAAGTATAAACTTAAATAGCAAATGTGTTTTTCTCCATTGTCTTTTTGTTTATTTATTACGAGTATTTATAAGTAATATTAGTTAATATGATCTAATCGTTGTAATGTCTATTATATAAATGCATGTATGAATGTTGCCCATAAAGGGTGATTTAAGAAGAGATAATATTTTTGGAATTCGAAATAGTGATAAAGGTAAGAGCATTCAGCTAAACGAAATGTAAGTAATACTGATAAGGTCAACAGCCCTCAGTTAAACGAAAAATCAGTAATATAACGTTAGCTAAAATGCAAAAAGGCGTAACTAACAAAAATATAATTTTACAGGAGCAGCAAAAAACTAAAAAAAACTAAACAAAATTATAAACAGAAAAAAATTTTCCTGTAATAAACACGTTTGAATAAAACTAAAAATCAATTCGAAATTTTATTGAGTCAATTAAACATTTTTAATTAAACTAAGTTTTTAATAAAATCGTAATTTTTATCGCAAAAGTGTAAAATATTTTCAAAGCGTGTCGCTTAACAGCATTCAAAATAATCAATCAAAAACTCGATTTTAAATTGTTTGTTAGTTAACCCCTTTTTGCATTTAAGCAAACGAGTATATCTGATATTTCCTGCAATAAATAAAGGACGTGTATCCAGTCCTTTATTTATCTAAAAAAAATATAGTAGATGCAAAAAATACAAAATAAAATATTTTGATAAAATGTTCACTGAGAACAAAGGGCAACTGGATTTTGTAACTTTTATTACAACAATCATATCGCTTTAATAAAATAAATGTATATGTATACGAAAATTTATCGACTATCCAGTAATGATATTTAACGATGTTTGCTGTCGTTTGATGAAATAAAGTAAAATCAAAAGTTTAAATTTGGTGAAAAGCCACCCTATTATTTTCGCTATCCTGTCGTCTGTCCGTTACAGGGTGTTTTCTTGAGAACCGTGAGAGCTGCAGAACTGAAATTTTGAAATTTAGCCGCTACAACATACAAATAAATGCCATTTAAAAATTATTGGGTGTTTCAAACGCGCAAAGAAATATATTAAAATCCCAAGTGATATAAATACAATTATATATAGACACTTGAAATTTGCAAAGTTTGAAAATTTGTATACAGACTATAAAAATTAACACTAAAATAAAAAAAAATAAATTAAAGTGTATTCTATCAGTTATTGTAATTTTGACAACGTCCTGTGTCTTGTAAACAGTAAGAGGCAAATTCTTGAAATTTTCAAAACCGCTAAAACTAAAAAAACCCAAAATTATAAAATCTCTAAACCGCAAAATATCGCCAAACCCCCAAAAATTCGCAAAAACGAAAAAACCGAAAAAATAAAAAAACAATGAAACAAATCACCAAAAAACCGAAAAAAATCACATAAATGAAAAAAACGCCAAAACAAAAAATAACCAAAACGAAAAAAGCGCCAAAACTAAAAAATCGCTAAAACTAAAAAAATCGTTAAAACTAAAATAAATCGCCAAAAACCGAACAACAGCATAAACGCAAAAAACACAAAAAACGCCAAAATTAAAATAACACCAAAAACCAAAAAAAAATTTAAAACAAATTAAATTCCAAAATTCATATAGTATCATATATCTATTGTCCGTACGGAAAACTTCGTGTGCGATTCAAAGTCGCACTTTACTGAATTAATTTTATTTGTTCTTCTTTGTGTTTTTTTCTTATTTTCACATTTTGTATACAGAGTTGCCACATGATACAGAATTAAACAGTTGTACACTATCATAAAATATACAAAATATTCAATTATATCGATAAATTTCAATATTTTATTTTTATTTAACGAGTGTCAAAAAGAATACGAACTTAAAAAATTTATTTGGTGCCAGCAACGAAATGCATCTAGACGCGCTAAACCAACATATGTATATTAATTTATTTTATAAAATTTAAAATTTTTATCGATAAATATTACAATTAGTTTCAAAGTTGAAACAAGAACTCAATAATCAACTTGTCTTTTATTTTATTACTTTACCATTACTACAGTGGTTTACATTTTTCAGCTGGAATTTGTAGTTGTAAGAAGTATGTAATGAAAATAAATTCAGGGCAATCATGAACAACATTCCGCTTGAAGTTTTTCCTTGGGAACAATTCCAGCTAATATCAAGTAATAGGGAAAACAAAAAATTATAATTGGAAAAGGGAGTAATTTCACGCAGAATTTTATTCGTGATAGCCCTGATTAAGTGCCTGTCACACGATGTCACCAGCAAACTTTCGATCGATAACTTATATTGAAAACAACAACAAGTTTTCTAATGTTATTGTTGTTTGCAAACAAGTTGTCTATCGAACGTTTGCTGGTGACATGGTGAGACAGGCAGTAAAAAAATCAACAACAACTATTTATTGCTTTCGTAAGAATAGAGTGTTGCCACATAAGTATTTTGGACCGGGTGTAGTAAAGATAATAATTGGTATTTTTTTGAGGAATTGTACAATTGAGTTTAACAATAATGACATAAAAAAACACACAAAAAAAGCTTTTTGTGACGCTTCATACTTCATTAGCACTAATGAAATTTTTGTAGGTTCGCTAAAATTTTCCCTGGCGTGTTTGTTCCTTCAAAAAACACAAGTCAAGTGTATGGTTTTATTCTACATTATGCTCCATCAGATTTTACTTGCATGCCAGAGAACCGAATGAGACCATTCGCATTTGCTAACAATTCATAAATTCGTTGCTTTTGCCATGCATTTATTCGACAACAATAACAAATGTAATTGCTATGATACCATTTATTGCGATTTGTTGATTTCTCATACGCAGTCTATTATTACAATGCCGCTATAACACAAGCAGCGAAATGAAATTATGCTGCATAAAAGAATGGATTTCTTTCATACCATTCACTCAGTATTCGCTTATTTTTTGTATATCACGACTAAATAACAAGTTTATTTTAAGTGATTTTAATGGTTATATATAAAAAAATGCAGTGTGAGAGAGGAAATTTTAGGAAAAGTAAATGCCGATATTTACGGTGTTACAAAAAAAAAAAAAAATACAAAAAGTAACATTTGGAAAGAGTAAAATATATCCGAAATGTATTTCAAATAACTGTTTCATATAAAATTTAAAATATAATAGGTACATTTCAAATCTATATCGTGTTTTATGAATACTAATGTAAGAATTTTATTTATAAAAGCACAAAATACAAAGACTACGTTGTGGTCAATCACAGTAAAAAGCATTCGCACCATTCACTGAGTATTCGTTGCTTTTGACAAGACCAGTGAACATTTATATAAAACAAACAAAGCGCGCAATGAAATTCGCCGCACTCATCTCTTTCGTTTGTGGAATGCGTTGTTTCTTTCAAATGTTGTGGATTGACAACGATATGCAGGTGTTTTGTGATTGCATTGAAAACAACAAAATACGGCATTCAATATATTCTCTGTTGCATACATCTGATCTGATTTCCCGATTCTATGGATCATGCAGCCAGTTTAATTCTAAGAACAATTAAGGTTATCTTTTGGTGTAATTGTAACAATGCAAATATACCAAATGTTGCTAATATTCTTATTTCAAAGCACAAGTCCTTCCAGATGGATTCTGTTGCCGATAATAATGATATATTTCGTCAGAAAAAAATTCAGAGGTCTCCAAGTGGTAGTGTTTCGTCACTATCTTAACTAACAAGCTACATATTTTACGGCATAAAAACCTAAACCATAACGATAAATATACATGGTACTTTTCCGTAAGTCAATGGAATGTATAAATTGTCACATACTTCCAAGTCACAACAAATAACACTTCTTGATTAAAAAATGGTGTTATCCATACAAAAAATTTTTCTGTAGATTAAATTTCGATTATTGTCCTACTGCCACAGAAGACGGCAGGCAAGCAACAAACATCAAGCATGAAGGATGGAATGAATGAATACCTCGGAGTAGTTGTTGCAGTAGTATGTAGTAGTACGAGTAGCAGCGGCACACGGTATACTCGTATTATATTATTTTAGATGAAATAGAAAACTTCACATCTGTTAAATAACAACAGCAGGGTAAAAACAACAACTTCAACACAAACTGAAATTTGAGTGGCATCCGTTAAGGTTTGATTCTAATAACAATAACAACTAACCGGATTGTTTTCAATTTCAATTGCTGTTGTTATTGTTTTGTTGTTGCTGTTAGTACTCGTATTATAAGTGGTAATTGCTGAGTCACGTTTTACCGCTCTAAGTCGAATAAGAAAAAAATTTGTAGAGTTAAGTAAACTAGAAAAAATTTGTGCTTGATCTAAGTGACTTTTTTTGTGATTACTTGCCTCAAAGACATTTCCATTATATTCCTTAGGAACCCATTGTGTCTTTCTTATACGTGGTTCGTTTTTATTTATTTATTTTTTTTAAATTTAATTTTTTTGTTTTGGGAAAAGTAAATAATCTTTGAGCTTAGATCAAAATGGCATTTTTCCCTCTTCCATGTCGTCTTAAGTTTCAAATCAGTTTCATTTTCTTTTCTTTGATAATAAATTCTTGGCTAACAACATGACAAATTTCGATTACCCTACACTAGGTGAAGTTAGCTTAATCAAATTATGAGCAAATTTCATGAATTTGAAAAAAAAACTATGAAATTAATTTGGTTTTCCTCTGATGGGAATCTTATTGTATAGTACACAGAAAAAAATTGCCTGCAATAAAAAAATACAAAAAATCATTAAACATTTTATTGAGTCAATTAATCTTTTAATAAAATAAAATTCGTATACAAAAGTTTAATTGACTAAATTACAGTTTTAATTGATTTTTGGTTGGTTTTTTCAACTAAACTTGTTTGCTGCAGGATTTTTTTTCTGTGTAACTTAAGGACTGTCCCACCATGTCACCAGCAAACGTTCGTTCGACAACTTGTATTGCAAAAAACAATAACATTAGACAAGTTTTTGTTGTTTTCAATATAAGTATTCGATCAAACGATTTCTGGTGACATCTTTTAATTAATTTTTCAATGAAAAACATTTACATTTAAGAAACCTTTTGTTCTTGTTAATTTGTTGATTTTTTAATAGAAATTTTTTTAAAATTAAGGATATCTGAGAGGAGAGCATATCCTTGCTCTACTTTCATTTAGAGTTTGGAAATCTAATCGTAGTTGTAATTACACATGATATTTTTAATTTTCAGTGCATTCCAGTCATAAATTTATCTTAAATATACTTTTTAAAATTAAGGATATATGGGAATAAAGCATGTCCTTGCTCTAATTGAAGTAAAATTTCGCTGAAAGTTAGAAGATCTAAATATATAGAAGTAGTTACCGATTTTCTTCTCATTCTGATCGTAAATGTCGCGGAAGCTAAGTTTCTTAAATTAAGGACATATGAGAGGTATGCATGTACATATATCCTTGCGTTTAATTGAAAAAACAATTAATTCCACTTAAAGTTTTTGATTTTTATTGCATTCGAACCATAAATGAAAATAAACTAGAATATTTATAAAAAGGATATATAAAAGGAAAGCATGTCCTTGCTCCGGTTGAAGTGAAATTTCCCTCAAAGGTAGATGATCTAAATATAGAAGTAGTTACCATTTCTTCTCATTCTGATCATAATTATAGTGTAAGTTAAATTATTTAAATTAAGAACATATGGAAGGTACATATGTATGTATATCCTTGCAATATTGAAAAGAAACATAATTCCACACATAGTTTTTGATTTTTAGTGCACTATAATCATAAATTTAGCCTAAAATAGAATTTTTAAAACCAAGGATATATGGGAGGCAAGCATGTCCTTGACCCAATTGAAGTGAAATTTCACACAAAGTTAGAACATCTAACTGCAGAAGTAGTTACCAATTTTCGCTTCATTCTGATAATAATTATAGGGAAAATTTGATTTTTATACTAAGCAAAAGAAGAAGGTGGGAATATCCTTGCACAAAAAAATCCCAAATTATACACAGATTTAATTTTTAGTGTATTACCATTATCAAGAAGGTTAAAAAATATTATTTTAATTCAAGGATATATGGGAGGTAGGTATATCCTTGCTCCGATTTGAGTGAAAGTCTCATCAGATTGTATAAATTTTCGTCAGTTCTTAGAAATAGTTATACATTTTAGTTTCACCGTGTTTATGAATATTCCCTGAGAAAATAAAATGTTATTTTTTTCAAATCAAGGATACTCTTGCAGCGAATATAAAAAACAATTTCCACAATTTCCAAAATACTAATTTAAGAGATATTTTTTGAACTTTTAGTGTATTCCGATATAAAAAAAATTGGCTAAAACAGAATTTTCGTTTTGAAAGGGTAGTTTACATGTATATGAAGCCAAGGATTTTCGCTTTATTTCGATCATATCTATAGAGAAAATTATGCATTTTAAACAATGCATGTATGTGTGGGTAATAGATATGTCCTTGCACCGTCCTCCTTCTTCCTTCCTCCCTTGAAAATTTTCTAAATTCACTGTCTTTTTTTAAGTTCAAGAAAATTTTTATTTTATTTAGTTTTTTGTTATAATTAAGAGAATTCGAAAAGAGTGTAGAAACTTCGTTTTAATTCGAACATGATTTAGTCTACGAATTTGCTTTTTTTTAATCCTTGTTTGTGTTTTGTTGACAGTGCGAGTTTATTTTAAACGAGCATAACATAAATATCAAGTACTTAAAAATGATTTCCTTCTATTAGTTTTTTCACTAACTAAAATCCTATTTATTATAAATTTTTACTTTGCAGTTAAATGATGATTTTATTTGGCATGATTTTATGCCTGGAAGTTTTGCACGTTTTCTTAACGATTCTGTTTTTTGTTTTTTATTTTCTTCTTTTTTTGAGAGACACTCTTGCCATCATCTGCAGCCTGCTTAACGTGGCCATTATGTCTTTTTGCAATATTTTTAGTATTAACCAATATACACATATATTTTTTGGTCTATATTACGACGCTATTTGTTGGCTTTTCATTTTCATCTGCTATCACACATCGTGTCCTATAAATATTTCGTTATTTTGTTTTCATTTTTTAACTTTAATGATTCGCTGTGTCATTCATTTATCGATTGAATATTTGAAAATTTATTAATAATAAAATATTTTTGCTGAGACAAGTAAGTTTTCCTTTCAATTAGAGGATTTTTAAATGTCGTGTGACCATTAAAAATATTCAATTTAAAACAATTGAATTTAAATGTAACCCAATTATTAGCGAAATATGTAAATGGATGTGTGTGCACTAAGAAATAGTTTTGCAAGGCAGATAAGAAGATTTAAAATAAAACAGTGAGACATTAGTGTCTAAAATGAACAAGTTAACAAGGGATTTGTATCAATAACAATAAATGGAGAATTGCATAATAAAGTTTATTATAAACTAATTTAGAGTTTAGCGCAAGAAATCGACTTAAGATCATCATGATTTTAAATGTTATGCTGTAATATTTCTCCTTATTGCGAATGGCGTGTTTGACGTCTCATCAAGACGACAATAAAAATTATCACTTGCCTACTCTTTGTCGGCAACAATTGGCTCTTATTAAAAATCTCTTACTAATCTCTAAGGCTTTCTAAATTAATGGAGCAAGTTAATAGTAAACAATTGTTGTCGACAAAGCGTAGAAAAGTGACTATTTTTACTGTCGTCTTGATGTGACGTCGACGACGCCATTCGCAATAACGGGGATTATTTTTAAGCCATTGCAATTATTTTTCTATTTCAATATTTTAAGCAAATATTGAAATATTAACCCTTATTCCAGTTGTCGATATCGACGTCACTTTAATACAACATCAAAAAATTGGTGCTCGTATATCCGTTGTCGAAAACAACTGACTCTTGTTTGCAGGTTTATGCTATTTTCTAGACCTGAGGGAACGGAAAGAGATTTTGAGTTGCGCAAAATTGTCCTCGAGAGCGGGTAAACAAGCTCCAATTTTTTTCAGTATTATGTTGAAGTGACGTCGATGACGACAACTGGAATAAGGGTGATTATATTGAACAGAAATTCAAAATTTCAAAGAGTCGAGTACCTAAATTAAAACAATTTCACTATCCAAAATTCCCGGAATAAATAAAGTTAACAAAATTATTTCACATTTTAATTGAAAATATTTATTTTGTTTTATTGTTTTTTTTTTAATATTTGAATTTAAACTTATGTTTAGAATACATACATGTGTATATAATTTGAATATGGCAACTCGGCTAAAGCCACCGAAGCCACCTTTTTTCTGTCGGCTTTGTTGTAGTACGACCATTCATTGTGTGTGTGCAAGTATTAGAGGTGAGCACAAAACATTTACTTGCTTAATCTTCTCAATGTACGTTATTGAGTTTTTCTTTTTGGTTGCTCTTAATTTTATGAAAACACTAAAACCGTTATTCCCTTTAATCAAAAGCATGCAACAGCATTTATTTATCTGCCAAAAGACTGCATTATTTATTGTAGTGTAGAAGCAAATTTAACTCATTGACAATAGTGTCAAATGAAATGAAATATTATTCCTTGGTATGACAATATGCGTATGTTTGAAAGAAAATAAAAACCAATAAGCAGATTCCTTGAGCGTGTTAGCTCGCATGTGATGCTGATCTAAATTTTATAATTTATTAATTTAACACTTTAAAAAAGAAAGACTCAAAGTAATATATTTAATCATGAATGTATTTGTAACAATAAATATTTATTGATATTTTTATCACCGACTGCAACGCAAAGATCTGATAGAAGAAGATAAGAAGAAGTACGTGAAATAAAATTGAATTTTAATGGGCGTGCCTCTGCTCATTTTTGAAAATGCAAGATTTTGTGTTTTTCAGAGCTCAGGGTGCATGATAAGACTTGTAAGAGTTGGTAAAATAGAACCACTTAAAATAGAATATTAAATTTTAATGGGCGTGATTCCACCCATTTTGTTAAATGGGGCATTGTGTCTATTTATACAGCTCAAAGAGTGTGCTAAGTTCCACAAAAATCGGTTAAGAAGAACCGCGTGAAATAATATAATATGATATATACATACATACATATGTGACCTTCTCCGAGAAAAACGCATTTAAAAAATAAAATTTTAATGTTTATTTTTATTTTGATCGATTTTCCCACGTTCCCATTTTTTTGACACATTAGGTACTTTTTCTCGGAGAATAATCAATTTTAAAGGGCGTAACCCTGCCAATTTTTTCAACTTTCAAATTGTGTAATTACAAGAACCAAAGGTGTTGTTTTATAGGTTTCGCAGCATATAAATCATTTTTTTACAATGGTACCAATGGGAAGCTTTGCCCTCTCAGACATCAAAAAAATTTTCACAATCGGTCTAAAATGAACTGAGTTACGGAGCTTCACAACTAGAAAAAAAATAGTGACGAATTGTAAACATCCTCCTTTTTTAAAAGTCGGTTAAAAAAATAAAATGAATTTGAAATCCATTTTAGCAAAATTTTTTTATGAAAAATTTTATATATATTTTGAGAAATTCTAAATTTGTGGAATGAGGCATCGTGCACTATGAAGTGTTAAATAAAATATTTCGCACTTGGCACAACTGTCTATTCAACTGTTGTACAAGAATTTTGTGCGTTTTTGTTTCATTGTTCTCTATAGGTGCTTTTTAATTCAATTTTACTTACTGCTATAAATACTATTCGGTCATACACGGATGTTGTAAATTAGAGATGGTAAATTTTTATTTCATTGTTATATGATGAATCAAAACAATTCTCGTATTCCATTTGCGCTACTGAAATTTCCATTGACTGACATCACACACACAGTGAAGCAAACACAAAAATGCCGCTACACCTTCGGCCTTCGAAAAAAATTTTTTTTCTTTCCTTAAAGACGAGTGCTCATGAGCTACTACATCATCTCTATTGGATAAATTTTAATTAATTAATTAGTTAAGGCTTGAAAATTTTGGGTAATATTGCCTTAGTTAAACACAACGTCTCAATAATTATTGCTTTGCTTTGAAGTTTTATTCTTTCATAATCATGTCAATTGTAAAAAAAAACTAAAACGCTAGAACTAATGAAATAAAACTCCTCCTATTTGTTTTTTCTTCTTTTTTTGCTTTTCTTTTATACTAAATCATTAACAACAACCTTACATCATCACATCTGCGACTTTAAAATTCAAATACCAACAACTACTAATAGCCAGCCAATTCTACATGAAGTTTCCACTTCACTCGTGCTCACAAACATTTAGCAAACTAATAAATTTGTTATTTTTCAGGCGGGCGTATGTGTGACATAAAATATAATTGCAAAGTAAAAAAGGAAATAACTTCTTCGGTTAAATTAAGTTAAAAAGCTAATGCATGTTATGCCAGTTTTTTATTTATAACTTTACCTGCTTTTTTTATTCTTCTTGTTGCAAGCAACGTGGTAGAAACTTGTAGGCCAAGATGATAACAAAGCTAGTGTTTGGGTTTTTGAACACAGCTTAAAAAAATTATATAACAATGTACTCGTATTTCATGAATTTTAATAGCTTTAGTCTTTTTTCGTGGAAGTTCAAGCTTTCAAATTAATTTATGGTCCTTCGAACTTTTTTTATGTGTAGTTTCATTGATTGTAATAAGCTTTAAGAAAATGTTCTTGCTATACTCGTTTGTTTTGTTTTTTCCAACATTACATTCCAACATGTATTGGATTTTCTTTTCAGAGTACAAGTTCTTTCAAACATTTTTTGTACATATTTAAATAAAAGTTTCAGCTTTCAAATAAATTGATGGTCCTTCGAACCGTATTGTTATTTTATTTGAAGTTTCAGTAATTGTAATTAGTTTTAAGAAATTGGCCTCGTTACGTTTAAATTGTTTTTTTCTCCATTACTTTCAATATTATTGTATTGGGTTCTTCTTTTAGATTCCAACTTATTACACAAAAAATTTGCATTGAAAATTCTTTACAATTTGCTTACATTGGAAATTAAAAATGTTCTTTCTATAAAAATTTGTATTGTCTTTTAGACTGATGACTTACTTTACAAGATGATTTTTTTTTAATTTATCTTTTTTTATGCAAGACTACTGTAAACAAATGAATAAATGCATTATGTCAGTTTTGTTATGCGCATATCTTAATTGCATGCAGTGTAGAACACACACAATACTGTTATAATAAAATAAAAAAGAACACTTAAATGCAAAAATGAATTATTCATCACAATCACATGAAAATTCTAAATGAAAAGAGAATTATTTTCTTCATAAAGAACCACAGTGGGTGGCGAATAGATAGTCAGGAAAGGTACTATAATATAAGGAAAGAAAACATTTATTTGTAATAGATTAAATTCAAAAATTGTGTTAAACTTTGCTTCAGCTTTTTTCTAGCTTTTAAATGTCCTTTATTTTAAGAATCTGATCTCAGCTAGAATTGTTAACTATGTATTTCCCAAAGGATATAATTAAGCTGCTCTCTGAATAATTTCATGAGAATGTGCAAAGACATGCCTAATTTTTAAAATTAAATTTAAAATAAGACTTCTTCAAATTGCTTTTTAAAATTGCAAACATAAAGTTGTTAAAAATTTTTAAAATTATTACAGTTAAACACTCCCATAAATTTTATTTTAATTTGAGCAACGATACAAATCCTTCCCATATATCCTTTATTTTAGAATTTAGATAAATATAATTTTTACCCACAATCACGAGATTAGTGCAGTAAAAAACTGTTTGTAAGTATAAACGGAGGTATAAATTTAAGTATTGTCTTGAATTTTGCTTAAATTAGGGAAAGGACATGCGTAGTTCTTATATGTCCTTTATTTTATAAATTTCAGCCGGAATTGATTAATATATTCAAAACAATATAACTAAGCTGATCTCTAAATAATTTCGTAAAAATGTGCAAGGACATATATTAAAAAAATATTTAAAAAATTGTTTAAGCTAAAATTGAGAACAGAAAGTTGTTAACAACTTTTTAAATTATTACAGTTTGAGTCTACCATTATTTTAATTTAAGCAACGATATACATCCTTTCCATATATCCTTTATTTTAGAATTTACATTAAGCAGATATTTAGCTACAACTATTGGCTTAGCGCTGTAAGAAACTGTTTGTAAGTATAAACGGAGGTATGAATTAAGGAATAATGTTGAATTTTGCTTCACTCGCGGTAAGGACATGCATAGTTTTTATATTGTCCTCTATTTTAGAAATCTCATTTCAGCTGAAATTATTAACTATTACCAAAACGATATAATTAAGCTGCTCTTTAAATAATTTCAAGAGATTAGGTGCAAGGGCATACCTAATTTTCTAAATTATATATAAAATAAAATATAAAAAAATTGTTTTTAAGGTGAAATCTCGCACAGAAATTTGTTAACAACTTCTAAAATTATTAAGGTTTAAGTCTCACATAAATTTTATTTCAATTTGAGCAACGATATACATCCTTCCCATATATCCTTTATTTCGGATATTAAATTAAGTTCAGCTTCGGCTATAATTATGAGCTTAAAGCGCTTAGAAAGTGTTTGTAAGTAAAACCGTAGAAATGAATTCAAGAATTGTTTTGATTTTTGTTTCAATCATTGGAAGGACATGCCTAATTTTCAAAATTAAATTTGAAAGAAAATTTAAAAAAAAATTTTTGTCAAGTAAAATCTCGCATAGAAATTTCTTAACAATTTCTAAAACTTCCAGTTTAGGTCTCACATGAATTTTATTTTAATTTGAGCAACGATACACATCCTTCCCACATATCCTTTATTTTAGATATTGAAATAAGTTCAGCTTCAGCTAGAATTAAGAGCTTACTGCGGTCAACTCAAGAATTGTGTTGAATTTTGTTTCAATCGTTGTAAGGACATGCCTAGCCTTTTTATGTCCTTTAAGTCAAAAATCTTATTTCAGCTAATAGATAAAATTAAGCTATTCTTTATATAATTTTATAAGAATATGTGCAAGGTCATGCCTAATTTTTTTAATTAAATCTAAAATAAAATTAAAAAAAAAATTGTTTTTAAGCTAAAATTGCAAACAAAAAGCTGATAACAATTTTTAAAATTATTATAATTAAACTTTCTCATTGATATTATTTAAATCTGTGCAACGATATACATCCTTCCCATATATTCTTTATTTTAGAAATTATATTAAGCTGTCCTTTTTATTAGAAAACTTTTTTCAGCTAAAATTTTTAACTATTTCCAAAACGATAGACATACTTAAGCTCTCTGCTTAATTCCATAAGAGTGGCTTCAAGGATATTCCTAATGATCTTGACATGAAAAAGCGCTGTTCAAAAAGCCATCACATTAGAAATAATATTTTATTTTATTATGTGATTTTCTAACATTCTCATCCACTGCATCATAAGTGTTTTGATGATTCCAGCAGAGTTCCATTTTCTAACATATTAAGGCTTCAGTGTTGCCATTATTTGCATATGGGAACGTGCTGTGCGTAGTATGCTGCACGAAAAGGTTTTTACGAGCAGGTCGTAATCAATTTTATCTACAGTTATGATAAGAGCACAATTTCTTATTTTTTAATTTTAAGAATTACATATTCTTACAACAAATTTGCCTCAAAGGTGTTTAGCATAATTATAAACTTATTTGTACATACGAGTACATATGTATGTAAAGAAATTTTTGCAAAAAAAAATCATTACAGTCTCTGCTTTTTCCCATACAAACAAAACGAGTTAAACAAATTTTTTAAATTTCCATTTCAACCAAAACAAAAAGGATGCCACTTCTGTAGTCATACGCAATATGCCCCTTAACTTTAAATGTGTAAACTTCGACACTTTTTATCAATTGCACTCCGCACAGCAACATAAATTGAATACAATAAAAAAAATCCCAGTTGGTGCCAATTCTCTAGGGAGGGGAGCTGGCCAGCTAAAACTACAAGCCACTAATAAACAAATGAATTGTAAAAAGAAATAAAAATTATTAGATTCAAAAAAGTTGCATGCAACATACAAATAGCATACATCAATACTCGTTACAATATCCAGCATACAAATATTTATTATAGAAAATAAACTGGCAATTACCACACCCAAACATTTTCAGAGGACTATTTAAAGTTGCCAGCAACAACAACACCAACAAAAGTCCGGCAGGCAGGCAGGCAAGCAAAATAGAAACATCCAAATAGTCATAAAATAAAAATGTACATTTGGTTTTAGATACAATTCATAAGTTACTACTTGTACTAGCAGATACAAGATAAATGAACACAGATTAAATACTTAAATACTTGTATTTTTCATTGGGCGGTACCCTGTTTCACAGGATATCTACTTTATTTAGTTTGTTGTTTAATATGTATGTGGGATAAACTTTTTTGAATAAAAACTCTTTTAATTTAAAAAATCTATCTGTTAAACATAATTAAAATATAACAGCAAAACTAATAATATGATTATTCTTTAAGAGATCCCTTGGTCAACCCTTGTGACTAATTATGACTGACCTAATGTTTCCAAAAGCAATTGAAAAGGCTCGTTCGTATGCATGATTGTTGTTTTAAAACTTTTTTCCCTATGTCTAAACCTGATATATTTTTATCATAACAAAAGTCAAACTTTATATTGAAAAATACAATTTTTTTATGTTAGCTCTTTTTTCTATCTGAAATTTGACTTTTGTCATGATAAAAATATGTCAGGTGTAGACGTAGGGTTAAAAACATTTGGCTACATAAAATACAGTTCACAAAATTCGTTGTGTTTTCTTAAAAACAAATTGTTTGTATTATAAATTACATGGAATCTCGCATGTTTGGTGGAGTCCCAAGACTAAAGCACAAAAAAAATTTTCCACTTTTGATTTTTATTTTTCGTCTTTTACCAAATAAAAGCATTATGGAAAAAACATAACAGGTAAATAAAGTGTTTTGAGGTACTCATATCAGTATCTATGTATGTATGAAAAGAAAATTTAATGTATTTCTATTTAGCCTTTTATTTGCAAGCCACAAAAAGCCGGCAAAAAGAATCTGACAACTTCAAACAAAAAAAAAAAAATTTAAAACAATAATACCTGATTTACATTAAGCATTTTTTTCATGAAATTAGTTGCATGAAAATTTTTTATTTTTCTAAAGGAGGCCTGGAAGAGAAACTTATATCAAAAGCGTTGCCAAAAATACATCAGAGATTCATTCTACATCCTTTTTTATATAAAATTATCTTTTATTGCGCTACAATTAGCAAATTGAAAAAGTTGCATGCAACAAAATTCATGAAATTTCATGAAAAAATGCTTAATGTAAATCAGGTATAAGTTAAAAATAAATAAATGCAAAAACCAAAAAAAATATTCATTAAGTTTGGTGAAGTCTATTCGTGCTAGTGAGGAGATCGTGAGTAACTTTGAATTTGCGATCACGCATTAGGTTCACAAAAAAATTAGACACTTTGTCACAATTCTTAAGAAATTTATTACGTTTAATAACACTTTTTACACTTGAAATAATTTTATACTGATAACATTAATGAGCAAAATCATTAGCTACTTTGATGCTCTTTTGATGGCAGATATTTCTGCCCAGCGGATTATTTGCGAGATGAACAGACATTTTGATTCTAAACTCTTCAATAACAATAACAATACGTCCAACTTCAGCCTTTTATGCTTTTATAATAGTTTCCTAAGCTTAAACTTTCCGCTGATGAATATAAAATCGTATGGCTCTTTTTCCAAAATCAGTCGTTCTAACCGAATTGTTTTTAGGGTTCTTTACACCAAAAGTGAAAAAAGCAACCCTATTGTTTTCGCTATGCTGTCCGTCTGTCCGTCACACGCTATTTCCTCAGGAACCGTAAGAGCTACGGACCTGAAATTTGTACAGACTATGTAGAACTTTGGCCGCTACAAAAACAAATATAAGAGAGGTAAAAATTAAACGGTGTTCCAAAACGAGCAACGAAAATTTTTAAATTTTTTTTTCTACTCTCATCCCCCCCCCCCCAAAACGGTTCAGTTTTATGTAAAAAAAATATAAAAAAATTTCATTCCGATTAGTTGTGTTTTAGGGGGTGCGTCCGGCCGTCAAAGTTGGCCCTCAAGCCCATATATTCAATGTAATTTTTTTTAGTGTTATTTTGACTATATGTGACAGTGCATAGAGAAAGGGACCTAAGGGTAAAAAAACCAATTTTTACTTTTTTTTGATGTGGACAACATGTGAGCATCGAATGAGAGCGATCCCATGCCCCAAAAGTGTTCCCTCCCAGATATATGTGCGTTTTATGAAATTGAAGTCCATCAAAGATACACGTATTTAAATCTTTAAAATGGCTCTCTTGAACAAAACCGGTTTTTACCCTTAGGTCCCTTTCTATTTTCCGCGTCACATATGTATATGTATGAAATAAATTAATATGTTTAAGATCTTATTGTAAATGCTTAAAATAAGAAATTTCCATATTAATATAATTTTGTGACATAAAATTGTTGGTATTTTGTTGGTTATTTTCCTTTTTATGTTCTAAAATATTAATTTTAGCAAAAAACTTTCTTTGAAACTTATGTTGTTGACTTGAAGAGGTAAAATATTGCCACATGTCATATTCTTCTAAAATGATTTTTTTAAATTGCATTTAAAAATGGGCTTGAAGGCTCGAAGTTTTAGGGTCTGAAAGCACCTCCTAAAACGCAACTTATCAGTAAGAAATTTTTTTATATTATTTTTACCTAAAACTGAAACGATTTGAGTAGAAGAAATAATAAAAATCTCTCCATACACTTAACGGCCACTCTAATGTATAGAGACACTTGAAATTTGTTTAGTGTATTTTCATTAAAAAAATACAACAATTGACACTAAAATTAAAAAAGAAACAAAATTAAAGGCTGTTCTATCAGTTAATGTAATTTTGACAATTTAATGTATCTTGGAAACCGTAAGAGGCAAACTCTGAAAATTTTTAAAAACGGTAAAACTAAAAAATTCCAAAATTATAAAATCGCCAAGCCGAAAGAAAGCGCCAAAAACCGAAAACAACGCCAAAACGAAAAAAGCGCATAACTAAAAAAATATTTCTAAAACTAAAATAAATCGTCAAAAACCTGAAAAATCGCCAAAATGAAAAATATCGCCAAAATTAAAAAAAAATCGTCAAAACGAAAAAAAAATCGCCAAAAATTAATGCGAAAAAAACGCCAACAACCGAAAAAACGTCAAAACGCCATATTAAAAAAACGAAAAAATCCCAAAAACGAAAAAATTCCAAAACTATATACATAAATATTATATAGGCTAAGGTCCGCATAGTATTACATATCTGGTGTCCATACGAACCCCTTCGAGCGCGAGTCAAAGTCGCACTTTTTTTTAAAAAGCAATTTAAACTCAAAACTTTTGTATAATAATTTTCCCACTATAAAACCGGTTAACCGGTTTTTGCTGAATTTTAAAAACCGAAACCGGGTTTTTCATGATTTCAAATATTCGTAACCTGGTTTCTGCAAAATGCCGAATAGTCGATCACCCTAATGCTTGCCCAGTTAGCCAGTTTAATAGGCGATGTTGGTTAATATATATAGAGCTCCTAAGCCAATCTCCTGATGATTATTTGGAGAGTGATATTGTACACTTTCTCTAGCAATGTTTAATCGAGGATGCCTTTATCTAAAATATTGATTGCAATTTTTTCTTTATTTTTTCACTGTTTCGTGTTTTTTTTTAATTTTTTTGCAAGAATTAAAAAAAAGTACTAAAAATTTTATTTGTTTTTTCATATTTATTGCAAAGTCTGCAGGGTTTTCTACGATTCTTCAGATGGTTATAGATTGATTATTTTCCAACTCTCCTAAGGGCTCATATAAGATTAACATTTGTAAGATAATCTCTAAATAAATCTCAAATGATTGAATCTACCACTAATGACAGCACTCTTGCATACGAATCGTCTACATTTAACAGTTTCTCGCGAAGTATCTTACGCGATTGAAATATGCGTTCGCCTGCTATGCATACGATTATCAATAGACTCTTCTCCAATTGAAAAGACTAGTTGATTAAGAGAGACTGATTAATGAGTGTGTATACATACGTAATAGAAGAATAAATAAAAGTGCGCCACGCCCTGAATATGCCAAGCATAAACGTCAGATCCAATCCGTTAATTTTTCCCGTTGGTATGTGTGTCCATGTGTGTGAACGTTTACAACAGAACAACATATTAGAAACATTATATTTGTTATTGTTTGTGTCTTTTATCTGAATTGGCTCATGGATTTGTGTTATTGTATATTTTTTAATAAGCAGAAGGTATAACATGAAACTTGTTATACTTTGAATGTACTTCAACATAGTCTTGTTTGTTTGTGTGTTTGTCTATTATGTTTTTTTTGCTATTAATATCTGGATAATTATAAATGTTGACAAAGCTTTTTATGGAAAATATTTATTTGTATTATGTTAGTTCACGTACCATTTACGTAACAACATATTATCAATCCAAATTCCAAGATTTGCGTTCTCCAATACAATCCATAACTACTGTATAGAGATTAACAGAGCTGCGTTAAATACCAACAGAGCTCTGCGAAAAATTATGGTTTACATCTCTGCTATTCAAATTTCAATTTATCTCCCAATTTAACAATAAAAAAAATTCTAAAAACAATTTGAATTTATTTATGACGGCAGTCTTCTGTCACATCAATCACATAAACGCTACCCATCTCTAATTTGTTACTACATTTTTCTATACGATTATGCCTAATGTGTTTGGTCAGTTAAAAACAGTCTGCTGGTGTATGAATGAAAATATATGGAAATGTATGAATGTATGCATGTTTACAATACGAGTATAATAATGTATGGAATAATATGATTTGGTTATTTAGGTCAGTTAGCAAGCTCTAAAGCTAAACAAACCAGCTAGTAAACAAGCTAAGCACTAGCTGGCTGGCTAGGCTGGCTTGCTGTCTTTATTCGCTTGTAAGCAAAAGTATCCTCCAAAGACAACAGCCAAATGCATAGAAAAAAACACGTTTCTATAATAGACCACCATCATTCTGAATTGGGGTTTTTTGTTTTGCTGTTTGCTGTCTATGTGTTGCAGTTGTTGTTGTTGCTGTTCGTAATAAAAATCTACTCCTCCCAAACAAGAAACTCTATTAGATGGTCATCACTAATATAGTGGAACACACAATACAAAAATGCGAATACAACAACAACAGCACCAGCAACAACAGGGTAATGTGCCAAAAATGAAAATTCGAAATTAAATTCAACTAGAGAAATATTTAGTAAGGAACGCGCTGAAGCGCTGCAAATAAGTCAGTCAGTCATACAGTCATTCACTCAGATACGAGTTATGCACGTACTTATGTACATGTTACATAAGATTTTCCCTAATGTTTTGTTGTTGGTTTAATTCTCTGTTGTTGTAAAGTACATTATTTTTTTTCTAATGTAATATTTTCTAAATAAAATAAGTAAGTAAGAGAAAAGGCCCAACAAAACATGCACTGAACTTTGTAGTGGAGCATATTTGAGTAGTGTACAGTGGGGCCTTGTGGTCGTTAAATATTTACCTGGAGATGAGGTTGTTTATAATGTAGTTTAAAGGTAAATCTAAACAATTTTTACGCTGAAATCTGCAGCAACTAGCAGAATTTATTAAAATAAACAGCACTCTAGGTAACACATAAAAAATTTTATTTAACCGAAGATAAAATAATTTATAATTTGGTAAGTTGGTTACTTCAACATCGGGACTTGCACAATCCCTTTCCTACTCTCAGGTAATACAAAAGGGCCTGTTAATTGGCCGAAAGTAAGTTGGAAACTTACTTTCTCTGCTCAGGAAACTGTCCAACCTAATCTAACCTGCCACTTTTTGAAAAATGTCATCGGTCACCCTATTTTTCAAAAAGTGGCACCAAAAAGGGGACTTATTAAAAAAAATTAGACAACTACACTAAACTTTTTATTTTTAATGTATTTTTATATAATTCACTCTAAAAAAAGGGAGACAAAAAGTGGCAAAAGCACTCGAAAAAGTGGCAATTTGCCACTTCAGTCGGTCAAACGGTCACGCTGAACCTGACTCGGGATTATACAGTCGAATTCGCTTTACTCAAAAAAAATCGGATTACCGAAAGCGATATAAATCCCCGCACTGATTTTAAGCGCAGCTAGTGTTATTCACTTCGCTTTAGCGAAACATCGTTTTACTGAAAATATCGTATTACTGAAAATCAGAAGCAAGCCCACAACTACGTTTTGTATGAAATTTACTTCGGTTTAGTGAAAAAATAAGCAATGACAAATTTACTTATTAGAAATCGATTGCATAACTTAAGGCTAAAAAAAATTGTGCATGTTTTGTTTGTTAAAAAATTAAATGGCAAAATGTATTTGTCCTTTTCGCTCTTACGTAATTTATTTTATTTTTCTATTATATTGTACTGATTTTAAGCAGTACGCTTAACTGTAAGAATTTCAGTAATCCGAACTAAGTTTTAGAAAAAAAAATCGGATAACTGAAAAAAATTGGGTTTTTGTTACTTCCAGTAAAGCAGAGTCGAGTGTAGATAGTAAATTGTTAAGATTGATAACTGCGAATTGGGTGGCTTCAAACAGAAGTTTGGATCTTTTTGGTAATGAAGATAAATCCATATCGACCGCTTTTATTGTACGTTTATCCCGGTTTTTATATTTTTTCCTGTCAATTTATTTACTGTCTCATGTAATAATCATATAAAAATTTATATACGTATATATATGTACATATACATATGTATAAAATAATCACGGAATACTAAGAGGTATAAATCAATTTCGCATGCGCGTCTTATACTTATATCTATACAAAATTTAAGCTGCAGCAATTTTTTCCAGTTTCTTTGATTGTTTTTCTAAATTTTATTTACATACTTTGAGAGTCCATAATTTGTTAAACATGTTGAATTTTTTCTCATTATTAACAATCAGAGATGGGAAGTGGTATTTAATTTGATGGCACCATTAAATGAAACTAATAAACACTAGTAACACACATTTTTACACTTGCCAGACGCATATTTCTTAGTTCAAAAATCATTCTTGTTTGACCATCAGTTATACAAAAAATCCCCCGAAAATCCCCTCAAATTAAGTTACATTCCCAACAAATCCCCAGATCCCCAATACGAAAGTTTCATCCCAATCACGAAAAAAAGTCCCCAAATTGGGGACAATTCCCCTAAACTGGGAACACTGCTTGTAGTAAAAATAATGATATTCTGTAATTAAAGTAAGCTCAGTGAGTCATTATTGTGGTGCAAAGAGTGAACGTCGGCAGAGTGAGCTTTGCGTGAGAGAAAAGCCGGGTGGCCGTATTTTTTTTTTATTTCTGCTACTCTCACCCCCCCAAATTGGTTCACTTTTGTGGGTCGGACGCACCCCCTAAATCGCAATTTATCAGTATGAAATTTTTTTTTTCCATTTTTTTACATAAACCTGAACTGATTTGGGGGTGAGAGTAGAAGAAATCAAAAAACAAATAACTCTCCGTTACAGTTTGACCGACTAAAGTGGTAAATTGCCACTTTTTCGACTGTCTTTTTGTACGCGTTTTTTTTTAAGTGAATTATGTAAAAATACATTAAAAATAAGAAATTTTAATATAGTTATCTCGTTTTTTACTGTTCTCTGAAAATAATAAAATAGCCAAAACAAAAAAATTTGCCAAAGCGAAAAAAATCGCCAAAATTAAAAAAAATTTCTAACACTGAAATAAGTCGCAAAATGCGAAAAAAAATTTCCAAATTAAAAAAAAATTGCCAAAATGAAAAAAGCGCCAAGAACCGAAAAAATCGCCATAAATCGAAAAACGCTCCAGTAACAATATAATTGTTAATATAAAAAATCGCCAAGATTAAAAAAAAATCTATATTTATGATTTGAACGGGTTAAAGTTCGTATCGCTTTTTAAGCAAAATTACATGTGATAATTATTAATGAAGGAATTACAAAAAAATCGCCAAATTCAAAAAACGCCAAAAACCGAAAAAAATCGCCAAAAAGAGAAAAAAGTGTCAAAACTAAACGCCAAAAACCGCCAAAATTTAAAAATCGCCAAAAAAAATAAAAAATAAAACGCCAAAAACGAGAAAAAAATTGCTAAAATTAAAAAAACTCCAAAAACCGAAAAAATCGCCAAAACTAAAAATATCGCCAAAATTAAAAAAATCGCCAAAATTAAAAAAAAACAAAAAAAAACGAAAAAAACGCCAAAACTATATTTTATATAGGCTAAAGTTCGTATTGAATTACATTTCTCGTGTCCGTTCGGAACCCTTCGTGCACGGGTCAAAGTCGCACTTTACTGAATTTTTTATATTACAGCCCTTTTTTATAAATCCTCTATTTTGTGACACTTCTTGAAAAATGTCATCTTTCACCCTGGTGGCAACTATTTGTGCATCATTTAAGTAATTTAAGTTGTGTATATTAAAACTATTGGTTAGTAATAAGTTTAATTAGTAAATAAATTGTATTTCTTATTTCTTAATTAGTACATTGGGGTCTTTTATTCATTTACAAATCTTCGAGTATATAGAAAAAGTGTTTTAAAGCGCACGAACGTAATAATACTTTCACTTTATAAAACCAAATTTTTAATAATAACTCGTAAGATAAAACTTTTGAAAATCAAAAATAAATTTTATAAATAAAGGGAAGCATGAATAAAAATAGTATATGCTTTTTATTTAAAAATTTGTTTTAAAATTCGAAATTATTAATCATTTCGTGAAAAAAAGTAAATACATATTTTATATTGTATAAGACTATCCAACTCTGCTGCGAGTAGTGGTTATATCACACTTCTATTATAATTATCTCTATATATTAAAATGTATTTATGTATGTATGTACATGAATGTATAGATACGTCAGTCAGTCAGTCGGTCGTACCTTACACACAGTTTTTACTTTTTATGCATTTATTTTTTCTTTACGCCGCTTTGGTCATCAAATAGAAAATTTATTTTAGCAGCCATGATGCAGTCAGTCTGCTGTTTAATAAAACAAACTAACGATGATTTAATATGTACATAAAAAGTATTTAAGAAAAAAGTTAAAACCCTTAAATTGAAATGGCAGAGTGGTCAGATTTTTCTTTGCAAAAGTGACCAAGAGGTCTACTCTGTAATTCGAAACGAAAGAAAAGCGTTTCGAATTTGCATGTTATTCAGATACAAGAGCTGGACACGCCTCGTACGAAACTTTCCACGAAGTTATAATCCATATAAAATGGTATCGATAGGCTTTTCAAACGAATAAAAAATGTAGATGATATTTAAATTTAATGATAGGAAGCTCTTAAAGAAAGATCCTTAGATTAATTAGTACACCCAAAAATTATATTTTTCTTTTACAATTTTATTAACTAGGACTAGAGATGGGCGCGTGTCGCGTTTTTTTCGTGACATGAACACGCGCTACTGAGCACGAAGTATTCGTGACAGAAAATCTGGGGCAAATCACGGCATTCGATACGACTCGTAATTTAAAAATATTTCCATATAAACTCTATTGAAATATTATTCAATTACGGGTCGTGTCGGATGCCGTAATTTGCCCCCTGACTTCATGCATGGACGGCTCGTATCTTGTTGAGCAAAATTGACACCATAAAGGTAGGATCGATCACACGATTGCCGCAAATACACCAATCTGACCTAATTTTTATTGTGCTGATTTGATGCACAATAACTAAATTATCCCAATCAAATCAGTTGCAGTCACATGATTGCCCCATTTTATAAAAATTTTATTGACGCAGATTGGTGAAGAATGAATTTGGGACAATAATTGCCGCAGCCCAGTCATACGATTGTTCTAACTTGCGCAATGCAATCAAGTATCGGTTGTGGTAGTTTGTTTTGTTTTACTTGCAAATATTTTTTTTAAGAAATAATTTTTTCTGTTTCATTTTGAAATGAAAATGGTGAAAATGGTTTGTTCGCTTAAAACAAATAAAATTTCCTCTGCTTTCTTTATTTTGTACTTATCAAATATACTAATCAGAGGCAATTTTCGCTCTTTTAAACGAATAAAAACTAATATGGAATAACATATGGATTAAAGATTAGCTTACAGTTCCATGTTAACATTTCAAATAAGTTATGATTACATACCTATAAAATAAATTAAAAAAATAAATAAATTAGTTTAAGAAATTGTCGCGCATTGACTGCTTTGATTGCTGCTCTAGAATACAATAAATATTGGCGCATTTTTAACATTTTTATTGGGGCATGGTTGCCTATCAACCGTTCACACGATTGCCGTACCAAAGAGGCATTTGATTGCGGCAAATCATCAGCATATTGTTTTCGATAGTCGTATGGGACAATAAATTGTGAAATCACACGATGGGCATATAAAATGGACTAATAATTGGTCCATTGTAGCAATCGTGTGATCCTACCTTAAGACACAAAACGATTCTAAGTGTAAAATTTCTAATAAAGAAAAAATTGAGTAAGATCTTTAAAAGTAAGAATGAGTGAACACGAAAATGACATTGCAAAAAAGAAAGAGACAAACAACAGCATTATCACAACACATACTAAAAACTAGAAATATGCCAGACTTCAAAAATGTAAAAATATTAGATCGGGAGGAAAAGGGGAGAAAGCGGGACACCATGGAAATCTTATACATACAGAAGAATATTAACAGCACAATGAACCATAAAGAAAGTAAAGATAACATAAGTACGAGTTACAGAGTCGCCTTAAAAAATAAACAATTTATATCGGTGTTACCACAGAAAACCAAATATTTTTCATATTTTAATGTTGATCAGTAAATGTATACTTATGTAATTTAAATTGAACTCAATTTGTAAATACATATTTATAATTCGGTGTAATATTGTAATTATTTAAGTTTTATTTATTTTATAATAGACCAAACCCTTGAAAAAGTCGACATAAAATTGACGAAACATGTAATAAAAAGACTTTTATTGACATAAAGCGAGTTAGGCCCAAATCAGCTAAAGATACACTATCAACAATCCTTGAAAATAGAGTAATAATAGAGTAATATAACTTTGCTAACCTAAATAGATAGATGAAATAATGGAAAAACTGAAAATGAATAATGATACTTATAGATTTGTTTAACAAAGGTAAATCAGTAATTGCATACACGACAATCATTTCTCATATTCCGTTTCATAAAAAATTTACGTTAAACAGCTGATGTTACTAACAAAACTCTACCCCAGTAGATAGACTAGGGTGGTAATGAAGTGCGTGGCTGCATAGAAAAATATCGGTATTTCCCCCAGCTAATAAAAGTCTAGTCTTTTCTTTGTCTTGTCTTTTCTTCTTTAGAAACTCACATTAATTAATAAAAATATTTCATTCAACAAGAATTGAAATTACTGAACTTAAGCCCGAATAAGAAATTATTTCTGATTAAAACTCTCCACAGTTCAATTAAATTTAAAAATGTCTCAATAGATTTTATATTTTTACACCCATATTCATAAAATTTAAAATGAATTTGAATTGTATTTTATTTAAAATTTTTCATACAAAATTTTCCTAAAATGGATTTCAAATTCAATTTATTTTTTTTAAGAATATGGGTTAATATTATTTGGGTTAATATTTATTGATAGTCTAGGCGTCTCTTAAGGTTGAAGTTCTGAAATTAAAACAAAAATATGTTTTTTTTTTTTTGAGTATAACAAACTATTCTTTGTTTTTCTATTTGATTTCGTGCGAGTTGTTTAGCGACGTGTTAACCCAACTCTAGATAGAACATTTAGCATATGTTAAAATTTTCCCTCCCACTCGATTTAGAATAAAACAAATCAAAAACCTGTAAGCAGCCAATCAATTTCAATAATTATTTTGACAGCTCATAAAGAACTTTCTTAAAATATACAAAAATAAATAAATAAACATATGAAAACAAAAAAAAACTGAAGGGAAATCCAACGACATTAACAGCAAAGATATGACACCCACAATAACACATAAAAAACGACACCAAAGACTTCAAGTATCAGCAAAATATATTTGAAAATCAGTCAAATGCATTAAATTTGAATATCATTTGGATTTTTTTTTCTTTTTAAATAAAAAATTAATACAGCAATCACTTTAGCACTTATTAAAATAACAACAACAACAACAGCAAAAACAATTGAAGCATGTTGTAAACATTTGAAAAGCAAACACTAACCTAGCATACCGCTCAAGCAAATGCGTCGTGGTGCTACTCATCCAAGAAGAAAATATTCATTAATGCATTATATAATTTGAAAGTAACAACAAAATTTATAAACGACTGGGAAGAGGAAAATTATAATTCGTAAATATTTAATATAAATTTCTTTGAAATGTAACATTCATAGATTACACTGCTCAAAATAACTCTAGTCACATTCTCAATGTTTGAATATTAATTAAAATAAGTTTCGTATTCCATTTACGTTAAAAATTCTGTATATGAAAAAAAAATTAACATCTCAACACAGAGCGGACCAACAACATGAAAGCTAATGATGCAGATGTAGTGCATTCGAGACCGATTAGGCTATCGTATCGAAAAAAATTTCGAAACGTACCGAATTAATGGATTAGGTCGACATATAAGTAGCTATCGCATCGAAATTTCAAAAAGTGTACTAAGTTGATGAATCCACTAGACAGTTTGTATTTAATTAATGAATCGTCTTGTATTTCTTTCAGTTAGTACAACAAACGCAGTTGATTCGGACCCCGTAAAAAGATTTCCATGTTATTTGTTTTTGCAGAACAAACACAATAAAAGAGTATCATAGTTTTAATAGTCGCAACGCAACGGATGTTTTTAGCATATAATTTGGTAGGAAAATACAATTATAGTTTTATTTTACTGTTTAAAGCCTGTATCACATTATGGGAGCAATGTACACAGAGAAAAAACTGCCTAATAGAATCAATAAGATTTTCTCTATGAAACTTTTTAGGCTAAGGGGTATCCCAGCAGAAAGAAGCGAAGATTTTTTCATAGAGATTCCTTATTGTTTTTATGTGGTAAATCTTATTAATTTTATCAAGAAGAAAACCACATAAAATCAACAAGAAATCTTATTATTCATCTTTTTTTACTCAATTTCCGTTATTTTAAGCTGTTTTTTCTCTGGGTGTACATTTCAGCATATCGTTTTGTATCTAATGAAATTCGTGGGCTGTAGATATTTGCTTACTCGATGCCGAATAGTATGATCATAAATTATAATACTTTTCATACGATATCGAACGCTATGATGCCAAATTGAAAATTTTACTCGATCACGTAAGCGGTAATTCAGCCCCCTGGTCTTAACAATATCTGGTAAGATAAATTCGAGTTTAACTAGCAGAGACATAAACCCAAACTTCTAACATAGTATTTTAAACACTTAATAGAGCAGTGTTATCTATTTAACAGTAATCGGTAAATGGATTAGGATTTCAAATCACTGGAACTGGAATGAGATAGATACAAACTATTTGTTTTTAGGAAAATTTTTTCGCAAATGTATTTTATGCAATTACACTGTGCAACAAATTTTTATCTTTTTTCCATAATTTCAAAACTTAGCTGATTTCTTAGCTGAACACGAATATGGCATTTATTTATTTTTCATAATAAGCGTTTTCGAGATATTCGCGAAAAACTTTTTTTTGCAGTTTTCGAAGATATTTCCAAAAATCTTGAGAACTGTTAATTAAAATTAAGCACCATTGCGAAGATATGTTTTTCTTTAACAGCCAATATTTTTAATGCGTTGATCGGATAAAAATTAACTGAGTTACGGGACTTTAGATTTAAAAAAAATTTTAAGTTTTTATGATTTTTTTTTATTTCTTATACTCTCACACCCCACATCGGTTCAGTTGTATGTAAAAAAATATGTACAAAAAAATTCATAGCGTTAAGTTGCGTTTTAGGGATGCGTCCGGCCCTCAAAGTTAACCTTCAAGCCCATTTTTCAATGTAATTTTTTGTATATCACTATCTTTTTTAAAAACAATTTTACAAGAATATGACATATGGCAATATTTTAGCTCTTCAGGACAACAATAGTAGTCTCAAGGAACGTTTTTTGCCAAAACTAATATTTTAGAAAATAATGAAGAAAATAAGCATCTACAATTAAATTATTTCATACATACATATACATACATATAGTCAAAACAAAACTAAAACCAAAAAAATACATTGAAATACATACATTATTGTATTTTTTTACATAAAACTAAACCGATTTCGGGGGTGAGAATAGAAGAAATAAAAAAGTCTCCATACAATTAACGGCCACTCTAATGTACATATGTGCCCTTATTATGAATCATTTTGGCTTCGAAATATCAAATAAATCTTTAAAAAAACTATAATAAATATTTAAAAAATATAAAATAATATAAATAAATGTATATAAATCGAGACTAGTACAACTCTAAAGTTAAATGTTACATCCCAGCAAATAAAGAGACTCTAAAAAAGTCATGAAAATGTAGAGTTTGCGATCTGGAAGTAGTGAAAATTTCGATCCGATCTAATGATTTTTACATAGAGTTGTCATTGCAAGAAGTTCTCTTTTTCGATGCCTGGTCACTGAATTGGAAGCGATATTAACAAAAATTCCCTTTTTTGTGTTCTATGATAATATTTTGATCTAGGAAAAATTGTAAATAGTTACCTATTCTAAAAATTGGTTTCTTTTTATACGAATTTAAGCCCGAAACAGTGTTTTCATGTAAATTTAAGCAAATAACTTTTAAATTTTAGACTAAAATTAGTTCATAAATTTCTTTAAAAAAAATTAATTTTTTTTTATTCTGGTGAGTATTTTTTTTACACTACGGAGGAGTTACAAGGTTTTGTATGACTAAAATAAGCTTCTACATGGTTTTTTGGTCACTCTCGGCAAATTAAAAATATCAATTTTTTGGAAGCAATGAAAATGTAGTTCCACTAGAATGACTTCCATTTTTTTTCACTGGGATAATATAAAATTACCCTTTAATTTGTTAAAATAAAATCTACTAAATATCTCGACCAAAGAAATATGTGATTAAGACCACTTTCATAATTAAGGGCAAATATGTATGTAGTCTTAAATTTATAAGTTTTTTTGCTTCTCTTGTAAAAAAAAGTAAAAAGTGTACTTAAGTCCTTTTGGATAGGTGACGATATGAAGTTTTACGTTTAACTTCTGCACAAACTGTGTTGCCAACTTTCGCTTATACAGCCTTGTATTTTTTTTGTAGCATAATATGCAGAAAAACATAAATTGTATCCGAAGATTTTGAGAGAATTTAGTCAAAAATTGTGACGAACGGCCCCATGCTGTTTGTAGGAGTTTAAAGGAACAAATATATGTACATATGTACATAATATGTACATATATTGACGAACTAGATTTTGATTTGTATTGGAAAACTAGTCCAAATCAATTATATTTTGCTCGAAATCTCATATGCGGTAAATTTTGCTCAGGTGTAAATGTACTATTGCATATAGAAAATATGATCTGATATACCAAACACACATACATACATACATATATACATACATATGTACATACTTACATACATACATACATATGAGCATATTTCTACCACTATAAAAATATATGTACATACATAAGTATGTAGGAACATACCTATCAGATCATACATTTTTCGTTGGCCCCCTCCATTTTCCCCCACCCACAACTCAAACGCTTATGATTATGTAACACACACAATGGCGCTCCGTTTATTTTCTTCTTCTTGTCTTTTACAAATTTACCGCTATGAAGCTTCATTATTATTGCAGACGCATACGTACACACAATCACACATATAAACACACACATACATACATGCATGCATACATGTTTGTTTGTAAACGCTTCGTTCGTTAAACGTTTAAAAAAGTCATCGTTAAGTTATTTTACTACAACAGCAAGCAGTTCAATTTGTTTTCATTTCCATTTCTTTTTTCTGCCTACATACTTTTTTCTTTCTTTTTTTTCCATTATTTTTTTTTACTACTGCGGCATTATCGCCAACGTCTGATCTAATGATCAAAATAAAACTTTGAACACGTACAATTTTTCATATGCAGTCCACAGACGGAGTCATTAGAGTTGTGCTGCCTCTGCTGCCACCATAATCGTTTTCACTTTCTATGATACAACAACAAACATTTGTTAGGTCTTAAACGTAAAAAATGGCAACAGCAACAACAATAGCAACTAAATAAAAATCGTAACGAATCCAGCGACATGCTGACCCAGTTTCTCACATACTGGAAATGTTTTATGACTTCGGTGTGCAGCAAGCACTATGCGATCGCAGCCAAGTAACAACAACTACAAACAGATTTAATTTGAATTGACTGCTTGCTTGCAAGAGTGAGATTGTATGAGTGAGTGTGCTTGCTCGCTTGTTTGCCATAGACGGGCGATTTAGCAGTTTTATTTTCTTTTATTTGTTACCTGAGATGTCTGGAAGGGAAAGTAATTTTACCCACTCAGTATGGGGCGTGATCATGAGAAATATGGACGGACGCACGCTGAAAAAACACCAAGCTGCATATATGCATACATATGTACATATCATCGACCCAGAATAGTTTTGCCCCATCGATTATTCCTAAAAAAATGAGTTAGGCCGGGTTTACATCTGTGTGTCATGTGCCACATATACATATTTTGAATACCCTCTTTCCGAATCAAAAGCACGTTTCACAAAATTTACTATGGTTTACATTAATTTTGCTCCATATCCACTATTTTTAGGTTTAATAAGTATTGTTTTGATATACACGCCAATGTTTGGCGATTGAGTGAAATTCTTCATACAAAAATGTACAAAGTTAAGTTAACTCTGATTTTGCTTCGTCTCTATAAAAAATTAATTATAAGAAAAGAAGGTGTCGTAAGAAAATTTCAACGGCGCTGTTTAGCAAAACCATCATCACCCAGACGCGGCCACCGATTAGATACCCAGTAAAAAAAAGAGACTCCAAAAAAGTCATGAAAATGTAGAGTTTGCGATCTGGAAGTAGTGAAAATTTCGATCGGATCTAATGATTTTTACATAGGGTTGTCATTGCAAGAAGTTCTCTTTTTCTATGCCTGGTCACTGAATTGGAAGCGATATTAAGAAAAATTCCATTTTTTGTGTTCTATGATAATATTTTCATCTAGGAAAAATGGCAAATAGTTACCTATTTTAACAATTCGTTTCTTTTTATACGAATTTAAGCCCGAAATAGTATTTTCATGTAAATTTAAGCAAATAACTTTTAAATTTTAGACTAAAATTAGTTCATTAATTTCTTTAAAAAAATAATTTTTTTTTAATTCTAGTGAGAATTTTCTAACACTATGGAGGAGCTACAAGGTTTTGTATGACTACAATAAGCTTCAACATTGTTTTTTTCTCACTCTCGACAAATTAAAAATATCGATTTTTTGGAAGCAATGAAAATGTAGTTCCACTAGAATGACTTCCATTTTTTTTCACTGGGATATTTTAATATAAACTAAAATAAAATAAAATAAAATAAAAGAAACCTTAATTATGCCTGTTTGAGTAATTATTTAATATCATTCCTTAAATTAAATACACTTCAATTAATTGTTTTTCTTGTGTAAGTGTGTAAGCTGATCGATAGTTAAAAATATTACGGCGGCGGCTTCCTGGTCGGCGTTAAACGATCGACTTATTTCTCTGGATAGCAAAAAAATAAACAAAACAGTAAAATACTCAATTGACAGCTGTGACACAGCACTTAAGTATACGTATGGAGTACAAAAAGCTACTTTTTGAAAATAAATTAAGAAAAGTGGTGTATGTGGCACAAAACGTGTTTTTACTTTTACAATAAAATAATATTGAGTTAGAAGAACTTCATAGATGTAAGTTCACAAAAATTTTTTCAAAACATGTATCAGAAGCAGTGGTGTAAATATAAAAGAAATCCATCATTCATAGTCGTTTTTCTCCACTCCAGCTTTGAGGTATATGTGCTAAACCTATTCTGAGGCAAAGATATGTATGTATGTACGAAAACTTTCGTAAATATTCAGAAATATTTCGTTATTTCGCAACACGAAATTCGTTAGCGAAAGCCTTGTATACAAATAATAAAAATTTTAAGAACTGTTCTATTTGTGGTACACTCACGCTTTTGTGATTTAAGGTTTGTTGACTTAAAAACTTGAAAACTATGTATGTATGTCAACATAGAAATCAAACCAAAAACGAAAAAATTTCGCCATTTCCATTCTTTAAATTGGGTTAACTTTCAAATACTATGGTCCAATTTTTAATTAATTAAAAATTTGCTCATGCTGTCTACTTTGGCGATAGTTTGGAGACATTTATAATTTTTGATTATTTTTTAAATTTTGAATATCTTGAAATTTTTTTTATTAAATATAACATTATATTTTTTATTTTTATTTCACCCAGAATACATATGAATACGAATTCAATAAGTTTTTATGTTGGTGTGTTAAGCACGTTGTTTCAGTAGACTTCCACCACTATTGATAACAGCTTTAAAAAATCTAATGCATATGGAAAAACTTACTACATTTGATTGAGAATTACAAAATTATAAGCATAGTTAATCAAGATCCTGGGTTAGAGTGGTCTTCCAGCCTCCATAATGAAGCCAGTGTATTGCTAGGAACGCAACTGGGACGAACGACGAATTTTTTTTGGGTGCGAACTTTCGTCATAAAAAATAAAACAGAAACGACGAAAAACTATTTTCTCTCAGTCTCTCTGTACACACAACAACCAACTTTGTCAAATATGAGAGAGGAATTCGGTGAGTAAATTCGTCGATATTGTGCTTCACACGACTAATTTACGGAGCAAATGCTTATCGACGAATTCGTCGACGTGAACGAAATTCGTCGTTCGTCGCAGTTGTGTTCCTAGCATATTTCAGGCTGAATTTTTGGCTGTAAAGGAACGGGGCAGGTTGCTGATCGACAGGAAGGTACAAAGTAAAGTTGTTATCTTTGTCCGCACTTCTCTCTCTTCCTCTTCCTCTATTCAAGTTGGGCAGGGCAAGAATGTGCTATCCAGATTAGGCGATCACGCAGTTTTACTCTCATGTGGGTTCCAGTACACAGCATCTTTTCAGGCAACGAACGGAACAACGAGCTGACTAGAGTTGGTTCTGCTATGAACGCTTCCCATATCGAATCGGTAGCCATACCATTTGGTACTATTAGCATTTGGTACTTCCAGCATTATTTCTATAAGGCTGAATAGAGATGGTATTATATAAGTCGACACTTGCAAGGTTGCTAGGAAAATGTGGCGATGCTACAATGACAGGCATTCAATAAAATTAACAAGTAGGAACAAGTAGGCTCATCGCAATCATATACGGTGCCCCCTACTGGAGGGTTAATGTAGGACAGAACTGTTCTATAACAAGCTCTGGAGTAGTTGTTGTAAAGAAAGCACGGAAAAGACAGTTTTCCACTTGCGAATGCCCAGCTTTTCATCTCTCGAGACACAAGTTTTCATGCAACCATTTACTAGACAACCTTTCAGAGCTTTCGGAGATCGGTCTAAGTGATCTCAATGCGATGGGTTGGATCTAGTGCCAATCACAGTATTCGAGTACTTACCCACGGTCCTGCTTAATTTGACACCTACGAGTGCAGTGATCCGTCAAAAAGGAATGATTTAGACTCTACTTCAATACCCACGGGGACCAGGCAGCCACTTAAACCAACCAAGCCAATAAACTTTTTCAAAAACGCGCCAAACAATATTTTGATTAACTTAAGCCTGACAATTAAATAATAATAATAAAAAAAACCTTTTAACTCAGCTACTTTTTCATTAAGTTAAGCAGATTCCAATAATATTGGAATCTATGCAATTGTCTATTAGTTTCAAAACTGTTTAAATTAATAAACACGTACCTGAATGAAAAGGTTTTTCATTAGTATTTAGTTGCAGCGCTTATCTGGGCATATATTTTCCAAGTGTGACAGTGCCCTTAGAAATATATAATAATGAAGTTCAATGTCTACAACTAACGTTTTTGGAATTTGCTCTGTAATTTATAGGCATCTCCCAATAATAGGAAGCCACGCCGGAGGTGATGCACATCCAGCTAACAATATATCAATTTTTCTATAAATCAAAATTTAAAACCCAATCACACAAAAATTCTACTTATTAACTTCTCAAAACTGCTTCATACTCATGCAATAGAGGCATATTATTTTTCCAGCGTGATCACGCCCTACTGACGCTATATCATGTGATACGTATATGCCCATCTCTGGATTGTACTAATTTTCCACGCTCTTGGTTCGTCTTTATACATCGATAACATTTTTTTTTCGGAATTGATTGTTTGTTGTTGGTGGTTGGGTGCTTTCGTTTTATTTTAAATAAACAACAACAAAAAACTTTAAGTTTATTTATTTGTAGGTATTGTTTATTTTGAATTCTTCACGATGCACGAAATTGTTTAACAAAAGAAAAAAAAAGAAAAAAGAAAAGACAACAACTAAAAATCACGTAATTGCTACGTCATCGTTGAACTCTTTATGGCAGAATCAAACACCATGTTTCACTCACAGAATAGTGACGTTTTATTAACCCATTGATGTCAGCTACCCGATAAAATTTCATTATCTGTGTGATATTTATGTGGACTAAAGTCCTGCACAAGTCCACTTGCAAGAACTTTAAAAGACATGGGGAATTTTTCAAATGCTTTACTAGAGCGAAATCGTATAAAACAAACGTTAAACAACACTGTTGGCAATATATTTGTTTAAGTTATTGCAGGTATAGGAGTAAGAAAGAAAATACTTCGTGACGGAAGAATTTATGATGCACATATAAACCCACACATGCATTGACATTATTTGTGTGCACTTGCTTTAAAAAACCTCCCTTAAAGACATCAACACTAGTTCCTTTGATTGTTTGTTATGAACAAACAGCGACAACGCTTGTTAACACTCATATACACGCATACCAATGCATCCATCGTTCTTCGCTTATAATACGGCAGCATTTACTATCGTTTGGTAGGATAAACTTTCTAACTCTTCCTAAATATATTTAAATACTTTCTCAAATATATATTTTGCTAGAAAAATATCCAATTTCCAAGTTTAAATCTAACAATGAATCACATTGCAAGCCTCAGATTCTTTAGTCTTAGATCCAAGTTCAGTTTTTGCTATAGTATCACATCCGATTATCATTAAAATTGGTGTACAGTCGCTCATCATGAAATAATACTGTAATGGAAAACATTCTGAGAAATTAGATCAAATAATTTTAAAGCAATTGTAAACAAAAGCATTACATGGTAATTATTATCCTTACAATCAGGATTCTACATTATTGTTGTAATTGATGGGAGCAAGTAGGATCAAATATTAAAAGTTTTATTCATTAAATGTCAACTGTAGACAGTATTTGAATATATTAAGAGAAATTTATAGAAATTACCAAACGACATATTTGAGTGACAAGTTCATCCCGTATAGTCTGTGACACATTCTCACTTTACTTACAACTGGGAGGAAAAATAAAGTTATATTCGGAAAAAATTTCGAATATTTTTTTCTTCAAAGTATGTCAAATTGTTTAAGTAAAGTCCACTGATGAGATAAATACCCTTAAAAGTAGTAATTACAATAAAACAGTTCATACTCCCTTGATTTTTTCTTGACTCAAGAAAAAACCGAATATTAATGACGACGCTACATTTTTTGAAGTATTTCAAATAATCTGTCAGTTTTTCTCTACTGATATAATTTTTTCGATTAACTTTTATAAATTCATACTCATACTCAATTGAAAGAAATTTTTTAGTTTAAATTGATTGTGAACCTGAAAACCGAATATTAATGACACTAACTGTATTTACAATTCAAGACTGTTTACGCAGACCTCTAATGTAGACGTGCATATTTTTATTTTTTTAAGTGTCATACCTGTTGTTGTAGTACATGATATAATTTTCTATCCAGGTCGGCTCAAAGGGATTCAAAAACTAAACCTTATTGAGTTATTCTGTTTTTTAGCATTTCGTTAAATATTTTTGGGAATATTTAAAAACATATCATGTATTAAGAAGACAGGAAAACATTTTTGGTTCCAGCTTTGAAATTTGAGAAAAAAAAGGTCTTACATTCGATATTTTTCGAAAAGGTCTGGTGTTTTCAATAACGAAAATTTTTAATAAAAAATTTCTTTGTAATATATTTTATAGTATACATTTTTAAATAAGTTGTGATTAATACTTTTGCAATAATTTTTTAAAACTGCCAAATAATTAATACACTTTTTTTTGCAAAAAAACGGCGAAAAATATGAGTTTTCAAAATTTTATTTAAAACTTTTGACATAATTGTGTTTTTCATAAAAAATTTTTTTGTTATTTTTTGTGTATTAGAAATTTTGTTATAAATACATAAAAAGTTTCTGTTCACTAATCAGACTAGATTTGACTTCTCCATTAGCAGTGGATCACGGTTGGTAAAAAAGTTAAAATTCAAATTTTTTTTTCTCGGATATTTCCTAAACTATAGATCTTAGATATGAAAATTTATTTGCAAAAAATTATTTTTATCAGATTAAAAACATAAGCTGATTTTAATTTATCATTAATCCGTGGTGGCCAATAGTTTTAATTTATCATTAATCCCTGTTAGCCGTTTTTGCGGCTCCGCACATCTTTGAACTCAAAAATTATTTTGAGCTTTTCTAGGCATAAAGAAGCGATAATATTTGAGATGGATACCGCTTACATCATTTGCATTTTTCATACATGATATTCTATGTATATATGTACAAGAATGAGTGAAATATTTTTCCCAAAGATTGGTGCCGATCAGTGATCGGCAATGAATCGTGTTTTTGCTATGAAATTTTAAATATAAATGCGTAGACATCGTTTAAACTCAACTACTCTGATGTACGCACACTCACAACAAGATTGATTTATAAATACAGGTTGAAATAAATATTAATGCGACGTTGACATTCATATTCATACCACACTCGCACTTACAAAGCACCTCAGTTTGATTTCTAATTTCAGGAAAATAATTATACTACTCACATTGATTTAGTTCATTTAAGTCAGGAATGCATGTTTATTTAAAAGTTTAGTCATTAAAGAGTTTGCAAGTAGTATACAATAATAGTAAATAGGGTTGTTTATCAATTCGAAAAAAAACAAGCAACAGAGAAACAAACACACAACCTCATAACGAGAACTTTAATGTTCGTATGCGAAGTTCGCATTGTGAATCATAGTTATTTATTTTGCATCGTCCATAGGCATTGAGTTAAGGAGAGTCGAAATCAACAACGTCATAAGTGTTGCTATGTATGAGTTCGATGCTCACTTCAAACTTTCGAATGAATCTGATTCATAGACAACATTGCATAAGTAGTGCGCATAAATACAAGAAATTATGAGTCATGATTTAACTCTACTCACTTTTTCACTACTTATTGCTATTCTCTGGTGCCCATCTCCATTTACCAGATTTTTAAGATTTTCCAGTGACTTACTCGTAATTATGTAATAAATTTTCTTAATGCAAATACATAAACTAAATTGATATAAATTCACAAAGTCAGTAGACACAAATTAAAAAGAAGCGACTAAAGCAGCTTTAAAAACAAAAGAAACAAAAAAATCATGTCACCTGGTTGATTATTGTGACTGACTCGACTGACTCTCGCTGTTGTTGTGAACAATATAAATTAACCGAAATAAATTCAAATGGACTTTTTTGATTTATTTAGTTGGTTTTCGTATTCGAATGTTAAATTAAATTGGTTATATTCGCACAAAAAAATGTGTGTATGTGTTACGAACAGAAACACAATGTAGTTCAGTTGTCTATAGTCTTCATTAGTGGTTGCGTGACAATATTAAAGTCTCATCAAAATACTTTTGGAAGGAATATTTGCATGTATTTTTATTTATTCTTTTTTTTTGTGGTCTTTTAACAACGAATATATTCGTACAATTCCAAATACATATTTAGTTTAACTTGAGTTACATATCGTCATAGAAATTCAAAAAGGGAGTAACTGTCATGTAATTAAATAAAATCCATCTACCCACAACATTTTTATCTTAAAAATATCGAATTTATTAACGAAATTGAAAAGACTACTAAGAATTAAATACACTAAAACTTTAACAAAATATTGTATATATAACTTATGTCTTTTTTGAATTTATATGACGATATGGACATTAAAGTCTTGCACAAGACAACTTACAAGAACTTTTAAGACATGAGGGATTTTGCAAATGCTTTACTACAGCGAAATGTTCTAAAGGAAACACTAAACAACACTGTTGGCAATACATTTGATTAATTTATTTGCAAGTATAGGAGTAAAAAAGAAAATACTTCGTGACGGAAAAATTTGTGATGCTTGCTTCCCTCTACGTATGCGCACGTATACAAACGTCATGCCTATACATATACGCACGTTGTGTATGTTCCTTTATTTTTCTGAGCACATACAGACGACACACAAACTCAAACGTACAATATGCAAATAAAAAACATACACGCATCCACACTACTTCTTTTGATTGTTTGCATCTAATGCATCCATCGTGCTTGCTTAAAATACTACAGCATTTATTATTGGTTTACTATAATATGTGTGTGAAGATAAATTCGAGTTTAACTAGCAAAAACAGGAACCAACATTTCTAACATCCCATGTTAAGCACAAAACAGAGCACTGTGGTCGCTAAATGGATTATAATTCCAAATCCTTGGAACTGGATCGAGATGGATACATTTTTTTTTTTGGAAAAATTGCTCCAAAATGTAGTTTATGAAATTATAAAGGTATTATGGTGAAAATATGTCCGGTAGAGCCAATAAATCAGATTTAAGAAAACACTTTCTTCTTGAGAAGATTAGTGCTCATTTAGATGAAATATGGGAGAGCAAACGTACTATTGTGTGGTACTCTGAAGGGTCTTAAATGCGATCGAAGTGTTCACATTTCTCAAATAATTTTGGGAATTGAAATAATCGACTTTGAAAATTTTTAGTGAAGTTTCTTGGGAAGATTAGTGGCCATTTGGATAAAATATGGAAGAGCACACGTACTACACCACCACAGGTGTGGTACTCTGGAAGGTCCTAAGTGTGACCCAATTGATCACGTTTCTCAAACAATTTTGGGAGTTGAAATAATCGATTTTGAAAATTTTTAGTGAAGTTTCTTGAGAAGATTAGTCATTTGGATTAAATATGGAAGAGCACACGTGCAACACCATATAGGTGTGGTACTCTAAAGGGTCCTCAATGTGGCCCAATTGATCACGTTTCTCAAATAATTTAGGGAATTGAAATAATCGATTTGGAAAAATATAATTTTTTTGCGAAATTTCTTGCGATGATTAGTGGTCATTTGGATTAAATAAGGAAGAGCACACGTACTACACCACACAGGTGTGGTTCTCTGGAAGGTCCTAAATGTAATCCAATTGATCACGTTTCTCAAATAATTTTGGGAATTGAAATAATCGATTCTTAAAATTTTTAGTGAAATTTCTTGAGAAGATTAGTGGTCATTTGGATAAAATATGGAAGAGCACACGTACTACACCATATAGGTGTGGTACTCAGGAGGGTCCTAAATGCGATCCAAGTGTTAACGTTTCTCAAATAATTTTGGTAATTGAAATAATCGATTTTGAAAAAAATGCTTTTTAGTAATTATTTTTTCATGATTCGTTCAATGAAATTTATTTTATTAGTAAAGAACAATCTCTAGAGTATTTTCATTCTACTCCCTTCCAAGGACTATGTGACTTTCTCAACGTATTTAGACAACTTCCCACCCAGCCTTTATAAGGTATAATTTGTTTTTTTTTGTACTCAATTATATTTAAGCATGAGTTTTTTATATTTACGTTATTCTTCTTGTATTTAGTTTAACGACAATTTTTTTTTTAATTTATGAATTGCGCAGGCGCAACACGTACGTCCACATTAAAATAACCATATGACTTTATTTTGTTATTGTTATTTATATTTTTGTCTTTAAAATTAATACAAGTTTTTATTAATACTATTCACTTTTTAAAACGATAACAATAACAAAGAAAACAACCAAAAATTTAAACAAATATGTAAATGTGTGTTATTTTGGGTTTCTTTTAAAACGAAAAAAAAAGCGAAAGTGTGACATCTTTTCACTTTCAAGGCCGCATAATCAAACATTTACAAAAAAAGTCAAAAGCTTGGTATTAAAAGAAAACGATTTTTGAATACACAAAAAAGAAAGAAGTATAAAAAAATCACTATCGATTAATTAGCATTTTTATGATTTGGTAAAAATGGAAATTAGCTGGTGGATACACAAAATCAAAACGTATGTATGAGCCATCGATTGAACGATGCATCATCATTATCACTTTTATATTATCAAGTGGATGGTGAGCTAAAATTAATTTAAATCAAATCGACTTGTGAATACATTCAAAAATTTTAATTTTTAAACAAAACAAATGCTTAATAGCAAATGCCAAAGTAGTGCATGCGACTCGATTTTTTTTTAAATAGCATTTTTTCTACAAATGCCATTAATAAATTATTGTGTGTATTACATAATAGCAAATATTTATTTATACATATTCATGTTAACCGTTATGCATAATTTCAATAAAATTGATATTGATTGTTATATTAAAATTTTGTATAATCAAGTTATTTAATAAACAGTAGTGGGAATCAATTCAAAGAATTAAATAGAATGCATATGCGCATACATATGCAGTGTTATACATTTAGTGGTTTCAAAACCGCCGGTCTGGCAAGGCTTTACAAACTACAAGTTAATTACTTTAACCTAAATAACAATTAAATAATAACTAAGCAGCAATAAAAATTTTAATAAAACACTCTACACTCACTTATTTAACTAAAAAACAAATTAAATATATTATTGTCTTAAACATTTTACTATGCCGGGAGAGAAACGCAAGAAAAACATAAAATTAATCTTTCAACCTTTTTTAGTTTTGATAAAATGTTATTATGTAAGAAGCTCAAGCAAAAAAAAAACAACAAACCAAATAAACTTACTACAAAAGAGACATTCAATTCAATTAAAGTTAAAACAAAAATAGGAGTAATTAACGGATCTACTAAATTATGGTTTGCAATTGCAAGACTTTTACTGGGTTAAGACAAAACACACACACACATACACTTACAAACTTTAAATTAAATATAAAACTTAAATGAAAAGTCAGCTTATTAATTATAGTGTAACATTTGTATAATCTAAGTGAAAATGGGAAACGTAAAAGATGTGAAACTCGCTAAATATTATTTGTGCGTTTACATTAGCGTGTTTTTTTTTAAATCGAAACACACATACTGTAATATTTGCCCTTGAGGTAAACAGCTTTGAAAGCTCTTGAATTTTGTTATTGTTGCTTTACAAAATAAGCGGAAGCATTGTTATCGCCGAAATATGATTGGCTGTTGTGCTCTCGTCGGTGTGAAAGTACAAAAAGCTCTTTATAAAAGTTTGCACATTGAGCTTGGATGTAGCTGGGGGCAAATTACGGAACTCGTTATCGTACGAAATTATGAAATATTTCAATTGAGTTTATATGTAAATATTTCGTAATTTCGTTCGATAACGAATGCAGATCTAGTGTATCTAGTTAGCACCTAATCTGTTTCTTTCCAATGCCCAGCAGAGATTATTTTAGTCTTCTCCTGTAAGGACTAGTATAGTCCAGTAGAAACTATTCTAGTCTACGGCTACTATTTCTATGTCATTTTCTGTGTCTATGTCTATATCTATGTCTATTTATATATCCATGTCTATGCCTATGCACATGTCTGTGTCTATGCCTATGTTTATGGCTAGGTGTATGTCTACGGCAACGGCTACTTCTATGTCTACGTATACGTCTATGCCTATGTCAATGTATGTGTCTAGTTTGTATATATGTATGTATATTTATATATCTATGTCTATGTCCACTTCCATGTCCATGTATATGTCTATGTCTAGGTCTAAGTCTATGTCTATGTCGAGGTCTACTTCTATGTCTATGACTATATCCATGTCTATATCTATGTCCTTGCCTATTGTATTTAGGTCTAATTTAGTGCACTTCAGTAGAGTGGTTTGCCTTCCATACAAAAAAAGTTGTGCCAGGATTGCAGATGATGTAAAAACAATTCCAAAAATATATTTTTTATTTTTTTTCCCACGACTAGAAATACCGCATTATTAGTATTTTGTTCACTGTGTCGCCATTTTTAGTCCGCTCATATTATATACCGGTGTTCAGGGTTCCGTAATTGTATCATTCTGTCTTCAATAGTTTTTTACTACCACGTCATATTCTAGTCATGACATTCGTTCAAAAATATTTAGCATTAGCTTCAAAAAAATTTAATACTGCTTATTTAACACTACAGGCCCTGCAAAGAGTTCCTCTATATCTTCCTTCGCCACCCGTCTGTATCACTATCAATTTCGTAAAGAAGGTAACACCTAACAATATTAGTAAACATTTATAACTAATTTTGATGTGTAAACATCTATACGCTAGGGGTTAAAAAACTTTTTCACAATACAATCACAAATTTTGAGTAAGATCGTAAAGCGTTATCAAATCGGTGTGATCTATAAATGAGAGTATTAGTGTAATCATACGAATAAGAAGTACAGAGAAACTTAGAAATACACTCAACCGAACTTAAAACTTCAGGAGCTTGTGAAGTGTAATAAAGTTGCCAGTGGAGATAATTTTGTTAAAAAATTGAAAAATATAAAATAAATAAAATAGATATGAACTTTTAAATAAAAGAGCGTTTTAAATATATATTTATATATTTGTTTATAAGATATATAGTAGTCCTTATAATGAATCTATAATATTACATTATAACATATCTTCATTACGTACTGTTGCCTTACACTGAAGCTGGTGCACGACAATTGTTTATTAATCTCCATATCATGCCAATTATTTTAGGTGTAGATTTTAATACAAATTTTGCAAACCCAGAGTTGCAAGCTTTATCAAAATTTTTATTTGACGTTTTCCACTTGCATATGAGCAATTATCCACAAACTCCCTCTACTAATAATTCCACTATTATAAATGCAGTTTTCCATAGATTTTTAAATACAGTAGAGTCAAAAATTTATATATCTTATTTTAGTTACCATAAGGTAATATTAAAAAAAATTCATTACTAGATGTTTACACATCTCCCCTGTGATCGGACTCACATTGCTTTTTTTTAACAAAAATTAATTTTTCCTTGTGGCAATTTTTTTTGATCAAATTGAAAACTTAATTTAAAAAAATTGTAAACACAGAGTTGCCAACTACGAGTAGCACAAATTTTTGGCATTTATGTCGTCGAAGTGGAAGGAATGGAACCATGATTTATTTTTTAAATGCAAGTTGCAAAATTATGATTTTCAAATTTAAAATTCAAATTGGACACATAGTGCAAAGTATCCAATATTTCCCTCTGCATATAACTCTATTACTATAGCTGAGATTTTTACAAACAAACATACAACCACACATGCCTTTGAACACGGTTAAATGATTTTAAAAACTATAACTTATGTTGACCAGCAAATAACAAACATACGAGTACGTACTTATGTTCATATGTAGATGCACAAATATCTAACTGAACTAACTACTGCATTTAACACATTCACGACAGCAGGCTACTAACTACACTACTATTTAGCTACTTAATTATTTTAAAAATGGCAACAGTATCACGAGCCGCTGATATTGACGTATACATACACATTTTAGTGATGTCACCTACAAGTATTTTACATTTATAAAAATAAATAATACTCTTATTCTATTTTTGGCAGGTTGCAGTCTGCAGCCTGCTGTCGTGAATGTGTTTAATTTATAATTCAGCAACTACAGAGCTTACTTACTTACTTTTTTTTACTATCTTTTCAACTATTTATTAGACAAACATATCATCTGTTTATGTACATACATACATACATATGCATATGTCTGTGTATCTCTCTATATTTCTATTTGGATGAAATTTAAGTGAGTAAGACAGCTGGTAATAGATATTAACGTAACTTTTATTTTCAGTTTTTAGCTCTAGATAAATAAATATTACAGTTAATTTTTTTTCATATTATTTTTAGTGCATAACAGTTATGAAATTTTAAAATAGAAAAAATATACTTATAAATGAAAAATATAAAAGTAAAAACTAAAAGAAAAAGCGTTAAATACATATTAAAAACAATATGTAAGTATGTACAAGTATGTATATGGAAAATGACTTGTTGTTTCAATTACCTTTTTAAATTAACACGTGGTTGCATGAGGCAACAACTTAATGGAAATTAAACTCTGTAATTAAAATTTTAAATCGGGGGCAAGCTGTTTGTTTTACATCAACTCTCTTCAAATGAAAGTAAAAGTAAGTTGCAACAATTTTTTTAAAGTCATATGCTCTGTATTAAAAAAAATTAAAAGATTTTATATTATAAAAATAATTTTCGGATTTCCTTGGAATACATATCGTTGGCTTAAGCGAAAAACAGTGCATCCACTTTTTTTTAAGAGAGAGAAAAAAAATTTTATAAAACTATTGAATTGTTAGTAGTTGGCTATTTTGATTTTTATTTAAAATGTCCTAGGAAAGATTACGAAAACAGAATTTCGAAAATTTTCTTATTTATCTACATGATTTTTCATTTACGCTAACGTAGTAGCAGAGGCCTGCGTAAACAGTCTTGAAATGTAAATACTTCTTGTTTTTTTAAATGTATTCTCGTAGCATGTATTACAATAAATCAATACTAAATGCAGTTGTATTATAAGCGAAGCACAATGGATGTATTGATGTTCACGTATATGAGTGTTAACAAGCGATGTCGCGAAGACTTCTTGTTGGTAACAAACAATCACAAGAAGTAGTGTTGATGCGTGTATGCTTTTTATTTTGCAGATTGTACGTTTGAGTGTGTGTGTGTGTAAGATGTAGATGATAAGCTATTATGTGTTTAAGGGAGGTTTTTTATAGCAAGCACAAAAACTTAAGTCAACGCTTGTGTGCGTTTGTAGGTTTATAGAAAAATAAAAGAGCATATCTACAACATATGTACATATGTATGTATGCACATGCTTGACGTTTGTTTACGCGCCCATGCATATGAAGAAGCAAGTATCTCAAATTCTTCCATCAGGAAGTATTTTCTTCTTTACTCCTATACCTGCGATAACTGAAACAATTGTCTTGTCAACAGTCTTGTTAAGCGTTTCTTTTAGAAGATTTCGCTGTAGTAAAGCATTTAAAAAATCCCTCATGTCTTAAAATTTCTTATAAGTGGTCTTGAGCAGGGCTTTAATGTGTGGTCATTTGATTTTTACGGACCTTAGCGCACATCTTAAGCTTTTATGACACAATCCAATCTACTAAAATTTAATATTAAGGTTTACACTTTGTAGGGCTTTCGCTACAATATCCGTATGTCTGTCTTCCCGTCACAGGCTGTTTTCTCAAGATTCGTAAGAGCTACGGATTTGGTTTTTGTGATTTTTTGAGTTTTTGGCGATTTTTTTTTATTTTTTTTAGCTACCTTTTGCTTTTGTGATTTTTTTGCATTTTATTTATTTTATTTTTGGTGATATTTTTCATTTACGCGATTTTTCGTGTCGGTATTTTTCGGGTTCCGTGCATCTGTCCGTCACAGACTGTTTTCTCGAGAACCGTAAGAGCTACTGACCTAACTTTTGAATTCCTAATGCAATACCCAAACAATTACATATATAAGACACTTGAATTTTGCATAATTAGTGCATTTTTATGCAGACTACGCCCACTAATAATAAAATCTATTAAATCAAAATTCAAGGATATTCTAACAGTTAATGTAATTTTTACTATGTAATTTTGACAACTTGCTGTATCGTGGAAATTGCAAGAGGCTCCTGTGTCGTGGCATAAAGAGCATAGCTCTAAAAATTCAATCTACTGGAACCGATTGTACCCGTATTTAAAAAAGTTTTTTTATCAGCTGCTGCTTGTTATTTTGAAAAAGTTTGAATCTATTTGTAAAGTGTAAGAAGTCAAATAGTCAAATAGTATAATAATATTTAGTCGCTTGTAAAAGTAGACCTATAAGTGCAATGCCCATATCTTTAGTTCTCAACTCAACTCTGAAAGTCAGTGATTTAAAATTCTAAAAAATTCTAAAAAATTATTCGGTTGTAGCAGAGTTAAGTTGACTTCCAGAAAAGTCAAAGTCCTCGTCCAGACTTGCAATTTTTGTTGTAGCAATTCTTGAATTTATTGGGATGAGAAGATTGGGGAGGGGTACACAGTTTCATGCGCTCGGCAATTCTCTTTTGATTTCAAATTCGTAAGTGTTTATATCAAGTTGTTAGTTGTATTTAACGGTTTTTATTTGTTTTATTTATTCGGTTGTATGAAAAATAAAAAATATAACAAAAAATAAATAGAATTGTTAATTTTTCAGTAAAATTTGTGGTATAATAGACATTTTTTAATGCATAATTGCAATATTAGAATTTCATAATGTGGACACTTGTGCTATTTCAAAGCAGAATTTTAAGAAATTGCAGCAATAAAAATTGAAAGTCTGAACGAGGACAAACTGAGTTGAGTTGAGAAAATAAGAGATTTTTTAATTAAAATTCAGGCCTATTTATTTAGCATGATCTATTATTTATGCTTCAGTGCAAATTAAGGCAGTTTATTTATTGTGGCACATTTTTCTAAAAATATTGGAAGTCACTCTTTCATCATGTTAATTTAAAAATGAGATTTAAGTGGGGGATAAGCAGTTAAGTAATTACTCTAATCTTAAATATTTTTGATTATTTTATTTATACAATTTTAGTCTCGACCTTAGCTTCTTATACAGCAATAAAATAATTGCATTTTTTTCTTCCTATTTTATTGTAATAAAATTAACAAAAATTTTACTCGAAATTTTCGGCTGAAAATGTCAAATTGAGCAGCAGAAAACAGGAAAAAATATAAAATAACACCAAAAAATAAAATAACACCAAAAAATAAAACATAGTTCAAGAGTGAAGGTTTTAGTAATTTTTCCAACTCCTCCAAGAAAAAACTGCAGAAAAAAAAAGATTTTACTTAAAGTTCATTTAGATTAGGATGGCAATCGATCAACAACTGAAACTGAAAAAAAGTTAAAAAAATAATAGTAATAATAATAACGAAAAAGAAAACAAACTTTATATATTTTTGGCCAACTTAATAATAAATAAACTTCAATTTAATACCGGTGGTAGTAGTATCTTAAAATAATGTGGTAGCCTGTATTGTGTTGGTATTTATTCTATTAAAAAAATGCCTTTCACTTTCGTTAAAACTAACAAAAAAATATTTATAATGGAAAATAGCAAGAAGAAAAAAATCGAACAAAGAACGCTTTAATCCAGCATAAAAAATCAAGTTAACAGTTTGGCTCTGTGTTGTTACTTGGTTTTTTTACTTTATTTTTTTACTTTTAGACAATCCAACCCCATTAAAGCAGCAGCACTAGCTCAGACAATGAAGAGTAACACTATTCTGTTGTTTTTATTATTATTTTTTTTGGCAATTTTTACAAAATACGATTTTGATCTTGACTGTTAAAAATATACAAGAATACTAAAAATCTGACGTTTTTAATCAAAATATTACAAATATGACTGCAAGAGAATTAAACTTAAAAAAAAAGATTTTTAAGGCAGAAAATTAAAGATATTTTTTTATTTATTTTTAAATTACATAGTAGGAAATTTGTAGTAGTGTTTTGCTAAGCACAACAGCTAAAGTTGCCATACATTTCCTTATGGTCCTTCGAACCCCAGATAAACAGCTAAGGTTGCCACACATTTCTTTATGGTCCTTTGAAGAATTTTCATAACACCAGCTTCTCACAGGCAAACATTGTATAGTTTACGATGCTATTTGGAATAAATATTTCTGTGCCTCCACATATTTTATCATTATTTATCTAAGCTCTTAACATGCCAGTCTATAACACAGTGCAACACGAAAAAATATAACCATTTTACTAAGAGTAGGAAAATGGTTATAAACTGAAGGAAATTTGTATTAAGGACTAGTCAATTTTGTCTTAAATCAAAAAATAAACTTTAGGAAATGAATTACTCCTGATTAGTCTATGAAATTTGACTTACTTAAAAGGTGTAGAAAGGTATACTAAATTTTAGGAAAATATTTACCAGTTTTAAGTATTTTTTCTTTAAATTATAAAATATATATTTTGTTTGCGTTAAGTAAAAAATCTAAGTAAATTTTTGATATTTTCGAGGAATATTTGAACTTGAAATATATTTGTTTGAAAATAAAATAAAATTTTAAAACTCAATAATTTCAATGCTTATTCAGGCTGCCTTGTTAGGCAATTGGTTAGATTGCTTGCCTATCAGTCAGAAGGTTGCTGGTTAAATACTTGTCTCCTCTCAAGGAATATATATGTATGTATGGTGAATGGTGAATTATAATTAAAAATGTAATATGAAGATATAATAACTAACATATCATTTGCTATAGAATTTAATAAAAAATAAAAATAAGTACCAGAATTAAAGACAAAAAAATGGAAAATTTACTAAATTTGAGATCAAAGACGAAAAAATGTTTTTGTAAAGCTCCGAATTTCATGGGAAAATTTTACTTAATTTAAGGAAATTTTACTTAAATATGAAAATATAATTACTATAAACTAGTTCATTAATGAACTAGAAATTCAGTAAATATTTTACTGGTTTCAAGTAAAAAACAGCTTTGGCGCCATACGACAACTTTTATTTTATTAAAATTTAGAAAATTTTCCAAAGTTTTAGTTAATTTTTTTTGAGTGTACGTTTGCTCACAATCTAACACAAACGCATTTGTGTAACAACTTCGCAGGAGTGTTTGCCGTTGTTCAACCGCAATTTGAACGAGTTTTTGCGCCATTTTGAAACTATGAAATCAACGTGGATACACCACAGCACAAAAGTGGCAAAATAGAACTATAGAAGCAGTGGGGATCTAATGGCGTTTCGGAGCCAAAGACGGCCAAGGTGGCCTTTGGAGCTCATAGAGTCATGTCGAGCATTTTTTTGGGATAAACGCGGTATAATACACATTGACTACCTTCAAAAGGGTAAAAAAGTCAATGCCAAATTATTGGATCGATTTAAAGAGGATTCGAAAAAAAACAAGTGCATTTGGTCAAAAAAAAAAATAAAAGGTTGCAGAAATATGCAGTGCCTTTGAAAAATATCCATTAATTGGACTACAAAATGCTCCTTCAACCGTTCTTTTCTCTGAATTTAGCCGCGAGTGACTAATTCTTGTTCCGAAACTGAAAATATGGTTCGACGGAAAGAGATTTGCCTCAAACGATAAACTCATCTCACAAATAAATTCCAACTTTGAAGGCCTCTATAAAACTTACACAAAAATTTTTTGGAGAAACATTTTTCAAGTGCAAAGAGATCAAACCAAACTTTTTACCCAAAAACCTTTGTTTCATTCAAAAAGTAACAGACTTATGTAGTCGCACTCGTAATTTTGAGGAAACTAAAGCCGAGCACACACTATGGAATTTTGTGACATCGCTATTGTGTGTACAAGTGACAATGTTTGTCATTTCCGATATTTTTTGTTGCGTGGCATTGTTTTCCATATCAAAAATATATTATGAACGGCGTTGCACACATTTTGAAAATGACACCAAAAAATGACAACACAAGAAATGCCACCTGCAATTTTTTTTTGAGAACCATGCGCTATCAAACATGCAGAACTGATCTGATTGTAGCATACTCAACCTTTACAATCGGTATACGGCTCGAAGGACCATAAACATATTGTAATCGATAACTGCAATTGCTGTCATTCTTTGGTAGTGCCAAGATAGAGTTAAATACATCTTAGTTTTTAGGATTTCGTACACTAAAGGTGAAAAGGACGAAACGAAAAATTGCCAAAATTAAAAAACCGCTTAAATGAAAAATATCACCAAAAATGAAATAAATCACGCAAAATGGAAATAAATACCAAATGTAACAAAATCACCAAAAACCGTAATAAATCAGCAAAATAAAAGCCACATAGCTAAAAAAAATCGCTAAAACTAAAAATATGAATTGTAAAAAAAATCGCCAAAGTACGAAAAAAAATCGTCAAAACTAAAAAAAAGGGTCAGTACTAAAAAAATTCGCTAAAAACCGAAAAATTCGCCCAAAAGAAATAAGCGCCGTACGGAACCATTCGTGTGCTAGTCAATGCCGTACTTTACTGAATTCTTAAAACTAAGACACATCATAACATTTTTCAAAACTCCCCTTCTCCTAGGTCTTAGAACCCCAGAAGGAGAGAAAAAGCGTTTATTTCCCCCTATTCGCCAACTGTGGACGCGATCATTAGAAAGCAGTAACTTCGACGGAAAACTTTCTTGATATTTATGCAATTTACGACATAAACTCAAAGAATATTTCTTTAAACAAGATTTTTAAGATTTTTTATTTTCCTATCGACCTCTTTTAGTGATTTATCATTTTCTTTAGCATTCAAAATACAAATCAAACATTAATGAAAACCAACAGAACAGAACAAAACAAAAATGAATTATTTACCAATTAAACATTAAAATTCGCCAGACAATAATAAAAAACAAAAAAAACTAACAAATATTCAAATCCACCCAAACCCAGACCTACCACAACAATCAATAACAAATAACAATAAAAAAAAGCTCTGGCTCTGAACAAATTTACGAATACATAATATTGAAAAGAAGAAAAAAAATCAATTTTATGTAAAAAAAACCTTTAGTTAGTTGTGGTGGGTGACAAAAGATTTTGACATTTGATTAAATGCTGTCAATTTTGACACTGTTTTCTTTTAATTGTCAACATCAGTTAAATGAAAAAGTTGAAGTTTCTTGTTTGCAAATCAGTTTCAATTTCATACACTATTCTTTTTTTTTCTTTAACAAAATTCAATGAATTTGTTAAATTTATTCCTTGTTTGTGGTTAAAATACTTGTTGGCTGCCATTGTATTCAAGTGTTAATTTTATTCAGTATTTGTGCAGTGCAAGAGTGAGTGCATGTTTGTGTGTATATGTGTGCAAAAGAGAATTTAGGTTAAGTACTGTCACCATGACAGTTGACAGTTGTAAACTATCACAAAACCAAAAACTTTAACTACTGCTTGATTGCTGGTTCAGTAGTACTCGTATGATTTAAATTTAAAACATGTTACGACTATTTTTTTATTTGCTATTTTTTCTTCATTTAACTTTAAAATCACGTAGTTTTATTTATTTTTATTTTTCTTTTTTTTTTATCTTGATATGAGTAGTCTTTTTTCGAAAATCTTTGTTGTTTTTTTTAATTTAAACTTTAACGCCCACCTGAACGATAACGAAAAATTGTTTAAAATCATTGCATAAAGATGAAAAAAGGTTCTGCAGCTGTTTTGACACGATTATACTTCAAACACCATGTCAGGGTTGATGGATGCTTTTTTGACATCATGCTTTTCTGAAATGTATTTATTTTGTTTAAAGTCTTTTGTACTGACTGCAACACTTGCTAAAAAGAACGAACAGGGTTTTAGAAAGTGTTACCATTTTCATTTAATAGCAAGTGTATTTAAATTACCTTTAATAAAAAGTCCTCTTAAAAAAAATACTTTTATATAAAGTTTATTTTATAAAAATTACGCTAAGAAAAACATATGTACCTTTTATAATAATTAAAGTTTAATAAAAGTACTTATTATAAAAAGTTTCTTTTATAAAAAGTACGTTTAATAAAAGTAGCCTACCTAAAAAGTACCTAGTACAAAAAAGTAATGTAAGTACTTTTATAGAAGCACCTTTTTTGAAGTACCTTTTTTAAAGAACTTTTCATAAAAGTACCTTTTCTAAAAATTATCTTTTATAAAAAGTACCTTTTCACAAAGTATCGTTTATAAAATGTACCTTATAGTTTATCGGTTTAAAATGTATAATAATTAGTAAAAAGTCCCTTTTTTCAAAAGTTTATACAAAGTACCCTTCAAAAAAGTATTATTTATAAAAAGTACTTTTTTTAGAAACTACTTTTTATCAAAAGTACCTTTGATAAAACATACCTTTTATTAAAAGTACCTTGTATAAATAATACTTTTTATAAAAAATACGTTTTATTAAAAGTGCCTTTTATAAAAAATAACTTTTATTAAAACTAAATTTTTTAATAAGTAAATTTTACCAAAAGTACTTTTTATAAAAGTAAGTTTTATATTTATTTTATAAAAAGTACCTTAAATAAAAAGTATTATATATAAAAAGTACCTTTTATAAAAAGTACCTTTTGTACAAAGTGTTATTTATAAAAAGTACATTTTATAAACAAAACGTTTAATCAAAATTGCCTCAAATAAAAAGTACCTTTTATAAAAATTGCTATTTACAAAAAGTACCTTTTATAAAAAGTACCTGCTATAAAAAGTACCTTTTATAAAAATAAATTTTATTAAAAGTACCTTTTACTGGATAACTGATTAAACGTGATACAAAAAAAAATGTAGTAGTTTTTTTTCTAAGTAAGTCACTACTTAAATTATTATTATTTTTTTAATTTTATATTAACATTGCGCAGCCATCACGCATTCCTGTCAATAATACCTATATAAAACAGAGTTTCGGCGTACTTTTGGAAACATGGCTTCCAGCAGTTGAGCTTGGTAAAGTCTTTTGTCGACCCTGGCACAATTGCTGGTGGCCCTTATAAATCCCACACAAGAAATAATTGATGCTTGTAGCATCTGCCATACCAATCGTTTCAGCAAGCAATTTGACTCTTCATAAGTGCATCAGTTAGCAGTAGCTGCAGGCAATTCTGCACAAAGATTTTAATTTGTTTGCCTTTTTTTGCACAAGTAAATTGAACTTAGCGTAAAAACCTATCCGCTGGAAACGACGAAACTAAATAGTTTTTCTTAAAATTAAATTTTATAAAAAGAACCTGTTTTAGAGTCTCATAAAAAGTAAATTGTATAAAAAAAATAATTTACTTCGCATAAATTAACATTTATAAAAGTATCTTTTACAATATAAAAATTAGCTTTTATAAAAAGTAAATTTTATAAAAAATACTTTTTATTAAAAATAATTAATTATTAATAATTAACTGTACTATTTATAACGATGACAACAAATAAAATTGCTTTTATAAATAAGTACCTTTTTTATAAAAAGTAATATTTATATCAATTATTACAAATAAAAATTTAGTGGGCTTCGAAAACAGCTAGTTGTTCCGTTCAACTATGTATTAGTCAGAATATTTACAACTAACTTTAGTATTATTATTATATATATATATATTATATTAGTTTTTGTTCATTAATAATTATCACTTGCAATATGGCTTAAAAAGCGATACGAACTTTAGCCCGTTCATATCACAAAAATATAAAAACAAATAAAGTTCGAACAATAATAATTAAAATTAACTAAAAGTACCTTTATTAATAACTACCTTTTTATAAAAAAAACACCTTAACTAATATGTATCTTTTATAATAAGTATCTTCTGTACTTTTTTTAGAAAGTATCTTTTCTAGAAAGTATAAAGTGTATTTTATTTATTAGTATTTATTTTATTTTTTATTTATGCCGTTTATATTCCAGTTATGACTAATTTATTTAAATATCTTGACACAGCTTATTTCAACACTTAATATTATCGTCTAAGTACTTTTAATTGTAATGCAATATTTTGGATTAAATATAAGAAAAACCAAAGTATATTTATTTGACATTCAGTCTTTAATGTATTAGGAATTTTTGCTTGTTTTTTATCCTGCTTATGGAACTCTTCAGTAAACTTCAAACCAAAAGATTTGATTAAATTTATAAATTAATAATATATCAAGCTGAAGTACATACATACATATGTATAACATATATGATGCAAAGAATTTATAATGTCCATCAAATAACATTTTAGACTTTAAACATTTCCATTTCTCTTTTTTTTTTAAATACATTTTTAATTAGAAAACTGCCAAAAACCACTTATTTATTCAATTATTAAAATTTAGATTAAATGTTTAGCAACAACCAGAAAAAAGAAGACTTAAGAAATCTTTGCTATAGACTTGGGACGAAATAAAAAATCAGCACTTAGCTTCAGATAGCGTATTAATACGTCATTAGAAAAACGGATTTTGCATGTCAATTTCGCAAAAAAAATTAAATTAAAAAATCACATCAGTACCAAAATATAAAAACATGCGGCAGCACAATTAAAAACCACAATTACAAAAATATGGTTGTAAAAGCTGATTAAATCAACGGCATATACGAGTACATACATACATATGTACATACCTAAATAACACATGGATATTCATGTCTGTACAGACTGAATGCATGTTCAGGTAAGCCAGACTCGTCTTAAAGTTTAAGATGGTTTTGATAAGTTGATAAACAACAATGTGAACCCCTTAACTCTCCCTCCTACCGCCCCCGGCAAATATTATGTATTTTATTTATCATTTTCGTGTGCCACTTACTTACTTGCCTTATGGTCTAAATATTGGTTTTTGTTGTTATGAGTTGCCTAATACACAACTCAGCATTATAACGGTATCAGGAGCTTAAAATTAAATCACAGTTTAATATACATACACACATACATACATGTGTATGTATGTATATTGAAACCGGAACTTAAGCTAACAAAATGCAGAAGAAGACTGCATAACAAACAGTAGCCATCTTTGTTACGATGGATTTGTGTGCATGTGAGAGTGTGTTTGTGTATGCTACTCGTTTACCATTTAAGCAACATCATAATGGTTTTGAAGATGATGATGATGATGTTTACAATGAAGATTTAACTTCTCTAATCACATTTTTTTTATTTGAAAAAAGAGAAATTTCTCTTCTTCTGTCTGCGCCTTCGTTGGTTTGGTCTTCATCTTTTATTTAGTATTTCAAGTTTATCATTACAACAAATAAAACAAGCAAACAAACAAACAAAAAACTATCTCTAATAGCTGTTATGTATTATTAACTCATTTTTAAACCGAGAAATGAACGAATTGAAAATAAATAATCAAAATAAAATTGAAGAAAACAATTTCAAAGTCTTTGTCTTGACCTTGGACTTACAAACCAACTTAAAACATGAAAAGAAAGACTTGCTTTGTTCACCAAAAATAGTAGAGGGGCTTCGGGAGAAAGCATGCAAGCTTAACTAGCTGTTTGTAATGCAGCGTTTTGAAGGAATCAAATCAATGAGTTAGATGATATCATAGTTTTATAGGTATGTATGTAAATGATATTAATTGAAACGCTGCCAATAATCGATATAACTAAAGGTACGGTCACATTTGTCAAATATTTACCCAAAAAAAACGTAACCAACAAACACTAATGAAAAACTTTGAAATAGAAAACTATAAAACCTTTGTCTATTAGGTAAAGGAATTATTCAGCAAAATTTTATAATGAAAAAGAAAACTTTAACTTTTTTTATACTCATATTATAAGTTTAGAGGTAAACTTTAAAAACAAGAATACGCCTACTAGTGATGTAACGAATGTCAAATTTTTATATTCGCGAATTCAAATATTATATATGTGAAATTCAAAGCCATAAAATTGGGTTTATGTTTGCGCCTGAAAATGAAATATGAAAAAATTGTTAGGAAAGAAAACTTCTTACTGCTGTTCGGTTACTTTAAAGTTAATAAAAACTATCCAAAATTTCAATGATCGTCATTAGATAGGATTTGAAAATGATACACACCACAAATTTCAATAAAAAATTTTATGAAAATTTATTTTTAGCCATTTATATAAATTTCGTTTAGAATTTATCAATTTTTTTTTTGGGGAAAAAATTGTTTGTATTCGCCTGAATTTGGCAAAGACGAATACGAATGTCTAAAAATGGCCGAATACTCGGGAATGCGCATACAAATATTCGTGCATCACTAACTCCTACATACAAACGCCAGGGCCTTGTTATTTTTACTGTCTGATAGGACATTAAGATAGGAAAATATTTTCAAGAAGAGAATATTTAAATAACATTTAAAAAAAGTGCCAGTCGCACTATCTAACAATTTTAAGATTGCACCACAAATAATCACACTTCAATAGAAGGAACTTCTAGCCCCAATTGCAAAAATAAAATTTAAAAAAATTTTTAAATTTTGGTTAGTTTTATTATTAATGTTTGTACTTCATTTGTTTCTGTATTAGGGATTTGATTAGGCTTTGGAAGCCAAATTACATGTTATAATTATTAATGAACAAATAACACCAAAGTTAATTGTAAATATTCTGACTAACAAGACATAGTTGAACGGAACACTTAGCAGTTTTCGAAGGTCACTGTACCTTCATCATTAAGGTTCGTTTGTGTTTGGTGTGTTTTTCCCAAATAATTTCAAGTTATTGTCTATATCTCAGGAACTAATAAGAGCTCACTCAATTTTTTGACACAAAATGCAGAAGAGACTGTCAGGATTAACATATATTTTTTTAGAATTTTAAAAATTTAATTTTTGAGATAAAGTTCCCCAAACTTTAAATTATGTGACAGTGATCTTTGACCTTTGATTTTATAATTTTTTAACGCGTCATATCTCAGGAAAAACAGAAGCTGGAAATCAAAATTTTATATTTATCTTCGTTAAGTAACGTGCAAAAAGACAACTAAGTTTCATAAGACTCAAAGGTGGTCGGGAAAATTCGTTCGTCGGTTATAAAAATTTTAACCCAGTGTTCTCTTAGACGCAGTTGTGTCTATGGTTTGAATTGCATAAAAATCCTTTAGACAGGCATACATCGTCCCCTGCTCCCTCTTGGTCCACCCCTTAAATATAAAGGTTATATATATGTCTTTTTTGGAAGCAGATGTATCTATATTTTGAATTCATTAAAATCGGCTAAGGCAGCCGTGAGGCGTAACAAATTAACAAATTAATTAAATTGCATTGGGTAGGGTGGACAGGAAAGAATGAAATTGATTGAATGATGATCAAATAAATAATTTTAGTAACTGCGTATAACCATAATTGTTGCGCCAACAATTCGCACGTTATATTATATTTTCTTTAAAGCCACTGACTTTAGCTGATACCAACATGCAAGAGCATCTTTACTTCGTTTAAAAACTAAAATACGCTACAACTAAAAATAAAAAAACACATGCGTATCAAATACATTGACTCTCTCTCAAACTCGTAGAGTCTTAGTATGTTTATACTCAGGCTATGGATATTTAATCGGAAAAAATACGCTGATACTCGGGATATTTTTTGATCATTCGCCACCGTTAGCCTAAATTTTTGTATATAAAATGGAATGGAAAATGTGTGGGAGTGTGTGTGTGTGGCTGTTTGAAAACGTGCTTTATGTCTGTGTAGATAAAATATCCCTATATATACGCATGTCTACCCGATTAATACTCATAATATTTTTAGACTCATACCTGTGATTGTAGCTCATACAGTCTACACGTTTTAGATAAAGTTGTTTGTGCTTCGTAATTTAAAAAATTTGTATTAACATAGTTGTTGTGTATTTATAGTTATTCGTTATTCGGCTTAAAATTAATGCGTGTTTTTTATTTTTGGCTGCAGGCATTTATAGTTGTTTGACGGCCAATACTCAAGGAGTAATTAAAAAGATACTGTCATTCTCTGGTGGACTTATGTATATTATATCAAGCCGGTTTTGCGTTAAGCGAGACTAACGAACGTTCATTTATTTTCACACTATTAATAACAATATTCTTGCTAAAAATCGAGATTTCATTCTCTCAGATATCTGATACACTGTGTGTGTAGCATAAATTACAATAACAACAATAAAATCAACCCACTTTTACTTTCATCGCAAATTACGTTGCTGGTTTCTTTTCTTTTTTTTTGTCTTGCCAATTATGTCAGCCGCACAAACCAACTGTGACTTTTGTTGCGCTGAGCTGAGCTACTTAGCATTTGATATTTTTTCTTTTAATCTTGGCGCGACTGTTTTTTTCTGCAGTTTACTTATTCCAAACAAAATTAAAATATGCATACATACATACATATGTACATGTCAACGTATGTATGTATGTCGTGCATACATATTTTCGCGTGCTTCGAAATATTTCCCAGAGAAACCGGCAAATTTTCATGACAGTAGAGCCGTGACATAATTGAAGTTTTTATTTTTATTATTGGCAAGAGGAAATGATTAGAGAGCTTTTTTTCTATATTATCTATAGCGGGAAAATTTACTCAAGTTGCTTTCGCAATGAGAAAATTTAGTTGCGGTTGGAATATATGTGTGTATGTGTGTAGAACATCTAAAAGATTTGAAGGAAGTATTTGCTGAAGCTTTACATAAACTCCTGCGGCTCTGAGTTTGAAGCAAAGCTGTAAAATAATGATTACTTTTTTTTGAAAAGTAAAGTAATGATTAAATTACGATTATATCCAGTTTCACACAATTACTAATTGATTACGATTACTAGTAATGGAAAAGTATTTTGAATTACTTAAAATTACAACAAAATAATCAAAAAGAATCAAAAGTAATTAAAAAATAATCCGATTAATTTTAATTTAATTATTTTTGATTATTTATTCATAATCAAAAGTAATCTTTGAAAGTAGTCGGATTACTTTTGATTTTTTTTTGATTATTTTTAGTAATTTCAAGTAATTACTTTTTGAGATTACTTTTTGATTATTAGTAATCGTAATCAATTATTTATCAGAAATTCTTTTAAAGGCGATTATATAATCAGTACAATTATTTTTAAAATGTAATCTGATTGATTAGTAATCGTAATTGAAATTTAACAGCTCTGGTTTAAAGCAAAGCAACAGATGTTTGGCGGGAATTAAACTATTAAGTGTGTGAATAACGGCCGGAGGCAAAGCACTTTAATACTCTTATCTCATGTGTAAGTAAATTATTTTTTTACAAAAATATACTTTCCACTTAATTTCAATTTTATTATTAAACATTCCTTTCACACTAATTTTATTTGTACATAATTCTGCAAAAAAACGACTTCAATGCAAAGATTTGATAGAATATTTTCGAAAAAAAATTATGGAATATAAAATTTAATTTTAATGGACGTGAATCCGCCCATTTTTTAAATGCAAGATTTTGTGTTTTTTTTCGAGATCAGTAGCTCGTTTCTGTATTTCTCGCATCGCAAAATTTCCCGCATGAAACGAGGGAATCGTAACAAAAACAGTGTAAATTGAAACACAAAATGGCTTTTCTCGCATAAGTGTTTCTGTATATTTACTTTACGAGAATTATCTGTCATTTGAATAAATATCCAGTAATTATTGGAAGGATGTGAGAAAACGTGTTTCTGTAACAATATTTTGTGAAAAGTTTATCGCAAGAACTGCCAAAACAAGTCGAATTTTAAATTGGTGCGACAACAACCAAATTTGTACGAAAGCATATGAATTTTTGAATTTGTGTGAAAGTATGAAAAATACGATAGTTGAAAAGAAATGCAACGAATTGTTGTACTAAAATTATTATTAACGAGTCGATATGATTATGTTTATTTAGAATATTTTTTCTGTAATTTTCTTATGTAGCGACTTTTGATAGAAAAAACTTATTTCAAGCATTTTACATTCACTTTATATTCATGCTCATTATTTTATTTTCTTTTTCCTGTCAATTATTTCTTTATTTGTTGTTGTTTGACACTCGATTTTACGGGAAATATTCCAGTAAAAACAGAATCAGTGTTGTCTGTTTTCGCATTCAAATACAGAAACACTTTTTTCGCGCATATCGAGAAACGATGGAATTTTGTGTTGCATATTTCATGTGAGAAATTTTACGATGCATGAAACGAAATTTTAATGGGCATGAGCTAAAGGTGGGTAAGGTAAGTTTCGAAAAAATCGGTTAGGTAGAACCATGTGAAGTATAATAATAGATTTTAATGGGCCATTCCGTCCATTTTTTTAACGTTAAAAATGTACAATTACAAGAACCAGAAGTAGGTTTTACAGCAATCAAATAATTGGAATATCATAAAATCAAATAAAAAAATTTGTGGGCGTGTCCCCCCCACTAATTTATTTTTTTTCTATGGACCAATGGGAATCTAATACTCTCTCAGACAATAACAAACAATTTTACAATTGGTTTCATATGAAGCGATTTATGTATGAATTAACACTACAAAAAAAATTGACACGAATTGATAACCTCCTTCTTTTTTGAAGTCGGTTCAAAAGGCCTTCCGTGAGAACAAATTTCTACCCCACTGTGCAACCAAAAAAAATTTCTAAAATATAATTTTTATTTCTATACTAACTTGTCTTTTCATTTAAGGAAAACTATACAAGATTTTTCAACTAAATTTACTGATAACTTCTTGCTCTGTGTCTCCAGAAAAACACATTTCTTCTTAAGTGGCAATATTTCCCCTGTCACTTGTAAGCTTGGGAGTCAACTCTGTATTTCGAAACGAAAGCCAATGCTTTCAAATTTATATGATATCAACATTACAATTCGAAAGCATTTTCTTTCGTTTTGAATTACAGAGTAGACTCCCTGAACATATAAAATTGTTGCTCTAATGCTTTATAAATCAAAGAATTTCATCCCAGCTGCAAGTGCTCCATATTCACTTTGAGCATTAAAAAGGGGAAAATTTTGAGACATGGCTTATGTTAATATGTCAGTCACTTTTGCTCTCAAAAACCCAACAAAGTATTGTTTAACACCTAATTAACCAAAATGCAAATAACCTTCCATCATTTATTTTATCCGCCATCATAAATCATTGTTCTATAACGATCTGTATATAAGTGTTCAATTAATATAGAAATAAATAAATATTTTTATAGTTTATGCATATTTTTTTTATTATACTCAAAACTTTTTTGCACACTCATTTGAAATGTTTATTTATGGCCACTGAGCAACAGTGACTAACAAAACTGTTAAATTTGTTCACATCAAAGAAAGAAATTAATCACTACAAAGATAAGGAAATGTATTATTTTAATTCCTCTTTTTAAAAAACGAAGGAGAATTTCATTCGAATAATAAGAAATATTTAAATAATTGCATTTGTAAATTATTTCATATTTTCTATAAGTCATTTGTAAAAGTTCTATAATTGAAGTAAATTTTATTGTTCTGAAAATTATTCGAATAAAATATACTGAAATAAAATTTATGCTAATAAAAATAAATTGAATAAATCAAGTTAAAAAAAGAGTTTTCTGCAAAATTTTTATTATTCAAAAATTTTTTTTAAAAAATTGCTGAAAATTGTTCGAATATTTATTACTCGAATATTATTCCATGACAAACTAAACGAATAATATTATTGTAATGCTATCTCAATACTTTAACTTCAAATGTTAAGCACTTAATTCAAAAGCAATTACAACATTAATATGTATTATTAAAATATAAATATGTGCAATTTTATTCGAATAAATAAAAATATTTGAATTATTTAGTTTGAAAACTATTCCAGTATCTTCCAAAAATTATTTTCATAATGTTTATTATTCAAGTATACATGTTATTATTTGTTTGAAAATTATTCGAATAAAATTTACTGAACTAAAATTTATGCGAATAAAAAAAATCGAATTAAAATATTCTTTTTGTGCAGTTTTATTATCGAAATTATTCAAGTATAAATTATTTAAAATATATTATTTTAATAATTTATTGTACTCTTTAACTGAACATTTTCAACAGTTAGTTAAAAAAATGTAAGATATATGTGTAATTTTATTCGATTAAATAAAAATATTTAAACTATTTCATTTGAAAACCATTTCAGTAGCTTCCAAAAATTATTTGGAAATTTTTAATTATTGCAGTTAAGTCTACTTGCTCTGAAAATTATTCGAATACACTTTACTGAAATAAAATAAATCGAATTAAAACCCAGCGAATATAATTTTTCGAGTATTATTTTATTTATTTATTTATAATATTTAAAGACATAATACAATTATGAAATTAAATTTTAATAAGGTACTAACAACAACGGTTTTCTACCTTTTTCGAGTATTATTTGCACAATCTCATTATTATTAAAAACAAATCAAATATTTTTGGAAATTATTCGAATAAAATTTACCAGTATAATTAGACGAACAAAATTATTTTAATAATTTAATTGTTTCAATTTACACATATAAAAATATACAAATATATATTTAACAACCGATTAAAAATGTCCAAATTAATTTTATTCGAATATTATTTTTCATTTTAATTTTTTTGAAAATTATTCAAATAAAATTTACTGAAATCATGCGAATATAAATAAATCGCATTATTATTTGAGCTATCTCATTATTATTACAAAAATTAAAATATTTTTCGAAATATTCGAATAAAATTTACACGAATACAATTCATGTATTATTAGACGAATAAAATTATTTTAATAATTTAATTGTTTCAATTTAGATATATTAAAGATAAGCAAATATATATTTCACAACCAAATAAGTGTCCCAATAAATATTAATCGAATAATATTTATAATTTTAATTTTCAGAATTTAAAATTTTCTGCAAATTATTCGCATAAAATTAGCTAACATAAAATTTATACGAATGCAATTAAATCGAATTAAAATGAAGCGAATACAATTTTTCGGTAAATATTATTCGCACAATCTCATTAATAATATTAAAAAAAATTCAAACAATTTTAGAAATTATTCGAATATAATTGACGCGAATATAGCTGCAGCATAATTATACGAATACAATTAATTTAATAGTTCAACTATTTTAATAAAAATATATTTTAAAATATCAATTAGCAACCGAATAAAAATGTCCAAATAAATTTTATTCGAATACAAGTAATATTCTTAATTTTAATTTTCGGAAGCTATTTTCATATATTATTTAAGCATTATATTATACACATATTTCAGTGCAAAATTTATTCGATGAATTAGAACAATTTTGCTAAAAAATAAATATTTATTCTAAAAAAATTTAAATATATTTTTTGAAAAAAAAAAATTATTTAAATAATACCCAAAAAATACTTAAAAATATTATTGTTGAAATTAAAATGTCTCACATAGCAATTTTTTTAAATATATATTTACAAATTACAATGAATCGAATATAATAACTCGAATAAAACTAAGCTTAATCGAATAAAATTATTCGTTTAAGTTTAGTATGTAATATTACATCTCTTTAAAAAAAAATTTAATAGTTTAGAAATTTATTCGAATAATATGTGTATATGTGTATATTACTCGATTACAAATATTCGAATAAAATAATTCCAAGAATATAATTTTTGTAAAATATAAAAATACTTAATACAGGAATGTAGTATTCGAATAAAATTTGTACGAAAATTTTCAGAAGTTGTGAAAAAAGGAGTATGAAAATAAGTTTATATTTTGCAATTTTATTCGAGTTAAACCAATAATTTGTTTTAAAAAATATTTACTGAAATATTTTAAACTTAAATTCTTTTTCCACAAGTCTATATAATTTTTCTGAAAGTTACTCAAAAAAATTTGTGGTTTTTATATAAAAATTTCTACTCAAGTCGACCGTCCGTGTTTTCACTACACGTGTTTTCACTACACGTGTTTTCACTACACGTCGTGTTTCCACAAGCCAGGCAGGCTTTTAAATATAATTTTGCGAAGAACTCTGCTGTGAACTTTAGTTGTATATAAAAATATTTAACATATTGAAATACCTATAACATGAAAATATTTAAAACCTTTGCAAACGACAATTTAAAAAAACTAGTTTTGAAAACACGCTGCTCTTCATTTTAACACTCACTGTTATTAAGTTTACTCTATTGAAGAAGCCCCCCCTGCGTAGCATCACTAATTATACAAAAAATATTTAATTGAACTGCTTTGTATTTTTAAAGACTTCAACTCATTACTCGTATGTCGAATTTTTTTCTTGCTCATAATCACCTGCTGTAATTTTTAATTTCATTTCATTTATTTTTTTTGGCAATCAAAGATCTCAAACGATCGATAATATGCCAAAAAAAAATCAAATATAAATAAATTTTATATGAGATCAAGATTAATCGAAAAAGCGTAAAAACGTTTCAATTTACGCTACCAGACTTTTTGGCAACAAAAACACAAAAACATGATCACGCCGCCGCTGATCATAATGATCATTATATACTCGTAGTATGTTGTCGAATTTAATGATAGTGCAAAAAAACACAAAAGAATTGAATTTTTTTTTTAATTTGCTTGTTTGTTTTTATTTAAAAATTCTTAAATTTCAATTCATCAAAATATCAAATTGTATTTATGTACATACATACATCCATACGTCAGAATGCTCAAACATCTCTGGGGAGGCCGACGACGAACACAAGAATCGTGTAGATGTACTACGAGCACTAGTGTTTTGAATGATATTTTCTGATCTTAAATGAATGATAAAGATACGGGCACAATAATGTTAATAAAATTATTAGTTTTTTTATGTATTTTTTTCAAATCTGAATATATTTGAATTCTTAAACAGACTGCATGCAGAATGATAATGGAGGGCAGAAGTTCGCAATCTGCTAAAGGTAAACCATAAAAAACGAACAAGAAATAGGTACATATGAAAAAAAGATCTTCAATTAGAAAAAATATATAAGAACTCAAGATAAATTACAAAAAGTAAAATATCGTGTTCACCCATAAAAAAAGAAACACTTTCGTAATTCAAAAATGTAGCGAACTAAAAATTTGCTGAAAATTTTTCTAGAGAATTAAAAAATTATACAAAAAAGGGGAAAGGTGGGAGTAAGCCGCTTGATGCTGATTTCATTATAATAAGAACTTGCTTTTCAACAGAGTTAAATCTTAATATTAAGAAAAAAATAACTAAGACAATATCAAGGATGATTTTTTAGCAACTTTCTTTTTAGCAACACTGTTTTTTGGCAACTCAGCTGTTTTCGGGTATCCTGTTACTGCTAAACATGTTTAGTTTGGTCTATAATTTAGCCAAGAATCGACTTACAAATGAACAACGTTTGCAGATTATTAAATTTAATTATAAAAATTTATGCTCGCCATTCGCAGCAATTGGGCCAAAATGGAAGAGTCGGAGGCTTATTATGAATTGCGATGCGAAAATCAATGCGATGTGAAAATACATAAATGCCAACAATTGCTATTCTGTGTTGCGATATTCGCAAAGTTCTTTTTTAATCGGATTTCAAATGCGAAAAGTTGACAAGTGGGTATTCTACATTGCGAAAACAAATGTCAAATTGGCAAAATTTATTCGACAACAAAATAGCATTCGCAAAGTACTAACAGTGAAAGTGAAAGATAATATTTTATTTATTTATTCATCATATATTTATTATTTAATTTAGGGAAGCAAGCAATAAAACCACCAAACCACGTCAATTTGAAATAATCATAAAATTTATGAATAAGCACAGCCAATTGGTAAAAGGCCCATTGAAAACACCAAATGCACGTCAGTCGGCAAATATTTTGTGGCAAACGTTAACTGAAGAACTAAATATCAATGCAACACCTATTAGAGAAACTGCAGGATGGAAAAAAGTATGCAATATTCATATAAACCAGTTCAAAAATATTTGACTTCAACTTTAATCTTCGCTGTGTATCCTTTAATTTTGCCCATGCCCTTCTTCGTCGTCGAACCACAGTGCCACAGAATTTCCTAAATAAAAAATTTATAAGCAATTTTCACAGCCAAACACAAACAATTTATTTTTTATTTTTAATTTGACATTTGTTGACACTGGCGTTTATTTGAGCAGCGTTGCCACGATTTGAAATAAATTGCGAATGTCTAACAGAATACCAATTTTCTTTCGCATCGCATTTCATTTGCGCATCGCATTGATTTTCGCATCTCAATTAAGAATAAGCCTCCAAAACTTCGCTGACATGTGGTTTCTGCAAGACGGTGCCAGATGCCGCACAGCACGCGAAAGAATGGCCCACTTGTTCGGTGAACAGTTTAATTCACGTTTTGGCGCGTTCAACTGGCCGCTTATAGACTATTTTTATGGGGCCATGTTAAGGCTTATATCTATAGGGTCCAGTCCGCAACGGTTGACTCACTGGAGGACAATATTGAAGTATTTATACGTGAGACAACGGCAGATATGTTGGCGAGGGCATGCACCACTTCAGGGATAGCCGTTGTCCAAATTTTTATGGAATCATCTTTAAACATTGAATTATAGAGATCGTTCTACTGACTAAAATAAAAATTTCATACATTTCTCTAAACTCTATGTGCTCTTTTTGTAAATCAATTCCAAAAGCTCTCAAAAAAAAATGCGCTTTATAAAAAACTGTATCTGAAATAAAGTGCATATAACACTAAAAAAAAACCAATTCTATCCTTCACTTGGGAACCACTGTCTGCTTTTTATAGAATCGTGCCTGCCAGCTACTTAGAACCAAAAAACATAAATGCATGAGTATTGATTGCACGGCGGTTACGGCATGTACACAAGCGAAATATATGTATGGATGTGAATGGTTGTTTGTTTGCGTTTAATATGTAAATTTGAAATTAAATGGCTTGTACTGACGCGTGGCTATATCGTGGCGAGCATAGAGAGAGTTTACCCAAAAATCAACATTAAAAAAATTGATTAAATTTTATTAAACAATTTAGAGATTACCAAACCGTTAGGAAATTAATTAATTCTTTATTTCGAAAATAGACATAAAAATTAATTGTATTCTTTATTTAATTTATAAAGTGCTCTATAGACGATCAAATAAACTCCTCAATCATGTAGTTAGTTATGTGCGTGCAATCATGTTTTATCGTGTACAAGTACGCGTTGGGTTGCTGAAACTCAGAAAGTTTTTTTTATTTTTTTCTTTTTATTTGACTGCTTAAAGATTGATCGTCTCCAGGTCTGATTGATAGAACAAAAAACATCAGTTACTTTAGGACTTTTGTTAATGTTGTAGAAGTTAGCGTACGGAAAAAATCTTAAATAATAATGGTAATTGACAGGTTTGACACGCGTATAAACGTCTTTTTAAACAACTAGCATATGACACTCACAACAGTGATGCCAACCCAAAATCTTTCTTAGAGGTAGATTCGATATGAAAAAGAGGTAGCTTCCAATAAATCCTGCTTTAAAAAGGCTTAGATCTATTACAATTATATTTAAAGGGTATTTTAAACAATTTAGAAAAATATTATTTTTAACTTAATTAACATTTCGATTCGATAAGAAATATTTTATAAGCGATTTTATGTCAATCTTAATTGCGAATGGTTAATATTAAAAATTTTAATATAAAAAACAACTAAAAAATATAAGAATTCATTATGTCATCATTATTTAATTACAGCCTTATTTATAAAAATTATTAAGGCTGTACAAAGGCTTAATAAGAAATATTTTGTATGAACATTACTTTTAAAAAACCCTTTATAAAGCCTTAAAAATTTTTATAAATAAGTCCGTTAATTTTAAAATTTTTATTATTTTCATATTTATTTCCTTGCAGAATATCAGTAAAGATTGTTTCTAAAAATACTTTTTAACAAATTAACTTTCATCATTCGAACTATGTATGCAATTTTCTCACAAACTGGCCCTCTGACGGAAATATTTGGCTACAGGCTTGAAATATTGAAGTGAACACAGCGTTATTTAGATGCATTGCTAAAATATATTTCAGTTGAACTTCTAGCTTGGATTAGTTAAAATAATCTCGGGTAACTATAATTTGGCATTATTATTGAAAAAGTAATAAAGTGGTAGATTTTACTCGGGAAGTGGTATAGTTGAGTGAGATATCCAAAAGAGGTAAATCTACCACAAAAGTGCTAGAGTTGGCATCGCTGACTCACAAATTGATGACTCAAAGTAAATGTTTTGATATTGAGCAAAATTTAAAATAGTTGCATTGAGAGAGGAGCGTTGGCTGAAGTAATTAGCACGTGGACTACAAAACTGAAAATCCTGGGTTCGAATCTGGTATCCAACAGCCATTAAAGAACAACATCACGCATTCTTCTGAAGTGTATTAGTGTCCCTTGGTATCAGTTCAAGTGATGAAGGCATACACACTGGTCACTGAACTATACCGACTTCAGCAGATGTTAATACTAATGTACCATCAGAGCGCCCTGCTTCGCTGTGAAGCAGAATCATCGGTGAAGTAAAATAACCAATCAAACGGCTATTAAGTGCAGCTTCAAAACAAATTTAGTGCGCCTCATTTAACACCAGATGCGATGCAGCACTGCATTATTGAAAAAAAATTATGCAAAAAGCAGAGTTGTAAAAGAATGAAGCTTTCCTCTATCTCTTCCTGTACCAACTGTCTTCTCTATCACTATAACTTTCCTAAAGAAGGTAACTCCTAGTAATATGTAGTAAACGGCATTTATTGCCTGAGTACACTTCTCTTTAAAAAAAATTTGTTTCATTTAAATTCTATTGAATTGATTCGAATTTTCATTTGCATTTACCTTTGATTTACTAAACAACCTGCGCAAGTTGATTTGAAAATATGTATATAATCTATATAAAAGAAATCGTTAAGTTGTTTAATTGAAAAAAAAAACAAATATATATTAACAATTAATGTTAACCTATACTTTTTATTCCCCTATCCCCCTCAAACCGATCGAATAAAATTATTTTTAATATAATTTTCTAACAATATCAACGTAAATGCTTTTTTACGTCATCAATTCTTTTTTGGCGAAGATTTTAAATTAAAGACGTCATATCGATGGCATGTGTTAATTAAATGAAACAAATTAAAAAACTAGAAACTAAAAAACGAAAATGCATCATTTAATGAATAAAAATAAAAAGAGTACAAGCAAAATTTCGCTTATTTTGCTGTCCGCTTTTCTTCTATGATCATTTATTTTTCTTTCTATAAATTAAAACGATTGAAATGAATGAAGGTGTAAAATGCTTGTGCATTGAGAAGAGAAGAAAAGAAACCGGAAAGAAGCCGGAAATAGCCCTGCAAATAATACATACATAAATATATACATCTGAGCTGTCCAAAGTAGCACCAGAGTGCCGAACATCAGCCGGCTTCTTATACAAATGAATACACATACGCGAATACATTTCTTTAGCGTTTCTCTCGGTGGCCAGCTCTGATATACACTCCCGATCAGTTAATTAGAACCACTTTATGTATACATATGTATATGTGTGTCTAAAATTTAAAGAACAATATATATAAAACGTATTTTTAATGGTTCATCTTTCTGCCATAAGAATATCAAATATAGTGAATGTACATATATTTATTTTACATTCAGGGCCAATTTCACCAACTCTAATTAAATATCAATTCATATTTAAATGTCGATTTTCATAAATTTTTTTATGGAAAAATGACTTTTAAATATGAATTGATAAAGGTATTCGTGTCAGGTTTTTCTCGTTGGAAAAATGGAAAAATGTAATTTTTGTGACAACAAACACAGGAAAAAAATTAAAAATTTTTTTTCAAATTTTTTTTCCTGTGTTTGTTGTAAAACATTACATTTTTTAATTTTTCCAACGAGAAAAAAAAACTGAAATAAATACCTTTGATATTTAAATATGTTGGTAAATAAACTCTCATTTTTTAGAGCATTAAAATTTTTTATTAAGCACCGTCTATATGTATTTCGTTCCTACTTATGCAAGTCATCAGTAGACTTCAACCCAAAAGTTTTCTGATATAATCTAAGAAAATTCACATTTTTATAGTAAGATTCTTAATATGTAATTGAGAATCAGAACATACACCGAAAGAATTTTGCTTCATAAATCCAATGAAACAATTTCATTAAAAATTTGTTGCAAATCTAATGATAATTTCATAAATTCAATGAAAATTTCATGAATATTGTTAAACAATTTCATTGAAATTGCTTCCTTGATATTCTGGATTCGTTAGAATATTTTATTGAATTTATGACAACAATATTTTCTAATTATTAAGAAACCCCTTTATATTTAAGTTATTCTATTCTTTTCATGAAATTATTTTATTGTTTCGATGAAGTTATAGCAGTGCATTAATTACACTGTTAAATAAATTTGATGAAGTTTTCACTAAAATAATTTTAACGAAACTGGTTTCATTAATCCAACGAAGCGTGACGTTTGTTGAATTTTATTGAATTTTTCATTAGATTAATGTCGAAATTCATTGAATTTCTGCCGAAAATTCTTTCAGTGTACAAATATATAATATAATATACAAAAGCACCAAACAAAAATGTTTACAAAACAAGCATCTTAATTGGGTTTTGGTGAATTACTTAAGCAGGAACGCAATGCATATGAATGTTGTTTTACTAACAAAAAGCAAAAATTCCTAATCATTAAAATCTTTTAAATACGCTTAAATATGCCTTAACAAATCAATAGCAATATTCGTATAAAAATATTTTAATAAATAAAGTCGTCGGCTTAGAGTGTAAACCTGCTAAATCCATTTTTTATGGCAAATGACATTTTAATGCTGTTTGAAAGAGAAAGAGACGCCTTATCGATTTGCTTAAATATTTCTTTGTATAGAAACCGTTAACAGTATTTTTTCTCTCCTGTAAAATTTGCTGGAAGTGAGTTAGCAGGTTTACACTCTAAGCCGACGAAGTTCTATAAAAATAAAAAATATATTACTTTAAAATATGCAAAAATATGCGCTTAAATATTAATCTGAAAATATCTTGGAAATGTTCTTAAAAAATTCCACGTGTTCTTGAAATTTTTAAATAAACAGTAACTAAGCTACTTAACAAAATTATGCAGAATATGTTGAAATATGCAAAAATATGCACTAAAACTCGATGCCAAAAACTCTTAGCAAGGTGTTCTAAGTACAATTAGATATGCCACGAAATCCAAAAAATACAGCAAATATTCTTTTAAGACTAAAAAATACAAACATATGAAATATGAGCTAACATTTGTAAAATATGCAAATATGTATATGCAAGCAAACAGATGTGTCAGAAGCCAAAAGGCCTTATTCCACAAAATAAAAAGTTGAGTAAATAAGTAATATTTGGCAAAAAGATTTTTAAAAGTTTTGAAATTTATAAAAGGTATAAAATATTTGTATGGCATTTAACAGAAAAAAATGAGGGGAGAGCGGATTACCGCATAACAGATACTTTGGTTGGTTTTACAAAATTTTATAATACATGGAAATTTCGCGTGGAGTGGAGTTAATTGGAGTAGCTTTTGAAAAAAAATCAGATAAGATTCAAAATATTTTTAATGGAAAATACCTAATTAATAGAAGAACAAAATAATTTCCATAGAGTTCGCAACTAATTGGATAGTAACACAACAAAATTGAGAACTTGTCGAAAATTGGAGTTAGGCCTTTTAGCCTCTGGCACATCCGAATAATCATTTACAAAACTCCGGAGCAAACCATTTGAAAACTCAGAAATGGTAGCAGAAAATATATGCTCCTAAGGAGAGGGAATAAAATGATATGCATTAAAAATGTATATATACAAATATATGCACAACGCGGTGTAAGAAATTTTTCACCGCTTTCAAAATGTATGGAATACCCTACTCAGTGAAAAATAATTTGAAATATGTATAAAAATTGATAAAAGTTCCAGAAGTTCATTGAAATAAGCTGTTGGCTTAAAAATATTTTATAAAAGCTAAAATATGCAAATATATACCCAACGAAATTGCTGCCAAAATTTTGTTAAAAATGTTCTAAAATTTACATGAAATATGATTTTAAAACTAAAATATGCAAAAATAAGTTCATATATGCAGATATAAGCACCAGCAAATTTATGTCTAAAATTAAGTAAAGAAAATATCAAATATTTATATTGTCAGACGATTTTATAACAAAAAGACACAGAAGACTAGATAATACAGAAAATATGCTCTAAATATTGAAATATGCAAAAATATGCTTTAAAAAATGCGTACCTTATTCCTAAGATATAGGCTATAGAATTCTTTAATGCTTCTAAAAATTCGATTTATACATGTTTTCTAGAGTTGTGTTGTTCATTTGTCGTTCTTCGTTGTGTAATTTCAAACCTTCTTGAGGATGAATTAACTTTTTTTGGGAAACGTTCAAGTACGTATGTTACATTTGTTTCGTTCACTTATTTCTGTACACTTTTTTTGTATAGAGAATGATTTATTTATTATTTTATTACTTTCAAAAACTTATTCCTCGTTGTGGACTATTATTTTTGTTACAAATATTCTACGAAAACAAAGAACTATTTATTTTTACTTTGAAAGAAAATTAAAATAAACCATAAAAAAAATTTTGTTGACGAAATACAAATTATCTCGTTCCTCTTTCATTCACAGTTCTAAGTAAAAAAAATCGGAAACATAAACGAAATAACAGAGTCTTTCGAATCGGTCGGTCGGTTGCTTCTTATGGAACTCATCAGTAGACTTCAACCTAAAAGCCTGAATGTCAAATAAATATACTTTCATCTTATATTCTTACAACTTTATAAAATTTTTAAATGTGCCTCCAAAATTTATATAAAGTCAGTAAAATGTGACTTTGACTCGTCAAAAAAGGATCCCATATGGCGTTGTTTCTTTCTGGCGAGTTTTTCGGCTTTTGGCGATATATTTTATATTGAAGCTTTTTTTATTATTGGCGTCTTTTTCGCTGTGGCGATTTTTTTTGTTTTTTTTTAAATACATATTTTTATTTTTAGCGATTATTCAGTTTTGTTGCTTTTTTCGTTTTGGCGATTTTGTTTAGATTTTTGAAGAATTTTTTACTTTGGGTGACTATTTTGCATTGCAGCAATTAATTTTATTTTTGGTGTTATTTTTCATTCAAGAGCTTCTTAATTTTGGCGATTTTTCGTTTCGGCATTTTTTTTTTAGTTTTGGGATTTGCGACGAAAGTTTTAGATATTTCAGGTCTGTAGCTCTTACGGTTTTCGAGAAAACAGATTGTAACAGACAAACAGAGACAGAGAGACGGTCATCACAGCGAAAACAATAGGGACCTTTGGTGTACGGAACCCTAAAAAGGAAAAGTATGCAATTGCAAATTTCTGGTTTTCCTGCTTATTAACGTAAAATTTAAATCATTTTAAACTAGAGATGAGCGCCGCTCACGAGATTTATTCAAGATTTTCGCCACGCAAACGAGAGCTGGCGAGCTATTTAACATCGTAGACGCACACTGCGCAACCAGCGATCCGAAATTTCATCGGTTTCCTTACAAAATAATTCACACACATATCGTTACCACAAATGCCAAATGCACAATTTAACAAAAAAACAAAATAAATCGACTTTTTTACAACGTCAAATTCCCGTGTGAGAAGAACTAAAAAAAATTGCAACTCAATCAGCATTTAAATTTTCGTACATTTTACAGAATGGGAAAGATAATTTTTTTATTCGTGATAAATTTGTTTAAATAATTTTTAAATGAGTTATTTTTTTACACCACCGTGACTAAAAACATGCTAACGTTTTCATCTCCAAATAAGCTATTAATATTTTTATTTATTTTTCTTAAACCAAAAGCAGTTGGTTGTATGATCGAAAGACGGTGTGGGGTGCCTGCTCGTGCATTCGAAATTCACATCTGGTTCTGGCATCGGAACAATTGTTGCACTAATGAGCAACAACATTTGTCAAGAACGAAATAGAAGGTGAATATCAATAAGTAATAAGATATACAAGTTTTATTTAAGATTTAGGTCCTGAAGAAGCTACACAACGTTGCAGCGAAATATCGATAAAATAATAAATATTGTTATCAATTATTTACAAAAAGGATCTAAAGCTTCACTAAAACTTGTATTTATTAAACTAAAAGGTCGAATAAATTATTATAATACTAACTAATAAGTCTTGTTGAAATGACGTATCCTGAATTCTCGACTAATTACTTAGCCCTCACATCTCTCATCACTCGCAGCGTAGACGTATTACAGAATCTTCTTTAATAGCATCGTTACATTATGAATAAGGGTTTCCTTATTATAGTACCTTAAACTACGCAGCAGGAAGAACTATAAGTAAAATGTATACACTGCATCAGCTAAAATTATACGCACAAGTATAAAAATACTATGAGTGTTCATTCGGCTACACATGAGTATATAAGGGATTAATTTATAGGCATACATTTCAAGCATCGGTACTGCCATAGCACGGTGTTCAGCCTGTGATTCAATTATCACAGGGATGGAAAGTGTGATTTAATTATTTTTGTCTAATAATTAAATCACATTCTAACTAAATATTCACTAGAAATGCCTTGCAAATTATAAAATATTTGTGCATTTAGGATATTTGTTTGCAAGTTTTGCGAAAAAAAAATAAAGAATAATGTTAATTTTTAAAAGATTATAAAAGATGTTTTTTTATAGAGTGACACAAGTTTAAATCATAATAAAACAAGGAAATATATTTTTAATTTCAATGAAACGTTCTTTACTCGAAAGAAAATTTTTTGAAATTTATATTTAAACATGATTTCTGTCAAGTGGCTGCCACGACTGGCGTGTAGAAGGCGCAATCTGGAACACCAATTATCAACAACTCTTCGCAGCATTAGCGGTAACTCTTCGAATTTTAATTTCCAAGTGTTTGTGGTTTATCGACGTAGACAAGTGACTTAACATAACCTCAAAGAAAATAATCGAAAGGGGTTAAATCGCACAATCTTGGTGACCAATTAATTAGCCCACTACGTGAAATTATTTTATTAGTGCCAGCTGTGTGGCATGTGGCGCCGTCGTGTTGGAACCACATATCAGCAAGATTAATGCCACATAGTTGAGGTACGAAAAAATTTCGAATCATGTTCCTATACCGTTCACCATTGACATTAACATTCTGACTATCATCGTTTTTGATAACATATAGGCCAATGAGTCCGGCAGCCCATAAAGTGCAGCAAACAGTAATTCTCTGTAGATGTAATGGTGTTTCGACAAAAGCTATTGAATTCTCCTCACTCCAAATGCGACAATTCTGCTTATATACGCATCCATTCAAGCAGAAATGGGCTTCATCGGAAAGGGAAGAAACGCATGTTAAGTTTAACGATTGGAACAATTATTTTGATAAAAAATTTTAACAATTTGCACGCGTTGCTCTGGAAAACTATCAGCTGTTAAATGGATGCTTAAATAAAGCAGTGATGCCAACTCAAAGTTGTGACACTCTAAAAAACACTATTTATATGTGCCCTTAATTATGAAAGTGATATAAGTCATATATTTGTTGTGTCGAGATACTTAGTAGATTACATTTTAAAAAATTAGAAAATATTTTTATATTATGCAAGATTTTAATTTATACTTTTATTAGTCTCGATTTATATAAATTTATTTAATAAATAAATATTTATTGAATTTTTTTTAATTTATTTAATACTTCGAAGCAGAAACACAAATGACTTAAATCACTTGCATAATTTCATTAAAATACCCTGCAGGAAATGGAACTGACACAAGACAAGTGACGTGATCGGTCCCCAAAGTGATAGTGACCACTGCGAGTTCTAACACTTCCTATGAAGCGGCCTAGTCACTTTTAAATGTGTATGGCCTACGATGGGATTATTTGATACTTTGTATGCACCTTGTGACTTTTCACTGAACTATCCCATAGGGACCTTTTCGGTTTAGAATAATATGAATGATTTAAAAATGTATTTCCCACATTCAACTGTAGCAAATATAATTTTTTTTATTGTTGCAAATGCAATGACATTTTATTTTTAATCAGAATTTTTTTTTTGAGACTCGAAACGACAAACTTCTGCATGGCAGGCTGGCAGACTGCCCACGCGACCACAGGTACACTCATATTTTAAAAGTATAAAAACCTTAGCTTAGGTTAATATCTAGATATAGTTACGAGACTGGTTCCAGAGTCACATTGGAGGGAGCAATTAATATTATATTTACATTATTTGATAGGTCCTGGATTCAACCACATCAAACATGTTCAGTTACGTTTAGGACAATACTAGGCCGAGTTCCAATTAAATTGACTCAAGATCAAGACGATACATCAGGAAAATGGTGAATATGTAACAATTTACACGACATGTCTTTTTTCACAATACTCTACTCTGTACTTTTAGTAACACTCGCATTTTCTCAAGTCACAGGACGAGTACGTTTATATAAATTGTCACCAAATTTTCTGCTGGATAAATATACTCAGAGTATTATGCGTATACTTTTTTTATTCGAACAAATATTCATACTCTGAGTATAAGCATACTCCAAGCATAAGTATTACACATACCACAATTCGCATGTGTTTTACATTTGTGTAGAATCAAGATGATTCGTTTTTAAACAAAATACCGAAGCACCCCTACATTATCATATATTTCCGTGGCAAGAAGGAAAAAGTGCTTAAGTCGAGATAAGCTGTTTTCGAGTTAATACTAATTCCGTAATCTACATTTTTGAAAGTACCCCTGGTCAAAATCTCAGTTAATTTATACGATTTTTCAAGAAGTTATAGCAAAATTACTTGCAGCTTAAGTACTTTTTAGGGTTCCGTACACCAAAGGTGGAAAAAGGAACCCTATTGTTTTCGCTACGCTGTCCGTCTGTCCGTCACACGGTATTTTCTCAGGAACCGTAAGAGCTACGGACCTGAAATTTGGACAGAGTGTGTAGCACCTTGGCCACTACAACAACAAATACATGAGAATTAGAAATTAAAGGGTGCTCCAAAACGAGCGACGAAAAATGTTAAAATCTCATGTAATATACATACAATTGTATGTATGTATATTGACACTTGAAATTTGTAAAATTAGTGTATTTTTATATAGACTACAACAATAAACATTAAAATATTAAAAAATTTAAATTAAAGGGTGGTCCATTAGTTAATGCAATTTTGACTATGTAATTTTGACAAATTGCTATATCTTGGAGACCGTAAGAGGTAAACTCTTGAAATTTTCAAAAACGGTAAAACTAAAAAATCCGAAAATTATAAAATCGCCAAACCGAAAAAAATCGCCAAAACCTGAAAAAAATCGCCAAAAATTTAAAAAAAATCGCCAAATCGAAAAAAATCGATCAAATTAAAAAAAAATTCTAGCATTAAAATAAATCGCCAAATTCGAAAAAATCGTTTAAATGAAAAAAAATCCCCAATATGAAAAAAAGGCCAACAACCGAAAAAAATCGCCAAAACGCGAAAAATGCTCCAAAATCAAAATAATTGTTTATGTGAAAAAAAAATCGCTAAAATGAAAAAAAATCGCCATAATTAAAAAAAAATCGCCAAATTTAAAAAAATTGCCAAAACGAAAAAAATCGCCAAAATTTAAAATAAACGCCAAAAACCGAAAAAAATCCTCAAAACGAAAAAAGTGACAAAACTAAAAAAAATCGCCAAAACCAAAAGAAATCACCTATATGAAAAAAGAGCCAAAATTAAAAAAAAAAATCGCCAAAATAAAAAAACGCCAAAATAATAAAAATCGCCAAAATTAAAAAAACTTCAAACACCGAAAAAAATCGCAAAAACGTGAAAAAAGTGCCAAAACTCAGAAAGCGTCAATAAATTCAAAAAACCCCCGAACTAAAAAAACGCTTTAAACCGAAAAACCCAAAAACAAAAAAAAATGCCAAAACTATAGTTTATATTGTTCGTATTGAATTACATATCTCGTGCCCGTACGGAACCCTTCGTGCGCGGGTCAAAGCCGCACTTCACTGAATTTATTCCTTATTGCAACAGATTTTTTGTTAACGCTTTCTCGATAATATTTTCGACTGCTTAAGTTGTGAAATTTTTAGTATAAAAGTAGTAGTGAAAAATTTCGTTTTCAACTTCTTTGCTTTAATGAATCGTTCTCACAATTCTTATTTTTTTTCTCTTAAATTTTTTAAACTTTAGTTTAAGTCACTTAAAATGTTTAGGCGTCGGAAGTCAGTTATTTTAAGTCATATTTTATTTTATGTCTTTTTTTTCTTCCACCTTAACAACTTCATCATCATGGTTCTCATACCACCATCACAATTAAACATTAAACTAACCAAAATGATTTAAGGTGCAACGAGCAAAATTTTAATTTTATTAACGTTCTTTTTTTGTTTTTGTAGCAACCAGCAGTTTTTGTTAATTGTTATATTTTAAAATTGTTAAAAAAAAAGAAATTTTAATTTCTATATAAGTTTAGTTTCCATAAGCGCCTATAAAACTGTATTAAGCCACGGGAAATCTAATATTTTTATGACTAAAATTCACACCTGAAAACGAAAGTTATTAGATTAAATTAAGACTCTTTACCCTGTGTTAATTTTTTTGTGAGTCTTTGTATTTTAATTTGGCCTTTCCCTGACCCATAGGTGTTAATTACTTTCTTTTTCTTTTCACGCTTAACTGCACTTGTAAATATAAAGATACATTTTCAACGGAAATCGAAATTTTTATTTCACAGAGCACAGAGAATAAATGTAATAATTAAAAACATAAGATTTGAACTGAAGTTATTAACAGGGAAACCAGAAATATCATATATATATAAAATTTATTTTTGTGTATATGTTACATAGGCAGCAAAAACTTAGTAAAAGAGACCCCAAAAATATGCTCTAAAGAATTAACTTTGCCAAATGTATGCTATAAAAGGTAAAATACGCAAATAGTAGTGGGATAACCACTACATTACATAAATGTTTCTCTATACGTAAACTTCTTGCAATTTACAGAAAGTAGGCACCGCACGAAGCTTGTGCAAACCTTCTTTATGGTTCATTTATTTCATAAACAAACATGTTGCACCTTTTGCAAACTGATCAGCCAGTTGACTAATGAATTATTGGCCAAACAATTAAATAAGAAAGCTGATTTTTCATCATTAATGTGCATCAGCCACTGAAGGGTTTAACTTATTTAAAAATTACTTTCTCACACATTTATTTATCGTACGAGTATGAATAGACGGACGTACGTCAAGCAAACAGACATGGGCTGGCATCTCAAAAATGTCATTTGGCAAAATCGTTCGCCGCACTACTGACGTTCGTTGAAAGTGCTATTTTTATTTTATTTTAAGCGACTATTTTTATAAACAATTGTTCATAAAATAGATATAACGACAAAAGAATCTTGTTATTTATTTTTAATTGCTTTAATTAATTTGATTTTATTTTTGTTAAGCAGAAAGAAGAAACACTTGCAAAAAGCTGCCTTAATGGGCGGAAAAGAATTTTAGTTTATAATTATTTGAAATATAATTAAATTTAATAAATAAAAAGAAAAACATTTGCAATGAATTAATAATGCAAGTAAGTATAAAGACGGACTAAGGCCACAACTCTAAAATTGAATGATGCCATATTGAAGGTTTTTGGAAGGGAATTTTTTTTTTACAAAACATTAAGGCCATTAATTAATTTAATTTTTTTTTATCAACCACGTGTAATAACAAAATAAAATTAGAGCAGGATTTGTTAAAGAGAAGTACGAGCAGAGAATGTCTCTTGTTTTAATAATCAATAGTCGCACAAGAGTGGAAGATACATTGCAAAAAATTATGGAGTTTTTGGAAGTAATGGACACTTTTTTCCGGCATACAAATGCACCTTAAAGAATCTAAGTCCATTCTTTAAGGTGCATTTGTATGAATTGAATTGTATGAACATATGCCATAATGTATGGCATATGACATAAGAAATAAACAAATAAAAATAGCAGCAGCTTGTTTTTATAAAATAGCATAAGTTTATCAGCTTTTTAGCATATTATTAGCAATTGTATTATGAATACAATTTAAGCTGAAATAAAATAGTTTTCTAAAAAATTAAGAAATTAGCAGGTTTTTAATCAATAACCAAGTAAAAAAGGCAACCTGTCTTAATAATCAATAATCGCACAGAGTGGAAGTTACGCTGCAAAAAATTATTGAGATTTTGGAAGTAATAGAATTTTTGCCGGCATATAATGCAAAAAACTGATAAAAATATCAGTATGTACCTGTTTTTCATAAAATACCATTAATTTAGCAGTTTTTTAGCATATTATTATCAATTGTAGTATGAATGAAATTTGTGCTGAAACTCAAAAATAATTTTCTATACAGGAAAAATAAAAAAATTAGCAGGTTTTTAATCCAATGATTGCAAATTGATATAAATCTAATTACGTGGTTTTACATTAAAACAACAATAATTAAGCTCTAACTTAGCAAATTATTAAAGAACAAAAAAATAAGATTTTCAGTAACTGGTTTAAAAAAAATAGCATTAGTTTAGCAACTTTTTAGCATATTATTAACAATTGTATTATGAATACAATTTATGCTGAAACTTAACAAATAATTGTCTACATATGAAAAATAAAGAAATAAAAGTACAAGAAGCTGGTTTTAACAAAATAGCATTAGTTTAGCAGCTTTTTAGCATTTTAGTAGTCAGTATATTATAAACGAACTTTATGATAGGATCACGAAAATGGACTAATGTAAAAAAAACTATTAGTATTTGAGATTTCAGACTAGGCCTACAGAAAACAAGATACATATATGTTGTAATTGAAATATCAAGAAGGCGAGGAAATATTAGATAAATCATCGTTAATGCTATATATCAAAATGGTTCGGCTATATTCCCAAAATTGCTATAAGAGTTAGTGAAATGTAATGAATTCCAGTCAATGATTTAAAATTGATATAAGTGTACTTAGGCGGTTATACATAAAAACCACAAAAATTAAGCTTAAACTTAAGAAATAGTTTTCGTTCTAATAAGAACTAAATAAATCAAGTTACCCGTAGCTGATTTTAACAAAATAGCATTAATTTAGCAGCTTTTTAGCATATCATTAGTAATTCTATTATGAATGAAATTTATGTTGAAACTTAACAAAAATAAAGAAATAAAAATAAAAACAGCTGGTTTTAACAAAATAGCAAGAACTTAGCATGTTTTTAGCATTTTATCAGTGAATAAATACATTTTATGGTAGGATCATGATAACGTCTAGTAACTAATGTGAAAAACTGTTAATATTTTAGAGTTCAGGAGGTCTACTGTGTAATTCGAAACGAAAGAAAATGCTTTAGAATTTTCATTAAATACGTAGGTATTTTCTTTCCTTTCGAATTAACCACACAAGCTTGAATGGTCTCATTTCTTGTTTATAAGCCTACTTGAATGTCTAAGAGCTTTTTGTACAGCTACGAACAAATGAAATTAATTTTATTCTCCTTCGTGAAAATGTAACTTAATAAATATTTTTACGTATTAGTTTTATGCTGCCCGCATGAGTAACATTTAATAGTTAAGACCGGCTGATGTGATCATCCAAGCGCATATACAATACCCTTATTTTCATCGCGCTGTCCGGTAAGTAGGTCAAAATATTTCAAAAAATCTGACAACCAAATCCTTAGTTCCAAATACAAATTGTTTCGGGGAGTATCACAATCGAAAATAATAATTTTTTCAAACTTAGTTTCCTCTTTATTTTCAATAAAACTTTTGCATAAATAAAATTTATTTAATGATTTTTCATTACATGCAAACCGGAAACACTGTCAACAGTCCTGTGACTATATCGACCTAAGAAAAATATTGACTTTATCCGATAATTTTTACGATCTCGCTGGGGTTAAAGGGTTAAAGAACTTTTCCCCCACTAAATGAAAGATAGAAGATAATAGAAATCACTTGCTGTTTAAGCACATGGATCTTTAGTACTCACAAACTCAAATCGCCATAATCTGTAATAAAATCTGACCTATTTGATGTGTAAACATCTATTCGCTAGGGGGTAAAAATCTTTTTCACAATACAATCACAAATTTTGAGTAAGATCGTAAAGCGTTATAAAAAAGCGGTGTGAGCTATGTATGAGTGTATTAGTGTAATCATACGAACAAGAAGTACAGAGAAACTTAACACTTGCATAGAAATACACTCAACCGAATTTTAAAGCATACCTTAAGGAGCAATGTTAATTTTAATACAAATTGCTTGTGAAGTGTAATAGTGTTGCCAGTGGCGATTATTTTGTTAAAAAGTTGACAAATATAAAATAAATATAAACTTTTAAATAAAAGAGCGTTTTAAATGTCAAATATTTGTTTAAAAGATATAAAGCAGTCTTTATAAAGAATTTATAACAGTATATTATAACATTACGTACTGCTGCCTTACACTGAAGCTGGTGCACGAGAATTGGGTAACAATCTCCATCTCATGCCAATTATTATGGGTGGAGATTTTAATACAAATTTTGCAAACCCACAGTTGCAAGCTTTATCAAAATTTTTATTTGACCTTTTCCACTTGCGTATGAGAAGTTCGCCACAAATCCCCACAACTAATAATTCCACTACTTTAGATGACGTTTTCTTTAGATTTTTAAATACAGTAGAGTCAAAAATTTATATATCTTATTTTAGTTAACATAAGCCAATATTAAAAAAAATCAATTACTAGATGTTTACACATCTCCTCTGTGATCGGACTCACATTGTTTTTTTTTTATTAACAAACGAATAAATATTTTAAATTAATGTAATTTCCAGCACATTTTCCATATACTCGTATATAGTTTCACACTTCTGTTCAGATCAGCGCCAGTGCGTGACACTTAAAAACCCATTTTACGTATACATTTATTACAATTATGACATTTTGAAAAAAAAACAAATGCCGAAAGAAAAAAAAATAATTAATCAATAAAAGTTATGTTGAATTTTTATAATTTTTATTTAGTTTTATCGACGTGTGTGTATCAAAAATCGCAACAACAAAAAAAAACACACTGCCTACCGAAATGACATGGCTTGACTGCCACACCTTAAATCAATTTTAGTAATCTAAGAATAAATATCTTTAACAGTAAGAAACAAAAAACTTTATTTAATGCTTTTAATAGTAATGTTGCTGTAGCTTTTATTTTAAACATACATACATAAGGGGCATAAGAACACCCGCACCATGGAAACAATGAGACACTAAACACAAAAAATTAAAAAAATAAAAATAAATAGATAAACTGTAAAAACATTTAGAGCTAAAACACATGTACTAGAAGTTTATATGGTAAAAAGATTCCATGAAAAGAGGTGTTAAAAAATTTATTTTTAAATAAGCACTTCATATTGATTTACATGTTTGTGGAATAGAGATTGTAAATGAAACTGTACAGCTCTGAGAGAAAATTTGACATCCGAAAGAGATTTAAGTTTACAGTTAATATCAGTACCTGCAGTGCGATTCACTAAGTTTTTTTTTAACGATAATCGCATCATTAAAATAATTATAACGAAAATTTATCGAATTTGCTATTCCGTAATATTTTTGATGATATTCGCTGTGAGTTAATGTCAGCTGTGTCGTTATTTAAGAGACAATAATTAATGTTCTGTTGATTTTATCGACAAAAATCAACAGAAAATATTAGCTGCGTCCTATCGTTAAAAAGAAGTTTCAGAATCACACAATCGTTATTTTAAGCGACAAAATAGATAGACAAAAATTACGATTTTCAAATCGTTAAAAGTTACTGAATCACACTATTGGATTCTGAAACTTTTTGCGAACCGAAAATCGTAATATTTATGAACATATTTATTCGTTTGCGGTAACGATAATGTGATTCTGTAATCTTTTTTTTTACGATAGTCTCTAGCTTTATCTTGCTCACCATTTGTATAGAAAATGTAAAATTTAGCGTAAAGCGCCAAGAATGATAAAGAAATATTAAATTAATTTGAGCTTTTAATCAGAAATATATCATAGTCAGGCTCAAGTTCAGTAATTTCAATTCTTATTGAATAAAATATTTTTATTAATTAATGTGAGTTTCTAAAGAAGAGAAAAAAAATTAAACTTAGACTTTAAGCTGGGGGAAATACTTTTCTGTGCAGCCACGCACTTCATCAGCACCCTAGTCTATCTACTTGGGTAGAGATTATTATTAACATCAGCTATTTAACTTAAATTTACAATGAAACGGAATATGAGAATTTGCGCTTGTGACTTTATTTAACCAACCGCAAATATCTTTAAAATATGCTAATGAATAGCAAAGTCGATAAGTTTTCATTACACAGTGCACTTGCGAAAATATGAATACCCCAAACTATAAAAACTTTTTTTCTTCCATATGAACTTATTTTTAAATTTTTAACGGATTTTTTTATCGAAAAAGTGATGAAATCTTGAAAAAACTTTGTATTTAAAAAAAATTATTTTTAAATATGTGCAATAAACAACAATAAAAAAATTTAACTTAATAAACTTTCGTTTTTATGGGAAAATTAACAATAATATGATCAATCTTTCAAAAGTGAACTGGCTTGGTTTTAATTAGTTCATATTATCGCGAGCTCACTGTATTTATTATAACGATACGATTATCGTAATAAATGTTACTGAATCCATGTACAGCCTGTCAGATATGGTAATTTTTAATAAATTTGTTTGCGATTTTTATGTATTTTTTTTTAACAAAATTGAATTTTAAAATTTTTGTAATTCAGGAAAATTAGTTTGTTGAAGCAGTAGTTTCCAAAATCAACTAAAACAATTTAATTTTATGGATTTTTCTTCTATTAATTATAGTACGAGTATTGTATAGTTTTCAATTTGGATAAGAAAAATTTACAAGAAATAATTTTTGGTGATTTTATTTAAACGAGCACTTTTGACGATTTTCTGCTAAATTTTTATATGATTATTTTATAAAAATGTATATTAAATATTATCAAATATATATTAAGAAAAACTACATAAAATTGAATTTGGCTTAATATGTCGAAAAAAACCTGACAACACTGGTTAGAACCTCAATGTAATATGTACATTAGAGTGGCCGTGATTATTTTTTTTATTTCTTATATTCTCTCCCCCCACATAAAAATTAACCGATTTGGGGGTAGATAATATAAAAATTCAAAAAAAAAAAAAATTCTCCATACCACAAACGGCCACTCTAATGTACATATTTTTCTTGAAGGCCAACTTTGAGGGGCGGACGCACCCCCTAAAACACAACTTATCGCTATGAAATTTTTTTTATTATTTTTTTTTACATAAAATATAACCGATTTGTGGCGAGAGAATATAAGAAATAAAAAAACACTCCATACCACTAAGGGCCACTCTACTGTACATACATATGGGTAATTTCAGAAAGAGGTCAACCAAAAAAATTTTTTTTTGCTTAAAAATTTTGTTTTTGTTTTAAATAATAAAGCATAAAGCTCTATACTTTACAAATGTAAAAGCGTTTTTAATTTGTGAAATTTTTTGAGCAAAATATGTGACTTTTAAAAGAAATATTTTCTTTGCTGAATCTTTTTTTAGCGATTATATAAAATAATTTATATTATTTTTCTTTTTTTGTAATTACCAAATTTCCTACTAACAACAACCTACACATTAGCAGAAAAAAAGAAAACTGGAGCTCTAATAAGGGAAGTTTTTTGAGGTTGCTTCCACCTATACCTTAATGTCGCATACGTCGCATAAAATCAATATTTATTAACTTTTTTCAGTAGTAAATAAGCGTTTTTTATCGTTTTATTACTTTTTAATTAAAGTTCAATCAATATTAGAAAGGTTACTGCGTTTAATTCTCATGGGAAAAATATATCGCGTCCGCCTGGTCGCGTCCGTACTTGTACTTTTACCATTTAAGAAAAAATTAAAACAAAATTTTCATGTTTCCTAAATCTACACATACAAGATCTTCTTTCATCTTCATTTCTAAATTTACAAAAAAAAATTCTTCATAAAATTTCGCTGAATTATGTAAATTTCTACAAGTGCTCAAATAAAAGTGTCCGTCTCCTGGGAATTGCCCATATAAGTAAAATTTAATTTTAAAGTTTCACATCTCTTTTTAAATTCCCTGATAGTTTAAAGTTTTAATGAAGGTTCTTCATTACTTCAAATTAAAACTTCATTTGCTGTTCAATGAATGAATTGGTGGTGCGCACTAAGTTTGGGTGCAGCAGTGGGCAAAACGCCTCCAAATACAAAATTTAAAAAAAAAAATTCTCGTTTACTCATGTTTAGAAACAAAAAACAAAAAAAAAAACAAAACCATAACTGCCATGATCAATTTTTTTTAGTGATGATGGCCCGTGTTTAATAATAATAATGTTTAAGTAAATATTGTCAATTAAAAATTTAATTTTCAAAAACAAAAAAAGAACTTTTAAATATTTTTATCAAGTGCCAATTGATCAAAGGTAAGATGTTTGTTGATTAGGTCATTACTAAAAAATAAGCACATACATACATATGTATGCATGTATGTATATATAGTATACATGTACGTACTCGTATGTACATGAACTTGTTGCAAAAAGGAATAAAAGCTCAAGTCGGCTTAAAGTAAAATTGCCCTATTTTTTGCTAAATAAAATGCGTTCTTACACGAAGTTTCAATATACATACACACATACATACATATGTATGTGTAACCACTTGACCTGATTTTCGATATAAACGAATGCTCATTAAAGGAAGAAATTTCGAAACAAAATTCTACGATATTTATTTGCTAATAAAAGAAAACTTGAATGTTCGCTACAACTTCGAGCTTCGAACTTCTCTCGATAGCTTTTCGAATGTGTTACAGTAGCCGAGTGGATGTGCGCTGGACTATTAGTCTAAGTTAAAAAATTAAAATAAGAACACATACCTACATATCGTCGCTATTTTATCTAACTGACCTATATAACATTTTAAAAATTTTACAGGAGAGCAGCTTTCATGAATGTTTTATGCATGTATTCTTATGGAAACGTCTGAAATATTTTTTTTTGTTATCGGCTCAACATTAATGTTTACAGTCATAAAACTTGCAGACAAGGTCTATTAAGACTCATAATATCTAGTAGTGGACTTAACTCATTTTCAAAAAAAGTTCAGTTAGGTCGGTTAGTTAAAATAGCGACGATATGTACAATAATTGAATAGAAAAAAATTTTCCACTATAGCCTAGTGGATGTATGTTAGTCTGTTAGAATGGAGATACCATGTTCAATTCTTGCAGCGTAAATTAAAGTATTAAAAAAATAGATAAATAAAATAAAAAAACGTTAAAATAAATAAATTAAAAAAAAGTTTGTCTTAAGTAGAACAAAAATTAACAAATTAACTAACATGTGTAAAGAATAAACGACAACGGTAAGTCTGTTGTAAATTAGAGATGGTAAATTTGTGATTTCATTACAAAACACGTTTCAGCAAAATTCAAAATACGATGAATCAAATAAATTCACGTATTCCATTTGCAAGAAAGTTTCGTATATAAGGCAGAAATCTACATCAACTGACACCACACACAGTGGACCAACACAGAAGAACGCTGATGATGAAGGTTTAGTGGTTTTCGAAAACGGCTGGCTGTTCCGTTCAACAATGTGTTGTCAGAATATTTACAACTAACTTTGATGTTATTTGTTCATTAATAATTATCACATGTAACTTGGCTAAAAAAGCGTTACGAACCTTAGCCCGTTCAAATCATAAATATAAATTAAAATTATTAAATAACTTTTAAACTTTTTCTGCTGCCTTTTTTGGATATTGAAATTAGTTCGACATTCTCTCACTTTTGATATTCCTAGCGAAACTTCGATAACAAATGTTTTTTGGGACAAAACTGAGCGACAGGTGAACTTTTTTCGATTCATTTTTGAGTGTCACTCTCGATAATTTTAAACGATAAATTTTCGAGATATATTCGAAGTCGATATCAATAACGAAAGTCTTGGTCTACAAGGTATGCATAAATACATATGTATGTATGTACGTTTCTATATGGGCGATTTTTCAGTAAATTGTAGCAAAATAATTTTTTCCTAACTTTATTTCAAAATTCCATGACATTATTAATTTTTTTTTTTAAATTTTAACGGACTTGTGCTTTACAGATTTCCAAAAGTGACATAGCACACAACAATCTAGATGTTGCCAACCATAACCCCAAAAAAGAGTAAACAGTATTTATTCCACAACTTTTTGCAGTGTTTCTCAATGTTTTAAGGCAATTTAATTTTTGCTTAGTGTTAAATCTAAATTTTTTATTTGAAATTTATAATTTATTGATAAACTTTATAAATCAAATTATACATACCTGTTTTGCATAAAAATTAAAGATGATGATCATAATGATGTCCAGCCATGGCATACTGAAAAAAAATGAAAGAAATAAAATATTTTAAAAGTGTTTGAAATTTAAACTTTACAAACTATCATCATGGCGCTAAAGCTTTGAAAATTTATTATAAGAATTAATAGGAAAATTACTACATACACACAAAGAAATATTTTGTAAATTACATTATGTAACAAATTGAGACTTTTGGAAAAACACACGGAGCGGACAGTATAGGTTCGATGTTACTAGCAAAGGGTTGTTAAATCCGATACCCTCGTCTAGACTGGCAATAAATTCATTAACATATATTGCAACAAATGTCAAAATATTGATATAGCCTAACTAGCTATATATAGCTCATTTCCAGAGCCTGCAATAATTGTCAATAGGTTTTCCTTGACAATTATTGCGTACATGAAACGGCAAATTTATTTATTTTAATTTATATTCGAATTTTCTGTATTACGTTTGACATTTAGATAATATTAGTGAAATAGAGAAAATAAATGAAATCGAAAGAAAAATAGTCTGGCGGTAGTTTTCGTGGCGGTGCTTCCTTCCGCCTTTGAACTTTGCCAAGGCGAGAGTTTAGCTCGTTTGATTTTGTAAACAAAACAAAAACACTGGCGATATTCCGTATTTGATGCAAATGGTATAGCGTAAGTGTAAATGGAAAATATTCCAGCTTTTATTTGATTGTGTGTATATTTTGTTGTTGCATTTAAAAAAAAGTATCGATATTTTGCATTTACACTTACGCTATTGCCGAATATATCATAGCGGAAATCACTCTTCGTTGCATACTGCCCTTGCAAGTCCTGCAGATATTGCAAATGTAGCATACGTGCTATATTCTGCAAGACTACAACAACAAAGTACATGCAACTGAGATTTGCGTCACTGGAATAAATATGCATAACCAAAAACCATTGCATATTGAAAATTGCATATTTTCTCAATGATAAAGAAGCTGTGTTTTTCGTTTTTTTTTTGCAATAGAAACAAGTAAACACCTGCGTTTAAAAAATTTTACGACTGCAGAGCCGCCACAAATTAATTAATTAATTTTCTGAAAACTGGAAAAAGACACTCACGCTTTGTAGCAAAAAGTCATGCTATGTTTGCTAAAATTGTAGATGTGCAACAAAGGGTGATTTCCGCTCATATATCATAGAATTGCTACATCTGCAATACTTGCACCAGCAGTTTGCAATGAAGAGTGATTTCCCTTAATATAATAATGCATTAAAATAGAGCTAAAGCATATCAAGGGTGGCAAGTGCACTATGAAAATATCAGTAGTATTGTTATAATTTATGACCCCAAATACAAAATTGATATTTGATGCAAGTAAAGTTCTAAAATATATGAGCATATTATTAATATTTTCGTTATATTTATAGTGTAATGAGTGTTATGCAATGCAGCATAGTTTTACTGCAGTTGTGTTCTAATTAAATTCAGTTCAAGATCATTTTTATTTTATTTGGCGCTTGTATTTGAATGTTCTATTGCTTAAGTCTGTATTCTGTATTAGTAATTTGTATTTGAAGAATTAAAAATGTTTAAGTATGTTTTAATAAAGTTGTTTAAGAAAAATTAATATCAGGAAAAAATAATTTTTTCGAACCGATTTTCTTAAAAAAAAAACTGAAAACGTGTTTATATAAAATAATCTTTTTCCAATTACCAGAGAACTAAGGAGCAGCCCATAAATAGGGATACACGATATTCTTGCTATTTCTAAAAATATGGTAATATGGCTCGAGGGACCATAAGCAAATTCAAGTTGTTATTGCAATGCTAATATATCTCAGTGAGCATGCGATGATTCTAACAAAAGATACAGTAATTTTTTTCGAAGGACAATAACCAAATTGAAGTTGTTGTTGCAAAGCCAATATGTTTAGTGAATATGTGGAGTTTCTAAACAAATACAGTAATACCTTTCGAAGGACCATAAACAAATTTAAGTTGTTGTTCACAAGCCAATATGTCTCAGTAAATATGCGGAGTTTCTAAAAAAATGCAGTAAAACGTTTCGAAGGACCATAAATAAATTGAAGTTGTTTTTCAAAAGCCAATATGTCTCAGTTAATATGCGGACTTTCTGAAAAACATAATATGCTTCGAAGGACCATAAAAAAATTAAGTTATTGTTGCAAAGTTAATATGTCTCAGTGAATATGTGGTGTCGTGTATTGTCTGAGCAATTCGAAAACAAATTTATACCACGGCAACTTTAGTTCGCCTAGAATTATGTAACTTCTACAATGTGACTTGAAGGACCATAAGGAAGCACCCTGAAACATAATATAATATATTTGAGGAACATTTGCAAAAAAAAATTCAATTAATTTACGGCAATCTGCTTAAGCCCCGTTTAGACTATTATACAAGTATTAATACTTTTGTGGAAAATGCAGCTCTGACATGTTAAGTTGTTATTGTTTTTTTTTTAATTTTTGAAACAAATATAAGACCAGGGATGCATTTTTGTCAAAAGTATTAATACTTGTATTATAGTCTGAGTGGCCCTTTAACGGCATCAAAGCGGAATTTTCAATACTCAAAAATTTTCTTGTCTCTAAACACTTCATCGTTATTGTTAACGGCAAAGTAACGTAAGACTTTTACAACACGCATGGAGAAAAAAAAATTATTGAAATTTTAAAAATTATGTAATTTTCAACTAAATATTTTAATACACTTCAGTAAATCACTCAGCTTTGATAAAAAAAATAACAATAATAATAATTTTCTTCGTTAAGATTCAAACTTATTTTCAATTCATGCATAACATTTCTACACATTTTTTTTTTTTCAATAAAATAAGACAACAACAATTTAAATATTAACTGCTGCTTAAAATGAAAATAATTATGTAATAAATAAAAATCCATAAAAATTATGTAATATTTAGTTATAGACAAAAAAAATTATGGTCAGTAAAATGAAAGAAATATGTACATAATTTGAATACTTAATTCCCATAAACTTGAAATAATTTCTTTCATTTTTTTCCAATAAACGCTTTTCGAACACACACACACAAAAGTGCAGCCATTTGAAAGTTATGAAAAAAAAACCGCTTTTGTTAAAATTTTATTTGGAATGATAAGTTTCCATTTTCCACTACAAACAAAAATCTTATCTGTGGTCCAATAAAAAATACTCTGCTTGTTATCAGTTTCCCCCAAAAAAAATATTTTTAATAGCAAACAACTTTACAAGTTTTTTTTTCTTATTACAAGTATTTTTTTTTTATTATTTACATAAGCTGTAAATAAATAAATAAAACAATAAAAACACAAAACAATCTCTTATATGAGTTTATTTTTGTTTGAACAAAAATTTTTATGATGTGTGATTGCTGACCCAATTAGATGCTGCTTTTAGTTATTTTTTATTTAGGTTTCTCTGCCACAACTCGACTTCAAATCAACGAATATTTTACTATACCATATTAACATACATACATATTTTCGTTTGCTTAAAATCATTTAATTTTCGTGTTATTTTTTATTTATAATTGTTTCTAAACAAGTGTAAGGGAATAAATTGCTTTTACCTTAAGTTTTGTTGTATAAACTTTAAAGCCGCGTGTAGTAAAATTTGTTGTAGAATTTAAGTTTTTCCTTAATTTATTTAAGGCTTATAGAAAGAAAAAAAACTTTCGTAATTTTAGAAATATTCTTTCTTCACACTCTTCTCACCCCAGAAAGTTAATTTAACTCCCACACTTACTCTAAGGACCAATAATTGACTTCTCAATTAAATAACATTTAACTGATTGCCTCTTAAATTTAAGTTGCATTTAAATGCAGTTTATTTTTTTCAGTGCTTAGTTAAAGTTCTTATTAAATTGTATTGAAAGTACGGCAGCTCTAAAAAAAATTTAAATATTATGAAAATCTTTCCAAACAACAGCTCTTTAATATAAATAACAAAGTTATGTTATCAATGTGTGGAAAATTAAAATTGCATGAAAACATCAGGACGAATTTTTCTATTTATATTTTCATGATATGAAACTATATATATAAAAATTTAACGAAATTCTTTTTACTACGACCACATGATGATCATGTATATGTTTTCAATAAACACACACAAGCACAAAACCATACGGTACCCAGTAAAAAAAGAGACTCCAAAAAAGTCATGAAAATGTAGAGTTTACGATGCGGAAGTAGTGCAAATTTCGATCCGATCTAATGATTTTTACATAGGGTTGTCATTGCAAGAAGTTCTCTTTTTCGATGCCTGGTCACTGAATTGGAAGCGATATTAAGAAAAATTCCCTTTTTTGTGTTCTATGATAATATTTTCATCTAGGAAAAATGATAAATAGTTACTTATTTTAACAATTCGTTTCTTTTTATACGAATTTAAGCCCGAAACAGTGATTTCATGTAAATTTAAGCAAATAACTTTTAAATTTTAGACTAAAAATAGTTCATTAATTTCTTTAAAAAAATAATTTTTTTTTTAATTCTGGTGAGTATTTTCTAACACTATGGAGGAGTTACAAGGTTTTGTGTGACTAAAATAAGCTTCTACATGGTTTTTTGCTCACTCTCGGCAAATTAAAAATATCGATTTTTTGGAAGCAATGAAAATGTACTTCCGCTAGAATGACTTCCATTTTTTTTCACTGGGGTATAATCGTAAAACTTAAGTAGCACTTAAATAAACAAGTTTGGGTATTTAAGTTTAATTTAATTTTGTACTGAAAAAATGAACTCGACTTAAATGGCATTTAACGATAAATGAAACTTAAGTGAGAAGTTAATTATTAGGACTGGGAATATTGCACAGTGGGACGATTGCAATATATGTTTTAAGATTTATAGCCTGATATGTCAATATATATAGTAGAAACATTACAATAAAAAACGGAATTTTGTTTTTACGAATTAATTCGTATTGCACTGTGTCTTTTCTGCAGCCTTTTTAAGGTCCCGTACACCAAAGGTAAAAACGAACTGTATTGTTTTCTTAACAATGTCCTTTGACCGATACAACAACAAATGTATGACAGTATAGAATTATATATAGACACTTGAAAATTTCAAAGTAACACCTGATTTACATTAGGCATTTAAATTTCACGAATTTTGTTACACGAAACTTTTTCTAGTTGCTAATTGCAGCGCAATAAAATAGAATGTTATATAAAAAAGGATGTATTTTTGGCAAACTTGTTTGATATAAGTTGCTTCTCATGGCCTTCTATTGGCAAATGAAAAATTTTCATTCAACTAATTTCATGATAAAAATGTTTAATGTTTTTGAATCAGTTAGAGGCAAGCCCTTGAAATTTAAAAAAAAAACTCTAAAAATAAAATATCCCTAATTAAGAAATGCCGAAAACAAAAAATCGCCAAAAAGAAAAAAGCACTTAAATGAAAAATATCACCAAAAATAAAATAAATCAGTAAAACGCAAAAAAAATTACCAAAACAAAAATGCAGCCGAAAAACTAAAAAAATTGCCAAAGCGAAAAACAACTTCAATATTAAAAAAATATAAAGCCAAAACGAAACAAGCGCCAACAGTAAAAAAATTGCTGAAACTAAAAATACGTATTGTAAAATAGGAAAAATTTCCAAAAACCGTAAAAGATTGATAAAACGAAATAAAAACGAAAAAATTAAAAAAAAATCGTTAAAAAGAAACAAGCGCGAAAAAAACTTTACCATTGCTACATTGGCTGACTTTTTTCACCTCGAATTGTAGTTGTAAGACGTATGTAAGGAAAATACATGTAGAAACAACAACAGCTTTTCATTACTTCAGAAAGAATATAGTGTTGCCACACAAATATTTTTTACAGTTTGCAGCCAAGTTTAACATTTGTTAAAGCACTAATGCGAGCTGAAAAAAGTCAACCAATGTATAGTAAAGTAAGAAAATAAAAAAAAAATTTGATTATTGAGTTCATATTTCAACTTTGATATTAGTTGAAATTCTCATTTGTTTAAATGGAAGTTTAACATAATATCTCTAGTTACTCTGAGATATTTTTGGGTAAAGGGTCCCTCCCTTTCAATAATTAAGTTCAATGTATTTTGAATAAAAAATATTTTACTGAATAAGTTTACTAATAATTTGGGATTATTAGTGTGTCAACAAATTTTAAAATTAAATTGTAATAATTCCCAAAAAAAAAAGAAACTTAACGAACTTAACCACACGGCTCGGTCGAGTCAAAATAATAGTTAATTTTTTTTATTAATTCACTTCCTCTTTTGAACTCCAGACATACCTTTGTAACATTCAGCAATATCATAATTTTTTTAGATTACATACATATATTTCTTTTACGTACATCTAGGGAATGTCGGACAGATCGGTGAAATAACCGCTGGGTCATTACTATAGAGAACTCAGTAATTGGGTAGAAGGCAGGACCAACAGTTCATAGCGAAGTAGGGAGGATTGTAGAGTCTCGAGGAATTTTTGGCCGGAACTAGACTTAGGAAGATCTAAACTACTACTGGACATGAATAGCAAGGATGAAGGTGATGCGAATCATGATAGGCGTGTTCACAAGTCACTGCTCGGCCAGAGCAAGAACCAGCATTTGGGAGACTGTTACTCCAGATTTTTGTAGGCTGTGCGGGGATGAAGAGGAACCAGAAACCATTGAACATATTATCTGTCATTGCCCGAAGCTGCAACGTCATAGGTTTAGATGGCTGAGCAGACGTATCCATGAAAGCATTACTGATGTCGGAAAGTGTAAACTATCAGGAGCTTCATCATGGGAATTCGGTATCTTAGTGATGGATAATATGATCACTTCTGGCTGCAAATGGGAAGGTAAATATAGTATTACTTTTTTTGGGCAACAGAAGGGAATCACAAAGGACCCAATTGGAGGTGCGGTAAAGCACCACACTTACTAACCTAACTTAACCTACATACATATATAAATAGAACTGATAGATTGCTCTTTAAAATAATTTATTTTTATAAAACAAACAAAACGCAAAAAAATTAACATGGTCCTTCGAGCCAAGCTATACGCACAAATGCTTAGTAATTCGTCCAAGAGAGAGAGAGAGAGAAACGGCGAGGGAGAGAAAGTTGAGTAACTAATAGCATAGTCGAAATCGGTCAGATGAAGTTATCGACTTCTTAAAACAAAAACTCCATAGAAGTATTAAAAGAAACAATTTCTTTAATTTTTCTTAAGAACAAATATAAGTTTCTTCCTTACAAACGACTTCAAATTAATCACAAATAAATATTATTGCAATAACTTCATCAAAAACTATTTTTACAGCCAAAAAAGATGACCCTAGACTAACGATCATTATATCGGATGAAAAAAAGAGATAGCTCAAGCTCTATATATCTGGATAATAAAATTGCCTATACAAAAGCAAAAAAAAAAGATTTAAATCATTGCCAAAAGCATCAAAATAATTTTTTTTCAGTCAAATAAAACAACCAAATGTCAACTTTACAAAGTACCGCCGCAAAACAAACATGACACCCAAGCGACAACATTAAATTTACTCTGTCACAGCAAAGGCTGGGTAAAGAATAATATACTTTTTTATCATGCAACCAGCAGCAGTAGTGAAGAAGTATCATCACTCACCTATTTAATTCAAATTATCTCTTCTCGTACGAGAGGTTTTATAATTTTGCATAAATTTTTCACTTTTAAATACGAGTGTACTCGTGTTGTTTGTTTAAAAGAACTAGAGACAACCAAATCATTTAATGTCCGCCTGTCCGTCCGTCTCTTCATTTGTTTTAATATACGAGTAAAACACAAATATATGCAATGCAACGCAACGCAGGCAGGCAAGTAAGATGAAAAAGAAGGTTTAAAAATTTATCTTGTTTATTGTGTAGATAGAATGTACAAAAAAAATATTTGGTCTGTCGCCTAAAACGTGTAGTCGTTAGTTAGTTTTTACTCTGCTCAAACCAAAACTACGAAATTATTTTTCAAGAATTAATTTTTTGTTTTGTTTTTCTAAAACAAATTTAATTTCAAGTCAACGAAATTAAGAAAAATATTACGAATATCATCATGCTCATTATATGTATATTTTTTTTATCAATTACAAGAACGACTGCGAACAATTGTAAGGTTTTTTTGTTGTTGTTTGATTGAATTTTATGGCGCACGTTTTAATTATCCCTAGGGCAAGAAGTGATTTGTTGATGATGATACCTATTTAGTTATGTACACTGAAAGAAAATCCTGCATTCAGACAATAACAGCTGTATCCAAAAATAGTAGCCCAATTCACAATCTTGTGCAAATGGTCGGTCTTGCATCGTAGCTACGATGCACATGCTACGATGCAGGACCACTTAGCCTAATAATTTGAGCTTTAATAATTTTAAATAAAATTTTATTTCCATACAAATGTCAAATTGATTTTTATACCCTTTACCAAAAAATGGTAGAAGAGTATATATAGGTTTGTCATTCCGTGTGTAATTTCCACAACAAGAATATGGGCATTTCTCCGAGAAATTTCACTATTTTGTAGCGTGCGACAGCAAGCAATTAACCTTGTATTTCTGAACAACGTTACTAGATTTTTCTTAAAATTTTACCTAATGCAGAGCTGCTGAAGGCCTACACAAATATATAAAGAAGTAAAAAAAAGCTTAGTTTTCTTTGATAAAAAAAGCATAGTTACTTGTTGTCGCATGCTACAAAAAGTTGACATTCCTGTGGAAATGCCCATACGCGACCCATAAAGTATATATATTCTGGGTACTTACACGCAAGGAAAAGATATGGTTGTAGAATGTTTGAGAAAACAATATTATATTCTCAGAAACAAATGTGTGGTCGTTGAAAACAAGTTAGCGTTATTTTAAACATTAGTTTTGTTACGGTAAGCAAAGTAATGTTTGAATTTAATAATTACATGATTATATTCATAAGAAAGTGTGATATGGTTTGAGTTTAAAAATATAGTTTTGTTAAAAATTTATGACTGCAACATAATTTTTGTTATTATTTAAAAATTTTATAATGTAAATAAGAATACAATGTTATTTAAAACCATACTATGTTAAGTTTTTAAAAAAAATCTTTTTCAGAAACCTATTCTGTCAATTCAGTGTTTCGCTTGTAAGCTGTTGGGATTGCACGCGTGGTGTTAAATAAATAAATAAAGTGCAAACAAACAATAGGGTAGATAGATAGGAACATATACATACGTACATATTTTTATCTCTTTATACAGACGTGTGTGTATTTCGAGTATACACACATGTGTAAGTATACATTTCTATATATACATTTTATTTCAACAAATAAATTAATATTTTTATTTCGGGTTTAACGCAAAAGCTGTTTTAAACAAGAGATCTACCAATAAATATATGATTGAAAAACAAAATAGTATTATTATATTAAATAATACTCTTGTCGTATATAACAATATTATTATAATATAAGAACATCGTATGGTGAGTCTCAATTATATTTTAGTCACATCTAACAATAGTGTTGTCATATTTACAATAATAAAATTAGATGTAACAATGTTCATTGTTTTTGTTGATAATATTATTATTAACTCAAATAATATTATTAAAAGTTTGTTTTTCTATTAACAATATGATTTACCTACAACCATATAATTCAATCATAGTATGCTGCTGTTTGATTATGGTTACCTCAACCATATAATAAGCGATGCCCGTGTTCCGTCCGTCCGTCTGATGTAAGTGAAACCGAAGCTCCCAGAAAAGCTAGATACTTCGGTCTTGGACTGGTGTATCAGAAATGGTTCAAAATAGAGTGGTATTGAAAATCAGCAAAATCGAGCAGACCGTTTCAGAGCTGGAAAACTTAAGCTTGATTTTTCCATATAAAAGTAACTAACTAAAACTAATTTTTTTTCAATAAACTTCTTTTATATTTCAGTACGATAAACCTGGTATTAAAAATAAAAAAATTTAAAAAATTATAAAAACGCTTCCAGGGATGGAAAACTTTAACTTTTTTTGTTATATAAAAGTAACCTATTAAAACTGATTTTCCTTCTTTTTCTATATAAATTAAACACATCATGTATTCTTGAAAGAAATATATTGGTGTAAGAAATCACGGGATTATAAAAGGATAGTTCTAGTGTTGGGAAACTTACACTTTTTGTGATAATAAAAGTTAGAAGCGCTAATTAACTTTTTCCTTTTTTATAAATTAGATATATTTGATGTTATGGAAAGAAAGAAAAGTTTGTTATAAAAAATTAATAAAATAAAACTCACAACTACAGAGCTGGAAAGTTTGAACTTTTTTTAAAATAAACCTAATTTTTTCCTTATTTCCTTTTTTCTTTTTCACTAAACATATTTTATACAATTTTTGTAAGACTAGATTGGTATAGGGAGCCAGAAAAATATAAAAAAATTATTCCAGGGTTGGAAAATTTTTTTGCATATAAAAGTGGCTAGGTCAATTAATTTTCTTGTTTACAAATGAAATGTACTTTGTGTCTTAGAAAGAAATAGTTTGGATTAAAAAATTAGAAAGATAAAAATCATTGCTCCAGGCCTGGGAAACTTATACTTTTTATGATATATATAACTAAGTAAAGCAAACTAGATATTTATTTGGTAATTAAATATATGTATTCTATATTTGAGAAAACAATAAATTAGCATTAAAACCCAAAAAAATAATCAAAATTATTGTTCCAGGGTTGAAAATTGAAAAAAAAAATTGGTAAAGTGAACCAAAAACTATTTTTTTCAGTTAAACATATGTATTTCGTGTTATAGGAAGATCTTTACTCAAGATTTTTTTTATAAACAGTCCGCCATCTAACGTTTTTCTCTTTCAACTAGTGCTTATTTCGTGAATGGTAACACTTAGCTCATGTCTGATTCGACAGATAATTAGTTTTATCCTTCCGCTGAACGAATATGGTTGTGTATACGCTTGAACAACGCTGGGAAATATTGCGACATTACTTTGAAAATCATGGTAATGTTGCAGAATGTGTACCAAAATTGCGTACGGATTTTGGAAGAAGAGAAGCACCGTCAGCTCCGTATGTTCGTTATCTCGTGAAAAAATTTAAAGAAACTGGCATCCTCATCGATAAACCAAATCGTGAAAAGCCAAAAACAGTGCGTACACCCGAGAATATTGCTGCTGCAGCAGAAAGTTTGCGTGAAACGCCATCAATATCAATTCACCGTCGTTCTCAACAATTGAACATTTCGGAGACATCATTGAGACGAATTTTGCATAAAGACCTTGGTATGACGCCATACAAAGTCATTTGAATGAAATTATTTTTCATTATTAACCGGAAGGATTGTACTTTCAAATAAAAAAAAAATTGAGAAAATATTCTGTAGTTTTTTGTATAGCATTTTCAAAAAAAAAAAGTTATCTGGCGGACCCTTTATATGTTAAATTTTTACTTGGATATCTCATTTAAGTACAAACGAATTTTTATGCTATGTTGCTTATTTTATTCCCAGCACAGTTTTATTTCAAATCGATGGTCTTTCGTTAGTCGAAAAATACCGAGAGGTCACTTACTAAAAGTTGCGTTATATAGCAAAAAATTATAAACTTTTTTACAAAACAAATATGGAGGTACGTATTTACTTATGTATGGATCTATGTATTATATATACGTAAGTACGTCGGTGAATGGCACATAAGATTCGGCACGACCGAATACGAGTATAGCTCCCTTACTTGTTTTTCAGAAAGAACTTTTTTGGTTCTACTCGATTTTTTGACATGCGCTGTTATTCAGGATTTTCAGTGAAAATTTATGGAGGAGTAGAGAACCAGTACTTTCTTGTATATAGTATTATTATTATTAATTTTATTGATGAAAAACTTCATTACCTCAATGAGGAACATTTATTTGATGGAAAAATTTCAGTCTGAATGCATCAGTTTTTTCTTTCAGTGCATTTATAAGTTTGCGTGTGTTTTTTTATTTTTGTGTTTGCTTGTTATTTGTTTTATTTAAATTTTTGTTGTTAGTTAATTTTTGAATATTGTGGCCGTTCATTTTAGTTATTTGACGTCTTGTAATGTTTTAGTGTTGCTGTTGTTATTGCTGTTGCCATTTAGCTGCTTCTTATTATTTTGATGGCATCTTGTTGTCGTTGTGATTTTGGCAACAGTTTAGTGTTATTAAGAAGATTAATTTACAAAAAAAACACAGAAATTTATACGAGTATGTTACACTCCGGCATATTTAAGTAAATGTTTTGTTAAATATTTTTTTTGTTTTTTTAAACTTTTAAGAAATTTATTATTTAATTTAGTGTCTTAATTTCATTTTAAGTAAAATTTATTTGTTGGTGGTTAAGCATTTCTATATGCATTTCATTGGTGCATATAGTGCAAGTCATCAGTAGACTTCAAAATATTTGGCTAAAGTCTTCTGATAATTTTGTAAAGCACCAATAATATGCATATAGACATGCTTAACCGCTGGTAAATATATTTCACTTAAAATAAAATTAGTAATCTTTTTTTAATATAATATGAAGCAAAAATTGTGCAGGATATTAGACATCTAATGCATTACCTAGGAATAAAAAAATATTTTTTACTTCTTTGAGAGCTGCCCATTTTTTTAAAGAATTTTCACTCAAGTTGAAGTTAAATTTTATTTATTTGATTTAAAAATTTAGTATTTGATTGTGGTTGAGCAATTGTCTATATGCCTGTCGTTCCCGCCTTTGGAACTCATCCGTAGATTTCAACCCCAAAAAAATTTTTGAATTTAGATGTTAAATTTTAATTTATTTATTAAATTTAAAAAAAAGACCCCTATTGTTTTCGCTACACTGTCCGTCTGTCCGTTACACGGTATTTCCTCAGGAACCGTTAGAGCTACGGACTTGAAATTTGCACAGAGTATGTAGAACCTTAGCCGCTGCAACACCAAAACGAGCAACAAAAATGCTAAAATCCCATGTAATATACATATAATTGTATGTACATATGTATATTGACACTTGAAATTTGTAAAATTAGTTTATTTTTGTATAGACAAATTTTGTACAACAATTAACACTAAAATTTAAAAAAATTTAAATTAAAGGGTTGTCCATCAGTTAATGCAATTTTGAGTATGTAATTTTGACAACTTGCTATATCTTGGCAGCCGTAAGAGGTAAACTCTTGAAATTTTCAAAAACGGTAAAACTAAAAAATCTGAAAATTATAAAATCACCAAACCAAAAAAAAATCGCTAAAAATTCCAAAAAAATTGCCAAAACGAAAAAAAAATCGCCAAATTAAAAAAAAATTCTAACACTAAAATAAGTCACAAAATTCGAAAAAATCGTCCAAATGAAAAAAATCGCCAAAATGAAAAAAGCGCCAAAACCCGAAAAAAAATCCCCAAACGCGAAAAAGGCTCCAGTATCAAAATAATTTTTAATATGAAAAAAAGCGCCAAAATGAAAAAATCGCCAAAATTAAAAAAATCGCCAAAATTTAAATAATCACCAAATTGAAAAATCGCCAAAAACCGAAAAAAAGTGTCAAAACTAAAAAAAGCGCCTAAATGAATAAAGTCACATAAATGAACAAACGCCAAAAACCGAAAATGGCCAAAATTAAAAAAAATCGCCCAAACGAAAAAATTTGCAAAAAAAACGCCAAACCAAAAAAAAATCGCCAAAACGAGAAAAAAATGTCAAAACTAAAAAATTGCCAAAATGGGAAAAAAATCCAAAAACCAAAAAAATTGCCAAAACAAAAAAAATCGCCAAAATTAAAAAAATCGCCACAGTAAAAAAAATCGCCAAAATTAAAAAAAACGCCCAAAACGAAAAATATGCGAAAACTATATTTAATATTGGGAGTCGTTAAGCAGCTCTGGGTCGGGGAACATCTCTCGCGTCATCGTAATTATTTCTTAAGTGCGGTCAGGCTTGTGTGTGTTGTTTGGCCTTCGAGAGTTTTTCGTCTCGCTCGCACTGGTTGACTGATCTGCCACGGATAACCGTATAATCTTGCGGTTTTTTGTGGAATTTCTTTAACAACCACGTTGCCTACTTCCTATGTGAAGGCATAGGTCGTGTACAGTCAGTCACAAAACCTTATAAAATACTGTTAATACCATCTTGGGCATATGGTCTACGTTACTCCGCCCATATTTGTGCAACACCATATTATGCAAATTTACTTTGCATTAATATGTTTAATAAATAAATAAATAAATATATTTAATATAGGCTCCTAAAGTTCGTATTGAATTACATATTTCGTGTCCGTACGGAACCCTTCGTTCGCGGGTCAAAGTCGCACTTTGCTTAATTTATTTTATTTAATTTATTTTTAACCCCCAACCAAGAAAATAAGTTTGTAGTGTGTGTCTGTGTATCTGTGCATCTGTGTGTCGTCCGTGTCCACGTACAGACTAAACGGCTGGCCCCTATTTTGATTTAGTTTTTTCCGTTTGAAAGGTGACTAGATCGAGAGGGTTCTTAGCCATGTTTAAAGAAAATCGGTCCAGCTGTTTAGAAGATATCGCATCTGCTCTAGATATATTCGGGGGTTTTTAAAATTTTTAATTTTTGTTATTATTTCATATTATATGCAAATGTTATTTAAGTGTTGGATTAAAAATATATTATTTTCCGAAATAAATCGGTTTATGTTATTTTCCAAAGCATACTTTGCGTTTTTAGGGCATATTGAATGCCCATAAAACACCTTTTTTAAGCATATTTGTGGTTTCTCTGATAATGACAATTTGTCATCATACTGCAAAGATTATTGCATTGATGACCTTTTGGCATCAAATTGCCAGCATTTGTTCATATTTTGCTGATGAAGAGGACGAAGAGACTGGCCATATTATTAAGTCATATTAAATCAGCATTACAAAGGTTATTATACAGGTATACTGAGTTCAACTATTTAAGAAAGGTTTCAAATAAATAATATATAAAACAATTTTAAGTAAAAGGGTGATGTTGTTTGAAGTAGTTAGCACGTTGACGATAAAACCGAAGATCCGGTATCCAACAGCTATTAAATAGCAACACAACGAATTTTTCTGATGTGCATTAGTGTCACTTGGTATCAGTTGTTGTAGGAAAGTTCAAGTCACTGATCACTGAACTATACCAACTTCAGCCTATACTAATGCTAATGTAACATCAGATCGCCCTCCTTACTTGTGTAGCAGAATTATCGTCGAAGTAAACTAACCAATAAAATGGCTACTAAAGACATATTCGAAATTTAATACGCCTCATTCACACCAGAGGCGCTGCAAACTTAATTTTTAAAAACGTGCAAGAAACAAGCAGAGTTGTAAAAGAATGAAGCTTTCCTGTATTTCTTTCTTCACCAACTGTCTTCTCTGTCACTATCCCTTTCCTAAAGAAGTTAACACCTAGTAATAGTAGTAGGCATTCATTGCTGGGTGTTACTTCTCTTTAAAATAAAATTAATGTGTTTCATTATTTATTTATTTCATTATATATAGTATCCCCTATTTTCAAAAACGTTTGCAATTGAAACAAAAAAGCGTGCTGCAGCTACTGATGCCTTGCATCAAATGCCCCAGAGTATTAAAAAAAATAAAATTTCAAGACATATTCATCCGCACAATGATAAATTTGCATCCATATATTTGCATTCTTCAGCCAGCCCATCCAAACCAACAACAATTAAACAAAATGTGTGAGAAATATTTATGTGCACTTGCATCTAAGTGCGGACGGCATTCTAAGAGAACATTTTTACTTCAAGCATACAGTGATGGGCACAAAGATTAAATTTTGTATTCACATTCACACATTGTCAGCAGAAGTATTTGTCTATGCTATAGCCGCTTGTATATTAACTGTCTTAACTTGGCAGTTAAGACAGCTAGAATGACACACGTTAAAGTTTTTTAGCAAATAACAAAAAAAAATTAAAAAATTATATAACACCAAAAGACAATGTTGCCAAAAAAAAAGTTGCTACTCCAAACAATTTTAACAATTTCAATAGACAAGCGCCTAAGCTGGAATAATTATGTACATATGTATTATTTTTTAACTTTCCTTTTATACTGCCTTTCGTGGTAACTTAAAGCAAATTGTTGGTCAGTTTAAAGGCTTAACAACTAAGGGCTGCGCAAGTGTATTCAGTAGTGTTGCCAAAACGGCGGTTTTTCCGCTATATATGACTGTATTTTGTTGTCATTAGCGGCAAGTTTATTTAAAAAACCACCAGCGGGAATTTTAGCTTAAGAATTTCTTAGTTGACGGATTTTCAGCGTTTTTCTGAAACTTATAAAGAAAGGTATTGAATCAAAATAAAGTAAATTTAACGCAGCTATGCGACACGTACCCTGGTATTTATGTTGAGTTTTTTTTTTATATAAGCACGTGCAGCGAAAAGAAACTAACGTCACTTTTTTGCAAATAAAAAATTGTCATATTGTGGTCGTGTATTATAATGTGAAGATTTAAGAGGTTAAAAATAATAACATGCATATGTATATACGTACGAGTTTAAAAGTGAATAAATCTCATAATTAAGGAATAAAATTTAATTCGATTAAAATTATATCACAAACCAATTTAATCATTCTTTTCGTATTAAAAAAATAGTAAACAAATCTTTAAACAAACGGAAAACAAACCGAAAACGGGGTGATTGGACCACTGAGTATGGGGAAAACATAATATCAACCAAAATCTCTCAAAACAATAACTTTTTCTGAATAATTTGTTTTTGATTAAAGACTTTTTTATTGAAATTCTCCTTCGAAATTAAACTTCAAGCCAATGTGAATTGAGCCATGGAGTTTATTTTATCAACACTATTTATTTAATTTCAGATAGTCAGAAAGTCAGGAAATTTTAACAATATTTTACAAATACTTCAAGCAAAACGGCAAGATATTATTCCACACGTGTAGAATAATTAGGGTCTATCGCAGAAAATATTGAAAATATATTGAATCAGCTTAAATATTAATATTATAAGATGGAATAGTCGCTTGGATTCTACTTTTTCCTGGCTCGATATTTTTGTATGGAAATAAAATACATACTTAAAGAGTAGGCTGAGTTTTGCTTACAAATATTGGGGAATTACATACATACATCTATGCATATGCATACATATTTTATAAAATTTATCTTATTCTTTTTTTTTTACCAATAAACCATAAAAAAGACATATGCTGGTTATAAAAAATTCAGCGGTTATATTAGGGTTTATTTTTATTCAGCTAGCGGTTTTTAGCGGGTTTTCAGGGGTTATATGGTGGGAAATGCCTGTAACATTTTGGCAACACTGGTATTCAGATACGCAGCATTAAATGGTGAGTTTTAAGAAAAATTAATTCGAATTTAGATAACTATGCCGCATCAGCTGATCGCTCTGTGAAGAGTTTGTTCCAAGGCCGGGATTTTTGATATGTTTAAGTAAAGAGTAAAAGTACATTTTTTTCTGTTTATAACTCTTCATCTAAGCACCGATATTGCTTTTCTCCGAAATTAGCACAATAGTTAAGTGCTCATCAAGATTTTTTTCCATTCCTATAGAAAATCATTTCAATCTAAACACAAACAAATGCAATTGAATTTTGCCGCCATTACAAAGTAAACGATGAACTTAAAGCCCGTTTCAATTGCAGTGAAGGGGTTGTTATTATTATAGCCTATAAAATATACAAACACTTGCATGTGTTTGATCGTTCGCAAAGAAAGAAACAAAATAAAAAGCAATGAAAAGAAAATTTTAACTAACACAGCCTTCATATAAACTTAATAACTTTGTTTCAAAACAAAATTTAAATGAAAATGAATTTTTGGCAATAAATAATAATTTTGAAATAAATTTCATTTTATTGCAATTACGAATTTTACAACACTTTTTTTAAATTTTCTTTAAAAATTTTCTTGTGAATACGAAAGCTATTTTATAATAGATGACAAATTATATGTGATAATGGTCACCTGATCTGAGCAATTTGAAAATGATTATCTGATGTTTACATTAAACTGGTAGCCAGTGTAGCCATACTTTTTTCTTCTCAAAAACCTTCAAGACGAACAAAAATAAATCTTTTTTCTCATCAAAAGTATTCTTTTTTTGGTGATTTTAATATGCATTGATGATCAGTGAATTCAAATTCAGGAAATATATATTTTATTTCAAGTGAACTAACAAACGGAAAGATAAATAATACAAAATATTTACTGAATAGAACATCCCTGTTGAAGAATGTGTTGTTGACTACAAAAATAGTTAACTTATAGTTAACTTTTATTAGACTAACTAAAAGCTAACTGCAATGTCATCCAGAATAAACCCAAAATTAATTCTTCAGTTGGGTACGTAATCGAATTTGATGAGAGTCCACAAATTTATACTCAGCTACGTTGAAACTCATTTCAGTTTTATGTTAACATTTTGCTGTTGTTATTTTAGAGGGTAGCTTAGCTGAGTGGTAGCGTGTTGAGTACACAAATTGTGAGGATACATGTTCGAACCCCAGAAAATTTGTTTTAATTTACTGACTACAAGGTGGTTTAAATAGAGTCAACTTCAAGTTAGCTGAAAGTAATGCAGAGTGAGCCAATAGACTACCGCCTAGGACATCGCAATGTTAAAGTAGTCAGTTTATTACATTGCGAAGTAATCCAAAGTCAGTCAGTAATAGTTGCGAAATAGTTAGCTTAAAGTTAGGTTAAAGTTAGCCAAATTTCCGACAGGGCATAAATACATATGTACATTAGGGTGGCCGTTATTTTTTTTTTTATTTCATCTACTCTCACCCCCCAAATCGGTTCAGTTTTATGTAAAAAAAACCTACAAAATATTTCATACCCATAGGGGATGCGTCCGGCCCTCAAAGTTGCCCTTCAAGCCCATTTTTCAATATTATATTTTGCATGTGACTATCTTCTTAAAAAATCATTTTACAAGAATATGACATATTACAATATTTTAGCTCTTCAAGTCAACAACACTAGTCTGAAAGAAAGTTTTTTGCTAAAATTAATATTTTAGAAAATAATGAGGAAAATAACCAACAAAATACCAACAATTTTATTTAACAAAATTATATTCATATAGAAATTTTTTATTTTAAGCATATACAATAAGAGCTTTTATATTATTTCATACATACACATATAGTCAAAATAAAACTAAACCAAAAAAAATTAAATTGAATATATGGGCTTGAAGGCCAACTATGAGGGCCGGACGCACCCACTAAAACACAATAAGTTGTGTTTGAAATTTTTTTGTATTTTTTTTTTACATAAAACTGAACCGATCTGGCGGTTGAAAGTAGAAGAAATAAAAAAAGTCTCCATACAATTAAAGGGCACTCTAATGTGCATACGCACTTCGTCGGTGAAGGGTATGTAAGATTCGGCACAGCCGAATATAGCACTCTTATTTGTTTTCTATCCATTACTTACATTGAAAATAAAAACTAATTTTCTTATTATTATGTTTCCTTTCAATACAAATTGTCAAACGAAATTTTTTAGACGACATTATGGGCCAAGCCGTAAGTCTAATACGAAATGTACAAGTATCGTAGGGCCAGACTCCTTTTAACATTCCCTAAATTCGTATTAAATCCTTTATTTGCCAGTGAATTCTAAAAATATTTATTCATTCAGCTAAGCCTTTATGGCAAATTATATTATTTTTCTCGCTTTATTATCTCCCTCTCGCTCTTATTTTTTCTTGCCCACACTCTTTTACATTTCGCTATTTTACACAATAAAGTAATTAATGTTTCTTTATTTATACACTTTTATTTTTCTTCAAGTTATATTAGCAGATGTTGTTGTTGTTGTTGTTTCTATTAGTTCCACATTTTAGCTGTTTAATGCTGAAAACCTAAACTAATCAAATCTAGGTTACTATACTTTTTAGCATATATTGAGTAATAGTTGTATACGTACTAAAACCAGCCAGTAAGTCAGCCATCCAAACAACCAACCAACCAACCATCCATCCATTTCCATCTAAGTGAAATAAAAAAATCCAAATATCAGCCAGTCCAACAGTCAGCCATCCAAGAAAAAGAAAAATAAATGTAATAAAAACGAATCCACCATTCAGTCACTGTATTTGGCATACGAGTACACATTCATAGTTGGTAAGAATGTAATGTTGGTGTGTGTGTGTGTGGATGTAAGTTTGATTTTAGTTTAAGCCGTTTTACAGTCTCAAATATTTCTTTCATGGATATATTTTCTTTTTCGCTTATTTATTTATTGTCTTGTATCTTTGCTAATTTTTTTACTATGCCAGGGAGTTTCGTTAAAGTGGTGTTTTCGGGTAAATATCTGTGGAAAAAGCAGAAAAGTGCTTAAATCGAGGACAATATTTTAGGCTGAAAAGAATTTGTTCGGGAGAAAATGATGCATACATACATATGTACATATATATATATATATATATATATATATATATATATAAACAGAAAGTAAGAACCAATAGAATTTGTTTTCTCTTTGTTCCCGGCAATTCCCAAAATAATTCGCAAAATTCCAAACATTGAATTTTTTCAGTATTTTTGCTGTATTCTTCTTATTTTTCGCCAGGTGCTGATAATATTTTTAGAAAGATTTAAAACCATATATTTTCTTAAGGTGGCATGATAAATTTTTGGTTACAGATTTGGAATTTGAGAAAAAAGGCCTTAAATTTCATATTTATAACAAAAATTATATATTTCGAAACGATCTGGTTCCTTCAATAACGAAAATTTTTAACAAAAATTTTCTTCGGGCCGTGTTACACTATCCTACAAAGTCGTGCGATCTACGAAAAAGTACATCCCTGGTATGATGGTATTTATGAATATTTTCAAAAGACTATAACAATTCATCACACCAGGGTTGTAGTTTTTCGTAGATCGTACGACTTTGTATGATAGTCTGTCACGGCCTTAATAGTATATATATCTTTTGAATAAGATAAAAAATGGCGTTGGTAATTTTGCATAAATTTTTTATAATAGCGAAATAATTATTAACACACTGTTTTCTGCAAAAATAGGTCGGAAAATCGACTTTTTAAAATTTTTTATTTAAATTGCGTATAACTTTTGACTTTTGCCCCTTTGGCTGAGTGGTAGCGATGCTAGCCTCTCTGTCCAGAGGTCTTAGGTTCGATTACCGTCATAGACCCTGGAAGTTTTCCGCAGAGAAGCTAATCACTACGCGGGTTGTGTTTGTTTAAAAAAAAAAAACAAGAGAGTGCTATATTCGGATGTGCTATATTCGGATATGCCAAATATTATACAAACCTTATCTAATTACACATGTATGTAAATTTAGTATAATTTTTTGTTATACTGCAATTTTTAGTAAGTGACCTCTTGATATTTTAAGACTAAAGAATTTGATTAAAATATTTTATTTTCGATATAAGCAATAGTTTTAAACTCTGTATATAAGAAATAAGTTACATTCACCCTTATTCCAGTTGTCAATATCGACGTGATGTCAATACAATACCAAAAAATTGGAGTTTGTTTACTCGCTCTCGACATGTTCAAAGCCCGTGCTACTATTTACTAACCCTGAAATATTCTTAGTATTTTACCCCCATACCAAGTAAACTAACTTGTTTTATATTTTCCGGTATTTAATAATTTTTGATGTTGCAAAACCGTTTAATGTCTCAATTGAAACATCCCATTCCACCCATATTCCCAAATAATCTTTTCGATTTTGTTCAGCAGGCAGGAACGTTTTCAGGGAAATGAAAAGGAACATTTCTTTTAATTTAATTTATAGTTATGACTGTTCTTTAGCGATAAATTTTATTTTTATATACATTTACTAAAAATTACAAGTTGTATACGAGAGTCCATTGATTTGAAACAAAACTGTGCTAAGAGCATAATCAGCAACATGGCACAAACCTTCGTTTATATAAAAATTGAACATAGATAAAAAAATCTGGAGTAAATATCTTCCTAAAACATGAAATATGTTTAAATGAGAAAAATAGTTTTTGGTTTATTTTATAAAATTTTTTTGCAATTTCCAACCCTGGAACCATAACTTTGTTTTTTATGGTTTTTAATACTAATTTATTTCTTTCTAAAATATAGAATTTATTTAATTACCAAAGATATAACTAGTTTGATTTAATTAGTTTTATATACTAGAAAAAGTTTAAGTTTTCCAGGTCTGGAGCAACAATATTTATCTTTCTAATTTTGTAATCCAAACTATTTCTTTCTAAGACATACAGTACATTTCATTGGTAAGCAAGAAAATTAATTGACCTAGTTACTTTTATATACAAAAAAGTAAATTTTCCAACGCTGAAATAATTTTTTTTATATATTTCTGACTCCTTATACCTATCTACTTCCTTAAAAAAAAATTTTATAAAATATGTTTAGCGAACAAAGGAACAAGGAAATAAGGAAACATTTGGTTTTATTTAGTTATTTTAATATCCAAAAAAAATTTTAATTTTCCAACTCTGAAGCTATGGTTTTTATTTTCTACTTTTCTATGCCAATATATACATATATATATATATATATATATATATATATATATATATATATATAATACCAGTTTTATTCGTACTGAAATATAAAATAAGTTTATTGAACAAAAAATAAAAATTTGTTTTAGCTAGTTACTTTTATATGGCAAAATAGAGTTTAAGTTTTCCAGCTCTGAAACCGTCTGCTCGACTTTGCTGATTTTCAATACCGATTTATTTCGGACGATGTCTGAGACACCAGTCCAAAATCGAAGTCTCTAGCTTTTCTGGGAGCTTCCGAAAACCGATTTCACGTACATCAGACGTACGAACGGACAGACAGACATTGCTTATCTGTCTTCCCTATTCATAAGGACCCAGAATATATATACTTTATGGGTCGCATATTCATATTGTGGAAATTACACACTGAATGACAAACATATGTGTATATACACTTTTACATTTTTGGCACTTCAATTATCGACACTTCAATTAAAAAGAAAAAGGGCCGAAAAAATTTCAGGGGGACAGCGAGACAAATTGCAAAATACACTTATCTTCTGTCTCGTTACACCTCTGAATACTTTGTGATACGAACTTTAGCCTAATTGAAAAGTGAAGAGAGAAACAAATAAAGTTCGAAAAAAATTATTAAACTAACTAAAAGTTGCTTTTTGTTATTCTTAACATGGTATTTCCAAATTTTTTAATTACTTTTCCGAAACTCACACTAAGAAATTGGACATTCTTTATTGAAGAATTTAGAAGGATGGTCATGTTTTTTTCACGGCCATCACGCATGTATGCAAGTAATGTCCACCCCTTTCACTGGCTCATTAATCAATCAATTCAATCGCTTCACTTTTGAAACCATGTTCTTAATAAATGATGAATATCTCTGCCTTAAGCTACGGCCACACTTGTCAAACATTTGCCCAAAAAAAGCGTAACCAACAAACATTAATGAAAAAAGTTTTGATGCAGATACTTGATTACCAAATTAAACAGTTTCGAACACAACTAATAGATAATGTCATAGAATCCAACATTGTTGGCTACTGTTTAAAGGCTGATGATACTCTGTTCGAAGCTGTGAAAAATTTTCACACCTTTGACATGTACTAAATGTAGCCCAACTGGCGGTTTTTTTTTAAATTTCTCCCTTTTTTTTTTGCTTGAAAGTATGCATCATTGTTAAAATTCCGTGTGAAAAAACAAAACAAAAAGGATGCCAGATTAATTGTGCATGGAAAAACATGATTGTACGTGTTTTTCGCAACAAGAAAAGAGAACTACTTTGCGAATTTATTTCTCAAATTTTTCTTACCAAATACTTTAATATGCAGTTTGACAGTATTTCGCACGAAATTGTGAACAGAGAACCAGGCTTAACTTGACAAAATTTTTCTCTGAATTGAAAGATTTTTCATTAGCAGTTAGTGGTAACGTTTTTTTAGGCAAATGTTTGACAGAAGTGTAAACGTACCTTTACTCTCTTTATTATAAATATATTTGCTTTAAATTAATGTTAATCCGTTTATAAATTTAAAATTAAAAAAAAAATTCTTAAGAGTTTCTAGGGTTTTCTAACAATGTATTTTAAAAATACATGATCGGCTACATGAGCGTGTGTGTTTTTTTAATAATCAAGAAAAAAAATAACCCGAAAATAATATTTTACAAATAAAAGTGATTAGCTACTCAATAAATTCAAAGCTTCTTTTCCAATATCATTTTCAAATCAAACGAAGCAATAAATTTCACTTTTTTACAGCTGTCAAAAAAAACACACACACAAACAAAATTATTTTTATTTGTAAATGAAAAACAAATTTCTTGCCGAATAATGTTAAGCCCTTAACAGACAGTAAAAAGAAACGAAAACATAGAAAACAAACTCTTTTTCTTTATTTATTATTATTATTATTATTTTATAATAATTTTAACAAACAGATATCACCGCACAGTGGAGCTGATAGCAAAATATGTAAGTGCCCCCAAAGCAAATGTGCCGTCTTTTTCTGAAGTCAGACTTTTCGTAACGAATTCGTTAAAACAATTCGTTAGTTTCTCAGAACAATTTTTTTAATACAAAATTTTTTAAATCATTATCTTTGATTTATAAGTTTTGTTTTAAATAAATGTAATAAAAAAAGAATTGTAAAATATATTAAAAAATTTAAATATGTAAATAATTATGTAAGTATTTACGAGTACGTTTATGCAAATTATTTCGACAAAAAAAAGCAACATAACGGTGAAGCGGTACTCTGCCGTATAAACAAAAAAGAACCATGCCTGCATGTCGTTGCGAATTCGTACCGCCATATCGTATCGATTTCTTGCCGACATGTCGATACGATTTCGTAACTACATATCGTGTGCGAAGTCGCGTCTTTGCATCAGATCTTCCCCCCTATTCTATTCTACATAAAACTGATAATTTTATTTATTTATTTATTAAACATATTAATGCAAAGTAAATTTGCATAATATGGTGTTGCACAAATATGGGCGGAGTAACGTAGACCATATGCCCAAGATGGTATTAACAGAATTTTAAAAGGTTTTGTGACTGACTGTACACGACCTATGCCTTCACATAGGAAGTAGGCAACGTGGTTGTTAAAGAAATTCCACAAAAAACCGCAAGATTATACGGTTATCCGTGGCAGATCAGTCAACCAGTGCGAGCGAGACGAAAAACTCTCGAAGGCCAAACAACACACACAAGCCTGACCGCACTTAAGAAATAATTACGATGACGCGAGAGATGTTCCCCGACCCAGAGCTGCTTAACGACTGATGATAATTTTACATTATAATTTTACAAATGATAATACGGTAGTTACTAGGGTAACACGGTACATTTTCTATATAATTTTCAGCGTTGCCATTTTGGTGCTTCTCGGGATTTTTTGGTGCTTTTCTTCTTTCCAAGTACCCGAAATTTTGTTAAATAAAAAAACAGATTTCCGAAAATTTGGTATTTTTAGTGATTTTTATAACTCCTTTAGTGCTTTTTTTAATAATCAAAATTTTTGTAATTTAAACAAAGCAAAGAAGAAAACGCTTCTAGACTTTGCTGGTATGGGTTACAGATTACTACTTTAAAACGATATTCAACCGACAACAGGCCCGATTAAGAAGTTATATTAACAATTTCTGTTTATAATTCTCATTTAGTTTCTACTGCGATTAAAACAAGTATTTGAGATTAACTGACAGCGGATTAATAATTCGTACACCCACGAACACAAAGTTTAGTTAAACTAATTTAATTTTTAAATTAAAGAATATTTTTATTCTTTAGCAATAAATAATTAAACATTTCATTCGTCTGTATTCCTAAACGATTGTTAAAGTTAATGTGAGTTTTGTATGTGAAAACTGATTTAAAGAATACTTCCCTCCATGTGCAAAAAAAATTAACGTGTGCTTCAAGGGTACCCGTTTTTGTGTGGAAATTTTGTTTCAACGTGCACTTCAAGCACACGTTAATTTTTTTGGTTTAACTTTAACAATCGTTTGAGGATATCGGTGTTAATGTTTGACTGAAAATTAGAATATTACTGAAATTCTATGCTGTCAAGTCTAGTCGCTAACTATAATTTAAATTGAGGTTTAACTGTAAGTTTAATTCTTATTGTCAACTGATCTCAGTTGATTAACTTAAGTTCTAATTTATAATTACACTGTGCAATAATATCCAATTCTTTTAAAAATAAAAAGATACTGAAGACTGCTTACAAGAAACATTTAATTAATTAATTTATTAACATCGCTTCCAATTTGGTGATTGGTAAGCAAAAAAATAGAACTCTTTGCAATGACAAGCCTGTGTAAAAAATTACATATGGTCCAAATTTTGCATTACTTTTGGATCAAAAACTTTGCATATTCATGACTTCTTTGAAAATTAAAAAGAACTTATAGTGTCTTTATCAAACCCACTGTAAGCCGCCAAAAACTATATATATATGTATTTATACATGTATACATACATATATATTTCGTCGTACACTGAGAAAATTAAAAGCTTTAAAATCAAAGAAAAAACGTCTTTGTAAAATTGTAACGAAAATATCTTTGTTAGAAGGAAAAAATCCTTGCATCAATGATTTATTCTTTAAACCAGCAAATAGTGTGTCTTCAACACAAACGACTAAAATTCTTTGAAGCTTAATCAAAGAAATTGTCTTTTCCGTAAAGATAAAATATTTGCTACAACGATTAATTTCTTTGCTAATAAGGGATTGAAAAACGTATTTAAAATTAAAGACTTTTCTTTGTTTTTTTTAAAGCTAAGCATCCTTGCTACAAAGACAAAGGGTGTAACTTTCAAGAATTTTGTCTTCAATGCATAAGTGAACATTTTTGCTTGTTCACACATGTTTGCTTGCAACGGTAAACAAGAACGGTTAAAACAAATAAAGATAAAGTCTGTATCTTTAAAGAATTTAGTCTTCAAAGTTAAATTTTTTTACGTTTATGTAAAAAATAAAAAGAATTGTTTTCGTGGTTGTCATTAATTGTAAGTCAGTCGATAGGAACGCTCAATTGTGCATGTGCCTTGTCTTTTTGTCTTCTTTTTCGTTAAGTGATTTAATATGTAATTTTAATATAAATTGAAGTGTTGCTTGTAATTCAAATCAATATCAGAATCTGATTTATCACAGTACGATTTTTATAAAAATCTAACGACTGTTTTATTAAGAGGCTTCAAAGTGAAAAGTGTAACATATAACGGAGCTTTATTTGAGCAAAATTTGTATGTAAAGTGTGAAAACGATATTATTATAAAAATTTTATTAATATTTTATGAAACCCAGAACAATTTATTTTTGGTGGTTCAAGAAATGAATACAGTATTTTTGGAAAAATTTCAGGCACACAAAATTATAAATGCATATAGCTCTTTTCATATTAAAAATATTGAATTATTCAGATACCCACGTCAGGAGTTAATATTAAACTCATCGTGTGAAAAAGTTGTTAGATTTTAATTAGTTGAGTAAAGTTACGCTGTACATGAACTATTTTTTATTTTTATTGTATTAAACTTAAATAAAAAAATGTATTATAACTCTTTTAACATTAAAAATATCTAGAGTCAGTATTAAAGTCAAAGTCTAAGAATGTTGCTAGATTTTAATTAGTTAAGTAAAGTTATGCTGTATATGAACTATTTTTTTATTTTTATTACATTAAACTGAAATAAAAAAATTTTATAAAAATGCTGTGTTTGGTTTCATTAAATATTTTATTTTGCAGAAAAATTTTAATTTTTTAAAACATTTCTATAGCAGATTTCAAAGAAAATTGCCTTTGTTCCTACATATCAGTCTTTAGTATTTCAAAGAATTATTTCGTTGAATTTAATTGCATTTCTTTGTAATAATGTTAAAATTACGTCTTTGTTACAATGAAAATTGTACTTAAAATCAAAAATTCAAGTCTTAAGACTAACGAATGAAAGTCTTTGTGCCAAAATACTTTTTCCTTAGTTTAAGGACTTTTTTAAGTGTTTCCAAAGACGTAAATCCTTGCCACAAGATTTTAAGTCTTCGATTTAAGTATATATTTCATGGGAATCTAAAGAACTTTGCGCCTTTCCGGTAAAGTTGTTTTGTCTTTGGGCACAATCTGACCAATAAAAGTCTTTGTAACAAAGTGTATTTTCTTTGATTTTACGATTTAATTTTCTCAGTGTAGTTTCTAAGCGAAACATAAAAATAAATAAAAAAAGCTGAAAAAACATAACAAAGAAAAAACACATGAAACAAGAAAGAAAAATACTCTAACGTGTACCTATTTCATAAAAAAATATAGAAAAAAACATAAGCAACGAAAATTAATCAAAAATATTATTAGAGGTGAAATAACCAAAAAAAAAACCAAAAAATTGGATAGGTTGTGTCGGTATTTTAGATTATTTTTCTTTCTACAAAAAAATATTAAACATCATTTGGTACTTAACGCGATTCCGCATAAGAAATAACTTTCTTTATGTTAAAACTTAAAACAGAACTCTATACTTCATAATGAGTATGACTGACTTTCAGTGGCTTAAAGCTTTTAATTCATAAAAATAATTAATTATACGATTGCAACCATAAAACTTTACTATTCTATCAGCAGCAAAACGCTTTTAAAAGTTGAAGACTTTTTAATAGAAATGACTTTGAAGTACATAATTCTTTTTACTTTGAGGACAAAGTTTTACTCCGTCAGTAAAAAAATTCTTCTCCAGAAATTGTCTACTCATGAGGCATCGTGACCCGGGTCAAATTTCGATTTTATATACCCTACGAAAAACAGAAGAAGTCTGGCGGCCTAGAACCTACATGCAGGTCAATTCAATTCATAATTGGCAACACTTGTACAAGTCTCAATCAGGGTTGTCAGATATGCTGACTGCACGCCAAACGTGGTGATTTTTCAACTTGTTTGGCGTCTAAATTGTTGATTTTGGCGACATGGCGATTTTTCTGGTGTTAAATAAATTTGTTTTCAATTTTTGTAATTCAGAAAAATTAGTTTGTTGAAGGAGTAGTTTCAAAAAAAATCCTACTAAAACTCATCTACAAGATATTAAAACAATTTGATTTTGATGATTATAGTCATCAATGCGTTTTGAATTTGTATGAGAAAAATTTACAAGAAATAATTTTTGGCGTTTTTCTGATACATTTTGATGCAATCATTTTATAAAAATGTATGTTAAAAAAAAGTGTTATATAAAAATAAATAAATTATCAAATACATAAAACTGATTTTTGGCGACTTTTGGCGATTTTTAAAATCAATTTGGAGAAATAGGTCGGAAAAAATCGGACAACCCTCGTTCCTGCGACAGTAAGTAGAAACTTTTCTAAAATTTAAGACCCGTGCAGCTTATTTATAGCTCTGTAATTAGTCAATTGATTTGAAAAATAATTCTTCTGCATTTGGTCTAATTGTGGGAGAAAAAGTAGCCGGGGTAACGGTCACGAAATTTCAATATTTGATACTACACATTTTTTGCAAACCGACTTCTACAAAATTTCGTTCATAACTTGAACTAATTATAATAACGAAGTCTCTTTTTTAGAAAAGTGGGCTAAGTCACGCCCACTAAAACTAAATCATAAGTTTTATATACTTCCACTCAACCAATTCCTACAAAACCTTGCACATACTTTGTTGGATGCACAAACGATGCACAGTGGGACTTTCACATAAAAAAACTTATTTTTTCGACAACTTAATTTCAAATATCGAATAATGCAGTTTTCTAGAGAAATGTTTAAATATGAAATGCACATTTATATTTTCTTTTTGAGAAAAATTTTATTTTATTTCCTGACTTCCTTTTTGAAGGGACAAATATATTTGTCATTATGCAATTATTATTTTTGGCCAATCGAAATTTTATGTTTTGTTGTGTTATATAATTCAGCTGTTAGGCCTACCATCTTTTATGTAAATAAAAATTCAAATATTTGTTCCATATTTCCCGACGTTTCGTGAATTGTATGTTCACTTTTTCAAGGGATGTCGTTATGTCTTAAAATATCACATTAACATTTCTTCATGGTAGGATACATATGAATATGCCAAAGCATAATAATAGCTGAATTATATAACACAACAACGCTATAAGGTTTAGTTTCAAAGAATTTATGATGTAAAACTCTTTTAAATCAAAAATTTCTTATCAACACGGTAGTTATATTTATTATTATATTTTTATACAGTTGCTTCTTTAGCATTTCATTCTTTTAACAAACTGCATTTATCGAATTTCTATGAAACAAGTAATGATCAAATAAATAAAAGACTCTTTAGCAGTTGCTTGTTAATTTTCCATTACAAAGGTGATTGATGAAAGCTAATTGTCTGGGTGTCCAAAAAACCGAAACATCACAGAAGAATTGGAAACATTAGAGGCCTTTGTTACCTTCGTAGGTCACTTATGTAGTGTGTGTGTGTTTTTTTTTTTTTTTTTTTTTTTTGAAAGTGAAACTGAGTGTAACAAAAATGCATTTTATTGTAGCTGACATAACAAAATGGGCAGCCACAGTAATCAATGGTATACCTGTCAAAAGAGATTATGTTATAGACATCTAATGCAGTTAAGGTTGGGCAGAAGGAAACATTGGTACTGTGGACACTGGGAGAGAAATATAAAAGCATGCAATTAGATTGGGTCGACTTGTATCAAGATGATGAACGAGTTTTTTTGTTTTATAATGATTCCCAAGCAACTAAAATTTTGGAGGTCCACAGTGGGCCTTGATCCACTGTGCGTTTTGCAAAAGGAGACTTATGGACTTTTAATATTTAAAAATAATAAGATATCAAAAACACAAATTTTTCGCCGTTTTTGCAAAGTTTTTTAGTAATTATTTCGCAATTAAAAAAAATTTTCTAAAAAAAAATGCTCTCCTATAAAACAGTAAAATATGACTTAAGCACTTTTTTCTTATTGCCACAGATATATTTATGAGGGCTTGAGGGTAGCTTTACATATCCAAGTAATTAAAAATCCATAGAGCTTTGATGCCTCGTACAGAAAAGAGAAAGCCAGTTTAAAAAAATTATATACCACACCGTAAGCGAAATTTACTTGTAATATAGTGTTAAACATTTTTTAAATAAATGCTTTAAATTAAAAGCACGCGCTAATAAAAATTAGTACAATGGAAACCAATAAAACAATTTTATATACAACGGAAGTAGCAGTAAAATGTGTTGGCCAGCAATTAATTTTCCTTTTAAAAATAATTCACACATTTAATTTGTTTAAAATATTAAGCATTCAGACGAACTAAATGTGCCCTTCTCAAGTTATGACAGTATGTTTGTAACAAATTAATCATTATCTAATATTCTTCTTATTTTCTATTTTAGTTGCATTTGTCGAGTTGCGAACAATATATAAAATTTATTTTGAATTATGGTTAATTAAGGATTAATATTGCTTCATAAACGATACATAAATCAAATTCATGTACTACTTCCCTGTACGTTCTTCGTCGTTCCTGTGTTAATACCGGTCGAAATCATTATTCATAAATATGAATTTAAGTGCTAATAATTCATATTTGCCATAAAGAAAAAGTATGTTTACAAGATATATAATAGCATAACCCAGCAAACATGTTAAGCAGATATTTGAAATTAATGCAAAGTATGTATAAAAATTAGTGTTAATGTAAAACATACAGTCGACTCTTGATAATTTGTTCCAAATATTTATAAAAATAAATTTTAATATAACAAATACAGTCGACTCGCGATAAATTTTTCCAAATATTTATAAAAATAAATTTTAATATTACAACTACAGTCGACTCTCGATAATATGAAACCTGTTAATTTAAATTTCTGGATAATTTGAACTGTTTCCCGAGTAAATTAAAAAACATTTAATATATTGAAAAAATAATCGAAGTAATTTGTGGTAATTTTAAATTATTTTAAGGACATCTTATTGGCCGTCGATACATTATAAATGGAATGTTTTACGGCTTTCAAGTTGCATAATTTGATTTATTTTAAAGTGTAGTTTATATAGCTTTATGAACAAATAATTAAATAAAAAAATATACATAATAAATCTAGCCAGTCGACATTATCAAATTTGAAGCTTAGCTTTTCTGCGCAAAAAAAATACCAATGTAAAATCACCATGGAAAAATTTTGATTTCAATTCATAATTACCCTTACCCTTCCAGTTGTCGACATCGACCCCACTTTAACACAATACCAAAAAATTTTGGTATCGTATAACCGTTGTGAAAATCAACTGAATCCTGTTAGCAGGTTTATGTTATTTTCTAGACCTCGGAGAACGGAATTGGATTCTCCAAAGCACAACAGTTTTCTCTAGAGCGTTTAAACAAGCCCCAATTATTTGGTATTGTGTTAAAGTGACGTCGATGTCGACAAGTGGAATGAGAATAATTAAATTTACAAGAAATATGTTGTTTAAGGGTGTTGGTGTTAACTTGCTTTGTTCATAGCTGCAACGTACTTTTGTGATCAGTTGTGTGACTTGTTTTTGTGTTGTTGTTGTTTATTTATATGTTCGTAAATAGCCCACAAACTACTACTGGCTAGTCGGCAATATACTAGTCACGTCGGTGGAAGGTCGCAGGTTCGAAGCCCGGAGACAAGTCAAGGTAGCTTCGAAGCTTGTACTTTTTTTAAATATAACTTTTCAAATAAATTTTATTTAATTAAAATTTTATTTATGCTGATAAACATTTATCATTTTATTAATTTATGTATCTAAAGAATATTTAAGTTTGTTGTGGCTGCAGCGGTAAGAATTTTGACTACCTTGCGATGAGTTATGAGTTCAAATCTTGGCCGTTTTCATGAAGCCTGTACGAATGCATACAATCACTTAAGTTAAAAAATTAATAAAATAAAATGAATACATTAAATTAAATTCATGTTGTTTCAACGTGAAATAACTTTGATTCAATATAGTTCATTGTGTTATTACTGTTTCAAATTTACTTTGTTTCAGCTTGAAGTAAATTTGATTCAACATGATTCTTCATTTTGATTTAACAGTACACGAATGAATGCTAAATCAACATCAATTATTATTGTAAAAGGATTTTTTTTTAATATGACTCTAAATAATGTTAGATTACCATGAAACATATACATATGAAGCAAAATGATTGCCGAAAAAGGTTAATCTTTTGTTTTTGTAGACTTTAAGCTGAAATTGTTCTGTGTGTATGGCCGAGTTTACATCTGGCACACATATTTCCAAAAAAAGCGTAACCGCTAATTACTAATAAAAAAACTGTTTGATACAGACATGTATTTATTGATTTAAACAGTTTACAATCATGTTGGAGGTTCACTGGAAAAAAAACCTTCAATGTGCTTTTCTCGGTCACTCAATATCAAATTACCGACTTCTTTTCATTAATATTATCTATAGAACTAAGGTCATGCCGAAGATATCACAAAAAGAGAAAGTGAAATTAGCAAGGCTTTTGTAAATTTAGAGATGGTGAAATTGAGCTTTCACTACAAAAAAGCTTTCACTAAATTAAAATATGGTGAATCAAAACAATTCACATATTCCATTTTCAATAAAAGTTGTGTATATAAAGCAGAAATCTTCATCAACTGACACCACACAGAGGGGACCAAACACAAAGAACGCTGATGATGAAGGTGTAGTGGCGTAGTTGTTCCGTTCTACTACGTGGTTGTCCGAATATTTACAATTAATTTTGTACTAAAATATTTTTTTTTGCTCAAATTGCATATTTTTATTAAAATAATCGACTTTTCACAAATTTGCTTGTAAGTTACACCTGATTTAGAAATGAAACAGATCACATTTTTTTTTATTTTCTTGCTGCGTTTTGCTTTCACAAGGCTGTTTTCAAGGAGATGAACATGAGTTTCATTGTTCAAAATTGAAAATTGACATATACAATCGTTTGAAAATAAATACGGAGTGAAACTGCGGAGATTCCTTAAATGTACTAAATTTTGTCATTGGTGCACTATTGTACTTTTCGAGTTTAAATAGTACCAAAAAAGGTACAATTGTATCAACTTTTCCATCCCTGGTGTGCAGTCATGGAAGGTTCCACTCTACATACATACATATGTATATCAAATGAGAAACTTTTAAATAATTAATCAGAAATATTAGTCAAACGCTTGTTAACTTGAATTCTTGATTATTTCAAAATTTTCTCTGGTCTCATGAAATTCAACTTATCGAGAGTATACTGTATTGCACTAGTACAGTAGAGTTCGGTTTTAACGTTATGAAATATCGCAGATAACGAACAATATCTCGGGTGCCAACAGGTGTGCATTAATATTTTATACAAATTATTGATCTATAAATAAATATATACACTCAGGGAAAATGTGCAACTTAAAAATAAGAACACGTCATATTAATTTAATAATTTTCAATATATTTGAAAATGTATGTTGAGAAACTTAAAAGTAACTAAAATTAATAAATTAATACTGTAAATTAATATTTTTCCATATTGAAATAAAATATTTCAACATGAGTAGACTTTCGTTAATGTTTCTTATGAATTCAATATGGATTTTATTGATTTTAAGCTGTTTTTCCCTGGCTGTATGGAAATCAAATAAATAAAAAAAATCATGTTACATAATTCCCCTAGCATTCACATGAAAATGTTCGCTGGCTTATCAGAAATATTGAATACTGTCCACTTTGCATCTTTATGGGTTTGGTACAATATAAATTCATAATTTTCTTTAACTCAAAAGAATGACAAAAAAAATATTAAAAATCAACAACATTTTGTTTGTTGCTGTTAATTTTTCTTTCAAGTATCATAAATTTTTAGCTCAATTACTGCCAAACTAAGCGCCAAAATAAATGCAAAAATGCGGCATTAATTTTAAAATTTTTGGCAGACTCAAAGCAAAAAAAATAAAAAACATTTGTAACTAAAACATCAACAGCAATAGCAACAAGAGAACAGAAAAGAACACGATCAAATCCTAAATAAATACTCATGTGTAATGCTCAAGCCACTTACTTACATACATACAGAAATAGTTGGCATTTTGAACACAAATGTTAATCAAAATGTTTAAATGAAATGTTCTCATAAATCTAAACAGAAATTATAGAAGAACAAAAGGAAAACAAACAATAAAACGTTTTAAGAAAGGGATCCCTGCATCCATCTAACACAACCAATAAAAATCTTTCTTATATCATTTGTTAAAAGAAGAAAAAAATTAACAAGCAAAAAAACCCCGTTGCCGCCTTTTGTTAAACAGACTTTTGTGTTGCAAATTAATTAAGTGTTGTCGTGTTAGATAGCAAAAGCACTTAAAGAAATTTTGAAGAAAAAAAATATTAAGCAAATTTTAATGCAAAAAAAAGGTAGTAAAGATTAAGTTTAAGTGTTACAAATATTTAGCAAGCGGAAGCATACGGACGAAATTTTCCAACTTACTTACAGTTTGTCTCTAAGTGTAGGCCGACAAGAGTGAACATGCAGGTATTAATTTTGCATTCAAGTGTTTATTGTGTGAACATTTATTTATTAAACTGATTAAAATTATACATTTATGTAATACATTTATTTAATACAATTATTTAAAAATCTTTTCATTTTAAATTTATATCACAAGATATTTTTCTTGTTGGCATTTTTAGGGTTCTTTAGAAAATATTTTTTTTAAAGAATTTTTTAGTAAAATAAACCTGACAGTTTTATTTGATTTATTTTATTATTTTACATTATGACAATTAAGTGAAAAGTTATTTTATTTATTTTTTCCATATTTTTTCACGTTTATTCAGTTTGAGATTTTGGTATTCCATATCGAACCATATTATTACAATGTGTGATAACATTCGTTATAATCTTGAACTGGAGATCATTTTTTATCATTATGAGTCGTTACTTTTCTTTGTACCCTTGTGCCAAGCTAAATTTTTGAAATCATAACCCTAGACACAAACCTGCAATTTTAACAGGACTCTGTTGTACTTTCTAGCAGGACCATGATGGGACAAAAAAAACATGTGTACCTATATTTACTGGATTTATACTACAAGTTGTATACATAAATTTTTTAGCGTGAATTTTTACGCTTGTTGTGTGAAACTTTTTTTAACGTTACATTTTTACCTTTTTTAAAGCTATAGTTTTTTAATGTCAAAAAATTCACAATTTTTATTTAATCAAAGAGCTTGTAATTAATTATTCAATGCTGGAAGACCGCGATGTTAACTTTGCTGTTCTTAGCAACAATACTTAACATAAAATATCCAGAATAATGTTAGCAACATCCAGAGAGTCCCAGCACATGCCGTAGCCTTTCCAACAATAGCTTTTGGTCTTTAGTTCGTGTTACAAAAAGGCACGTGTGTAGTTATTGTTGCTTGTGTATAACTGCAGGGTGGCTCCAAATGGCCGAAGGGTTATGAATTCCTTATAACTTTTTTATAATTATTATTATTTTTTCAGTATTTTGTAAAGAAACTTGGGTAATTTATTATTAATTATGCAATTATTGATTATGCAATTTATTTTCATCAAAAAACAAAAGAAAATCATGATTTTATTAATCATTTAATTATAAGCGACGAAGCTCATTTAAATGGGTTCGTTAATTGGCAAAACTGCAGGGAACGGTCTACGGAAAACCCAAGAGTAGTTAAACACTCACTTAAATGTACCGTTTGGTGCGGTGTTTCGTCGGAAAGAACAATTGGCCCATTTTTTTTTTTTTGAAATGAAGACGCCGTTTCCATCACTTGTGTTCAGGGTGACCGATGACATTTTTCAAAAAGGGGGCAAAATTAAAAAAAAAACGAGAAAACTACACTAAACATTTTTAATGTATTTTTATATAATTCACTCTAAAAAAAAGGGAGACAAAAAGTGGCAATTTGCCAATTTAGTCGGCCAAACGGTAACGATGCTTGTGTTAGATATCGCATAATTTTGGAAAAAAAATTTAAGGCCATCCATTGGAATACCATTTCCAAGTATGGATCCAATAAGGTGTCGCGCAAAGGCTTCTTTACGCGACATATTTGGCGAACGAACTATTTCCCGTACAAGCGATTTTAACTGGTCTCCGCGTTCACCGGATTTAATCACTCCAGACTTTTAAATTTAGGGTTATTTGAAAGGAAAAGTGTATATTAATAAGTCTCCAACCATGGCTATGGTATACATACAGCAATTAAAAAATAATATACGCTACGAATTCAACAACATAACACCACATGCGAAATTTAATTGTTCATAATTAAATTAAAAATATTCTCCATTAATATACTATATTTAGTTTAGCTAATAATATATGGATCGTTGTGAGAGTTGTAAATTTTTTATGGAAACATTTGTAACATATCAGTTCACGGTATATTTAAGTAACAGTATTAGGCGTTATCGTGGTTAGCGTACGTCGACTACGACATTTTCGTCCAACATTAATCTATTACAAAAACGTCGTAGTAAGAGTCCAAATACGCCAACTAAGTTAAGGGTGAATATCCCTACTCAGAAGTTTGAAAAAAGATAAACAATAATTCTGCCAAAAATGAAACCGATTTCAATACAAAGATCGGATAGAAATAGATAGGAAGAAGTACGTAAAAATATAAATTAAATTTTAATAGGCATGCCTCCTCCCATTTTTTAAATGCAAGATTGTGGGGTTTTTCAGAGCTCCGGGAGCGTGGTAAGTCTTTATTTTACTGTTTCTTTTTTAAATTTAATTTGCTAAATGACGTAATTTACTTCTGTACTAAGCAAATCCCTAAGGCAAATCGTTTATACGATTATTTACTGGCTGTTGAATTTTACATATGTATGTATGTATGTGCATCTGCTTTTGAGTAAACATGGAAGCTCTTCAACAAGCAATTCAATGTTGCAATAATGTGGAATAGATTTAAAAATTTTTTTTCTTTTTTTTAATGAAATGTAATGAAATTCAACAAGCATTTAGAAACAATTACAAAAAAAGTTCTACATATTTTGTTTTAACAACTTAAATATTAATTTTAATGCAGTTTTGTTTAGATTTTTCTTTTTGGTAATAAATTAAGCAAGAAAGTATTCATGTTAACATTAATATTCATTCAGAAAGCGATCTACATATTTTGATTTGAATAATTTTTTGTCAGAATTTATATCGGTTTTAGGATTTGTTAACTTAAATAGGAACTTAGTTTAACTCTTATTCTTAAAAATAATTTTTGATTTTTAATAAAACAGTTTTAATAATCAGATTTGGTAAAAAAATCGTTTTTAAACGTTTCAAAATTTTTATGAAAAATAACGAAATTTCGTTTCAAAAAATATTTTTCCATACAAATTTCAAAACGAAAAATCCTTTGTGGGCATTTAAAAATTCTACCCTTTACACAAAACTTGTTTTATAAATTCTTTATAAAGCAAAACAATTTTTATTTAATAAGACATATACATATATACATACATACATACATACATACATATTAAGATAATTTCACTTAAGGTCTAGCTGCTTTATCTAACTAACTGCACCCAGCAGCCCGCCAAGATCTCAAGAATAGCATAATTGCAAAATTACAAACACAAAAAAGCAGAAATTAACTTCTAAAAAATTCCATACCATTTAAAACTTCTGCAAATTCAGTACATTTCCCATGACTTATAAAATTCTTGAAAATAAGAAATCATAAAATCCCTAATTTAAATTGTAAATAAATGCAGGCACACATACATATGTGCATACATACATACACACATATGTATGTAATTGAGGAAAAATCCAATTCAAAAATGAACATGTCTATTAATAGACACTTGTTAGGAACAACAAGCACTCAAAAAATGTTGCCCCTAGGCCCAAAACAACAACAATGCGATCAGACATGGAAAAAAACAACAACAAACAAAGTGCAACTGCAAAGACCATACACAACGCAAGATAAAAAGAAAATAGATCAATTAAACAATCAGAAATAGAACAAGCAGACAAACAAAAAATGTAAATATCAATTCCCAACACACAACCATAAGCATGCTCACACACACACGCACACACGCTCCCTCGCATACAAACAAAGTCACTATCAAGCATAAAATTCTATATTTTAAGATTAGACGAAAAAATAAAAAGAACATTAAAAAACACTTCACCTAAAGACCCATTGGCCTACTTTTTGAATTTTGGAACTGCATGAAAATAAAAAGAACAACAACAATAAAAACAACATAAATGAAAATACATACATACAAATAATCTCCCCATTTTCAAACGCCAACACTACCACAACAGCATTGCCATTATAAAAAATATAAATAAAAACTTCTAACCAATACAACTATACATACATACACTATTTTTTCTACTGCTGCCCAACACACACACACAAGGTCGCACTTTTGATATACGATGGTTTTATCATGTTTGATAGTAAACGTTAATCTGAAGTCGTTTTGTTTATAATTAGAATTAATTAAATAATGAATATAAATATAAATTAAATTTAATATGTGTCACTTTGAATATCAAAATAAAATAGTTTTTATAATCGATTGTTAGGAGCAGATTCCTGCGTAATTCACTTCGTAAAATCGGTCCATATTGGTGGTGATAAATCGTTCCTTTAGTATTTATTTCACATAGGTACCTACCATAGCTCTATTAGTAATTTAAAAAATCCTCTAAGGGGTATATAATATATGTATACTTACGTTTATTTTCAAAATTAATAGGATGAGAACTAATAAAAAACACCTGAAAATTTTGCAGATTTTTTACGAAAAACATGGTTAAGTTCGAGAAAGTTATCGCAATGATTTCTGGCAATCAAAGCTCATTTTTTGGAACATATTAGCCTTACAGGGCACAAGCATCCACGGGGACATCGCTTAGTACGAGTACGTACCGAAGAATGTGTGGCTGCTGTAGTTCCAGATTTTTTTAATCATGGACACTATAAGTTCTTTTTCATTGGCTTTTTTAAATAATTTGCAACATTTTTTTAACAGAAGTAACACTGAGGCAATGAATGCCTACCGGCATAGTGATATGCCGAATTTACATCGGGCATTTCATGTGTTGTCATTTTGTGGTGTCATTTTCATATGTGTGCATCAAAATTTTTGATGGCACACAATTACGTTGTGTCATTTTGACAGGAGAGAGTACCATCCCTAAATAATGGCAATAAGGTATCATTGTCTATATCAAGAACTAATTTTGACATAATGACATTTCGTGTGAGACTTTGTTTTTCGTATTGTTTGTTAATTAATATTTCTACAAATAGATAGCCGCAAAATTATTCAATTGGGTAGTGCCACCGTGTGTTTATCAATAATAAGAAAAAAATAAAGAAAATCTAAAAAACTGCAAAGAAAGTAGTGGAAAAGACCAGGGCTTAATATGCGTGCCACCAATGGTTTCATTTGTACTCTGCATTCCAGTTTACGGAAACGCGATTCAAGTTAGTTTAAAAATTTCATGTGCATGAAGAACTAAATCCACCGAAATGTCTGCCCTTTTTGCATTTATATTCTTATAAATGTTACATACTTATGTTTCCATACAGCCTCACGAAACTCCACAAGCAGAATTAGCTGTGTCGTCATGTCATGCGTCCAGGCCGCTTTAATATCTCTCACGCTCTTCTATGCTTTTCCACTATCTTTTTCGTTTCCCATACTTTTAAATTTTTATACCCGCACACATTAAAAACGCTGACATTTCCTTTTTGTGTTTGCAATGCAGCCAACTTATTCTCACAGCTGTTTACATCAGACGAGAAAACAGTTTGTGTAGTAATGCCACAAAACGAAAAATATCGGAAATGACAAACGTTGCCACTAGTTCTCACTGTTATTTTTGCCTCAGCCATAGAAAAGATAGGTGGTGAAGGAAGAGATAGAGGAAAGCTTCATTCTTTTTACAACTCTGCTTTTGCATGTTTTTAGTAATGCAGTGTTACAGCGCCTCTGGTGTTAAATGAGGCGTATTAATTTGTTCTTTTTTTTTTGAAGCTGTGCTTAGTAGCCAGTTTTATTGGTTTTTTTACTTGACCGACGATTCTGCTACATAATATCGACGAAGAAGGGCGCACTGATGTAACATTATGATTAGTATGTACTGCAGTCGGTTAGTTCAGTGACCAGTGGCTTCATCACTTGAGCTTTCCTACAACAAATGATTCCAAGGGACACTAATGTACATCAGAAAATTGAGTGGTGTTGCTATTTAATGATTGCTGGATACTTTGCTCGAACCCTGGACCTTCGGTTTTATTTAAGGAGAACTACTAAAAGTCATATAATATCACAACTAAACTATTAAAATTAACTTAATTTTAGGTGTCATTATATAACAGTGTTTGAAATAGAATTAACAAAACCAATTGAATATAAATACATTTAAAACAAAATCCCTTCTTGTTCCCTTCTTGTTCCAACTCATGTTAAACAAAAAATTAAATGTTGATCGTTACATCTAAATATTTTAACTTGTTATCAAACCCATATGTTTGCTGGGTTTTCTTTATCTTAAACAATCAACAACAAACTTAATTAAAAGCCCTTAAACTTTTTTTACACTAGTATGAGTAACAAAAAAAAAAAAAAACGTCTATGAAACTTGATGTAAGAGAAAAAGAGACTTTTTATAATTTTTAAGTTCTATACTAGAAAGAATGAAATGGTTTAAGTACTTTTTCTTGTTCAGCAAGAACATTTGCTTAAACGATATTTGACAAACATGTCTAAAAATGGCATTAAATTGTGTTGATCTTGTACGTTGGTGGATATTTAAAGGGCTTAGGCTGTTAAATTTTTGGTGGCGTGAGGGAAGTTTTATTTTATTTTAATTTGTAATTCGATTGATAACAGTGTCAAAAGTAATTCATAAAATAAATTTGTGAATGACCTAAAAAGTTTGCAGCTGAGGTTTGAATTCAAGATACCGATATATTTTATTTATATGACTAATACCCAATTGACATTATGCGATGGAAAACTCTGACGATGCCGAGTCAGCATCCATTAAATGCCAAAGGAAGATCTCCCACGCAAGACTTCGTTCATTCTATGATCTTTTGAACTCACAGCAATTGGGTGTGGCGTTTGATGAAGTAGTTAGCACGTTGACCACATAACTGAAGGTCCCAGGTTCAAGCCCGGTTTCCGACAGTAATTAAAAATAACGCCACGCATTCTTCTGATATATAATATATATCATAATATGTAATATATATATATAATATGTATCAGTTGTTGTACACTCAAAAAAAAGACATGTACTATTATTAAGAAATTTTTTTTCCTAAATTCAAGTAAAAAAAATTTCTAAGTTTTAGTAATTTTTTCTAAGTTTAAGTAAATTTTTACAAAACTTTAGTAAAAATTAGTTAATATGAGTAAAAAATAAAAAGTTCATATCCTCAAAACTAGTTCATAAAAATACACAATAAATTTCTCACATTTCAGGAAATGTTTACTGACTTAAACAAAATATTTACTAAGAGTAGGAAAATGGTTATGAACTGAAGGAAATTTTATATTAAGGACTAGTCAATTTCGTCTTAAATCAAAAAATAAACTTTAGGAAATGAATTACTCCTGATTAGTTCATGAAATTTGACTTACTTAAAAGATGCAAAAAGTTATTCTAAATTTTAGAAAAATATTTACCAGTTTTAAGTATTTTTTCTTTAAATTATAGTATATATATTTTGTTTGCATTAAGCAAAAAATCTAAGTAAGTTTTTCATATTTTCGAGGAATATTTGAACTTGAAATTTATTTTCTTGTAAATAAAATAAAATTTTAAAACTCAATAATTTCAATGCTTATACAGGCTGCCTTGTTAGGCAATTGGTTAGAGTGCTTGCTTATCAATCAGAAATTTGCTGGTTCAATACTTGTCTCCTCTCAAGGAATTTATATGTATGTATGGTGAATTATAATATAATTAAGAATATAATATGAAGATATAATAAATAACATATCATTTGGTATAGAATTTAATTAAAAATAAAAATAAGTACCAGAATTAAAGACAAAAAAATGGAAAACTTACTAAATTTGAGATCAAAGACCAAAAAATTTTTTTGCAAATCTCCGAATTTTATTGGAATATTTTACTTAATTTTAGGAAAACTGTACTTAAATATGAAAATATAATTACTATAAACTAGTTCATTAATGAATTAGAAATTTAGTAAATATTTTACTGGTTTCAAGTAAAAAACAGCCTTGGCGCCATACGACAACTTTTTTTATGCAAATTTAGAAAATTTTCCAAAGTTTTAGTTCATTTTTTTTTTGAGTGTAGGAAAGTTCAAGTGATAAAATCATAGTAACATAATATCGCCATCCTTCGTAGATATTGTGTAGCAAAATCATTGGCGAAGTAAAATGACCAATAAAATGGCTACTAAACGCAGCTTCTAAAATCTAATACGCCTCATTGACACCAGAGGCGATGCAACTCTGCATTATTTAAAAAAAAAACGTGGAAAAACAGAGTTGTAAAGGAATGAAGCTTTCCTCTTTTTTTTTCTCACTGCCTTACTTCTCTTTAAAAAAATATATGAAAAATTCAAGCTGACGCTGGACCAGGGACGTATGTATTCAGATATTTGGATAGTAAGTCTAAAGGTTATGGGTAACCAGCTAAATATAACTCCTGAAAAGCTTGATTGCGTACATTAGAGTCCGCGGAATTATCACTCTCTGGTGCTATTAGCTGGCAGAAAATTTTTAGAGAAGAATATCTTAGAAAAAAGCTTAACCAACACATTTTTTACCTCGTTTTTATACTAAAATCCATTATTTACCATCACAAATGTTCGACTTGGTCAAGAAATTAAGTTCGAAAATTGTGTCGCTTAAGCTTTTTTGGCGGTTACGGCACGTAAAGTCTATCCAAAATCCAATAATTTTTTTTTTGCAAAATTCATGATGATTGTAATTGTATAAGCCAAAAAAAATAAGTATTTTCTCCAGTATTGTATGTAAATATAAAAACATGCCCGAATACAACAAATGTGAACGGACTGTTTTTATTCTTTAAAATTTTTATAAATAAGGTCTGTAAATTAAAACACACAAAAAACTGTTAATGTTCATTATGTTAATGATGTCGATCATCATCTTGGTGACCTACTTATGAGAATCTAGTTCTTAAATAAAAAACAAACAAAAAAAAGCATAATGTAATGCCAAGTACACACTATGGCATTTTGTGACGTCGCAATAGTGTATAATAGCGACAACTTTTGATATTACCGAAATTTTTCGTTGTGTGGCGATATAAAAAACATAATCTGAACGGTGTTGAAAATATTTTGAAAATGACACCACAAAATGACAACACAAGAAATTTTAAATGTGTACTCAGCATAAAATAGAAAATATTAAAAGAAAACTACTACAGCCAACTAAACAAATCAACAGCCAAGTATGTACATACCCAGGTGACCAAGACTTTCGTTATTGATATCGACTTCGAGTATATCTCGAACATTTATCGTGTAAAACTATCGAGAGTGACAATCAAAAATTAATCGAAAAAAGTTCACCTACCTGTCGCTCAGTTTTGTCCCAAAAAACATTCGTTATCGAAGCTTCGCTTGCAATGTCAAAAATTAGAGAATATCGAACTAATATCGATATCCCAAAAAGGTAGCAAAAAAAGTAAAAAGTAATTTTATTTTTTTATTTTATATTACTTATTCGATTTATTTTTTTTAACACCTTAACTTACGTTGAAGGATTTGAACATGGTACCTCCATTCTCTAACAGACTAACAGACACATCCACTAGGCTATCGTGACAAATTTTCTTCTATTCAATTATTGCACATGCATATGTACGTACTTGTGCTTATCTTATTTTTTTACTTACAATGCTGTATTGCATCGAACTGGGTACCTATAGACTAACTAACTACCGTCACACATTCGAAAAACTATCGAGAGAAATTCGAACCGCGAAGTTTTAGCGAACATTCGAATTTTTTTAGATTAGCGAACAAATACCGAAGAATTTTGTTTCGACTTTTCATCGCTTTAGAGAGCATCCGTTTTTATCGAATGTCAGGTCAAGTGGGTAAGTACAAGGGATTCCTATACGCATTTACACTTACTCACCCACACACATACATGCACGCACACGCTCTAATTTGAGTATTTAACGGTAGGGCGCAAATTTTGTTTAAATTTTGAATAAAAATATTACTGCTGAATAAAAAAACTTACATAGATACATAGTACATATGTATGCATTTACAATGTACATACAGACATATATACACACATACATACATATGCATGTATGTTTGTAAATAGTTTTCTGTAAAGAAGTTCTACCAGCCAATATTTATGTATGTATTAACGCAAATACGCATTCTTTGTTCAATAATTTCTTTAAATTTCTTCTTCAACATCTAATGAAAATGAAAATTAGGTCAATATATAAAAAAATTAAATTATGTATGAGTGCACATGTGAGTTTGTGTTTTGTGTTTTTAAATATGCTGCATGTAAATACGACAGTATTGCCTTCTGCAAAACCTTATTACAGTGGAATCTCTCTTGAGCGGACACCGAAGGGATCACTGAAATGTGTTCGCTCAAGAGAAAGCATTGCTTTTCTTATGGAGCTATCGGGACCTGCCAAAAGTGTCCGTCTATAGGAAGTGTCCGGTAAGGGAGATTCCGCTGTATCTACTTTTATTCGAACTGTAATGAATTTTTATTTAAGAAATAATTTCTTAAGAATTTAACATCTTCACCGCAGCAAGCTACCGACTTCAATATGTCAAAAATTTTTTTTAAGAACAAACACAATAATAAAATACATGTGTTTATATCAGAATGATTATATTGACGACAGCAAGGTAACACGGCGGCAGGTTGTTGTCCATGCTGATTTTGTCGTTGTGTATGAAGGCTCAGTTAGCCGACTGTAATAAAATGTGCAAACTGCAAAGTAGGAAACAGCTGATCGATATTGTTATATGAAAAGTAGGTTACGTTACATTACATCTCTACAACCATTTTCATTACTTTTCACATAGCAATATAGAACAGCTGTTTCTTACTGTTGCAATTACCTTACATTACAGTCGACTAAGTGAGCCTTGAGAGTCAACGAAACTCTTACATTAGCATTGCTATTCACAACCTAAAAATAATGGTTGAGCTTGTAGTTGTTGTACTTGCATCTTAAAACTTCAAGTAAAAATGTTTTGTTAGACGGCTTTTCCTCACGCAGTTTGCTTTGCACTCTTCAGTTATAATGAGAAAAAATAGAAAAGTCCCATTCTCTTCTTTTTTTTAAGTAAACTTCGCATGTGGAAAATGCGTCTTCCAATAATTGTGTTGACTCTCAGCCGACGTTTTTTTTTTATATCAGAAGCAGCACTGTCATCAACCCTCATATTTTGAGCATTTCTGGATTGAAATATCTAAAAATCAGAGAAACCAAAAATATGCTCTAAAAAGAGTGTTTTGTGCGCATTGAATATGCACTAAAAACTTGAAAATATGCACTCAAAACTAAAATATACATATGACATAACGTAATTTGGTTTATTTTTAAATAAAAATAAGTATATTTTTAACTAAACAATTCAATAACATTTACATATAAAATTAAAATAAAGAATTATAGGCAGATTTTGTAAAAAATTTCGTTTCTAAACGTTTAAAATTTGTATGAAAAATAACGAAAATTCGTTTCAAAAAATATTTTTTTCATACAAATTTCAAAACGAAAAATACGTTTCTATTTACAAAATTTGGCCTTTAAAGCCCCATGAAGCCAATTGAGGGTGGCGTTGTTTGAAGTAGTTAGCACGTTGACTACAAAACCGAAAGTCCTGGGTTCAAGCCCGGTCTCCGACAGTAATTAAAATTAACACTAACTATTTTTCTGATGGGCATTGGTGTCCTTTTGTATCAGTTGTTGCAGGAAAGTTAAGTCACTGAACTACTACACCCGCTCTAACGGATATTAATCCTAATGTAACATCATTGGCGACGTAAAATAACCAATAAAATGGCTACTAAACGCAGCTTCAAAAATTTAATAAGCCTCACTGACAGCATAGGTGCTGCAACTCTGCATTATTTGAAAAAAGAGAGGAGAAAATCAGAGTTGTAAGGGAATGAAGGAAAAATTCAAGGTGACGCTGGACCAGGGATGAATGTATTCAAAGATTTGGTTAGTAAGTCTAAATATTATGGGTAACTAGCTAAATTTAATTCCTGAAAAGCTTGATAGTACGTGGAATTATCACTTCCTTGTGCTGTTAGCTGACAGTCATTCAAATAACAACATCAAACATTTTTCTGATGTGCGTTAGAGTCTATTTGTATCCGTTGTTGTAGGAAAGATCACTGGCGCTGATCTACTAGTCCTAATGTTACATCAGAGTGCCCTCGTTCGCCGATATTCTGTAGCAGAATTATGTAATGGCTAAAAAATACAGCTTCAAAAATTGAATACGCCTTATTGACACCAGAGGCGCTGCAACACTGTATTATTAAATACGTACAAAAAGTAGAGTTTTAAAATAATAAAGCATTCCTATAGCTCTTCCTTCACCAACTGGCATCTCTATCACTATCCCTTTCCTAACTGAGGTAACACCTATTAAAAGTAATAGGCATTCATGGCCTGAGTGTTACTTCTATTTAAAAAAATATATATTTAAGGCAATCATGAATAAAATTTCGCGTGAATTTTTTTTTTAGGGAAAACAAAAAATCTAATTGGAAAAGGAAGAAATTTCACGCGGAATTTTATTCATGATTGCCCTGATTGCTCTTCAATCCCGCTACTTTACATTCCGCAATAACACTCAATGGGCGTCTTCATAAGACGTAGCTAATGAGCTCAACAGTTTTGAAACTGTTGGCAACTGTGGGCCCCAACATTTGGGTCTTCGAAATATCTCGCTGGATATAGTTTAGTTGTATATCTTTATTTCGTTACTTCGTCGCATTTGTAATTTAAAATTTAACAAATATTTGCTCCTGCCACCTAACAAAGCATATAAAAGGCATAACTTTATTCGATCAGTTGTTCAGGCTGAGCACAACATGTTGACAATAGGAAACGAAAAAATTTTACGCTGGAAAATTATTCAACTGTTGAGTAGAGTGGAACTACTCAACTATGCGATTGTAAGACAAACAGTCAACGGTTGCGAAACAACTTCGTCTAATGAATGCACATAATGCTTATCATTTTGGTACTTAATACTAATCTTGTTGACATATATTTATGATTTATTTGAACGGGCTAGAGTTCGTATCGCTTTTTAAGCCAAATTACATGTGATAATTATTAATGAACAAATAACATCAAAGTTAGTAGTAAATATTCTGACAGCAACACATAGTTGAACGCAACAGGCAGCCGTTTTCGAAGGCCACTAAACCTTCATCATCAGCGTTCTTCTGTGTGGGTCCACTGTGTGTGGTGTCAGTTGATGTAGATTTCTGCCTTATATGCGAAACTTTCTTGCAAATGGAATACGTGAACTGTTTTGATTCATCGTATTTCAATTTGCTGAAAATGTTTTGTAATGAAAGCCCAAATTTACCATATCTAATTTACCACACACTTACCATTGTCGTTTATTCTTTAACTAATTGTTGATTTGCAACATGGCAACCCCGGCATAGGTACGTGTTTTCTTTCTCTCATGAGCCCTTTTGTTTGTTAAAGGGTGGGCTGCATTAACTACACAAGTTTACGACTGCGTTGACGTCGACTGCTTTGATAAAGACAAAATACGAGAACAAATGGAAAAAATATTAAATTAGAACAGTATTTGGAATTTGTTTAATCTAATGGGTTTGTTGAAAATTGTACTTTTCTTAAGTATTTTTTATGAACTCAAACGGTTTTTTTTATTTTTTTATTTATTTGGGAATGTGAATGAATTTAAGCTATTCATATTAGTTTTAGAATACAGTTTTATTAAACAAAAAAAAATTATCAGAACTATATTTTATATACTTTTTTTATCATGACCTTGATCCACTTTAAAACATACAATGTAAAGTAATTTAACAATGATAGCAACAAAAAAGGGTCCCAAGAAGTTAAGAATTTAAACATATACATACATACATACATAAGGCATAGACATGGTACATATGTACATGCATACATACAAATTTTTCGTTATCAATTAATATTTTTTAATAAGAAAAAATAATAGTTTCCCCTGTGATTTTTTTTTTGCTATTTGGCATCCCTCTTGTACTTGGCCAAAACTACCAGAGTCTTTTTGTGCAACAAAATCAAGATAAATTTCAACAAAAGTGTGATTATTTCCCGAATATACCCTCGGAATTTATTTCTCACGGAAAATAATTTTCTCGAGAAAACATTCGTCCAATCATAAATTCCTTGGGAACAAAAAAAGAGTAATACGTGGCATCACCGTATTATGAAGCTCGTTGTTTTGCTTGTTTGTTGACATTTTGTTTCTCCCTTTTTTTTTTTGAGTGAGAGAGTAAACAAAATTATTAAAATTCATCAACTTGAAAAAATATGTAAAAAAAAGTTTATAATAGATTTATATGTTTATTATTTGTGTGTCTTTATATACAAGAACTATTAAATAGAAGTTTATGTATATGATTTGTGTTTTAATTGTGTATTAACTATGTTTTTATGTAAACTCCCTTCTGTTGCCGGGGAAAGATTTTTAGTGAAAAAAGCAAGTTCAACGGCGTTCATAATACCTACTTTTTTCCCGGCGAGTTGTTTATTCCCACATTTGGTAAAAAAAGAGAAAAGAAATTCATAATTGGAGAAAATGGAAAAGTGAAAAAACTCGCACGGAATTGTTGTTCATGATTGGACTGAATGTATTTTAGTGTCTGTTTCACGATATCGAAGCAAAACTTTCGATTTTCATATTTTATTGTTGTTTTCCATACACATTCTCAGTCGGTAGTTTTCTTTCGATATTGTGAAACAGCTCATTAGCTTTCAATAAATAATATTTTAATATTTTATCTACACATTTCCCATTTAATTTAAATCTTGAGTGAACTTGAAGACATCTCTCATTATTAGTTGCGCTTCATTTTTGAAGATACAATAAATAGAAACATGTATTAAAAAAAAAACATTAGTTACGCTTCTAGATAAGAAATTCTTCACAATGGCTTTTGGTCACTGTTCCCCCCTCAAATAATAAACTAACTCTACACAGAAAAAATGATTGTTGAATTTTTTTCAATTAAGTGATTGCTTAGAAAAAAAATATTTTTTATTAATATTTTAATTGAATATACATATGTATGTTTAGTTTAATTGAATTTACTGCTCTATCAAAAAAGTGTTATCAACAGAGCTTAACTCAGAATAGTATGAAATGGATAACAATTATTGTTCATTGTTTTAAAAAAAATTTTCAATTAAAATACCCAATTAATATTTTAATTGGTTTTGATATTTTAGGTTAGGTTAGGTTAGGTTATCAGGCTGCTGGTAAGGAAAGAAAGTTAGAGTCCAGCTCACTTGGGTCCTGTATTATTATTCCTTTGTGCTGCCTGTAAGTTGAGAGAAGAGAGAGAGAGAGAGAGTGAGAAGACAGGGGAAGAATGAGAAGGGAAGAATTAGAGAAGAGATAGAAGATTGTTCAGGAGGGGTGTGAGTTGAGTAGGGAGCGGTTAAAAAAATTTGTCTAGGGGGGGGGGAGGGTCAGTGATTATACCAACCACTATTCCTAATAAAGAGGCTAATATTATTGTTTTGATATTTTATATTGGAGAAAAAAAACTACTCAGCTTATTTTTTTTATATATATTTTTTTTTTGATTCATAATAATTTTGACATGAGTGGAATAAAAATAAAATATTAAAATAGAAGAACAGACATTCATTTTCTTCCTTTTTGTTGAGAAATAACAATCAAATAATCTGGTAGGCCAAATATGGATGGTAAATTTCGTACATTTGGGGTTCGATGCAAATTGTTTTGCGTCGGTACATACATATAAAAAATATCGTACGCTTTCTTTAACATCCCATCACAACATACACACACACACAATTCAAAGAAAAGCTACGATATTCTGCATTTGCACTTAAGCAAGACTATCAAACACCCAATACGGCCAGTTTACTTTTCTGCACCATTCGAACTTGAAAAATGATACTATTCATCAGTTATGTTTATGGTACAATAGCCAAATGTTTCCATTTTTTCCAAGTTTTATTTTGTTTTTATGCTATTAAATTTATTCTATATTTCAATTACCATTTTAATTGAATCTCTCAACATTTTTAATTAGTTTTTTAACTGAATAGTGCGAAATATTTCAATTCGTTTTTTAATTGAATCTTTGAAAATATTTCAATTAAATTTTAATTGCTTCTTTCAAAAACCATCAATTAAATTTTTAGTTAATGTAATCTTTTTTTTAATAGAAAAATTAAAAAAAGTTTTTAATTAAAATGGATGAGTTAATACTATAATTGCTTGAAAACTAACTGATTTTTTAACTGAGTCTTGGTATATTTTAATTGAAGCTTGTTTTTACTTTTTTCTGTGTACGTTATATAAATTTTATAAATGAACTTACGATGGAATTTTTCATTTTTAAGTTTCAGCATACAAGGCAAGCTTTAGGTTTTTCCCTCTGCCATTTTCAGCAAGAACCATTTTATTTTGTAAGCCCCAGTAGCTCCCATTCATTGCCTTATAGTTTCAAAAATCTTAAATATAAAAAAAAATTCTAACCTCATGACCGACTAACCTAAATATTAATGCAGCTTTTTAAGTCAACATTAATGCTTATATACATTTGTATGTACGTACGTAAATACTTTTACTAAAAAAAATAATCATGTTGTTACTTAATGCTGATTTAAATGAAAGTGAAAGGGAATTTGTAACACAAAAACTAATATTAAAATTTCAACATATTGATACACTCTCCGTTAAGTTTTATTATAGTCTTATTCCTAAAAATCTATAAGCTACAGCTGCAGGTGATTATGAGAGAAAACAACAACAATAACAGCAACAAATTTGCATAATAATGTGTTAAAAATGGATAGTGCAACAATTTAGTAGTCAAAAAATAAAAAATAAAAAATATAAAATCATTTCTATCAACACTATGCATACTATCGTCGATCGTAATTGTTGATATCAATATATATCAAAGTGTGACAAAGAATATATTAAACATAAGCAGTTGCAATAAATCTGCACTTTCAGATTAATTTTTTTTTCTTAAAGAAAAGTAACACTCAGGCAATAAATGCCTACTACTATTACTAGGGGCTAAGAAGACAGTTGATGAGGGAAGAGATAGAGGAAAGCTTCATTCTTTTACAACTCTGCTTTTTGCACGTTTTATTTGCAGCGCCTCTGGTGTTAATGAGGCGTATTAAATTTTCGAGGCTGTCCTTAGTGACCAGTGTCTATGCCCTCATCACTTGAACTTTCCTACAACAACTGATACAAAGGGACACTAATGCACATCAGAAAAATGCGTGGTGTTGTTATTTTAATGACTGTCTGACCCAGGACTTTTGTTTTTGTAGTCAAAGTGCTAATTACTTCAGCTGAAACGAGATTTCAGAGGCCTTGATTTTTAAATGTCAATTAGATGAAATTTCGCAAATCCATATCTAAGGCCGCGTTTACATGTCGGGAACCAAAGAAATTTTCACCGCTGAGATGGCCCCATGAAAAAGGCATTAAAATATCACAAAAATTTATTGAAAGTGTTTACATCGATAGATTTTGTTTATTCGATCATTTTCAATTTAAAGATGGCAACATGTTTTAAGGCAAAACAAAAAACATATGGTTATTAAAAGAGCAAAACAACATACAAAAAAGGAGGCGCAAACAATTTTTCTATTGAAGTGAACAAAATTTTAAGATTAATGCCCTAATTCAGTCAGAAGATTTGGGCCGTTTTTGATTGAAAATACTTTTGAGTTTTTGTGTTTTCTTAAAAAATGGTTGTTGTCTTTGATAATGAAAAATATATGAAAAAATATGTGTTGGAAATAATTGCTTAATTCACAGCAATCTTTATCGTATATTTGTGTATCAAATACACTTTTTGTTTTTTAATTGTGAATACCCTCTGTGTAGCGTATTAATGTATTTGTATTTTTAATGAAAAAAGAATTACAAGGTACGTACAAATTCTCTCAGAGAGCCTCTCTCGCAATACAACATTTCAAAAGCATATGAAAAAAAATTATAGTGTATTTAATTTTTATATTAAAATTTCATACAACACTCTTGTATTTAATATGATAATACAATCGATACAGAGATACAAGAGGTTTTGTGAATTAAGCAAATGTTTGGAACAAAATCATAAAGCAAATATACGAACCTTCTAGCACAGACAATAAATAATAATTGTTTTACAGAATCATAACTTCCGCTTTTTCCGTCCATAGACAAGACGATACAATCGTCGAACAGAATTAGGGCATAATACACGAAATGCACCTGGAATCATCGGCAGAATCAGCGGTTTGTGTTTGTAGCATATACCAAGATATGAAAAAATTAATATTTAATTTACTTGACTCTTGACTTTATTGACTACTTCTGCTTATGAAAACATTTAAAAATTTTGACTGCTGACTGACATCCAAGTACTTTGAAATAAATATGTTGCTTCCATGTGGAAAGCATTCCAACTTTGTTCCAATTGATCCTATAAGGAGCATTAAGCCTCTTTTTTCCAACTTTAGGATTAAACAAATTAACAGCCTATTGCTCCTTCTAAACTATCAGTAATGAATGGTCTGTGAGAAAATAAGCAAGATCGATACACTGATATTTTTTTTGAAGACAAACTAAAGTTCACACTTTATGAAAGGCCGCACGCCTGATTTTTCAGTTCTGAAATTGTTTTCAGATACAATGCACATTATCAACAGAGTTATAAGAGAATTTCAACTTTGTCCATATATTAGTTTTTAAGATATCTCAAAGTAAATATTTGCTCATTACAGGAGGTGACACACCCACATGTCCAATTCAAACTACTTTTTTGTAGGACAACGCTCATCATGAAAATATATTCCAAAATGGGATGCACCACGACCACTTATTTTATTCCGACTTTATCTTTCTTAACAAATTATAAGGTCAATCGAATAACCCTAGCAAATCTCAAGTGTTTTACCGTATTAGTTCCCAAGATATTTCAAAGTAAAACTTTGCTATATATGGTAGGTGTCACACCCACTTTTCCACTTCTGCTTCTTACACAATAAAACAAGTATTGTATAAGTTGTAAAAGACCAGTGTTCGGGTGTGAAGTCGTTTATTAAAACAAAGCATTATGCTGCATTGCACTGGTAACAACGCTAAAAGCTCAGTTAGCGGACTGTAATGCTGTAAACTGCAACAGTAAAAAACAGCTGATCGATATTGTTATGTGAAAAATAATGAAAATGGTTGTAGAGATGTAATGCAACGTAACCTTTTTTTTCATTTAAAATTATCGATCAGCTGTTTCCTACTGTTGCAGTTACTTAACATTGCAGTCGGCTAACTGAGCCTAAAAGCATAGCAAGTACATACAGCGATGCCAATTTATCGCGTTTCGCGCTAGATTTAGTGCGTTTTAACTATGCCAAACGCGCTTTTTATAAAAAACGCGCTAAGTTAGCGCGCTTTGAATAAAGTCGATAACATCATTTCAGTTCAATATTTTTTATTTTTTTAATTTTTTTGTATAAGTTTAACAATTTTCTAGTATCCGAAACTCTGATAAAAATTTTCAAGTTTGTTATTGATTCAGCTGTCGCAAATAAAATTACCTTGACTGTGGTTAGAATTAAAAACTCATGTTAATACTGTAAACGGCAAATGTTTTTGAAATTTCACAACTAAAAATATGTATTAATGAACCAAGAAGTTTACATAACTTATTAAGCATCTATTTTAGCTAAAGTACAAAAAGCATTTGAATCGCAACTATTCGACAAATTATGTACATGTTGTTACAAATTTTGGCAATTAAAACTAAAATAAACACTTTATATATATATATATATGTATAAGATTATTTGGAATCCGATTCTTATTCCGTATTAAATGATTTTAGTTATTTAAGGCTTTATTCAGAAAAAAATAATTTAGGTTTACAAAACGATTAACAAACAAATTTCTATTCAAAATTTCTTTTGTAAACCTTTTTTAAACGAAAACTATTTCTTCTGAATAAGGCAGTATGTATTTAGTTTCGAAGAAGCAATATTGAAAAATCTAAAAAAGGGTTACTAAAAAAATTTTATTTACTGATACATACATACATCGACTTTTATTAAAATTTAATTAAGCGCGCTAGAAAATATCGCGTTTTGGCTATAAATAGTTGACAATGTTGTAACTTAGCGCGTTCTAGCGCGTTTTTAGGTGGGCAATAGCGCGTTTGGGTTGTAATAGTTGGCACCGCTGAGTACATATGTATAGTGAGTGCAATATAAGAGACATAAAAAATATTTATATTAACTATTATAAACAGTTGCATTATTGTAGTGATTTATAACTCAAAATGAGAAATTGATAATTGATGCAGTTAAAATTCCAAAATATGTGATTATATTATTACTGCTGGTCTTGTTATATTTATACGGTAATGGGTATTAAGCAATGCAACATAGTTTTACTGCAGTTGTGTTCTAATTCAATTTAGTTCAAGTTCGTTTTTGTTTTAATTGACTTGTGTGTGTTGATGTTCTATTATTTGTATTACAAAAATTAAAAAAATTTCAATATGTAATAATAAAGTAGTTTAACAAACAATCAAAATACATAATTAAAAATCGATAATTCGAGCCGGTGTTTTTTTATAGAAAAAAACAAATATAGCAAGTGTGCTATTTCCTTCCATTCGGCCCCACAGTGCAGGGCATCATTGGAGGAAAGATTTTTTTTACAACAATCTCTTTTTTTGGATAAATGAAAAATTATAATTGACATATTTGATTGACATTTGGGTGTGTGGTTGTAAGCAACAGCCCATACATGCATGCGTGTGTGTGCATGGATGCGTGTATGTGCATGTATGTGTGTTTGTGTGTGTGTGTGTAAGTGCTACGGGCACACTCATTGTTTGAATATTCTAAACTTTTGCTTATTTGTAGGCTGTGTAACTAAATGCTTTGGCCCGTTCCCGTCTGACTGGATTTCTAATTGTTGGCTGACTGAATTTATGACACAAACACTGAGATTTGTTGATAGAAATGATGAAGATCGATGATCTTTTTGTATGCATTAGATGGATTTTTTTCCGCTGTCGTCTGTTGTGCTTTTTCTCTTTATCAATTTATTAAAATCAAATTATTGGGCAAGATTGACTGCATTTTCGTTTTTTTTTGGTGGTAATGAGTTAATGGAAAAGTTTATTAATACAATAATTGTTTGTTTTAAATAAGTAAAGCGACAATAAAATAATTTATTTTTGTCAATTTATGCCCTAAAATCAAAATTCATCTACCCATTTTGTTAGCATGGAGTTAATCAAGATAAGCAGCTCTTAAAAACTTTTCATATCGTGCCATAACCGCCAAAAAAAGCTTATCCGACACATTCTTTGGACCTCGTTTGCTTGACGAAAATCTATTATTAACGATCGCAAATAAATAATTGATTTTGCTTGAAAATTATGTCGTATAAGCTTATTTGGCGGTTATGGCACGATATGTATTATTGCTTTTGCTTCTGCTTCTGAAAATGCAAGCAGTTCCAGTCAAAGTTAAATCAAAAACGGAATTCCTATGAACTCCGTTATGGTGTTTTAATTTTAGACCAGGTAAGCCCAAAAAGTTGTTGCTGCTGTATTGATGGGAGAATTTAAGGTACAGTGATACGAAAAAGTAAGCAAATAAATTTTAATTAAAATTTTATCACAAAATTGTTTTGGTCACAAAAAGGTAATCCCACTTATTGCGAATGGCATGGTCGACGTCACATCATCAAGACAATAGTAAAAATTGACACTTGTCTACTCTTTGTCCACAACAATTGGCTACTATTAATATGCTCCATTAATTTACAAAGCCTTATGCTCTTATGCAAAAACGATTGTTAAATTTAAAGCATGCATTAAAACCGGTTTTGCCATACAAAATTCGTTTGTTAAACCTACTTTAAGTTTACCATTGTTTTTTGCATAAGGGGGTTAGTGATTAGTAAGATATTTTTAATAAGATCCAATTGTTGCCGATAAAGAGAGAACAAGTGTCAGTTTTTACTCTCGTCTTGATGTGACGTCGACGACGCCATTCGTAATAAGGGGAAATAAGTGCAGTATACACTGAATTTGATATTTTTTAACTTGGTAAAATTCGATAATTTTCACTAAATTTTGCTGCTTTAAAATTAAACTATGTATTTTAAAAATTAAATGAATTGAAAATTTTCCGACTTTATCTAAATAACATTTTATAAAAATATCAATACAGCCGCTACGCACGTTCACTCGTTGCTGTCTCATGTACGACTAAATTAAAGAGCATAAAATAAAATGAGTTGTGACTTCTAAACCAATTGTTTTGTGAAAAGGACAGCTTTACACCTATTGTTTCATAGAAATTTTTTTATAATTTTCCTTAGATTTAAAACTGACTAATTCTAGAATCAATCAAAATGCAGAAACTAAAATTTTATGAAATCGAAAAATATGTATAAAAGAATCAAATTTGTTAAAGGCCATTTCGTCGTGCGATCTACGAAAAAATACAACTCTGTTGCGATGAATTGTTATCAGTGTTGCCAGAAGTAGGGGGAAATCCCTACATATAGAAATTTTTGATACTAAAATGGTTCAGCCATAGTTTAATAGGGTGCTATTACGAATATTAGGCGTGTATGTATTACGAATATTTTTTGTTTGTTTAGTTTGTGTATATAAAAAGACTTCGCTGGGCATGTATTATGTATTACGAATTTTTTTTTTCGTTTGGTATGTGTACATACATATATTTATAAGAAAAACTTCGCTAGGACTATGAAGGTTAAACAATGTATCGATATAAATAGACGAGTAACTATACTTGGATATTAACCTAAGTTTAACTGTTACATATTTATACTTTTGAAATGTGAGTGCCCACGGTGGTTCGGGTGCCCTGTCATGACGGAGGTTGATACTCGTAGTTCAAATATAAAAAAATGTTTACTGAAAAATAAAAATAGTAAAAAAATCAAGTTTTCGTTGTTACAGTAACATACATAAATATCGGAATGACATTTTATATATAATTTATTTTATTCTACACGGAATAGGTCCCTATACGATAGTTCAGTGATAAGTCACAAGGTGCATACAAAGTATCAATTAACCTCATCCTAGGCCATCCCCATGGCAAAGTGACTAGTCCACTTCATAGGAAGTGTTAGAACTCGGACTGATCCCTATTACTTGTGGACCAGTTACGTGACTAGTTTTGTATCCGTTCCACTTCCTGCAGAGTATGTACTACTCCCGGATCACAAGCTCAGAATCTTTTTGAGTACGATCGTATCAACGTTCCCATCACTGCCACAGAGCTATTACAAAATATCCGTTTCCCAACAAAATATTTTGTTAAGCATCAACAGAAATTGATAAAATACCAGAGTTTGCAAGCAAAAATTCACATCATCAATTTCAAATTACTCTTTCAAACAACAGCATACTGCCCAAACATGATCATATTACATGCCAGTGTTACCACCTGAAATATTCAAACTTACCCTTGAAATAATGCAAAATTACGCGATTTAACTTAAATTACACCTGATCACAAATTAAAATTTTATTTTGTAAAAAAAAGTTTTACAAGTAATAAAAAACACAAAACAAGTTATTTAAAGGGGAACAACATTAGTACTACTATTTACATTTTCACAAATAACAAGAAAATAAACATAAAATTTATTAACAAAAATTTATATAGAATATAAAATTCCTGTTAAGACGGCAATATTTTTTCTTTAATATAGTACGAAATCGTAGTAGTCGTAGACGAAATATGACACTCGTAATTATGCCCATTAACTCAACTAAAGCATTTAAAAATGTTCAAATAAAAATTTATTTTAAAAATTTATTTGTTGATGGTTTTACATGTCTGGATGCATTTCGTATAGATTTCATCAACAAATAATATTATAAAGCTTATTTTCAATAAAAATATTATTATTATAATTCTCAATAATCTATTGAGAGTTTTTCTGTAAGCATTGAGGTTTTGTAACTTCTTTAAATTGAGGTTGAAGTCTATTTAGGTGTAACTTGGCTGCAACTAAGATTTAGTTTAGTTACTACTAAATGCATCTGGACATGCTAAGACATTAACAAATAAATTTTTTTAAATTCGTATTAATTTTGAAACGCATTAAATAAAATATTGTAGTAAAAATAATTTTTTTTGTATAATTGGAAACATATCTTCCCCAAGGATGTTTTTAGCCTGGTTTTTCTCCAACAAACTTTGCATTCGCTATGATGACCATATATCTAAAATTATGTACTTATATAAATTTTATCATTAAATAAGACTGGATTGGGAAACTACGTAGTGGGAAACTAAGTAGTTCAATATAAATTCTCTAAATTTGTAAATATAACATTCTATATCCGAACAGATACTTAAGGCAATGAATCACTATCCAACGCAATCGCACGACCTACGAATAAGTACAACTCTGATCTGATGAATTGTTTTTGTCTTTTGAAAATTTCCATAGGCTCTATAAAAAAAGCAATGTGAGTCCGATCACAGAGGAGATTTGTAAACAACTAGTAATGAAATTTTTTTTAATATTGGCTTATGGTAACTAAAATTAGATATATAAATTTTTAACTCTACTGTACTCAAGAATCTATGAAAAACTGCATATATAGTAGTGGAATTATTAGTTGTGGGGGTTTGTGGAGAATTGTTCATGTGCAAGTGGAAAACGTCAAATAAAAATTGTGATAAATCTTACGACTGTGGGTTTGCAAAATTTGTATTAAGATTTCCACCTATAATAATTGGCATAAGATGGAGATTGTTACCCAATTGTCGTGCACCAGCTTCAGTGTATGGCAACAGTACGTAAAGAAGATATGTTATAACATAATATTATAAATTCTTTATAAAGACTGCTATATATCTTTTAAACAAATATTTGACTTTTAAAGCGCTATTTATTTTATTTACAAATTGATATTTATTTTACATTTTTCAACTTTTTAACAAAATTATCTCCACTGTCAACACTTACACTTCGCAAGAAATTTCTATTAAAATTAACATTGCTCCTGAAGGTTTGCTTTAAAATTCGGTTGAGTGTATTTCTATGAAGCTGCTAAGTTTCTCTGTACTTCTTGTTCGTATGATTAGAGTAATACACACATACATAGCTCACACCGATTTGATAACGCTTTACGACCTTACTCAAAATTGACGATTGTCTTGGGAAAAAGATTTTTACCCCCTAGCGTATAGATGCTTACACATAAAAACAATTGTGTTGGATAGTGTATCACGGCCTTTACTTGTATTTAATTTGCACTGGGATTTTAAAATAATTTCACCTGATCTACACCTAAAATAAATTGTACGCACTCTACCCACGACAGTAAAAATTACAGATGATTTGGCTAATAACCCACGAAGTGGCAACACTGATAAATACATATGTATGCATGTAAGTATGTATGATACATTGATAAGCATCATGACTTTAGCTCAAGTTGCTCCCCATCTTAAACTGTAATAAATAAAAATCACTACAACAAAACATACATACATACATACCTTTGCTGACAGCTTTGACTCAACAGAATCTTGCTTGCATTTGTGCAAAAGCAATAACAAAATAAGAATATAAATTTTACACACTTGAAAAAATAAACAACAAAAGCAATAACGACTACATTTAATTTTTCGTTTTTTTTTTTGCAACAATAATAACTTATTTGCAGAATGATTTTTTTTAATAATTGATAGATTTTTTTATAGCAATATATTAAATAACACATTAGAGCTAATTTCTTTAATTATTTAGATATTTTATCACTTGTTTTATTGATTAATTTTGATTAAGAAAAAGAGGGTAATCAATGCGAACACAAATACGAACTTCATCACACAAAAACTTGTCAACAACTAAATTTGCGATCAGCAATGTGGGAGGAGAGAAAGGATTTTTTTAACAGAACTGTTAGAACTTTCATAAAGTAACAAAAAAAATTGTAAGTACAAGGTATAAAGAAAGGGATTGTTATTGAAATGGACATGCAATTTTTAGTGCATACATGCATATATGTACATACATACATACATACATGTGCATATGTATATAGTTTGTGCATACCCTGTCGGAAATTACGTTAACTTAAGCTAACCATTTCGCAACTAGTACTGACTGACACTTGGATTAATTTTCAATGTACTCGTAATCAACTGACTATTTTAAGATTGTGATATCCTAAGCGGTAGTCAATTGTCTCACTCTGCATTACTTTCAGCCAGAGTTGGGCAAAATACATGGATTGCGGTATTTAAAATACAAAATACTTCCTGGTCATGTATTTAAAATACAAAATACTTTCAGGCTATGTATTTAAAATACGAAATGACTTAGTTCGTTTTGAATTATTTGCCCAAACAAATGTTTCATTAAATACAACCTCTCTCTCAAGTCTAAAAAAATTTCATTTTAGTAATTTAATTTATTGCACAGCAGTGCGCTTTTGTGAGTCAAGAGTGTATGAATATGAACTTTGCATAGTGTGGAGGGAATTGTATGAAAATGTATGAATATATATAATCATATATGCCCATATACCCTAATTTTTCGGATCCGAACCATATATGGGATATCATGTATGCTCCATACATATTTTTTTAGCTGGGCAGTGTTATTTATGAAAAGTGTCTCATGGTCACAACAAAGTTTAAAATTTTTGAAAATAAAAATAAACTTTTTAATTTCTCTTATGAACCTATTTGCAGCTTAAAATTGTGTGTCAATGCTTAGGATTCTAGAGATGAAAATATTTAATAATTTATTTAAATCTGTATCCACGCATGTACATATGTATAAGTACCAGAGAAGAGCAATGAGTAGTGAAAAAGTGAATAGAGTTAAATCATGACTTATAATTTCTTGTATTTATGCGCACTCCTACTTATGCAATGTTGTCTATGAGTCACGATGCATTCAAAAGTTTGAAGTGCTCATCGAACTCATAGATAGCAACATTTATGATGTTGTTGATTTCGACTCTCCTTAACTCAATGCCTATAGACGATACAAAATAAAGATCTCATAATGAGGTTGTGTGTTTGTTTCTTTGTTGCTTATTTATGTTTTTTTGCTAGAATTGAAAAACAATCCTATTTACTACTAATGATTAAACTTTCAAATAAACATACATGCATGAGCTAAATCAATGCGAGTAGTATTAGTACTAAGTGGGAGTGTGGTATGAATGTGAATGTTAACGCCGCATTCATATTTATTTCAAATTATTTATAAATCAATGTCATTGCGAGTGAGCGTACATCAGAGTAGTTGAGTTTAAACGATGTCTAAAATTTTATGAGTCAGCATAAATAGCAAAAACACGATTCATTGCCGATCACTGATATGTACGCATGTATAATTACCCGTTTACCTATTTTTAATTTATTATTTTCTATGTTAAAACACTTGTTCAAAGTGACTAACTGGATTATTTGTATTTAGCATTTTATTGAAATTAGTTTTAGACTTGTATCGAACTCCTTCAGTAGCTCGTTTTAGACACAAACCTTTAATCAAACCCATGTAATTTAAATGGGTTTGATTAAGGGTTTGTGTCTAAGACTAGCTACTGATTAGACTTGGATCAAACTTGTTCACTAGTTTATTTTTCCCACAAACCAATGATCAAACCCATGTAATTTAAAGAACAAACGACAATGGTAAGCCTGTTGTAAATTTAGAGAATGTAAAATTGAGCTTTCATTACAAAAAAGCTTTCAGCAAATTAAAATACGACGAATCAAAACAATTCACATATTCCATTTGCATAAAAAAAATTTACATACATCAATTGATACCACACACAGTGGACCAAACACAAAAGAACTCTGATGATGAAGGTTTAGTGGTTTTCGAAAACGGCTAGTTGTTCCGTTCAACTATGTGTTACTCAGAATATTTACAACTAACTTTAATGTTATTTGTTCATTAATAATTATCACATGTAATTTGTTTTAAAAAGCGATACGAACTTTAGCCCGTTCAAATCATAAATATAAAAACAAATGAAGTTCGAACAATAATAATTAAAATTAACTAAAAATATAAATTATTATGGAATATAAAGAAGCAATTGCAATGATTTTGTCTGCATATATTTTATTATATCGAAGGCTTATTATAAAAAGGGCGTATCTGAATTTTTTCGAAATTGCGTTTTTAACGTTTTCCGGGAGGCAACGTATAATTGCATCCTCCTTAAAGATCGTACGTTCCAATTCAAAATCGAGGACTTATGGCCACTTAAAAAATTATTTCTGCATGTAAATGTTTTTCTTAGTATTTCTTCAGTTATTTGCTCCTCCTATAAAATGTCGAAAATTTGAGTTACGCCTTTTTTTATATTAAGCCATCGATATATATTTTGTTGAAAATCCAGTTTTACCCATAGAAAAAATTCTCTTACAATGACGCCATTGTGAGATGCATATACTTCGCACATCTGACAATATTAAAATGTCTGACAAATATTTGACAAGAATTGTATAATGTGTTTACACGATTGTAGATGTCTGACAATTACAGACTGATAATGCTTTTTCTGGCAACGATGTCAGACAAAAATTGCCACTTCACACGTTTTTAAGAAATTTTTAGCACATTTTACTAACAATGTTGTAAGATCTGACAACTTTATACGCTAAGACTATAAAGTATAGACAAACTTAAAATGAACTAACACGATTAAAGGCTCAGTTAGCCGACTATAATGTAAAATAACTGCAAGAGTAGGAAACAGCTGATCGAAATTGTTATGTGAAAAGTAATGAAAATGGTTATAGAGATGTAATGTAACGTAAACTACTTTTCATATAAAATTATCGATCAGCTGTTTCCTACGTTGCAGTTACATTACATTACAGTTAGCTTACTGAGCCTTAATGCAACGATAAAACAAGCAGTTTCAGTACGAGTAAAATCAATTTGACTCATTCAAAAACCAGGGCAGTTGGGTACTGCATGAAGTGAAACTGTGAACATTGATTTTTTAATTGCGAACAGCTGTCTATATAAAATAAAATATTTACATCTCTAGTTGTTCTAAGATATTTTTAGGTAAAGGTTCCCTGATGATCTGCATTAGGAACAGTGAAATGCGCACACACAGAAAAAAAACAATATAGAATAGTTAAAAACAGGATTAATTTGACATTTTTTGACAATGATTTTCCTTCATATGTGTTCCATGTTAATTTAACATGATTTATAGTAATGTTTTCTTTTGAAATAACTTTATTTCACGTTGAATTAACATTTAAGTACTGTTAAAATCAAAATGAAGAATCATGTTGAATCAAAATTATTTCAAGTTAGATTAACATGAATTTAATTTAATGTAGTAATTGTATTTTATTAATTATTTAACTTACGTATGGTTGACATAGACATCAGAAAAAATTTTGTATATAAATTAAATTTGCTTCCTCGGCCAAGATTTGAACTCGAAACTCATCTCGTGGTAGCCAACGTGCTTACCCCTGCAGCCACAACAACTTTAAATATTCTTAAGATACACACTAAATATGTACCGTCTTGAGTTAAATTTGACTCATCTGTATTTGAAAATCTATGGAAAACTGCATATGTAGTAGTGGAATTATTAGTTGTGGGGTTTCTGGAGAATTGCTCATATGCAGGTGGAAAAGGTAATATAAAAATTTTGATAAAGCTTGCGACTGTGGGTTTGCAAAGTTTTTATTAAAATCTTTACCCATAATAATTGGCATGAGATGCCAACAGGCAACAGTACGTAATGAAGATATGCTATAACATAATATTATAAATTCTTTATATGGACTGCTATATATGTTTTAAACAAATATTTGACATTTAAAACGATCTTTTATTTAAAAGTTTATATTTATTATATTAATTTTTAACAAAATTATCCCCACTGGCAACGCTATTACACTTCACAAGCAATTTCTATTAAAATTAACATTGCTCCTGAAGGTATGCTTTAAAATTCGGTTGAGTGTATTTCTATGCAGCTGTTAAGTTTCTCTGTACTTCTTGTTCGTATGATTGCAGTAATACACTAATACATAGCTCACACCGTTTTGATAACGCCTTACGATCTTACTCAAAATTTGTGATTGCATCGTGAAAAAGATTTGTATCCCCTAGCGTATAGATGTTTACACATCAAAAATATTTTTCACCAAATAAGTAAAATAATGATTTGGTTTTATTAGAGCGTTAACAAATTTTAAAGTTAAATTGTAAGAATTCCCATTAAAAAACACTAAGAACTTAATTTATATTTGTTCCCTTCATTTCAAGCTTTATTTTTTCATTACAAAATTTATCCTTATTTTTTTATATTGTATTAAATATGTGTGTTATTTAATTGTAAAAATTTGTTTAATACATTTTCTGTGTGTATGTGTTTTTTTATAATTTGTTAGAAGCTGTTTTGTTTTATTGAACTATTTCTTTTACAAAATTTATTTTTTTTATTTTGTTTTCTTTTTTTTATAAATGTAATATAAATATAAGATTTTCTTGTAATTGTTATATTTTTCTTTGGCTTATCTTATATTAATTTATAAGTTTGTATATAATATATATTACAATTAATTGCTATAAGTTATAAATATTAAATACATACATACTACATAAATGATTTGTATATACAATCTTACTATATAGCATACATAAGTATATTTTAAGAAATTTACAATAATTTTTAAATTTAAGTACAGTAGAAAATCAGAAGTTAATGAGTAGTTAAAAAGTGAGGTTATGCTAAAAACGACTGACTTGAAAGAGAGAGAGAGAGATCACAGTAAAAACCATTGTTGCACTTTCACTGTTAGATTTAGCATATTCTTTAGTAAAAAAAGCCTTGAAGTTTTCAAAAAAATGTAAATTTAAAGTCTATTATGTTATTTTTTCTACTGTAGAACATGTAAGCAAATATTTTACACCGATTTGGCATTATCCCATTATCATTTTCTGGCAACACTGGTAGAAACAATCAAACCGCAGATCTAAAGCAGTTTCTTATGTTCTACACTCGGCAGTTTTTCTTGAAGCAAGTCTGAGTTTATGGGAGAGAGGGGAAAGAAGATTATTAATATTTTTAATATTTATAAAAAACATTTGAATATTTAAAAAAAACTTCTGAAAATTTTAATTTTTATTTTAAAATAAGGCTAGATTTCTTAGCTTCCATAAATATTTTTTATTTTTTCTTTTGCTGTGTGTGCTCAAAAAACTGAACAAAAAACCAGAAAAAAATTCGTACATTCGTGCAGAACTTCATTCGTCGCTCCCTTAGTGACGACTTAACGAAAGATTATAAGCATATGTGTGATTTTTTTATCCACAATTGCGGTATGGAGTGTGGTTCACTGATTTAAAGGCTGTGACTTACAACGAGTATTCCACAAGTCATTAAACTTTTTACGAAAATGTAAATTTAGTATGATTAATTGTTACAGTAGACCCCACTTAAGTAGGGCGCATGTAAAATTGGAAACTTGAATTTTTGTTTGAATTTGAATACTTTAAGCGAACATAGCTTAAATAAATAATTGACTCACTTGCAAAACCCAGGAAAAATTCTAAAAAATCTCTGGTAAAAACGCAAATTATTTATTAATATTTTTTTGCTAAGCTTTCGCTTTATTAATTAAAAGAAAACTGCAACTATTCTGAATAATTTGATATGTATATATAACTGTTAAATTGTCAAATGTGTATAAACATATCTGGTGCAAAACGGAAAAAGTGCTTAAGTCAAGATAAGCTAATTTTGTGTTAATGACACCCCTGTGTAATCTTCATATTCAAAAGTATCCCCGGGTCAAAATCTTATTTATTTTGTGTGATTTTTTTAGGAAGTTATAGTCCTCATGGGTTTTCGACTTATAATCTCATATGGAATAATAGCTTAATTTTGCTTATACTTTGTTATTTTCAAGTTTTTAAGTCTTTGCCGAATTCTCCAATTTAACTGCAAAAGATTTAAATTTCTTAAATTCGACTTGAAAGTTTAAAAAAGCTCTACTACAAAATAGTCAAATATGACTTAAGCATTTCTTCCTTGTTGGCACATATTTTATGGTTGCCACATTTCTATTTAAATAAAGTCTTGCCAGGCAATTTTTTTTATAAAAAAATACGTTCTATTTTTGAATGATTTTTCAGATATATACATATGTATAGTTTTTTTTTTGTAAAAAGTGGTGAAGGTTCTTTAGCGGGGCACATTTAAGTGAACATGTTGTTGCAATATATAAGGATGTATTTTTTGACAGCAGCTTTTGCGCATTAAAACCGGGAAAATTAATTTAAGCGGGAACTACTACATTGCCTTTTTTAAGTTTCCATCGAAAGCTGTACAATTACGTAGGGTAGTTAGTCACAGCCTTGAGTTGTACTTAAGAAGCAGTATTTTTTTTTTGTTCGATGAAAAATTTTATTTAATTATTTATGTTTTCTCAATTTTGCTGCAATATTTGCCTAATTTAATTTTTTCTCAATATTTCCAGGGCATATTAATTGACTTACTTCCTTATTTTAATCGACAAAATTATTTAAATAACTTCATGTGACATGGCGTTAATGCCTTTTGCATGTTATCTTGTTCCCCAGACAATTGGTTACACTTCTCTTTTTTTATTTGTACTAAGTATTTGCTTAATTTTCTTTTATTCACTATAGTTAGTTATTATTCTTCTTACGGTGCTTTTCACAATGTAAAATTAAGGGCCTCTCCCACGATGTCACTAACGTTCGACTTGTCGCACACTTACATTTAAAACAAAAACAAATTTTTAAATTTTGTTGTTGTTTCCAATATAACTGTGCGACAAGTCGAACGTTAGTGACATCGTGGGACAGGCCATAAAAGCTAACGGCAGGTTTTGTATTAGGAACTTGCAGTTAAAGCTCACGTTAATTCTCAATCCTAGATTTGTGAAAAGTACCCTTATTATCTTAAATTTTGGGATTGAAATAAAATTTAAAAAATCTTTTCTCAATTTACACTGAACATACACACATACATATTTAACAATTACGAATTGCGGCTAGTAATTTTATCTTGAATTACAAATGGAAAAGAGAATTGAAGTTGAGGCTGCAATGGAAATATGCACCGCACCCTCATTCCAGGGCTCATGCCATTTTCTAGATCTTAGCAGAAAATTTTCCCAATTTTTTGTTACTTGACAACTGGACTAAGGATAATGATGTTTAATAAATAAGCAAACAAATTATCACATTTAATTTGGCTTAAAAAACGAACTTTAGCCCGTTGAAATCATAAATATAGCAAACAAATTATTTAATTAAACGAAAATGTATTTAAATAGCTGTCAAATTCACAAAGTCTTAATTCAGCTGTGTGAAAGCCCATGGTAAGAATACTTTCTTTTTGTGTTTTTCTACCAGCTGAATTAAGACTTTGCAAAGTAAACTTCGCGTGTCTAAAAGAGATGAGACTTGAGCTAATTCTTGTTAGTTTCGTCACCTAATTGATTTTTATGGTGAATGAGTGTTGTAAAATTTCTCACTGCCCCTCTCTCTATCCCTCTCTATCTATCGGTCGTTCTTTGCAATAAATTATATAAATTTTGTTCATATTAGAATTTCCCTTCTTTTTGTTCAACATGGAAATTTTTGAGAAAACGGTATTTATGGAAGATACCCTTTTACACATGCAAAGTTTATTTTGAAACCTTTTACACATGCAAAGTTTACTTAGCAAAGTCTGAGCTGAATTAAGATTTTGCAAAGCAAAATTTTCGTGTCTAAAAGGTTGATAGACAGATGGAGTAATACTTTTCTAAGGACCTTGCAAAATAAACTTTCCGTGTGTAAACGGGTTGGAAGAAATAATGAATCCTGGGGGATTAATGCCTTGGCTTAAACTTAAAATTGATGAATGAAATGAAATAAAAATGAACTTAAAATTAATATCCCGCCCGTTTATTTTAATTTTAGCTAATTAATTTATTTATTTAATTGTTTATTATAAAATTTAACAATAATTATTGCAACGAGAGTAAGGACAGCCGGCCGGCCCCTTCATTATTTAAAACATACGAACAAAAACAACTAGATTAATTAATTTTTTACAATGAAAGATTTTTTTGTTTAAGTTAAGCAAATACATACATACATACAAAACGATAATAATAATAATAATAAAATAATATACAGTCTCATCCTGATACAACATCATGTGCCAAAAATAAAAAATATGAAGAATAAACTTACAAACCATGATCGTTGGTATTGAGAAAACTTCGACAAACACGACTCACTTCGGGATTATTGTGATTGATCAATTGCATGTAGATCTGTTTGTGCAGTTGCAGTTCATTGGTCATCTCTTGCAGTTGTCGCAGTAAGGCTTCCTTTTCTTTGAGCAAGCTTTTGACACGTTCTTCCACCTCACGCGAGCGTACTTTGGCTTTTTCCCGAGACTTGCGCACAGCAATGTTATTGCGCTCCCGACGACGACGATACTCTTCGGTACCCTTGTCCACATGTTTAAGGGATTGTTTGCGCTGTTGATGCAGCTGCTTGTTGTTGTGATGCTTGAGCAGATGGGCACCAGCTGCTAGATGAGGCAAATTGACGGCAGAATGATGAGCCAAGACATTGGCCGAGGTAAGAGTATTGAAGTTATTGGGGTTTTGTGATGATGAATTATTGGAATTAGCATTGCCATTGGCATTCTGATAAGGATTGTATAGACCATTAGCTGAACCATTGGTAATGAAGGCGGCGGCTGCGTTATTGACGGCATTAGTTTCCTGCAAATGTCGCCGATAGTCGGGATCTATGGGTTCTTCCTTGATAGTTGAGCTATCTGAACCCACCGAGGAGTTTTCGTCACTGGAATTGTTGCTATACGAGGCATTTGAGTGCACAGCCTGGGGCATATAGGCCAAGGGATTGCGGCCATATTGATGTTGTTGGGTGCGCAATGACTGCTGCTGCAATTGATGTTGTTGTAAAACTTTTGCTGGAGCCGTCACCATGCCATTGGGCGGCAGAGTGGCTGAGAGCACACCCGGGCTCGTAACCATATCACTAAATATACCCAAAGTTTCCTGATCACGAAAACTATCATCGATTAAATGTTGCAAGTCTAATGAGATCTCTTGAGCGGTCAATTCATCCAAATCCGATTGGCTGTATTGTTGCATGATTTGCTTTTGCAGCAAGTTGACGTTGTTAACATTTGCATTCAACACTGAGTTATTGTTGTTGTTATTGTTCATGGCGGCCGCCTGATGCATTTGATGCATGGCATGTTGTTTCACCACCAAGCCAGCTCCAGCGCCAACAGCAACACCCACACCCACACCATTTGACTGTTGCTGTTGTGTGGTGTTATTGTTGTTATTATCGTGTTGAGGCTGCTGTTGGTTATTTTGCTGCTGTTGTTGCTGCTGCTGCTGAGAGGACATGGCCGTCAGAGTTATTTGTCCTATAATAGCCTGCTGGGGAGGCGGTTGTTTTTTAAGATCCAATTGTGTTAGTGTTTGTACGGTATCGTACATTTGGGGTGATTCCATGTTGAGCATTTTTAATTGTGAAAATGAAGGCAAAATTTTGACGGAGTGTTTAATAGTGAGAGTTTTCGCTAAAACGCACAAAACCAGCAAATAAGTAAGTGTTTTGTTTTGTTATTATTTTCTTGAAAATAACTTTTCTAAACCATATTGAAAATTTAGTGTAATACAAATTTCACTTTTTACAAAATGATCGATCACACAGCGTTCACTTGAGCCATATGTATAAATAGGCTTTTTTCAATACATATATTTTTTTTATTTATACCTATCTCCCGTAATTTACTATTTTTGCCAACACTATTGATTTGTTATTGTTTAATTACTCCCAAAGAGCCACTTGTTATAGCTGTTGTTTTAAATTTCCTTTGTTATGGGATATTTTTTTTGTTCTCTGCTGGATTTGTTGAAGAAAATATCCATGCGCTGTGATTTCTCTTTTCTGGATGTTTGTTGTTTGTTTTTTTTATTCTGAGCAACAGAATAAATACTTTTGTTAACACTTGTTGCTTTGATTCAATTACTGAGTACGTATATCACTAAATATATTACTTTAGATTTGTTTCTTCCGTTTCCTTTTCTTTTTAATTGTTCAGATTTTTTTCAATACGTTTAAAATTTTGTTTTTTAAACTTTTTTATCGTTCGAAAAATGAAAATAAAAAATCAACAAATAATTTTTGGTTAAACACTATATTATGGTAAAAAATTTATTAACAATTGTGAATGAAAATTTTAGTGAACTTGTTATTTTTATTCATCTCAGCTCCAACTAGTACATACATACATACATACATATGCACATATTCTAATTTTAAAATTTTGGAAGAAGTTAAATTTTTTTACTATTAATTTTTTCTTTTTATTATTATTTTTCCAAGCTATAATTTTTTAGTAATATGCACGTAGTACGTATTATTTTTTATGTACATAGCTTAATAAAAACATATTTTAAATATTTTTAATATTACATTATATTATTATTAATATTTATTCATGTTAATTTAATATTGTTTAAAATTTATATATGTATATATTTTTTGTTATTGAGACATGGATTATTATTTTTACATTCTTGTATTTCATTCAGGCACATAATTTAAAAAAATATGTACACATGTCCTTTTTGTAAAAAACGTTTGTTCTTAAGAATTTAACTGTCCATTTAAAAGGTTTAAGTATTAGAGGTCCAATCCTTTTTGAATTATTATTTTTAAAATTTTATGAAAGTTGAAATATTATTTTCGAAAACATGGACTTTAAAACACTCTCGTATCCTTTTTTATTTAAATATGCTATGTGCTATATTATATTTATAGGTAGTTGTAGTTTAATAAATTTTTTCCATCACAATTTCTTAAAGTTTTTTAAAATGTTCAGTGTTTATTAAAGTTTGATTTTTTCGAAATTTCTAAAGAACACTTTAAAGGCGAGTTTTTGACACCAAGGATTTTAAAATTTTTTTATGTACAAATTTATTTTATTGAATATTTTTTTTTTTTTTTTTTAATTTTTTTTTTGTCTTAGTGTCACTAAAATTTTCAGAGTACTATTCAAATTGTTAATAATTTTTTTAGCACAATTAAAACTTTTTCTCTTTAATACATTAATTTTTATATTTCTTTAAGCTTTACCGCTAAGTATTTATTTTATAGGCAAAAACACATGTATTATTGTTTACTTTATATTAATGTATTTAAAAACTATTTTTATTTACCGAATTGAAAAATATGAAAACAATTTTTATCAACCGAAACTATTTTACTACATTATTTGTTTTAATTTTTGTAGCTGATTTTTTGTTTTGTTTTTAGTTTTTTGTCTAAACGTCTCAATACGACTGAAGTGTTTCATAAGTGATGCAACAGATTTTATATTATTTTTGTCTTTTTGTATTTTGTATTTTTTTACAGTTTCTTTACGTACTGAGTGTTTGCTTTATTCATTCTGCTACTTCTTTGATTTGATCAAAATTTTACAAAAAGTGCGCGTCCGCATCCGTTTAGCTATGGCATATAATATTTACTAATATACGGCTGTTTGCAGCCGAAGCGTTTAGTAAGACCCGATGCGGTTTCAGTATTATGAACTGCGAAAACAAGTCACAAGAGAAGTACACTTTTCAGTAATAAGTTGGCTACTCTTGGTCGTACTATGTAGCTAAAATTATACCAAACTTTTTAATTTATTATTATTTCTTCGGTACCTCTATGTACACACTTTTATTACTCGTTAACCGTAATGTTGTACCGCAATGTTGGACTATCAATGTATGAATGAATTATGCCTTCTTTTTTGTTGGCTGCTCTGGCTAAAGTGTAAAATAAAACTTTGAAGGCGTCCCAAAAAAAAAAACTCAGCAAAAGAAACGAAAATCAGCCAAAATATCAAACACACGAATAATACCAACAACCTCAAGTAAAAAGAAAAAATAAATAAAAATGACGTATCCAACGTTACTGTAATGACGCGAAGATCGTTTTGTTGTTGATTATAGCTTAGTACTGTTACTTTTCATTATCTTGCACTCCATACATTACAGTCTCTTTACAATTAAGCTCTCTCATAAGAGAGCTTTCATTACGAAAATAATAATGTAACACTACTACCATTACAGTTTTTATGTACATATGTATTCACGTGGTGTTTAAAACAGCTGTTTGTGTTGTTGATATGTAATTATTTACCGTAATGGCAGAAAACTTTTCAAAAACCAAAAGCAAAAAATAAATAAATGCAATAATATAATGTTGAAGCAAGTACTCAGTCGGAGAGTAGTTTCGTGTTATACCTATTAGCATTATTTTTCTTTTCTTTTTCTACAATTATTGACTGACTTATAATTTTTGGCGCTCTTTTTCATGTGAACGAATAATACGTATGTATATATGTAAGTACAAAAAGCTGCTGGTGATTAGAGTATTCCAATGAAACGTTTTTAGTGAAAAGTTTAGAAAAATATCCTGACAACACAGCAATACTGGTGGTTTTCTACTAAAAAAATTGGCTTCATAGGTATAATTTGTATAAAATATATTAACGAAACTTAAATAAAAATTTTTAAATGCATATCTACGTAAATATGTACATATCAGAGCTGTAAAAAATTGCAATCAATATTGATTGCAATCAAATTGATTTCAGCCATACTGGGGTGTTACTCTCTATTGCGATGCGAAAGAAAAATGCTACGAAATCGAACGAATGGTACTCTCTAATGCGTTTGCGCATTTGCTTTTCGCATCTGTTTTTTTTTCGTTCGCAAGCCTGGTATCACCGCACTCTGTAATGCGAAAGTGGCTGTCAAAATCGTTCGATAATCGCAAATATCTTGCGATAGCTAAATAGCAAACGCAAAGGGAGAAAAACATGTGAGTACGTTGAAAAAATATTTATATTGGATATTAAAATTATTTTTTGAGCAAAAGCAAATAAAAATTACATTAAATTTTGTAATCACATACATACATATGTACCTAAAAATGTAAAATAAAGGTGAAATATAATGAACCAAACCATAGCGTTCATACTGTGCTGCAATTTTCAACAAGTGCTTGTTTTAGGCTTATCTAACCGTTTGTATGTGACTACCATGTTGTAAAAGCTTTTTTGACTTATTGTGCCCTTTCTGCAACTAAATCAAATTTGATATGCTTCGAACATAATATTCTCTCAATGCAATGTCACATTGATTGCTGCGATATTCCTAAGATATGGTCCTGGCCAATTTGATGTTGGTACATGCCTTGGCAAAGTAATTTTAATGCGGCGGCAAGTTTTATAGTAGTTGGAATTGCTGTGGATCTCTTAGCTAGTGTTGAATAGCTTTTAGAACATAAAGAAATGCTTCCTTTTTTAAACGGAACGCTACAGACTACTCACTATTTTACTTTCAATTAAAAAATCTTCACTTTTTCTTAACTTTCCTTTTTTTACATATTTTGACACTTCATTACTGTCAATCTTTGCCATATTTTCTTTTGCAAAGTCAATGTTGCCACTTTATCAAACAATTTTGCGAAAGGACTTGCGAAAGTAATAGAGAGTACCAAATTGGCATCTCATCGCATTTAGCTTTCGCATCGTAATTGCTTTCGCATCGCAATAGAGAGTAACCCCCCTGATTTCATTCTTTTGATTTTGATTTTGAAATCTAAAATCATTACAAGATTGCAATCTTTCGTGATTGTAATCATTTTGAAATCATTTTTTTAGAAATCATTGATTGCAATCAATTTAATTGCAATCAATTTGATTGCAATAAAATTTTTGTTGAAATCTTAGGATTTCAATAAATTTACCTGAAATCAAATCTAAAGGGGTAGCATTCAATAAAATATTGTAGAGTGCTCAGAGAGGTTGAGTTTAAGCTTGCGGTTTTGACCTTTGTGTCCTGAAAATTCACGGGCTATAGGATCCTCCATAGTATTATTGGAAAGCCCCAGATTTTGGTGTAAACCACTAAATTTGTGGTGGAAACCAACAAATTTTAATTCGTTTAATTTGTTTAACAATGAATATTATTAGCAATTTGGCACTTGAGTCAACTACGACGGTAAAAAAAAATCCCGCAAAGTAGATTATATTATAAAATATTTAAAACTTATCGGATTGCAGTTAAAAATTATGTTCAGTAATTTTAAACATTTTTCAAACAAAAATTACCATTATTGGCAATAATCAGAATCAGATTTATTTCTAGAAGAAGGAGTTTCGTTTGAAGAGATCGATTATTTTGATTCTGATATTATTTTGATTGTTATTAAGATTTAATTGCAATATGCTGATAAAAAACACATTGCTGATATATACACATACACGAATACATTTATCCCGTTGGTCAGTACTGATGTAAACAGTTTAGCCAAATAGGTATAAGGGTTTTGATGATGGTGATTGTGCAAATTTGTATTTTGCAAGTTAGCTGTTTATGGTGAGGCAGTTCGCGAACGTATTTGTTGAACATACATAATTGTATTTTTGTGAAAAGCATCTAATATAAATACTTGAGAAATCTGGCAGCTCATTAAAAATTCTGGCACTTCATATATGTGTATATAATTTATTTATAGGTTTTAAGGTTTTTTATTTGTAATTCAAATTTTTGCAACTTTTCTGATGTGCATTAGTGTCCCTTTTTGTCAGTTGTTGTAGAAAAGTTCAAGTGATGAAGGCATAGTCACTGGCCACTGAACAATACCGACTTTAGCAGATACTAGTCCTATTCTAGGAACTCTGTTTTATTAACTCTGTCCATAATATTTTTTCTGAGCTCATTTCTTGTTTTGAACTCTTAAAAAATCACGACACAACAGAGCGTTTGCAACATACCCTACACAAGTTCACTGTACCGTTTTACAAACTTTAGCAAATATCAAAATCGTTTTGATATTTACTAAGTTCACTGCGTAAATAGCACAACCACCCCCATACACTACACAAACGCACTGTATAGTGCCAGACTTGTGCACTATGACACTAAGTGTGATTATGTCAAAATTAGTTCTTGATGTAGACAATGATACCGTATTGCCATTATTTAGGGATGGGTCTCTTTCCTGTCACAATGACACAACATGAAAATGACACCACAAAATCACAACAAATGAAATGCCAGATGTAAACTCGGCAATACATACATACTATGTATGTAAGTAACTGTTGCGTGTTATTGTTATTGTTGTGTTGTGAGCTAACTCTCACTTCTTGTAAGCATTCATTGCATGAGTAAATAAAAGTTAAAGCATTCTTAAGCCAACTCTTTTACTATTTGTTTTTTACACAAAAGTTTTCGTTTTCTTTTTGTTGTTAAAATTTTCAGTGGGTATTGGTGTCACATCCGAATGAAAGCAAAAGTTTTACGATATCAAGCCAGTCAGTTTTTGTTGTTGTTTTCCAGCGATGCCAACTTAGCTATTTTAGAGCTAAATTTATGTAGCTCTTTTTGATTGCTTCTAACTCGAAATTTTTCGCTTTAGTTTTTTTTTAATAAAAAGAGCTAACAAAGCTCTTTTCAATTGTGGAAACGGAACGTTTGGCACTTTTTGGATATTATAGTAAATTTTCCCGCTTTAGCCCTATTGTTTCTGCTTTGGGCATTTATATTTTTGGCAACTATGTTTTTGCAAATGCAGATACTTTTTTTTCGCAATTATGTAAGATACATATATTTATGTATTTCGGTATTTCAGATAGTAAAACGCCGTTTTTATTATAAAGTGTTCGTTTCTGAGTAATTAGAAAATTTTCCACAAATTATTGAAATGGATTCTTACTGCCAAAAATATAGGAAAGCTTGGAAATCAAATCCCGCGTTTAAAAAAATGGATTAAAGTAACAAAAGATCCTTCTAAAGCTAACTCTTTTTGAAAATGATTGTTCTTATTTTGTAACTTAACGTATATACAAGTATATGTAAATGTGTATGGTTATATTGTTAATGCAGATAAATAATAATTTTAATAAATAATAATAAATTTTTATTAATGTAAAAAAATCTTGAAGTGCAAATTGAATAATAAATATGTACATTCATAGATTTAAAACGGAAAAATCTTGAGTTTTTAAATTTAGCTCTTTTTAGCACTTTTTGGCTACTCAGTTGGCTCGTTTTGCCTTTGAATTGTTGGCATCACTGTGTTTTTCTTACTATATGTATGTTCGATCACTTTTACTCTCGATTTTCAGGTAAATGCACACGAAAAAGCTCGTAGATACACATGCGCACACACGCAAATAAAAGGAAATGAGTGTTAACTTAAGCCGAAGTAAGGTTTTCTTGTTAGGAGTACGAAATTTAAGCAGTCAGTCTGTTTTGTTGGGTAAATTTTTGGTCTTATTACTTCATTTGAATAATGATAACGTCATTGATGTATTTGCGGTACGTAGTTATGTACATATAAGTATATAGCTATATGTAGTTATATGTATGTATATATACATATGTGCGTATATGTATGTATGTATGTGTGTATGTGTCGTTGCCTCAAACAAAAAACGTTTTGACAGTAAAAGAAAAATATTTAAATTCAACTTTATATAATAATATCATTATCCCGCGACTTCATTCGCATCCAGAAATAAACTGAGTATACAGAAAAAATACCAACAGCACGAATTTTTCCTCCTTTATCCTGTTCCGCACAACTTTCTTAATTTTTTTAATACATATTCTTTTTCTCCAGACAATAACAAACAACAGACAAAATAATTCTGCAAAAAAACTGATTCAATGCAAAGATCTGATAGAACATTTTCGAAACATATTTATGGGTTATAAAATTCAATTTCAATGGGCGTACCTCCGCCCATTTTTTAAATGCATGATTTTGTGTGTTTTCAGAGGTCAGGGTGTGTTAAGTTTTGTAAAAATCGGTAAATAAAATAATAAATTTTAATGGGATGACGCCACCCATTTATTTCAAATAAAGGATTGTGTCTATTTTTGAGCTCAAGGTGTGTGGTAAGTTTCGTAAAAGACGGTTAAGTAGAACCACGTGAAATATAAGAATAAATTTTAAAAGGCGCAGTCGCGCCTATTTTTAGGGTTCCGTACACCAAAGGTGAAAAAAGGAACCCTATTGTTTTCGCTACGCTGTCCGTCTGTCCGTCACACGGTATTTTCTCAGGAACTATAAGAGCTACGGACCTGAAATTTGGACAGAGTATGTAGAACCGTGGCCACTACAAAAACAAATACATGAGAATTAAAAATTAAAGGGTGTTCCAAAACGAGCAACGAAAAATGTTAAAGTCCCATGTAATATACATACAATTGTATATACATATGTATATTGACACTTGAAATTTGTAAAATTAGTGTATTTTTATATTAACACTAAAATTTAAAAAAAATTTAATTAAAGGGTGTTCCATCAGTTAATGCAATTTTGACTAAAAACAATTTTTTGACAACTTGCTATATCTTGGAAACCGTAAGAGGTAAACTCTTGAAATTTGCAAAAACGGTAAAACTAAAAAATTCGAAAATTATAAAATCGCCAAGCCAAAAAAAAATCGCCAAAAATTTAAAAAAATCGCCATAAATTAAAAAAAATTGCCAAAATTAAAAAACATCGCCAAAATTAAAAAAAAATTTCTAACACTAAAATAATCGCGAAATTCGAAAAAATCGCACAAAAGCAAAAAATCGCCAAAATAAAAAAAAACGCCAAAACCGGAAAAAATCGCCAAAACGCGAAAAAGGCGCCAAAACCACAATAATTAATTGTATAAAAAAATCTCCAAAATGAAAAAATCGCCAAAATTAAAAAAATCGGCAAAACGAAAGAAATCATCAAAATTAAAAAAAACGCCAAAACCGAAAAAAATCCTCAAAACGAGAAAAAAAGTGCCAAAACTAAAAAATCGCCAAAACCAAAACAATATCACCTATATGAAAAAAACGCCAAAATTAAAAAAATCGCCAAAATAAAAAAATCGCTAAAATAAAAAAACGCTAAAATAAAAAAAAAATAATAAAAATCGCAAAAATTAAAAAAACTTCAAAAACCAAAAAAAGTCGCCAAAACGAGAAAAAAGTGACAAAACTTAGAAAGCGCCAATAAATTAAAAAAACCCCAAAACTAAAAAAAGCTTAAACCCGAAAAACCCAAAAACGAAAAAAATGCCCAAACTATAGTTTATATTGGCTAAAGTTTGTATTCAATTACATATCTCGTGTCAGTACGGAACCCTTCGTGCGCGGGTCAAAGTCGCACTCCACTGAATTTATTTAAACTTTAAAATCGTAAAATTACAAGAGCCAAAGGTATTTGCTTGGTTTCACAGCAATCCAATAAGTAGAATATCATAAAATAAAATAAAATTATGGGCGTATCCCCGCCAAAAATTGTCACAATGGGACCAATGGGAAGCTATACCCTCTCAAACCATAAAAAAAAGTTTTTCAATCGGTCTAATTTGAACCGAGTTATGAAGGAACAGTGCAAAAAAAATGTAGACGAGAGACGAGGAGATGTACATATTTATATGTATATGTAGATATTTTTAACAATATGGCCGCTATTAACTGTCAAAGTATGGAAATTCCTATTAGAAAACCCCGTTGCACTTACATTTAAAAAAAAAACAATTTTAAGAGAAGTAACACTCATACAATGAGGTGTTACCTTCTTTTAGGAAAGGTATAGTGATAGAGAAGACAGGCGGTAAAGGAAGAGACAGAGAGAAGCTTCATTATTTTACAACTCTACTTTTTGGATGAGACGTATTAAATGTTTTTTGAAGCTGTGGTTAGTATCGGTTATTTTACTTCACCGATGATTCTGCTACACAACGAAGGAGTTCGCTTTGATGTTACATAAGCATTAGTATCTGCTGAAGTCGGTATAGTGCAGTGACCAGTGACTATGCCTTCATCACTTGAACTTTCTTACAACAACTGAAAGGGACACTATAATACACATCAGAAAAATGAGTGGTGTTGTTATTTTAATGACTGTTGGATACAGGGATTGAACCAGTACCTTCAGTTTTGTAGTCAACGTGCTAACTACTTCAGCCATCGCCACAAAAATCAACCAATTTATTAAAGTCTATAAATAATCTTATTTTTTAGATATGTTGAAGAAACTGAAAATTTAAGTCTGTGTCCAAGAATAACGTGACTTAAAAAAGCGAGCATACATATTTATGAAATTATCAAATAGGTTAGATAAATGTTTAAAAACGAATCAGTGATGCGTACATATGTACACATATGCATTATATTTATTTCAATGTATTTATAAATTAATGTCATTTAGAGTGTGTGTACATCAGAGTAGTTGAGTTTAAACCATGTCTACGCATTTATATTCAAAATTTCATTAGTCAGTATGAATAGCAAAAACACGATTCATTGCTGATCTCTGATGCAGATGTAGGTACATATGTTTCTTGTTATATGTAGTTTAATTGCTAAAACTTTTATTTACATCATCATTTTCTTTTACTCATATTTTTTTATTATAGGTAAGTATAGCTAAGTGGTTTTTTAATCCATAAATTAGCAATTTAGAGAACGTTCTCAAAAAAACTCGTTTTCACAAACTTTACACATGCATATGTATGTATGTATATACAACTCTAATTCATAATATTTGAATTCGCTTACCATAATTTGACGTCATAAACTTTTCATTTAAGGCTACTTATTTTTTTTATTTTTTTTTACTTTTAAAGATCGTCTTATTATTTTTCAAAAAGAGAACAAACCATAAAAGCATACAAACTAAAAAAAAAACAATTTCAAAGCAAATTCAAAAACAAACAAACAAATTAAATAAACTATACATTGTAAAGTTTACAATGGATAAAAGTTTCAGCTCAAAAATACTCTCGCTTTCATTTCCGATACGATTCGATCGATGGTGTGCATCAGGTGTGCCAGATTTTTTCGGACTTATTTCGCCAAACTGATTTTAAAAATCGCCAAAATCAATTTTATGTAGTTTTGCTTAATATATGTACATATACATATGTATGTATGTGTCCTTAATTATAAAAGTGGTCTAAGTCACATGAAGTTTTGCTTCGAAATATTAAATAAATATTGAAAAAACTGCAATAAATATTTAACATATATTAAATAAATTTATATTAATCGAGACCAGCAGAACTCTAAATAAAAATAGTTTTTGATTTTTTTAATTGTAATCTACTAAATATCTCGACCAATGGAATATATGACTTGTTTTGTTTTTATAAAACCCTTTTTTAAATCAATTTGAGTGTGTTGATGTTTATTTGCTTTGTTCATAGCTACAATACACTTTTGTGCTTAGTTGTGTAGGTTGTTTTTGTGTTGGTGTTTTTTTTTAATTTTTGTAAACAGCCGACAAACTGCTGCTGGCTGGTAGGCAGTGAGAATTACAAGTTCGAATCCTGGAGTCAAATCAAAGTATTTTGTATTTTTATTTTTAACTAAAACTTTTCAAGTCGAAGCATTTTGTTTTTTTTTTAACTAAAACTAAAATGTTTCAAATAAATTGTATGTTAAATGGTAAGAAATAATGTTAAGTTATAATTTAATTCAAGATGGTACATATTTAGTGTTTATCTTAAGAATATTTAAAGTTGTTGTGGCTGCAGGGGTAAGCACGTTGAGTTCCGAGTTCAAATCTTGGCCGTGGAAGCCAAATTTAATTTATATACAAAAATTTTTCTCATGTCTATGTCAACCATACGTAAGTTAAATAATTAATAAAATAAAATTACTATATCAAATTAAATTCATGTTGATCTAACTTGAAATAATTTTGATTCAACATGATTCTTCATTTTGATTTTAACAGTACTTAAATGTTAATTCAACGTGAAATAAAGTTATTTCAAAAGCAAAATTTTTTTTGACAATTACTATAAATCATGTTAAATTAACATGAAACACATATGAAGCAAAATCATTGCCAAAAATGTAAAATTAACCCTATTTTTAACGATTCTACGTTGTTTTTTTCTGTGTGAAGTTTTAGTTGGATTTATTTTTGAAACTAATAGGCAGATTTTGTAAAAAATTTCGTTTCTAAACGTTTCAAATTTGTATGAAAAATAACGAAAATTCGTTTTAAAAATTATTTTTGCCATACAAATTTCAAAACGAAAAAAACGTTTCTATTTACAAAATTTGCCTTTAATCCTTCAACAAACTAATTTTCCTGAATTATAAAAATGTTTAAGTTAAATTTTGTTTAAAAAAAACAAACAAACAAACAAACAAATTGAAAATACGCTGCGTTTGGCGATAAATCGCCATATCTTTACTCTAAACTGGGAGCCCGCGGGAGGGAGGTTTTGGCAGAGCAATATTATTATTCTTCTTGAACAAAACATCCCATAATTTTTCTTTGCGCTAGCTTATGAAAGCAGAAAAGCAACCAACTGTTCGAAAAATAAACAGTAGCATATGGCCAATAATCAATTTCAAAAAATAATAAATTGTAACCATAAAAAAATAAAAAACACTAAAAATTAATTTATATTCAGTTTATTTATTAGCGTGAAAAGCTTACCTTTAATGCAACGTTGTTTTTCTCCCGTACGTAATTGGTTTGAAATCTGCTCCATTAATAATTAAATTTTTTTAATTTATTTCACTTTCGTTAAAGCAAATGCACTAGATAGATTTTTGTTTAATTAATTTTATTTTTAACATTATATTTCACATTTATTTAAAACAGGCCATACTTTGTGGTTAATACCATCTTCAATACTTTATACTTATATATTCTATCTTTTTTTATTTAATTAATTACTTTTTCAAGAGGTTATGATGCACTTCTGTTTATCGCTAATTGTGTTTCCTTTTCTACAAAAAATTTCGCATATGTTTGTCCATCTAAAAGATGATTTTGTTCTCTAAAAGGGCAGTATGTTTTGTTAAAAAAAAATTACCCTCTCTAATGGTGGAAAGCGTTGCACTTTACACCCTGTATTTGTAAATCACAGTGTTCTCATTGCCCTGTAAAACTGTATTTTATGCATAGGGTTACCATATAACGTTGAGAAAAAATCGCTTCGAATGAAGATAGTAAAGAAGAGTAAGCTTTTAATTTATATTTTTATTTGAAGGACTCAAAAGCCTTAATGTTTTGATAATTTGGTTTGAACCAAAAAAAACCAAAAATAACTTCATATATTAAAATAATTTAAATTGCTATGACACTATGACACTTAAGACTACCTTTTTTATTGTTTTAAAAAGCAAACATAAGAAAAGATAACTATGCTAATGGTAGATTGTCAGTGGCTTCGGTATAATAAAACCGTCTCAAAAAATTTTTCAAAATAACTTATGAGTCGGCAATAGGGCAATTCCGTTTTCTTGTGTACATTAGTGACATGCACAAGACCATTTATAAGACATTTCAAGACATGAGAAATTTTTAAAAAGCCTTACTACAGCGAAATATTCTAAAATAAACGCTAAACAACACGGTTGGCAAAACATTTTTTTCAGTTGTTTGTCTTGCCAAAAGAGTTGCTTAGCGTTTGTTCTAGAATATTTCTTGTCTTGAAAGGTCTTATAAATGGTCTTGTGCAGGTCACTAGTGTACATACACATCAGGGACGGCATTGAGAATTTCATAATTGTACCAACAACTTTCAAAAATTTCACTTTCTTATCTTAATTGACTTTTTTTTAGTTCAATTTACATATTTTTATTTGTTTTTTATCACAATAATCGACTTTGTTCTGGCCACGAAATCGTTGTCAATACTGTTTTTAAGACATGAGAATATGAGTTTCATTGTTCAAAAGTAAAGATTGACAAAGGCAATCGTTTGAAAAGAAATGCGGAATGAAACTGGGAATTACTAAAATGTACTAAACCAGTCAGTGGTGTACTATTGTACTTTCCGAGTTCGATTAGTATGATGAGTAGTATGATGTGACCGAATATGGCCCATAGGCTAGGTATACATAATGAATAAATAAATGAAATGAAAAAAGTACAATAGTACCAACTTTGCCATCCCTGATACACATGTAAAGGGTGTCTTAGTAAGCGTGCACTTTTTAAAATTGGAATATCTTTTTTTATGCAAGTGGCAACTCTGAAATTTGACAGCTGTCAGTTCTGTTTATTCCGATTATTAAAAATGCAGCGCTTTTCGTAAGAACAACGCGTTATAATTGTAAAAATTATTCCGAAATTGCAATGAATGTGAACGGCATTTGTTACAGGAATATGATAACGGACTTCTTGTGGCCTCAACTGGACGGAATGAATCTGGAAAACATGTGGTTTCAGCAGGACGACGCAACCTGCCACTCCGCGCATGAAACAATCGACTTATTGCAGCAACGATTTACAGAACACATTATCTCACGAAATTCTGATGTCAACTGGCCACCAAGATCATGCGATTTAACGACGTGCGATTTTTTTCTTTGGAGTTTTGTGAAATCTTGAAACAATTTCTGAGCTCAAATCGGAAATAAAAAGCGTCATAAATGAGATACAGCCACATCTCTGTGCAAAAGTCATGCAAAATTTCATGAAAAGAGTAATGGCCTACCATCGGAGCCGTGGAGGACATTCGCCGGATATTTTATTCCATACTTAATCGGAACATGTCTTCTTTAAAATACAATAAAAATATCACAACTCTGTCATAAAATACTTGTTTTTATTTTAAAATGAAAAAGTGCACTCTTACTGAGACACCCTTTACATATTTCATAAACAAAAATAATGTTATACTTTTTTGAAAATTTTGAATGAAGTGTTATTGCACGTTTTAACTAGGCGGTATTTTTTGGTAGAAAAGGAAACACCATTAAACTTAAAACAATCGACTCTGTTCTGTAAACCGATCGATTTGAAAAAATATTTTCCCCATATGCAAAAAAAAATTAACGTGTGCTTGAAGTGTACGTTAACACAAAATTTCCATACAAAATCCGGTTTAACGTACACTTGAAGCACACGTTAATTTTTTTTTGTATATGTGGTTTTTTTTATAATTTTTTATAATATAGATTCCCAAGTATTGTGTATGATTTTAAACACGTCTGCAGGACCATTATTAACTTTTTTTAAATGAGAAATTTACTCGGATTCGGTTTACAGAACAGGGCCGAATGATTTCTTTCTCTTCACACAAACCACGATCTAGTAATGACAAGAACCAACAAAAACTGCACTGCACTGTAGGCAGCAGCACTGCTTATTTATATGAAAAAATTTAACAAAACACTAATCACTAAGAAAATATTATTTTTTCTCATTATAGAAGAACAATTATTTAATTATATTTATATTATTTACGATTAATTGAGACTTTCCGTGCACTATAGAAATTCAAAAAAACTGAAAAGAAATAAAAAAAACTGAAATTATTATTATAATTATTATTTATTTTTATTATGTGTATTTGGGATTATGAGTAAATGTTTTATTGATCTGGCCACTCTTTAAAAAGACCATCTCATGAATAATGTACGAGTATGATGTAGGAAAATGGAATTTTGGGCTCTCTGTTTACAATTGAATTTTGGCTACTGGTGATGTCTTGTTATTGTTGTTGCATACCCTATATGTGGGCCAACTACATATTGGAATTTTTTTTGTAGGCAAAATAAATATGTGTGCCCTCCATTATCATAAATTTTCAAAGTGCGCGTGAAGCGTTTCAAATTTTAAAACGCTTTTTTTTTTGTGTGTGTAAGTATGTACATATATATGTGTGCAAGTGCGTCTTTTTTTATAAAAATTTGTGAATTGTACAAATTTAAAAATATTATTTTCATTTGTGTGAATATTATTGTTTCTGTGTGTGTATATACTTATGTGGTTTTTCTTTTAGCTTTCATTTGATGTTGGTAGTGCGCAAGTGTGAAAGTGCGTATTATTCCCTGCAGTCAGACTGGGGCCTATGTCAACACTAAAATTCTAGTAGTTTGCTGAGCTACAAAACTAATCTGTCAGAAGATGTCCAAGCAAATTTTTACATTTTGGTTCATCAAATTGCTCAATTTGGCATCAACAGCTGATAATCAGCCGGGCTGAAAAGGTCACCTGATACTGATTTCGCCTTGTTCATGTCATTGTTCATTGAACTAAAAAGAGCGATTGAAGTAATTGAACGAACTAATTCATTTATAAATATGTAATGAACTAAACTGAGCAGTCACTGAAGTGAACTAAATGAGGTAGTTTACACGGGATTAATTATGCTGGCACAACATGCCAGTTTGTAGGCAAATTCGGTGAAGAGAGTGGTTTATTGGTTGGCATAATTTTTCAACCAGCTTTAACCCCGCATTAGCAGCACAAAGCCAATACATACACACTTGCGAAACTACAGGTTCGGTGTTTTTTTATTTTACAGAGCGTATTTAGTCTTTCGTTGGCCATCGTCGAGGAAACATGAATTTAAAAGAAGAAAGGGGTTGGTCACGTCAACAAACTTTAAAACTAATAATTAAATTTATTGTTTTTTCGTGTTAAATAAATTATATCACTCTTATTTATAAAAATTATTAAGGCTTTATAGACTTTTTAAGAAAATTTTGTATGAAAATTTGTTTTGAAAAAGCTTTTTAAAGGCTTAATAAGTTTTATAACTAAGGCTGTATGAAAATAAAATGAACGAGATTTTCTTTAATTCTTTTAAAAAAAAAGTTACAAAAAGTACTTCTGGATAATGTAACTATTTAGAAATATGAATACATTTTCGCATTAATTCATAAAAGATAATGAAAACAGTTTTTTCATTTAAATTTTTTACTAAATATTGCCAATAATAAACAATTGCTCATTTATTACCATTTTTCCTGCAAGTATGTTCCGATACGTTTATAACGTAAACCAGACTTCAAATGAATAAATAAAACACTAACACACACAAAGCTGTGTATACGTATGCAATTTATGCCAGATAGTCTCTTGTAATTTGTAAAAGAACAAAAACTGTGTAGCTTAAAAATTATTCTCGTGTAAACTACCGCAATAACACAAGTAGTCTAAAATAGACATATACATACATATGTATTGATATTTTGGAAGTAAAGAAAAAGTAGTTCCTGAATAATTACTTCCAATTTTTTTTCAGTAGGCTGTAATTGTTGCGCCTTCTATGGAGTCTGAACTTATATCACAAATAAAAAAATAATAACTTTTTATTAAAATTTTTGTTTAAAAATAACCAGCAAATTGCTCAGCTGATTCAAATGTTTAGACTCAAAATTTTTTTTTGTGTATTCGATATGAAGACCTAAACAATAAGCCTTCGTCCACACTATAAAACATTTGCGTTTGTTTTGAGTTTGTTGATGAGTGGGGAAAGAGGAATGGAAAAGGGTACTTTGTTTCATGTTCATGCAGTTCATGTTGAGTACGTTATTTTCGTCTCATTCTCATGAGAATGCAGTTTCAAAAGAGAAATCAAAAATGTTTCGCAGCAATTGTTTCACTGTATGGACGTCGACCAAATAGTCAATGCGTCCTTTCCATATGTGTAATTATAGAATGCTAAATTGTTATTGATCTGATGTGGAAGTTGATAAAGTAAATTACTGAATTGAAATTATTTCAAATAACTTGATACAATCTAATTTGCAAAAATTTTCGTGACCCACTGTAGCAACATACACTTAAATACATACATAAGTACACACTTGTTTAAACTTTAATCGTTTAGTAGGCATTTAAAGTTTAAATGCTTAGCTTTCACGTAACTTTTATGTTTAAGATTCTAAAAATTTGACTCACACTAATTTTTTTAAAGGTTTTGGTTAGTTAAATTAAAAATTTATGTTATGAAATAGAAAATTCGTATTATGTGCGTTTTTTTTTGTTAATAAGTTATGCCTACACGCATTTGTACGTAAGAGTAAGTATGTATTGTTGTGTTTGTTTCAACTAAAAATTTTAATTGCATGTGCTAAATTTTAATTACAAACTCCAAAACTATTTCACATACTAGAAAATTTTAATTACACCCAGAAAAAAACAGCTTAAAATCATAAATCATAAAAACCATATTGAATTAATCAGGGCAATTATGAATAAAATTCCGCGAGAAATGTTCACCCTTTTCCAATTAGAATTTTTTATTTTCCCTATCACCTGCTATAAGTTGGATTGTTCTCCGGGAAATTTTCCCCACGGAATTTTATTCATAATTGCCCTCAATTAGAAACATTAACGAAAGTCTAGTCATGTTGAAATTTTTTATTCAAATATGGAAAAATATTAATTTGAAGTATTAATTTATTAATTTTATTTATTTTTAAGTTCTGAATATACATTTTCTATTATATTGATAATTATTGAATTAATGTGACGCAGCTTTTCCCTGAGTGTACATACTAGCAAGAGTACATATCGAACCTTTGCCTCAATAGAGCCATAACTACAAAAAAAATCTATTTTACGAGTTTGAAGTTTTGCATTTACCAACAACTTAATATGGTAACAAAAATTAAAAATTTTAAAAACCCACCGAATTCATCTAGAAAAGATGTGATATCTTGTAAAAGTCTGGACTGATTTTCTTTAAACATACATAGCTAAGAACACTTTCGATCACGTCACCTTTCAAACATAAAAAACTAAATCAAAATCGGTACAGCCGTTTTGATTTACATTGAAAAATGGGCTTGAAGGCCAACTTTGAGGGCCGGACGCACCCCCTAAAACGCAACTTATCGTTATGAAATTTTTTTTGTTTTTTTTTTTGCATAAAATTTAACTGATTTGGGGGTTGAGAGTAGAAGAAATCAAAAAACTCTCCATACTTTTAACAGCCACTCTAATGTACATACATATTCAGTGTGAGCGTTGCCACAAACAAAATCTTTTGTAACCAAACTATTCAAAAAAATGTAACCAAAATGTTTATATATTAAAAATACCGTTTTAATTGTACTTCCATTGAGAAATTACTCGTATTAACCGAAATGGCAACGCTGCGTAGTGCCCACAAATTACTCCGTGAAATTTAGTTTCTTTAACTAAATCCTGATGAACTATACACTTATCCCTCGATTTACACGATACTTTTTTTACACGATTATTTCACTTTTACACGATTATTTTGGTTTTCGTGTAAATCAAGGGATTTATGAAATATCTCGATTTACACGATTTTGTATGTGTTTTATTGAATATTTTTATTTCTAATGGGTTTATTTTAATGTGTTTTGAGTAAACACTTCTGATATTTTAAAAACTAAGTTGAAATACATATCAGAGAACCGAATGAGACCATTCGCATTTTCTAAAAATTCATAAATTCGTTGCTTTTGCCACGCATTTATTCGACAACAATAGGAAATGTAATTGCTATGATACTATTCATTGCAATTTGTTGATTGCTCATACGCACTCTATTATTACAATGCCGATATAACACAAGTAGCGAAATGAAATGATGCAGCATGAAAGAATGGATTTCTTTCATATCATTCACTCATTATTCGCTGATCTTGTGTAACAACAACAAGTTTATTTTAAGTGATTTTAATGGTTATAAATGAAAAAATGCAGTGTGAGAGAGGAAATTTTAGAAAAAATATGCCGATATTTACGGTGGTAGAAAAAAAAAAGAAAATACAAAAAGTAAAATTTGGAAAGAGTAAAATAGATCTGACATAATATAATACATTTCAAATCTATAGCGTGTTTTATGAATACTAATGTAAGCGTTTTATTTATACAAGGACAAATTACAAAGACTACGTTGTGATCAATTACATTAAAAAGCATTCGCACCATTCACTGAGTATTCGTTGCTTTTGAAAAGACCAGTGAACATTTATATAAAACAAGCAATGCACGCAATAAAATTCGCCGCACTCATCTCTTTCGATTGTGTCATGCGTTGTTTCTTTCAAATGTTGTGAATTGACAACAATATGCAGTTTTTTGTGACTGCATTCAAAACAACAAAATACGGCATTCAATATAATCTCTGATACATATATAATTTCTTAGTAAAATAAATTTTTTACTCGATTCTGCTTTTATTTCAGATTTACACGATTTTTCATACAAAAATTTAAAATTTCGTCTTTCACGACTTTCTCAGGAACGTTGAGGGATATGTGTAATATGTTAGAAATTTATTTTGGTCAAAATTGTGAAGTCACATTGGCCTAAATAAATAAAATTCTGTAGAAATTTTATGTGATTACGAATAATTTCACAATATCTTATATAAGTTTCAGAATAAAATGAAATATGTATGTATATATGTGTGTATGTATGTGTGTGTATATGCAGTTCATCTTATTATCAGCTGTTGCAATTTTCCTTTAATAATGTTTTTTATTTATTTATTAAAAACAAATTGGTCTTGCAACATTTTCCCAGATAAAGCCTTATCGATGATTAATGATAACAATCGATACAATTTTCTTTGTTATAAAATTATTTTTGTAACGGTTGTAAAATCCTATTGTGCAAAATTTACATTATACAAAAAGTTTTCAAGGAATACAATAAAAATCACATTGATATGAGTAAAACTAATGTAGGAACTAATATTCGTTTGTAACGAATCTTATATACCCTTCAACTTAATAGAAAATAAACGACGAAATGCGATGAAAACTCGATTTTCGAAAATCGTCTTCAAATCAGTAACTTGCCACAGCGCGAAGTTAATAAGTTCAAGAATCACTAGACCATAATTTGGTTTCTCAGTTATCTCTATTTGACGACTGGTCAGATAAACAAAGACCTTCAATAATCTAGAATATGTACCGATATTTTATAGAGTATCTATTAATATTATAACAATTGTGAATAAATCAACAAAATTGTATTTAAATACTCTCCCTATTTTGGATTGAAGGGCCTTAAAATTTTGCAATTTCGTAAAGAGAACAACTTCAAATAATGGGTGCGAAATGGTAGTCAAGAATACGTAATTTTATGACGAAGTTATGGAGAATCACTTCACTTCTTTGTAGTATATGCATATAATCAAAACACCTATTCAAAACTCATTGCGAATAATTGTGATTCATGGGTTCAATAAAAATATTTTAACCGATAAGATTTAAATGCAAAAATATTACGAATACTTTGTATTTGCTGAGAAAAGGTTTGTGTTATTACTGTTTTTTTAACAATTAAATGTACGTATGCACACCAATATTACTTTTAGATATTTATACAAAAAAAGATTGTGAATTCCGGGTTCAATGATCTCTAAATAATGACAATGCATTGTTGAAAATCTTTTTATTGGTTATTTAGATAAAAAAAGACACATTTTAAGGAAGGAAAATAATTCCTTCCTTAAAATATTTTAATTAATTTTGAAATTAATAAACATGTGTAATTTGATAAATTCTGTAAGAAATTTATTTGCTGGTGGTTCAGCTTGGTCTATATACATTCCATTGTTGCTGTAACAAATCATCAGTAGACTAAAATATAATTATGACAATATGTCGAATAATAAATTTCTTAAATGATAAATTCTGTAAGCAATTGTGTATTAATGTGAACCACTGTAATTGTGTGCTAACAGCAGCGTTGCCAAGTTTGCAGATTTATCTTTTTTTTCGTAGTTTTTTGGCCTGTTAAGCAGTCACGCCAGTTTTTTGTTTAAAAATCAATTTCTCTTTAAAATAATCAGTTTCTATAGTTTTTTACATTTCAGTATATTTTTCTCACAACATGTCGTGTTGCAACAGCGACAAGCAGGCTTGCCATTTTAGCACTTTTAGTGCTAGATTTAGCAATTTTTTCTTCGTTTAGCACTAAAGATTTTAAAAATAATGCTAAGTGCTAGTTTAGCACTTTCTGAAAACTATTTAGCATTTTTAGCACTTTTTTATTTCATTAGATTTATAAATTTTCCATAGATAATTCCTTAAGACAAATTGTTAGCCAATTAATATTATACGTTTATCAAATCTATTTATTTATAATAAAGTGTTTAGTATGACAGGAGTCATATAAAAATCGTCGCATTTGTGTTGTATTTTGTGTTACAAATGGAACAAGAAATTACTAAAGCACGTAGCCAAAAAGTCAGGGTATCCCACGTGTAGAAGCTTCCGTCAGTTGCTGCGAACGACATATACCTTCGTATAGAAAGTAGGAGTTTCCAAGATCCACTCCTAGAGTTTTTTATGGTCTCCACCAGTTAAATCTTAATAAAAACGTTTGCACACTTGATAATGGAAAATAGCACAAAAAACTAACTGTAAGCGATACAGTTAGTTGCGGTAACCATTAACAAGTTGGAGTGAGACGCAAAACTCTCGAAGGCCAATAAACAACAGTGGGCTGGTTCCACTTAAGAGATAATATAACTGCAACGCTCTGAGATACACATATGGGTACAAATATATTAAAGTACACCATTTGAAATACTAAATTAAAAAAATTTGTTTAAGTTGTATTCTTCTTAAGAGCTTAGGGTTAAGAAGATTATTGATCAGCTTAACGAAAAGCACAGTTAAAGCTAGTGAGCCCAAGAATTTAGTTGTCGGTTATACAATTATGTTTCAGTAAACCTATAGAACGTTAATTAAATCGGTTCATCTGATTTATCTATGTAGAAAATAAATGTAATTTTTCTTAACTACTCTTAATCTTAAAGATTTTTTCTTTCTTGGTATCCCACACGCAGCTGGATTAAAAATTTATAAATTAAATATTTTAACCGGCCTATACATACAATATAATTAAATAAGTATGTTATTGCTCACATTGTTGGGGTTAAATAACTTGACATAATACTGTATAAATATTGCAAGTGTATAGGCCACTTACGAAATAAGAGAAACTAAAAATGTTAAATAATTTTAGCACTTTGTTGTGGGTGCTGTAGAACATTTTAGCACTTTTATTTCAATCTAGCAATCTAGCACTTTTCCTCCTACATCTTATGGCAACACTGGTGACAAGCTCATTCATGTCCTAATCGTATAAAACACCTGTTCGAAACTCAATTTATAAGGGAAACAAAAAAAACAGTCAAAAATATAAAAGACAAAGCAACTTTGGAATGTCTATGAAAAAATACTTAAATTTAGTTTGCTACCATATACTCGGGCTGGTCGCTGTAATGACGGACCACTCTGGACGTTACGTAGGCATGCTAGTGGGCTTGGTCTTCCCCATAATATTTTCTGCCATAGCTGTCATGTAAATAAGAGACAGTTTTTCCTCTAATCTGTGAATTCCCTGCACTGCTCAAGACGCGACAAAAGCTTCTAGTCGAACATATACTAGACGACCTATCGGAAATATTACGGATATGTATATATAAGTGGCCTCATTCCTTATCTCAACTCAACGTTGCGTTGCAACTACACAAACCAACCAACCAGCACATATTTAAATACATATCGATCGTTTACTTCAATAGTGTCTTAACCAGGGAAACCACAAATATGCAATTGCATGTTTTTTCTTGTGTGACGTATTAATGAGAGGACAAGATATTTATTCTTTTCAGAGCTTTTAATGAATTTTGCCATCGATTTGTTAGTGCATATTTTTGCATATTTTACCTTTTAAAGCATGTTTTTGCATATATCAGTCTTATACGCATATTTTTAGCATTTTTTCGAATTTTCAGAGTATATTTGACTATTTTAGGGCATAATTTGATACTTTATAAATTTTTTTTTTATTTTAAAATGCTCACAATCTTGTGTGTTGATAAAAATTTGTAGTGTGTAAATTTTTCTTATATATTACGCAGTTATTGCGGACGTTAGTTTCAATAAAAATTCGGTTTTACTATTTGTGACGGACTCTGCCCCGAGGAGACGTTGAAGGAACACTGTCCATGTATAAAAGTTTATTTAGATGTGAAATGGCGTGAATTTATTTGAAAATCTAGGTCCATATTTTGTTGTTTATTGCAATAAAAATTTTAAATAATTCTGAAATTAAACTTAAATTTTTACGAGAGTTAAAAAAAATAAATGTTTATTATTCGCTTTAGTCAAAATTTGTATTAAAACTTTATTTTAACTTGCAAATTATTTTTTAATAGATACGGCAGTTATTCTTTGTTAATTATTTTTTATTGTTTCCTCTTTTCGTTTATTTTATTTTTATTTTATCTTCGTGTGCAAATGTTGTTGAATTTTTGTATTAAAAATGTATTTTTATTTACAAATAATTTTATTTTTAACAGTTTTTCGTGCATGTTTTCATAGTTTTTAGTGCATTTTGAATCCACATAAAACTTTTTTTAGAGCATATTTCTGGTTTCCCTGGTCATAACTAAATAAACTGGTTTTTAGGGTTCCGTACACCCAAAGGGAAAAATTTAGTTTTGTTGTTACTTTTGACCATAATTATTATTTAAGGCTACAAAAACCTGTCATATTTTTTTGTGCATATAAATATTTATGACATTTATTGTTCCTATTACACCCATAGTGCATTGTGGAATATAGATTTGTATATTTGTTTTTATTCATTTTTAAAAGCTTATCAGTCATTTGTCTGGTTTTTTATTTAAAAGTTAAAATCTTTTATTTTTGGTAACTGAGCAAAAAGTATAATATTTAACCTGGAGTTACTAGTTAAGGCTTCTTTATTGTTTTTATCTCATAAATTTGCAGATAAAATAACAGTGGAGGAGATGCAAAACAAAACGTAATAATTCCACTTTCTTTATTTTTTTTTCTTTTTTAAAAACCAATAAATTTAACTTAAGTCATTAGAAATAATAAAAAATAATTTCTAATGCATAATATGCAAACGATTTTTTCATTTTGAAATTTGTATGGAAAAATATGTTTTGAAACAATTTTTCATAAACATTTGAGATGACTGATGATTATGAGGATTTATATTATAATTAATAATTATATGCAGTTTTTAATAATTCTATGGGTGGGGGGGGGGGGCAACAGCAATTCTTGGAGGAGCAATGCTCTCCCCAGAGTTGTCTTTCTACTGTTATGTTTATGCCTTTGTTCCAATAAAGGAACGATATAATTTATTAGATTTCATATTAGAATTGCATTCTATTTATTTTTTTCATTTTGTAAGACAGTGCAATTCATTATTACCAGGGAAACCAGAAATATGCTCTAAAAAAATGTTTTATGCGCATTGAATATGCACTAAAAACTTGAAAATATGGAAGAAAAACTCAAGGAATATGCTCTAAAAAATTAAATAAATTTGGTATAAGTGAGAGATTTTTAGATTTAATTGAACTGTAGTGAATTTTAATCAGAAATAATTTCTTATTCGGGCTTAAGTTCAGTAATTTCAATAATTATTGAGTGAAATATTTGTATTAAGTAATGAGAGTTTCTAAAGACGAGAATAAAAAGAGAGAGACACAACAAGCATTTCTCATATTCCGTTTCATTAAATATTAGATACAATAGGGTGCTGATGAATATGTCGATATTTCCCCCAGCTAAAAGTCTAGTTTAATTTTTTCTTCTCTTCTTTGGAAACTCACATTAATTAATAAAAATATTTCATTCAATAAGAATTGAAATAACTGATCTTAAGGCCGAATAAGAAATTATTTCCGATTAATAAATTGGTTTACATATTTGTAAATGAAAATAAATTTTTAATACAAAGATTCAACAACATTTCCATATAAAATAAGACAAAAATAAAATAAACGAAAACAGGAAACAATAAAAAAATTAACAAAGAATAACTGCTGTATCTATCAAAAAATATTTTGCACATTAAAATAAAAGTTTAATACAAATCTTAAATAAAGCGAATAATAAAAATTAATTTTTTTTTGATACTCTCGTAAAAATTTAACTTTAATTTCAGAATTATTTAAAATTTTTATTGCAATAAACAACAATATATGGACCTAGAATTTCAAATAAAATCGCGGCATTTCACATCTAAATAAATTTTTATACATTGACATTATTCCTTCAACGTCTCCTCGGGGCAGAGTCCGTCACAAATAGCAAAACCGAATTTTTATTGAAAGTAACGTCCGCAATAACTGCGTAATATATAAGAAAAATTTACATGACACATGTATATATATGTACATACACACATACGAGTACCTACATATGGGCTATTCCACAAGAATGTCACGTACGTTAAACAATCAATTAAGCTTGTAGTTCACAGAAAATTTAAATTTTTATTTATTTCTTTATGTAATTTTGAGGAGCGTAATTAGCTCTACCTTTGGTAAAATATAAGGATAATTCTAATTGCATTGATCTGAAATACAAGCTTAACTGATTGGTCAACGTACGTTACATCGTACGTGACATTCTGTGGAATAGCCCATATATGTATACCTTCCAGATTTGTCTTGCTGCTATCGGTTAATTACAATTTTATATACATACATATGTACATAATTAATCCATCAACATACATATGTTCATATGTATGTGCATAATTTGACAAATAATACAATTCACCTCTGTACATACTTAAATACATACATACATACACAGTATATGCGTTGTTCACACAAGTAAAATCAAGCACCTGTCTAAGAAATATACAAACAACTTGTATTCATAGAATTAAGTTCAATTAACTCTTTTTTATCTACTAACTTTGTGTTTCATATTATTACCAATATTCCAAAAAAAAAAGTTTTCTGATATGCACATATTTTCATCTGAATGTAATTGATCTTTAAGTGGTTACAACTTTCCGTAGTTTCATAAATTCTAATTAATTTTACTCTTTTTTCCGCTGTATTCAAACAATTAGAGAATATGAGTGACATTTTAAGAAGAAATTTTGAAATTTTGCAAACAAACAACATATTCTGTAAAAGTTCATTGGCTTTATAATGCTTTATGTTAAATGAATTTATTTATAATTTTTTTTTTAATATACATATTTTTGTTTTTGCTGAACTTAATCACACGTTCCGTTTTTATAACTTTTATTTTTTTTGATAGTTCAGCATAATTTTTATTTTTTGTTTGTTTTTATTTTTACCTTTAAATCTAAATTGGCTGATGATGACTTTAAGCGTATGTATGTTGTTTTATATTGTATTCTTTGCTTTTTATTTATTTTGCACTACCAAGAAGAAGTTCTATGACCTCATAGCCAGGATTGTTATCGTAAAGATTTTTGAAAACGTACAACTTTTTTATACATGCATGCATACGTATGGATTTGGTTGTAAAAGTAAAGATTTATTATCCACAAATATATTGCCTTAAAGGTCATATAAATATACATACATACAAGTTTTTCTGTTCCCGAACTCTTAAATTTCCCGGAAATTTTTGCTCAGTACATAACGTTACAAAAAATTATTTAGTTTAATTTGTTAAAAAAAACAAATAATAATTTATGAGATCTATTAAATTATAACGTTTCATAAGCACGTTAATCAAGAAAAAATATTAAATTTCAGTTCTTTATGTAATAATAATGCATTCTTACATATCGTTAGCTGAAACGCAAAACCAAGTAAGTACACTTTTATTTATTTTCATTTTTAATACGGCTGATTGTTATGATAAAGGTTTGAACATTTGTAGGGCCACGTTTTTCAACATAATGCCCAATTATTAAATTAAAATGCGATTTTGAATTTATTGTTCGTTACGTGGACTTGCATTTAAAATAAAGATATATTTTAAATAAATGCAAGCCCAAATGAAACGAAAATTATAATTATATTATACAAGCTTTTACCTGCTCGCGTTCATCTGTTTAAAAAGTACATAAAAAGCGGTTTAAAACTAGTGAAACAATCAAACCCGAAACTAAATAATTTGTGTTTCGCGAAAATACCGTTCCAAAAATATAAAAGGCCGGTTCCAAACCCAATAAAAAATATCCCAATGTTTAACGCTACTAATGTAGCTTCTTATTTGTGAAAGAATTTTTAAAATCAGTTTAGCGGTTTGGGCGTGCAAGCGTCACAAACAAACAAACTTAGGCCGGGTTTACATCTGTGTGCCAAATGCCACACAAGCGCAAAAAAATCGTAACCAACCAATTACTAATGAAAAACTATTTGATTCAGACATGTATTTATTAAGTTTATACAATCCAAAATGATTGCAAACTGTTTAAATCAATAAATACATGTCTGAATCAAACAGTTTTTCATCAGTAATTAGTTGGTTACGTTATTTTGGGCAAATGGCACTCAAGAAATGCCAGATGTAAACTCAGCCTTACTTTCACATTATAACCAAGGCGAATTCAGTATCTGATACTAAATTCGCCTTGATTATAACATTAAAACTTAAGAATAAAAAAATACTAATAATTTACGAAATTTGACTTTGAAAATAGTACTTTAGTACAAAAAAACATTAATAGAAACGTTTGACAGCCTGTTTTTTAATTTTATTAAAAAAATGGTCCTTTCAATGCAAAACACGTCCACTTTCTACACAAGTTGATTTTATAGTCAAAATATCGTTATATAATCTCTAGAGACTTTCAGTTTTATCACCACTTTCTTCAAAGAATTTCAATTCCTTTTTAAAGGAAAAAGATTTTATTGCAATCAAAACAGCAATTTATTTAGTAATTATTGTATTCGAAATTTACTCAAATTTAATTTTTCATTTTTGTCATCACATCTTTCATCAATAGCATTTACTGCATTTTTAGAATCGAATATAAAATATGCAAGTCTCGGTATATGAAATCATCAAAATAATATATGTACAATATCGGTATATCGAAATTTCTTTTCGAAAATTATAAATATTTTTTTAATGCAGTAGAAACAATTAGAAATTTCTTAAGAATGAAAATGGTTTGTTTTCGAAATTATGTTTCAAAATTTTAAATTTTTTGGCCAGGGGACGAAAAGTTAAAGAGTGTTGTGCATGATTACCTGAACTATCTGGCCAGGCACATTAATAAGCAAGACGAATTTACTACAACACAATTTTTTTCGGTAAGCTATTTGTTAAGAAGTCCATAAAACACACACTCAATTGAAAGATCATTTTGCAAAAGTTACCTGACATGTAAAACTGCGCAAAAATGAGAAATCAAAAAAATACTTTGCAGTGTAAAGTTTACACGTGTACATTTATGTATGTATGCACTTTAAATTTTAAATATTGTTTTGTCTCAGGTGGTTGGAACGTTTTCTTACGAGCATGAGATGAATTTTGCCAATGTTCAAATCCAGCAAAAAGTTTATTTCAGGATGCGAAAAAGATGATTTTTCGCATTTGTTTTTTCATCTATTAAAATACATTTGTAAACACTTAACGCAAGAAAAAATTACTGAAGCTGACTAAAAAAGTGGGTCTTAAATATTTCCAAGAACACCCAAAATATACTCATAAATGATTACAAATGCGACCTAAACATATGACTCGAGAAAATCAGCCAAAAACTTATACGAAAAGTGGGCAGTAAATGACTGTTCTGTAAGAGTCCGCGTGTAAGCTGGCATTGTCTTCCCAAAGAAACTATCATTTCATATGAAAAAGCTATGACGGTTTTTAATCTGGCAGGGGACTTACTTATTCATAAAATACTCGAATATGATCATAAAATTTTGACTGGGTACACACTCATGCACAAATAATTATGCAAGGAACTTACCTGTAAGCTGGCTCTTTCATAGATGGACCTTATTAATAGGCCTTGGTGTCTGCATGCTTCGATTTGACACTACTTATAAGATGTTTCATTCAACTATTAACAATTATCACTTATTAATTTACAAGCTAAACACACTGTGATAAATTTTACTTTAATACATAAATTTGGTTTGTAATTGATCTGACGTGATATTTGGTGGCAAAACTGACAGTTCAAATAAACTTGCGATAAGAATTAGAGAAGACAGCAAGTTTTTGCTTTTCACAGGGACACTCAAAATAAATATTCTTGGTTTCCGCTTGAAATTTTTTATGCTGAATCAGGCTGTCTTCATCATATATGGCACATACTGTTATTTGAAAACTTAAATCAATGAATCATGAATCATCCTTCTAAAAGATTCAGCAGCCAAACAGCTGAAAGTCTGCAAACAGACAGACGTCATACATACAAATATTATTTATGTTTCTGTTCGGAAAACGGAACCAATTGGTGATTTTTTAACAAAAATTTTAGATTTCATAAGCAAATAAAGAATTTTTAATTCAGTTATGGAGGATGATGAATTGCCTAAAGAATTCGACTTGATTGTGATCGGCACAGGTTAGTAGAGACAATATTTATTACGATATATTTAGAAAACTAGAGCAAGGATGACTCATCACTGCCAAAATGTATATGTATTCCAATATGTAGGTTTTCCAGAGTCTTGCGTGGCTGCTGCCGCAAGTAGAATAGGAAAAACTGTACTACATATAGATCCGAACGAATATTATGGTGGTTCGTGGGCATCATTTAATTTAGATGCGTTCATAACATTCCTACAACAGTCTGCAGGCGGTGGAAATAGAAATGAAATCCGGAATGCCAAATATGAATGGCACATACCTGCTGAAATGGAGAGTTCAACTGAAAATTTGGAAGAAACTGAAGTCAATTTAACCGATGACATGAAGTCGCAAGCGCCTAAACAATGGTCGATGAACGAATTAATGAAATTGTCTAGAAAATTTAATTTAGATTTGTGTCCAAAAATACTTTATTCTTCGGGATCGTTAGTGCAACTATTGATTTCATCAAATATTTGCCGCTATGCTGAATTTAGAGCCATAGATCGTATTTGTACCCAGTTCCAAGGACAACTTTTGAGCGTGCCGTGCTCACGTAGTGATGTGTTCAATACAAAAGACTTAAATATTGTTGAAAAGCGACTACTAATGAAATTTTTAACATTATGCCTGACGTTTGGTGAGGACAAATGTGAAGAGGATATGACGGAATTTAGAGGCAAAACATTTGCTGAATATTTGCGTTCTCAAAAGATTACCGAAAAAATCAATAAATGCGTTATACAAGCCATTGCCATGGCCAATGAAGAAACCCCTTTTGAAGTTGGCATGGAGCGTACCAAAAAGTTTTTACAAAGTCTGGGTCGTTACGGTAATACCCCATTTATATTTCCCATGTATGGCTGTGGTGAAATACCACAGTGTTTCTGTAGACTATGTGCAGTATTTGGCGGTATATACTGCCTGAAACGACAAATCACTGCGGTAGATGTAGACGAGTCTTTGAAAACTGTGTCTATAGAGGTAGATGGCCAGCAACATATACAAGCTAGACATGTGGTCTGTTCTTCGAACAATATGCCCTCGCAATTGAGAACCGCAAATCCTAAAAACTATTTATCTAGAGCGATATTTTTGGCTTCTTCGCCATTAGGCAGTGAAGAACTTAACACTGGTGGAGGAGGTGTAAATCTGTTAAGGCTGCTTGAAAGTGATGGGAAACGGGAAGCTATTTTAATACAATTATCACACTATTCAGGGACATGTCCTAAAGGATTGTGTAAGTTTTTAAATTTCTTAAGCTATAATATTTTTACTACTTGTGATTTATTTATTTGAACTGTAACGAGCTTTTAATTGCAAGAACAATTTGTTAATCAGTATTTCATTTTTTTAAGTACTGTTAATTGTTAAAGAACACAGAAAAGGTAAAGTTGTATTGGCGAAATACTGCATTTTTTGTGAAACCATATTTTATGCAAATTGTGCTTATCGGGTTTTGTGTGAATAGTTTACGGAACTGTTTTGTGTTAGATGTTAAAATATTTTATAAAGAAGTTTAGCCTTTTGCAATAATATTTTGGTTGAAGTCTACTATTGAGTTTCCTGAATAGGACGACATGCATCTAGATGTGATTAACCAACAGCCCAAACATTTTTAATATTATAATATAGTAACATGTTATGTTATTATATTAAAATTTTAACTTCTAAAAATCGCTTTAAAAAATACAAAATTTGATGTTACCCGATTTCGAAAACACTTTTATCTCTGAACGTTGGTTATGAATATATGAAATAAAATTATTTTTTATTAGCATTTAAATCAAATTGAATGACGTTAGAAGCCTGAATAGTTATTAAAAAAACAAACAAAAAATAATTATTTTCGCATTGCAGACATATTCCACTTGACATCGCCTGCTGTTTCCGATCAACCTGACACTGATCTGGAACCTTTTGTACAACAAGTGTTTAATAACTCTTCGCCCACAACGCCCAAATTACTGTTTTCCTCTTACTTTTCAATATCCAGCTACGAATGGGAGAATAATTCATCGCCTCTAATATATACCACAGCGCCACCTTTTTATGAATTAGACTATGATAAGTCTATAGATAATGCTCTTGCGATTTTCTCCAAACTATATGAAGGCATGGAATTTTTACCTAGAGCTCCCGACCCAGAGGAAATTATTATTGATGGCGAAGATCCAAAAGCTTTAAGTGAACAACAACTACCCGATGATTTACGTGAACAGTTACGTGAATTGGAAAACTTTACCGAGCAAATGGAAATCGAAGAGGAGTCTCAAAAGGCAGCAAATGAAGCAATGATTTCAGAATAAAGATATGGTAATTAATATATTATTGGAATTTTTTTGAATTAAGATCATATTTAATTAAGGCTTAAAAAACATAATCACCGCATGCTTTTATTGTTTTTTTTTTAATAAGAAATGACCTCCTATACTCAATGAAATTACTTTACATTCTTGCATAATTAAAGACAAATTCCCAAAGAATGTTCTATTATTTGTATTGTGAAAAGTTTTTTGTTGTTCTTTTGAATTCAATTCGAAGTAATATTGTATTTCAATTAGCTTGCAAAGTCAGTAAATAATAAATATAAAAATTTAAAAATAAATATAAACAAGAATTTAATAAAGATGAATAATGTATTTGCTCAAAAAACGCAAAAATTCGATAAAAGAAATTTTAAGGACATTTTAAAAAGTAATGGATGTTCAACGATACCTAAACAATTGGGCCTGTTCTGCAAACTGAATTCGAGTTTTTTTCTCTTTTTCGAAAATTTAATAGTGATCCTGCGTACGTGTTTGAAATCATACACGATAATTTTCTTTCAGATATGATATTTGAGAAAATATATAACATACAAAAATTAAAAAAAGTCTAAAAAAATGCTTCTTTGTCGGAATTAGTTTTCTAAAATGAGCGATTTCAAATCGATCGGTTTACGGAAATGTAGTCAATGTGCAATCAATTACAAAATGAAATCATTAATGTACAAGTCTGAAAAATAAATAATCCAAAGCAAAATATGGATATATCCCGTGTGATTATTTTTCTCATAAAACAGATATGCGTGGAAATTTAACTAAATTTCATTTCGGTCATGGAAACTATAGTTGGAGTGTTTAATTAACTGTATTAGTTAAATTGTTTGAATATGAAAATCTTTCAGATTTTATTCCTTTTGAACTAATCCCAAATTCAAAAAGTAAAATTCTTTTAGTTTAATTTAATTTCTCTGTAGCATTTTATTAATAAATAATAAATTATTATGAACCTTAAACAGCACAAAGTGAACCACAAAAATAATGCTGATATATAATCTGTAATGAGTTTTCATACTAATAGCTTCTTGTGTTCATTGCCTTAAGAAATAAATTTAAATTCTTAAAAGCAAAACTTAAAAAGTTTATGTAATTCGTAAATGCCAACATTTTCACTTTCACTTGCTGAATACATGTCTATTTTGAACACAAAATTGCATTTTACATCATTGTCAAAGTTTCCATTGCTTGCGATATACGCTGAATTTCGCTTTCTGTTTGTAGCAGCTTTTCCGCATTAGCAATTTGTACATCGGCGGGAACTTTTGTGGCATAATCACCAGCATCCATGGCTTGTTTCAATTTACTAACAGTTTGGGTCAATAGCAATTGTTTCTTTTGCAATTTGGCAATTTCTTTATCCGCCTCGATCAAACCTTTTAAAAGCAAATGAACTTCACATTGTCCCGAAATAGTTAGAATAGCACAACCAGCGGGTGGTGGTGTATTGAACTCAAACTTGCAACAGTAAGAAACTACGGCCAAATCGCTGGCATATTTCTTAAGTATATCATTCAGATGAGTGTCTGTGCAAACAATATACGCTTCGGTTTTGATTTTGTTTGGTAAATTGTAATCAGAGCGAGCCGAACGTATAACACGAGCAGCCTTTTGCATGAAATCAACTTCTTTTTCGACTTTCTCATTGCGCCAAGTAATGTTATCTGTGCATAAAAAAAATAATTAGTAAATTAAAATACACACATGGAAAATTATGAAATATAGTTATTTTTACTCACCGGGGTAAGCGGCCACACATATACTGGGTGTTTTATCAGCTCTGGGCAACCGTTGATACAATTCTTCCGAAATAAAAGGCATAAATGGTGACAGTAATTTCAAACCCAAGTCTAAGCAAGCAAACAAAGCTTTACGTGCTGAGACTTTCTGATCATCGGTGCCATTTTGAAATATGGGCTTCAAACACTCTAAATAAACATCACACAAATCGTACAGCCAAAAACTATAGCAAGCACTGGTGGCTGCCGCAAAGTCATATTGCTCAAAGCCCTTATTACAAGCCTCAATGGCCGCCGACAAACGTGATAGAATCCAAACATCCATATTATTTTCACTGCCTGTCAATTGCAAATCAGAAGAGTATTTCTCTGCGCCCGTAAAATACATAAGAGCAAACTTGGTGGCATTCCACAATTTGTTACAAAAAAAACGATAACCCTGTACACGATTAATATCCAAATTAATATCTCTTGCTTGTGTTATATAGGCGCACAGAGCAAAACGTAAAGCATCTGAGCCACATTCCGGTATACCATTGGGATAGTCTTGTTTCTGGCCTGCTTTAGCCTTTTCAATTTCCCGAGGATCCAAGTTAGAGTGCACCAATTGGGCGTGAAGACCCTCCAATGATATGCCGCGTATAACATCCATGGGATCGATAACATTACCCAAAGATTTTGACATTTTTCGACCGTGAGCATCACGTACCATTGGATGTAAATATACCTCCTTGAAGGGCAACTTTCCCAGCAATTTTTGCCCGAAGAACACCATGCGAGCCACCCAGAAGAACAGAATATCATGGCCTGTTTCCAACAAAGTTGTGGGATAAAAGGCTTGCAAGTCGTCAGTATTATCGGGCCATCCAAATACTGAGAAGGGGAAGAGCCCAGAACTAAACCAGGTGTCTAAGACATCTTCATCTTGATGCAGTTTAATTTTGCTAGCATCAACATTAAATCGTTCAGCTGCTTTCTTCAAAGCCTCTTCGGCAGAACGAGCCACAATCCAATAAGCTTCATCATCAGACTATTAAAAAATTACATAAAATATATTTCAAGGTTTCTTATAAAATAATATGTACAAAATAAAAAATGTATATGTACACAAATAACAACTTGAAAACAAACTTACCGAACCAGATTGTATATTAGGATCCGTGAAGGTAACATGATAAGCCGGAATACGATGACCCCACCACAATTGACGGGACACACACCAATCACGAATGCCATCCATCCAATGGTACCAAATTTTTGTATGATGTTCGGGTATAATTTTAAGTTCACCTGAACGTACGGCTTCTGTAGCCTTTTCAGCTAATTCAGAACATTTTACATACCTACAAAAAACCAAAAAATTTTTTATTTTAATTTCATTATAACCGAAAACAAACACTTACCATTGAGGTTTTATTATGGGCTCCACAACATCTTTAGAGCGTGAACAAATCGGCACTACCATGGGATTGTTAATAGTTTCTCTGTACAAGCCCAACTCCTTCAGTCTTAACAAAATTTCCTTGCGACAAGTAAATCTCTTCATTCCCGTGAATTCTCCATAATCGCCAATGATGTAGCCATCATCATTAAATATATTAATAAAAGGTAAATTACAACGTTTTCCCACATCATAATCGTTGGGATCATGGGCTGGAGTAATTTTAACAGCTCCCGTACCGAAATCCATTTCCACAAATTCGTCACACACAATGGGCAAACGTCTAGTGCAGAAAGGATGCTTTACAAATTTGCCATGCAAATGTTTGTAACGCTCATCTTTAGGATGGACAGCCACGGCCGTATCCCCCAACATGGTTTCAATGCGTGTAGTGGCCACAATAATCTCTTCATCCGAGTCCTCGACTTTGTAAGCAAACTTAACAAGTACACCAAATTCAACCCTTTCATCATAGCCCGGAATGGAAAGGAATGTACGACCGGGTATATCAATTTTGTCCACTTCTATATCTGATATAGCAGAGCGCAACGAACAAGACCAATTGACTAAACGCGAACTGCGATAAATACTGCCATCTTCATGTAAACGTACAAATGCCTCTGTTACAGCTTTACACAGCTTAGGATCCATGGTGAAGCAAACCCGACTCCAGTCATAAGAGGAACCCAAACTTTTTAATTGATCATAAATGCGACCACCCTTTTCACGGCGCCAATCCCAAATTCTTTCAATGAACTTCTCGCGTCCCAAATCGTGACGCGTTAATTTTTCTTCTCGCCACAATAATTTTTCCACTACTACTTGGGTAGCAATGCCAGCATGATCACAGCCCGGTACCCAAAGAGTAGTTTTACCTTTCATTCGATGATAACGAGTGATAGCATCCTCAATGGCGTTGGTTAAGGCGTGACCCAAGTGCAAAGAACCAGTTACATTTGGTGGTGGAATGACCATAACGAAGTTTCCATTAGGATTGGGCTCGGAAATGCTGGAACGCTAATTAAAATTAAAGTCAAGTTAAAAAATAAAGAAAGATTAAAAAACGCTGTTACCCTATAATTCTGTTTTTTTTTATAAAGTATATTAACAGAATGCAATTTATAGGGTCGGGAAAAAATCACCCAATAGCATACAGTGAGAAAAAATTAAATAAACAACCAATTCTTAAATATTTAATTTAATGAACACACCCCAAAAAATTAAAATTCGTTCGTCCTTATTTAAATATCTGAAAAGTTTGTACACATAATGAATACCTACATTAATAATACTTACACCATATTCTGGCTTGAAGAATCCTTCCTTTTCCCACCAACTATACCATTGAGCCTCAACATATCCTGGACTATAAGCATCAGGCAAAGCTCCTGAAATGTCTTTCATATCACCAGGAGCTGTATTGGCACTGTAAACTGCAGCCTCTTTCACTTCCTTCGTTTTTTTCTGTAGTAAAATAAAATTGGATTAGTAATGCTGGTATTAAGCTTTCATCTCTCTAAATAAAATTATAGGAGTTTCGTTTATTATGTGCATTTAATAAATGCACATTATACTTCGATTTTTCCCAAAGGCCTGCAAATTCGCATCAAATAAAACCAGAGTTAACTAATACAAAAACAATTTCTAACCAACCTTCTGACTTGGCTTACTCATCTAACAAAAAAGTATTACTGTAGGATTTTACCTCTGGTTTTTCCTTCTTTTCTGCAACTGCTGGAACAGTAGATGCTTTTTTATCTAATTTCGCTTGAAGTTTAGCCAACTTTTCAGCTTTTTTAGCTTCTTTTTCCAATTGTTTGGCCGTCTTTGGTGGTCCGGCTGCATCACCATCAGTAGCAGCTTCGCCATTTACAGCAGGTCTTTGTTCTTCGGGCATCTTTACTGGATCCTGCTTATATTAATTGTTGAAAATGTCTTTAATTCAGGATTACTTGAAAAAAGTTGTTACAATTCTTCCTGCTGCACTGTTAAATTCAGCTGATGAAATGTTTCCGAAAACGTGTGCAATTGCCACGAAATGTTGTTGCTAATAAGAAAGACAATTCAATAGGAAAATATCAAAATATTTTTGAAAGTAAACAGGGTGCTTCCAATAAGTACTTCAATGATGAATATACAGTGTGGCTGATTTAATATTGGTAAGGTTATGTGTTAATAAAATAATGGAACTACCGTTAAAAAATAAAATATCTTGAGTTCATAGGTGTTACTGTTTGCTTTGAGTTAAGGCTCAGTTAGCCGACTTTAATGTAAAGTAACTGCAACAGTAGGAAACAGGTGATCGATATTGTTATGTGAAAAGTAATGAAAATGGTTATAGTGATGTAATGTCACGTAACCTACTTTTACGTTACGTTTTTGCATTACAGTTGGCTAACTGAGCCTTTACTTTTTGTTGACAGTAATAAAAGCTAATTTTATTTTGAAAATTTCAGTGCAATATATTTCGGCGTGCCTTTGTTTCCGGACATACAGAGTGTGTTCTTGTAATTTTATGTGATCATAACATATATGATATAGAACAGATATAAGCAATATGGGTACCGTTTTAAAGTGCATTTCTTAAGAAAGGAGCTATATATCTAGAATTTTTCTATATTGGCTCTTCGTTATTTAGCTGACCGTTGTTTTTCAACAAAGAGTGTGGCATCCTGTTCATTGCAGGTGAAGAATAAAAAACATTCCTCTAAACAATTTGACATTTCATGCAGCGAAACTTTGTTCTGCTCTCACGGATTTTCATTTATTTCTTCTTTCTTTTGTTTCACGAAAAAAACCAATTCAAGGGAAAAATAGAATTTTCGACGCCTTCAAAAAGATAAAAATGTGTTAAATAAAAGATATTAATTTGTGAAAATTTAAAATATTTCCCAAAACCGTCATTGTTTATAAAGAAAGCAAACAATATAATTAATTATTTGTTTTGGTGCACGTATAGAGAGTAATGAACTTAAAATGTCTTCTAAAAGTGAATTAAAAAAATTGTCAGAGGAATCATTGTTGCAGCCACCGGAAAAGGTCTTTGACATTATATGCAAATTAGGCGAAGGCAGCTATGGCTCTGTATATAAGGCGTTACACAAAGAAAGCAGTTCCATAGTGGCCATTAAACTGGTGCCGGTGGAGTCTGACCTGCATGATATTATCAAAGAGATTTCGATAATGCAACAATGTGACTCGCCGTATGTGGTGCGCTACTATGGTTCATATTTTAAACAGTACGATCTTTGGATTTGTATGGAGTATTGTGGTGCTGGTAGTGTATCGGATATAATGCGTTTGCGGAAGAAAACTCTGACCGAAGATGAAATTGCCACAATATTATCGGATACCTTAAAGGGTTTAGTTTATTTACATTTGCGACGGAAAATACATCGGGATATAAAAGCTGGCAATATTTTGTTGAACACAGAGGGCTTTGCAAAATTGGCAGATTTCGGTGTGGCCGGTCAATTGACAGATACAATGGCAAAGAGAAATACTGTTATAGGTACTCCTTTCTGGATGGCTCCTGAGGTTATAGAGGAGATAGGCTACGATTGTGTGGCTGACATATGGTCTTTGGGTATAACAGCGTTAGAAATGGCCGAAGGTAAGCCTCCTTACGGTGATATACATCCCATGCGTGCCATATTCATGATACCGCAAAAGCCCCCACCATCTTTTCGTGAACCAGATCGTTGGAGCACTGAGTTTATAGATTTTGTAAGTCGCTGTTTAGTCAAGAATCCAGAGGAGAGAGCTACCGCCTCCGACCTTTTGGATCATGAATTTATACGCAATGCAAAACAACGCGGCATTTTAAAGTCCATGATCGAAGAAACTTGTGCCATACGCGAACAACAACGAACTGCCCGAACGGCAGGGGGTTCGGTACAAGGTAGTCAAGCTAAAAGTTTGGCTACGCAACAGGAAGATCTGTTACACGAAGAAGAACAAGAATTTCCCGCAGAAACGGTAAAAACATTTATCGATGATCCGGGAACATTGGTGCCAGAAAAATTTGGCGAATATCAACAGACATCGAATGCTTCAGATGCCACTATGATTTCGCATCCTGAAGATACGGGCACACTGTGTCCCACTAAAATGGGAGGTATAGGCGGGGCACCGGCGAGCAAGTCGACAGATGGTGGTGACGTAGTGGCAGTTGATAGTGGTACAATGGTAGAGTTGGAATCTAATTTGGGTAAGTTGTATCGTATTAATGATCTCGAAATTATTTGTTCATTAATGATGCTTTAAGATAGTTTAACTGCCCAAATATTAACATTTTAAATAATTTCTAGTATACATACATACTTTGTTATTATTCTTTAATTTTAATATCTATAATTTTTCGATGTTGTAATTGAATTAAGAATTTAATTTCGCATTTTTCTGCTAAAAAATTGCTTTTCTTTCGTAGCCTCACCGCATATAAAGTTGCACGAAATTTAAAATCAAATTTAATTACATAAATTCCAAAATTCTATTCTAAACGGAAGTGCAAAATGTTTCTTTCTCCGCTACGTGTAGTTTTCACAATGCAAACAATCGAATTGTCTAGATAAGAAGTATATGTAAAACACTTCAAATATTGAGTGATACAAACTTTGGAGACAAGTCAATTTAAATGCTTACTGCATATCTATATCCTATCGACAGAAAATGTTGGATTGATTACTTATGTACTTTAAAATTACTCCTGTATCATGTACGTTTTTTGATATTTTGAACAAAAAAAAATTGTAGAAGTGGCAAAAAAAGGCCAAGATTTAAAAGATTTATTTTTTGTGATTATTTTCTGTTTTTGTGCGAAAATTTATAAAATATTTGCTTTTCAAAAGTTGCTAAATTTTTTATAACATTTATTTCTAACGGTCACAGCTTTTTGTTTGAATTTTTTTTTAATAAATTTCAAAATAAAAAACGTTACTAAAAAAGTGAATTTGGAATAAAAAAAATAACTTAAAATATGTTGTAGGCACCATGGTCATCAATTCCGATTCAGATGATTCATCTACGGCCAAACGCAATGATTTCGTCAAACCGCGCTATCGTCCACAGTTCCTGGATCATTTTGAACGTAAAAACTCTTCAGCAGATGTATGCGAAAGAGCTACGGAATATTCACCTGCGGCTGCACATGTTGCTGCCTTAGCTGCTCAAGCCAATAATCAGACCAGTAATGTAAATAATCATAATCTTAACAATCATCAACAACAACAGCATCCACCACTCTCGAATGCCAATTCAAATGATACGAATTGGGAAAATAACATGGAAATGCATTTCCAACAAATCTCAGCCATTAATCAATATGGCTTGCAACAACATCAACAGCATTTGCAGCAACAGCAGCTGCAACAACAGCAACATGCTGCTGCTAACGTGGCTGCCGCAGCAGCTGCTGCTGCTTACTATGGTGTCAATCCAATGGTCAATGAGCAACATATTTTAGCTTTAAATCAACAGCATCAGATGCAACCACCTCCTGCCTACCCACAATCACAACAACAACAACAACAGCCTCAACCACCAGCCCACCAGCATCATCCACACCATCATTTACACACGCAATCCCATACTTATGTAGATGGTGAATTTGAATTTTTGAAATTTCTGACCTTTGACGATTTAAATCAACGTCTGAACAATATTGACTCTGAAATGGAAAAAGAAATTGAGGAACTCAATAAAAAATACAATGCCAAACGCCAACCCATTGTTGATGCCATGAATGCCAAACGTAAACGTCAACAGAATATTAATAATAATTTAATTAAAATTTAATGTTAAAAATGGTAAACAAGTGAAGGTATAGATCATTAAAAAAACAACAAAAAACAAAACAGCAACATAACTTTAACAAAACAAGCAAAAAACCACGAACAAACGAAAAGCAAAATTAAAAGAAAAATAATTAAAAATAATAATTTATTTGTTTGCATCATTATGATTATAGTAATTACATATAAAATTTTTAAATATGTATGAAGTGCTGCTAACAATGGCATGGTATAATAATACGTTTTGTTGGGAAATTATTTCTTTGAAACAACAAACAAATACCAAGCTTAAAATAGAATTTAGTAAAAAAAAAACAAATTCATGGATAAATTATTTATAAAAATTATACGGCGGTCAGTCGCCGTAATATACATACATAGATACATACATACGCAAGAGAAGAACGTGAGATTTTTATGTTTGGAAATTTACTGCGTGTATTAGGACTATTTTGTATTTTTCATATAATTATTTTTTTAGTTTGGAGTTTCATTGTGCGCGACATTTTTGTGATTTGTTATGAAAAGTTTATGTATGTTGATTGATTAGTTGGTTTATTAGTTTGTTGTTGGCATGAGAGAGATCGAAAGTAAATGTCGTTTTTTTTAATATTGAAAAAATATTTTTAGTTTCTTAAATTAAGCAAATAGTCTGAAAGAAAATAAATATTGTGCTCATGAGTAAGAAAAATTAAAAGAAAAAATAGCAATATACACCGAAAAGGCCAGTTGTTTTATAGGGAAGAAAACAATTACTCCAGAATTCACTACATAAAATTGCTTCTAGATTTAATTCGAAATTCATCACACTTCTAAAACGAACCATTTTAAAATCATTCGAACATTCAGCTGTAAAATAGCTATCGTTTTTGCAAAAAAAAAACCTTATCATTCAAAATTGAAAATTATTTATTATGCAGCATTATTACTTACATAAGTACATACATACATAATATGTTTATTCCAGCATTAGTTCAGCTATTTATTTTTGATTGTAAGTGCTATCTTCCTTGTTAAGTCAACTGGGCCTATTACAAAACTTTTTATAAAAAATAAAGCTTTATAAAAATCACAATCTCTTTTTTTATAACATTTTAAGATACATATATTAAAATTAAAAATAAAAGTAATTAAGAAACATTTTTAAAATTCTATTAAAAATATTTTAATCATATCAGCTCAAAAAATAATAATAATTAAAATTAGTTTTAAAATCACACAATTAATAAAAATAACAAATAAAATTATTTAAAAAAAGAAACATACATAGATGCCTGCCACCAAAAAAAAATAAAAAAAAAATCTTAAACACAGCTCCTATAAATTTATTTCATTACCATTACTCATATTTTTTTAGTTCCAACGATAATTATTAAAATAAAAAAACATTTAATGTATTAATTCAGTCTTAGTGCTTTTTAGGGCCTGTTCATCGATGTCAATCTAAAACCTTCGATCGACAATTTGTATAACAACAATAAAATAAGAAAATTTGCTTTTGTTTCCAATATAAGTAATCGATCGAACGTTTTCTGTCGACATCGTAGTAGAGACTCTTAATTTACTTTAGAAATCGATTTCTCAATATCTTAAACAAACAAAATATGTATTAATTATTTTAATTTTGTCCCAAAATTACTCACAACTCTTTAAAAGGAAAAACAAAATATACAATGGAAAAAGAAAAATCATATTTTTATACCTTTTGCAAATTTTTAGAAATTATATACACCAATTAATATATTTAAATTAAAATAAAATAAAACGAACGAAATATATAACGGATCTTTTAGTACGTAAAATAATTATAAACCGAAAAAATTAATTAAAAACTAGTTTAGTTATGTTTATTAAATAATAAAAAATTTCAATTATAAAATCGAATTGATTTTAGCGTTGGTTTTGATCTAAAAGTTATTTAAATATTTTTTTCCAAATCTCAAACTGTGATCTTTCCTAACCAAGTTGAAAAATTATTTTTTTAAAGAGATATATATAGCTGGTGTTTGTTCCCGTTGACGTTCATGTACCCAAAAGCTTCTTGAGCAGAGATCCCACTATTTGCGCAATAAAGCCATTAGTAATAACTTCTGTAATGAGACAAATTCGCATTGAAAATATTGAGCGAGGATATAACTACTAAATATTACAATTTCTGCTCAAACATTGGGCTCTTGTAAAGCTACAATTTCGCATTGAGAAAAGTGGGTGGGTAAATCCATTGTGACGGGTGTGACCATAATATTCACATTTTTCGTTATACATACATAATTCAAAAATATATAACTCGTAATTCAAAAAAAAGGTGAGGTCCCTAAGGATATTAATCTTAAAAATACTTAACAATATGTGGACACTTAACATGATTTCTGCTCAGAAATCTGTGACCTTAGAAATCTCAGTTTTGAAGTCTTGAAGGTCTTTTATTTGCGTTAAACACTCGCTGCCTGAAAAAAAACAAATTTTACTTACAAAAAAGGTTTTTCGAAACTGTGACGGGTGCGACCTCTTAATGATAAACAATTTTTAAAGCTAGCAATTTTAGATGTATTCAAAACACTAACAACTTGACTTTTACCATTTTTCTGTTGTCTGCTCCTTCGTTTTCTTTCTCGACAATTTCTTTCTTTTTTTCCAATGATCATTTCATCTGTCTCTCTCACTTTGGAAAGCTAAATGAGTCAGTTCATGTTTTTCTTTAACCTTCTTTGTTCCCGTTTTCTATTTTTTACATCCATTGAATAAATGTAACTTCAAAATTGATGTGCCGGGTGTGACGAAATATATCTAGTGTAATTACACGAATATTACAATGAAGGATCACAAAATATTATTGGGCCTAATTGCTAGTGTCACATTTAAACTTCGACGACGATGATTTTGTACTAGATTAGAGAACATTGCAACATTTTTCTTCAATCTATTACAAAATCGACGTAGTCGAAGTCGAAATACGTTGCTCGTAATTACGTTCATTATAGTATTAAATACGCTTACGTGTTTACTGTGGAAATGTGTTAAGAATTTTTTATGTACACTAACAACTTTATTAAACTTTTTGAATTTTTACCGTGACGGGCGTGACCGAAAATTTTAATATTTCAATTAATCCATAAAGACATGCAATACAAAGCATTTAAAAATTGTTAAAAAATTAAATTAGTTTATTTTTATTTATATTATTTTATTTCGCATACACATGTAAGTTTTGGCACAAAATAAATATGATTACGAGTAAAAAAATTCAAATATTTAATACTAAATGCAAATAAGTTATGTATTGAGAACTGTTTATGAAGTTTAAAAAAAGCAATTGGAAAATAAATACGAGACTTAACAACACATTCATGTGGTAAATTATGGAACAAGCAAAATAATGATTTGAATTCGAAACTAAATAAAATAATAAATATGTACATATAAATATGGAAACTTATATTACATACATACATACATACATACATACATACATACATACATACATACATACATACATACATACATACATAAAAACTATAGTTAATAATTTCGCAAAAACTACCAAGTTAAGCGAGTGGCATGATCAGTTTTACGCTTAGACATCTTGATATAACCCAAAAATTGCAGTTCAGCAACGGCACGAGTAAAACGGGCTCTACAATAAAAAATAGGAAAATTAAAAAAGAAACTCGCACAATTTATTTCTACAGCTTACTGTATTTGAGGATCAATCTGCTCTTGCTCGTCCTCATTAAAATCGACTATGGAACGGAATGCCTGCAGCCAATCATACAGATTAATCATACGGCCACACTCTAAATGTAATTTGTAGATAATGGAAAGATCTGGTAGTGTAGACAGCAATTGGCTATGTTCATTTAGACCGCAACATTTACATTGTAAATAAAAATGTGGATTATTTAGGGCCATGTGCATAGCGGCTCTAGGAGCCCCAATGATGTTGCGCCTGACGCTAGAAATATCGGAAAACACAAAGAGTTCATGTAGCGGAGGTGCTTTTTGCAAGGGTCCCAAATGCACCTGAACTATTTGTTGCTCTATGTAGCCCAAAGTTTCTTGTACCGAACGGGTAAATTCTGAAACAGTTTTCTGCTGCTTGGATATTTGTAACAATTTTTCCTTTAGATCGTGGCGGGAAGATAATTTTTTTAATTCATCGGCAGCTACGTTTGTGTTCTGACATTCGTTACTATTGACAGCAGTTTCCTTGCCAGCCATTACTACTTTGGTAATAAGCTCTTTTACGGCTTGCAATTTTTCCTTAACAACTTTTTCACAATCTTCGGCCAATTCTAAATTAGGTTTAATTTCAATATCAAAGAAATTTTGTGTGGTTTTTGTGGCTTTCGAAATTTTCGCTACAAATTCATCTTTCGACATAAATCCCAACATTTGCCAACATTCTTTGAATTCAGGCTCAGCCCAAATCTCTTTGGCCATGCAGTTGGCATATAATTCTCGCCGATATTTGCCTAAAGGACATTTTGGCAAATCCTCCACTAAAATCGTAATGAATTCAAGAAATACACGCAACAACATGAAGTGAATATGACAATCCTTTAGAAGACTTGGCAACTTCTTCTTTAGGTAGTTATCATCCGTTAAGATGGCTATGATGCGTTTGCAATCGTTTATACCCTCTACATAAGGACGAAATGAAAGCTGTTTACGTATGGTTTCCATATCGTCATGGGTCATTGATTTAATTCTGGTTAAAGATGCCGAATAATCGCTGCACAGAGAAAAAGCATTACCTTGGAAGTAATGCTCCATGAGACAGTACTGTGAAAGGTATAGAATATTTCAATACAATTTGTAATATTTTAAGGTAATAGTAGCACCTTACCTTGAATCCTTGTATAAAACCATTGACAGAAAAATCATAGTAAAGAAATATATGGGTAAGAAATTTAAATGTCTTCCCCGATAAATGGAAAGCATATTTGGGAGACAATATAACTTTTTCAAGAATCTGTAAGAAAAAGTTTAAATATACACCAACATTTTATTGTTGGTTTCAATATAAATTGTCCACAAAACGCGCGACCTTAGAAAGAGTTAAGTATGTATTGAGATTTTATTCGAATAACTTTAAAGATTTTATTCGAATTATTTGCTTTGAAATTTTTAACTTATTAATTAATTATTATAATTTTATGTGAGTAATTTTATTCGATTACATTTAACCAATTTTTTTTCTATTTTTGATCTTTAATTCTTTTACATTCAGTTCATCATAGGACTACCTTTTATTTAAATAATTTCATCGGAATAATTTTATTATAATAATTGATTCTTTTTAATTCGAACAATTTTATCGGATGTTTTAATTCAAAAAATTTTATCCGGCTACTTTCCTTCCAATAACTCCGTCCAAATCATTTTATTCGAACCATAAATTTATTCGAACAAATTTATCTGAATAATTTTATTCGAATAATTTGTATATTTTCATTTGTAAATTTTTTTAAGATTATGGTCTGATGTTGAATAAATTTTATTCCTGAATTAATTTTTAACTATTTTATTGCAATAACACTGTGCAACATCAAAATTATTCAAGGGCTCTCATGTACCAATTCTGTTTTCTTGGAGTCCATAGAGAACGAAAATATCTTTGGTTTTTTTTAGATCACTTTGGAAAGTGATTTTATAAATGTAAATATGGAGAAATTCAGAATTTCAAATTGAGAGAGTCATACCTTCTATGTTTCCCACTGGATTTCTATTAATAGTTCTTTTGTTTAAAGGAGCTAATATTATCTTTCAAACAAGACATAGTTTTTGCAAATCGGTCAATAAATGGCTAAGTTATAATGGTTGAAAAAAAATTTTCCTCAGGGTCTAAGTTGGTTATGAGAAAAAAAATTTATTTTTTTTTAATTTTTCACACTTCAACCACTGTAACTTACCCATTTATTGACCGATTTACAAAAAATATGTCTTGTTTGAAAGATAATATCAGTTCCTTTAAACAGAAGAATAATTTATAAAAATCGATTGGTAAACAAAGAAGGTATGACTGTCTTAATTTGAAATTCTAAAAAAAACAGTTTTTCTCCATATTTACCGTTATAAAATCACTTTCCGAAGTGATCTAAAAAACCAAATGTATTTTAATTCTCTATGGACTCCAAGAAAACAGAATTGGTACATGAGAGTCCCTGAATAATTTTTTTCTCAACTTTTGTATCACAGTGTAATTTTTATTAAAATATTTCGTATTCTGAAAGTACTAATGAAAATAATTTTAGGAAGTTGTTGAAAACGAGATTCAAATTGTCTACGATTTTCCTATCAGTAAATAAAAGTTTATTTATTGTACCTACACTGAACCAAAAAAGCAATCTTAAAACAAGATCTTTCAGTATTCGTTTTAAAAATACTACATTTTTAAAAATAATTTTTAAAATATACCACTAAATGCTCCAGTAAAATTTTGCAAAACCTTAATAAATGAAAAGTATTATTTTACATCAATTTACACAAACTTACCGCATTCAAACTGACTGGAGCGGCTTGCGTTTGGAAAATTCCCAAGTTAATTTTTGATGTAACATGATAGGGCAATGCATTATGCACGGCAGTTATAGAAGTGGCAACACCCAAGATCATACAAAACGGTAAATCGCAACAATTCCCACTTAAAATCAATATTAGATCTTGCAAAATTGCCGAGTTGAAGCATTCAAAGTCGGGCAAAATAACAATTAACATATGACGCTCGTCAGCAGTGTTATCTTCGCTCATATTACTAATACCATCAGATTCCGTATGTTCAGTATCATTTTCCAGTTGCTGACTCGAGCAAGTGGGGGGATAATTATTGTTATACCAATTTTTCAACTGTTTCATTGTGCACTGTATCTTTCTTAAACGTTTATGATCACGATCTTCATCGTCTTCATGTGGAGCCTCCACGAAATTATAAACCAAAGTCTCAACGGCTGACTTGATATTGGAACAGTCTCTCGACTGTAATATGCAAATGCTGGCAGATATTTTTTCCTTAATACGTTGGCCTAGATTATCGAATTGTTCCAAATGATCAGGTTGATTAATGCCAGTTAACAGAGCAGCAGCTGGTAAAATTTCTTCCATACCCAGCGCATCTTGTTGGCCTTTGCTCTGTTTAACAACATAGTCTACAAGATCTTCTAATGTGCGAGCGCTGCTCTCCTTTTGCAAACTTTCTATATGGCTTTGAATATTTTGCCACATTTCTCGATAAACTTTATAAAATGGTTGATCAACTACTTCTTTGCCCAAAATGCCTGTATCCGCCGTTGATGCTAATTTCTTACGTTTAGTTGTCTTTTTAGTCTTATCCGCTCTAGTAGCTCCATTCTTAAAAACAAAACAACCCTAAAAATTTTTGATTACTAAAATGTTGAAAAATTGATAGGGTCTACGCGCGGTATACCTTCGATACTGATATGGTGGGATCCATTATCTACTAATTTGCAGTTTGATTCTTTTGGTCAATATATTTAATTTTCTAGTATATTTTTGCTAGAGTATGCAATAATCTATTTAAAGTTTATTCACATTTATTGGTTTATCTTTCTCCAAATAAATTAAGAACCACGATCAATTAACTACACAAACAAACAAATATTGCTATATAGACAAAACAAAATCCACAGCTGATTCTGACATTTTGTTTGAATTTGGCGCCATATCCAACGAAATAAGAAAAATTCAGTGCTGGACAACGACAAAATTTCTGCCTTAAAGCACAGTGGATGGTTTCTATAAAATTGCATGTATAGCTATTCCGATTTTTCAAGGTGACATATATAATAAACTTATCTTAATCAGTGTTAATTTTTTATTGGTCTAAGCTTAAGGTAACCATTCTTTTGCAATATTATTGTGCAATAATGGATTGATATATAGAATAAAATAGAGTCTTCATTATATATTGCACCACCAGAAATTTTTGAGCAATAATTATTTCCAGATACATTACTAAATACAAGTAAAGAAAGAAACACTGCATATTTAATTAAAAACACAGTGGAAATATTGTGCCATTTTTTTTTTGATATAGTGTAGTTTATTGAATGGTGTGGAGAAAAACGACAATAACATCAATAAAGTACTCAATAATATTGGATAACCTATCGATAGGTACCTTAAATGTACATTTAAAATGGGTAGAAACTGTTGTCCTACAATCAGCGTGACTGTTTGACCGACTAAAGTAACAAATTGCACTTTTTCGACTGCATTGCCACTTTTTGTCTCCCTTTTTTTAGAGTGAATTATATAAAAATACATTAAAAATAAAAAGTTAAGTGCAGTTTTCTCATTTTTTCTTTTAGTTTTGTCCCTTTTTTTGATAAAACCCCTTTTGGTGATAGGTTTTGTCATCGGTCACCCTGCCTACAGTAATTAATACACGGATGGAAATCATAATACAATTGTTGGTATCGTGGTACTACCGTGAGTTACTTGGTACAATTTAAAAATGTCAATGTTTCACTATATGGTAACATTAATTTTGCCTATGTCCTCTTTAATTTACCTTTATGAATGTAATATTTAATATTTTTAACCCCCGACCAGCCGTTTAGAAGATATCATATCTTTTGTAGACATATTCGGATGTTTTTAAAATTTTGAATTTTTGTTGTTATTTATTGTATACTTCTGAATTTTTATACACATTTCTTACGTTTCTGTTTTTATTAATATATGTCTGTTACAAAAATGGTACCGTCATGGTCTAAAAAGTACAAATTGTTTTCATAGTTGGTACAAAGCACAAGAAGTCATTTTCCTTCCCTGAATTAATATTACTATCAGTGTTGTAAAACGTTTAGTTATTCCCTAAATCATGTTTAGACAGTACTTTATAATGGCGCAATAATTTTATTTATACAGTCAACATATGATTGTTGCAAATAATTATTAAAAATCTCCTTTTGTCTGGTTCTACAAAATTAATTTTGCTGGTTTTTTTATAATTATTTGCTTTAGAATACTAATTTATCTCCAAAAAAATAAGCAAATGTGTATATTAAGTTAACCTTAGGCCATTTTATTAAATTTCGTGTATAATGGATGATTTAAACTTGTATGATGACTTAGACGAATTCCAAGAGCAACAGGAAAAGGTAAAACACACAGACTTGCAAATAAGATTTCATTTTGCATAAATTTTATTGGTTGGTATATTCAGAAATCCAAGGAATTGCACGAAATAGAAGGAAAACATCAGGAATCCCTTGAAACTATAGAAAAACTAAAGGAAGAAATTAAAAAATTGAAGAAAAATATTCAATGTCTAGAAGTGGGGTTTCAAAGTCTGCTAGATACGGCTCGTTCTGAAATCAGGCGTAAAGACAAGGAACTTGAACGTTTAAGAAAGGAGTAAGTCTGTATAAAATATTCAATGTTTATATACTAGAGAATTAATATGTATATATGCATATCGTTTTCTTTCAGAAAGGATGATATTTGCTTCAGGAGAAAAATACTCATCAATTCTGCTATCTCGAATGAAAATCCTCATCTTTCGCAAAACGCAACACTTAATAATCCATTTAGGCATAGCAACATAAAAGAAAAAGGAATATCAGCAAATGCTAAAATAGAGACAACCTCTATACCAGCAGCGATTCGTAATAAAGATGAAAAACTGGAATTTACTGAACGCAACCGTGTTTACGATGATGAACAACTGCATTCAAAAGAATATAAAAGAAAAGATGATGGCAGAAATTACCACGAAGACAAATACCAATATAGTTCCCGCCACTGTGAAAAACTTAATAAGAGAATTGCAGAAGACTACGACATTGGCGAAGATCGCCATAGAAATGTAAATAGAGATGGAGTTTCTCAAAAAGATTATAACAGAAGCCGTAGCCGTGAACGTAGAGAAAACAAAAAATTCAACTCTGGAAAGACATACGAAAAGTCCGTAAAACCGTCTAACAGTTCTGAATATTTTTCCAAAAGTTCTCGTAGAAGTCGCAGTAGAGAACACGAAAAATTTAGCAGCAAATACAACAAGTTTGAAAAGAATCGTAGCGAAGAGCGCAAAGACAAACATACAAAACATAAAAGTCCGTCACGCAGAAGTAAAAATTACTCCGAGAGCAATCGTGAATACTATAAAGATCAGAACAGTTTTAGAACGTTAGAAAATGAAAAACCCTCAAAAATATCTGTAACGGAGTTACGGTAAGTTTTAAGTTTTTTTTTAAAATATATTTTCGGGCCTATGTATAACCAAAAATTGGCATTAAGTCTAAGTCTAAGCACGATTTTTAATGTGAAGTTTCATCGCAAAACTCTTTAAGATCATGTTAAATTTTGCCACTTATGCTAACTTCATGCCAATTTTTGCTTATACATAGTGCCGTTAGTATATATTTGTGCTTAAATTAGGTTAGGTTAGGTTGGGAGGTTGTTCAGAAGAGAAACTAAGTTTCTGGCTCACTTGGGTCCAAATAATAGGACGCTTTATTATAACCTGATAGTAGAAAAGCGATGGTGCAAGTACATATGCTAAAGTGGCAGACAGATAATTTTTTTATTTTTTTCAACTATGCTATTGTGCGTTTTGTTAATTTTTATAGTATCGTTGCAGCGCCTCTGGTGTTAAGTAGGCGTATTGCCTTAGCTATGTAGTTAGTTTTTTCTAGTTGTTTTACTTCGCTGGCTATTAATTGCTACAAATAACGATGAAGGAATTTGCTGCGATATATGTACATTAGCATAGACACTAAAGCATATTAGAAAAATCGATCATGTTGATGTGACTGGGTCTAGCCAGGGATTGAACTTTGTAGTTGACGGACTATAGAACCCCTATATTTTGTGTTTAGGTAAATTGCATATTATAGCTTAAATTGTAAACTATTCCGTTAATATAAATAAATTAAGTAAAGAGCGACTTTAACTCACGCACGAAGGGTTTCGTAGGGACACTAGATATCTACTACTTACGAACTTTAGCCTATACAATATATAGTTTGGGCATTCTATTTTCGTTTTTGGGATTGTTTCGAATTTTAGCGTGTTTTTAATATGCGTTTTTTTAGTTTTCCAATTTTATCGCGTTTTTTCGGTTTTGGGGATTTTTTAGTTTTGGCGCTTTATTCTCATTTTGGTGATTTTGTCCATGTTGGCGCTTTTTTCATTTTGGCGATTTTCCGGTTTTTGGCGATTTATTTAAATTTTTTTTATTTGGCGTTTTTTTTCGTTTTAGCGATTTTTTTTCGTTTTTGGCAATTTTTGGCGGTTTTATAATTTTGGAATTTTTAAGTTTTACCGTTTCTGAAAATTTCAAGAGTTTGCATCTTACGGTTTCATGCAACTAATTTCATAAAAAAAATGCTTAATGTAAATCAGGTATAACTTTACAAATTTCAAGTATCTATATACTTACATATGTATATAAAATTGTACATATGGGATTTTAACACATTTCGTTGCTCGTTTTGGAACATCCTTTAATTTTTAACTCATGTATTTTTTGTTGTTGTAGGGGCTAAGGTTCTACACACTCTGTCCAAATTTCTGTAGCTCTTACGGTCCTCGAGATAATAGCCTCTGACGGACAGAGAGACGGACATCGTAGCGAAAACAATAGGGTTCATTTTCACCTTGGTGTATGGACCCCTTAAAATTGAAATTTTGGGGTTGGGAAAATTTATGTTTTAGTGCCCATTCTTGAAGACGTTAAAATTTGTTAGAATTTTTATTGTTGGCTTGGTAGCGGTCATTTATTGAATGAATATTAAAAAATTTGTTATGAAAAAGGATTTCACACTCTTGTTGGTGTACTCTAAAGTACCCAAATTTTTAATGATCGTCATTAAATAATATTTGAAAACGATACAAAACACAAATTTCTATAAAAAACTAATGTAAACTAATGTAACTAAAATTTTTAGTCATTTATTTAAATTTCGTTTAGGATTTGTGTATTTATTTATTTAATTTCTTTGGAAAAATATTGGCATTCGCCTGAAAATGGCCGAATATTCGATAATTCGAATACGAATACAAATATTCGTGTATCACTAAACAAACATATGTATGTATTATATTTTTTTTGGTCTTCTGCGCTAAAATCAGTCGCTAAGATGTGGTTATTCTTCTTTTTATTCTGCAGTGTTATGCGATTTACATATATACATTGTGTTGTAAAATAAAAAAACTACGGTGAAAATGATTAGAAGTAACATTTTAATTTTCTCTTTACAGCCAAGAAAAAGGCAAGCAGCTTACAACTGTTATTTTGCAAAAGGAAAGTTCTTATAAGCCTATAAATGAGAAACAAAACTCAAAACTTGTTAATGTAAATATCCAAAATAAGCAAATTGAAAAGGAAAAAGCACAAGAAAGTTCCAGTGACATTATAGAAGATAAGCAACAAAATAAATTTGATAAAATTGATAATATGGATAGTGGAAACAAAAATCAAATTGAGTTAACAGCACTGAAAACGACTTTATCTGCGGCAGAAAATCAGCAACTTTCTACGCCACGAAAAGTGGCCTTGTTCAATGAAATTTTCGGTGAATCGCCTAGCCAATGCCATGCCACGCCCACCAATACAACAAGCTCCTTTTCACTTTTAGATAATATTAAAGATATACTGGCAAAAACTTCTCAAGTTGAAGTCATAAGTTCAGCCACCACTTCACCATCAGATTATACGGACATTAATAGCTCTATGTCGACGCCAATAAATAAAACAATAGAAATTATGAGCTCTACTCGTAATACACCTGAGGAAACTATAGTTGATAAAGCTGAAATCGATAACTGTTTCATACCTACACGAAATTTGCAACAAAACGTTGAGAATATTGCCTGCGTGGATTTGACTAAAGTAGTTGAAGATGATTTAGTGATGGAAGTTGATTTTGTAAAAATTCCTGGCCTCGATTTATGTTTTCAGGGGAGAGAACGTACTGTCGAAGATAAATCGATTAATGCATTACAAATTCCGGAAAACTGTAGTGCAAATGTTAAGGAAATGGGTAAAGAAAAGACTGATACTAGAGCAAATATTCCGAGAGCAGAAGTCGAATATCTAAGCTCTAATGAAAAACCTAAAATTCTAGCGAATAATACTGAAATTATAGAAGTAATAGATATTGAAACTGAAAAGCAAGTAACATTAGCTTGTGATAAATCATCAGCAATTGATGAAACAACAAATGGCAATAAATATCTTATAGTGAAAGGGAATCAAGAAAATGAATCAGATGTCGTTTCTAAAAAGAGTGCAACCGAAAACAAATCGCTAAATAGCAAAGAGAAAAATAACTCAATTCCAATTCATAAAATTAAAGACAATTTGGAAGCGCAAGGAAGTGTTCAACAGGATGAAGCTACAACTACTGTTAAAATAACTGATATAAAAGTAAAGGACATATCTGATGATATTCTAAAGCAAATTGTTACCAAAATTCCACTTCGAAATCCTTATAAGACTGATCAAGATGAAGCAATAAAAACATCGAAATCTTTTATTTGTGCAGAAATGGAAATTAATGATGCAGCACTTGAATCCGGCGAATCAAGAGAAACTACAACAGATACGAATCAAGTCCACGGAGCACTCGAAATTAATTCTATTTGCCAGGAAGTGCCATTAATTAACAAATTTAATGCAAGTAATGTTACAAAATATATTTCCTCTGACTTAAATTTAGAAAATAGTTATCTAGAAACTGAAAATATGTCGAAGACTGAGTTAACAGCTTCAGTTGCTCTGCATAGCCAAGATGCTATAAAGACTGTACAAAATAAAGTAGAATGTATATTCCCACTTACAAAAATTTCACCAAACTTCACTGATATAACTGATAGTATTGGTAATCAACCTGCTGAAATATGTACTGAAAAGCCACAAGATTCAGAAGAATTGCACAAAGCTGAGATTGTAGAGAAGGAAGTTTTGTGCCACAAGACTGACGAATCAGATGCAAATATAACTACTGATGCTAAAATAATTATGGAAGAAGAGTGCTGTGTTACAGAATCACACGCAAAAGAAGATTCTACAGAAGAAAAATCAATGAACGAAGAAAATTTGGTTGAAGATAATTCTGAAGCAGAAAACACTTCAAACAATTCAAACTTTTATGAAGTAAAAAAATCATTAAGTGTAGAAAAATTGAATCAAACCATACACATTGTTGAATTTCCTAGCAAAAAAGGAATTATAGATAAGGAAAATCTTTCATCCATTACAGAGCATGGAACTGCATCCAGCTCATCAGAAAAATCACTCTTAGATCAGCAATCTGAAGGGGTAATTCCCTGGAACGAATCAAATTCAATTAACAAAGAAAATTTGAATGAAAATATGGAAACTCTTGAAATATTTTCTCCAGCAAAAGTTTTACAGGTTGAAGACGAAACTGATATCGCCAGCCCAGCGGGAGCCATCCCATGCAAGTTATTTGAAAGTGGTCCTCAAAAGAAAGCTTTGGAAATTGAAACTGATAAATTGTCTACCCAATTGAAAGTTATTGAAAAGGAAAAGGAAGATGTTTTTGGCTCCGCACAGCAAATAATTTCATCCAACAATGAGCAAACAGTTGAAGTGAATTGCTCTGCGGAAATAAACTCACTTGAAATGTCGCAGACTCTTGAAACGTCTGCTCAAATGGAAGTTGTTGAAGAAAATCCTACCTGCAATATCGAACCAGCAACCTTATACAAATTGCCTGAAATAGATTTGCAAGAAAACTTATTCAGTGAAGAAAAATTAGTTGAAAGTGTAACAATGTCCGAATTCGCTAAACAAGCTCAAGTTTCTCTAATTGAAAGAATCGATCTTTGCTCTCCAACGGACCGAGAGAATTTAAGCAAATCATCATCAGATGAATCATTTGAAGATGACGTTGTTATTATAGAACCTTCTGCTGAAGAAAGACAATCAATTGAAAAAGGAAAACCAGATGAAAATATGGATAATCAAGAGAAAGTTAAGTTTAAACCTGCAATTGCTGCAACAACCTGCAATCTTGATATAATAAATGAAATGGTAGCAAATACTGAGCAAATTCAAAAAGAGACATTATTTTCTGCTAATGTGGCCCTTGAAATTGTTCGAAATGATCAGCTTAATGTCTGTCCAGTAGCGGAAACACAAAAAACTGCTGACAAAGAGTTTGAAAATAATGTCACTGATTTCCAGCCTTCACAAGAATCAATTGAAAACTCAACAGTTAAACAGAACCAACCGGAAAATGAAGCAGTATTAGAAGATCTTAATTCCGAGAAAGGAGCCAAATATGTTAGTGATGAAGCAACTAAACCTTCACGTAAAACTGAAACACGTAACGCCGAAACATTCTCAGTACGCGAAACAAAAGATTCAAGCGCTGAAACTTCATATCAAAATTTAGATTCTGCAAATGTATCTGATCTTCTGCAATCAATAATAGTAGATAATATTACAGTTGCTAATTCTAATGATGCAACAACTTCTAGTAGCCACAAAGAAATCAGAACTGAAACAAATGCGAAACCTTCGAACTTGCAAGAAAACTCTTCAGTAAAGAAGTTAAACGAAGCTAAAGACAATGAAACTGAATCACATTCGCAGAAAAGTTTCAATGAAGTAACCACAACTACAAATGAAATTCCAGTCACAGCTTCTACTTCAGTCAGCCAGGAAGTGCTGATGCCTGCTGAAGATAAAATGCAGACTAAAGTTTCGATGGAAGTTGAAATTTTAACTTGCGCTGTCACTGCAAAGCTGAATGAAATTAAAAGTAAACTTATTAGCAACAAAAATAACATCGAAATAATTCCAAAAGTCATTCAAAACACAAGCGAGTATGAGTGTTCTTCCATAGAGAAAAAATCTGAAGCGCTTACAGAAAAAGAGTCCATATTACAATCCGAAGAATGTAATAAACCGGCAATAAAAAATATGGATGCTTCAAACCCTGAACAAGTAAAACTAATGCAAAAGAATAATCCACTTTATGACAAACAAACTGCCAAATCTTCTACTTTAGTTCAGCAAATAGAAACTACAATGGAGCCAAATATACAAAAATCCATTGAAGTAGAAGGAAATCTGTCAAAAGGATGTGAAAGTAAGGAACATGTGGAAAATGATTTTGATACCACTACAAGAATGGCTAAAGATAACAAAATCCCTCTAAATCCTGCTGAATGGTTTAAATCAAAAGAATATCTAGCGAGCAAGCTTAAAATTATAGATTTGAAGAGATCAAATTTAATGGAAAATTTAGAGAACGCTGAAGATCATACGAAGGAAGTGGCAAATGAAGAACAAACTAAAAATTTAAGTGAAAAAATTACAGAGCATTCTGATACATCCCCTCAAATTATGCCCCAACAATTAGAAGAAGTTAGAGATGTACTTGATAGACTTCCTGCCAACAATTGTATCCATGAAATGCCAGGAAATAGTGAGACTTTCAGAAAGGTTGATAAGTCCAATTCGTCACAATTCGTGGAAGCAAATAATTCTGAAAAGAAACATGTACTGAAGCAATCAAAACCCTCCCAAGTATTAACATCCCACATTCCTACTGATATTAAAACATCAAACCAATTGCAAACAACTTCAGAAGATCAATCATCTTCACACCATCCGAGCTTAGATGTATCTTATGCGAATGAGAGAAAAACCAGCACAGTTTATGAAATAGGTCCTCAACTATCAATCTTAAATATTAACAAAACAAGTGGTATGGAAACTTCTGATTTACCAGCTCGTATTGAAGTAGATCGAGTTGACAGTTGCACCGAGAAAAATACAATAAATTCTTCAAGGAAAGTAATTACCAAGGAAATAAATATAGAAGGAGAAATTGTGGAGGTTGTTACGAGCATCGTAGACTTGAAAGAACCACAAATTATTTCCGCAAATACTGAAACTTCACACCAAATAAAATGCTCTTCAGAAACGCTACTCGAACCAAATAAGACCAATATTATAAAAATATTGCAAAATAAACTTCAAACTACTGAGGCTGAACTTCGAAATTCTGATAAAGTTGGTAACCGAACTCCTGTGATTGAAATCCCTAATAAAAGTAATGAAAATTTTTCTTTACTCCATAAGCAAGTTCAATGTCAGGCAACTTCACAATTAAACACTTTACCAACAATTACCGCTACCCTAACGGAAACGTTTAATATTGCTTCCGAATTACCTTCAATCTCTACCACTTCTCCAACACCTTCAAATTTTAGCGGTATCTTTTCCAAAAAGTCTTCTCCATCCGAGGAGGAGATTCTTAAATCTAAGAAGAAATCTCCGCATCTTACCGCCAAAATTAAAGAATATATTTTACCAGCTGTCAGTGTCTTATGCAATGTTGATAATTTAGAGAATGCCACCAAGTCCAACAAGAAACTGCATTGGGAGTTATTGGATAATAAAAATGAAATGACTGAAATCGAAGATGATGCCGATATCGACACAACAGACGAAGAACAATTAAAAATTAAAGAAGACTCATTTGAAAATACTTCCAGCTCTCCGCAACAAAATAGTGTGAGTGAAAAACTAACTGAAGACAAGTTACCGAAATCATTAGCTTCTGAAACGGACACACAAACCGAATGCCAACACAAAAAGGGAAATTACAGAAAACTAAAGAAATTGAAAGTTCAGAAAATCAAGCAAAGCAAACAAAAATTATCTAAAACTGTTAAAGCTAGACTAAGAGAAATAGTAAAGGGTAAAGCAGAAGCTTTTAAAGATAATAGTTCTTTAATTCAAGAGCCTAAAAGATGTGTCGGAAGACCCAGGAAACACCATGAAAATCTTGGAAGAAATGTTGATGACGTAGAACTGCATCTTAAAAAAAGAGGACGTAAACCTAAAACAACTGCTGAAAATCTTAAAGTGCCACATAAAGTCCCAAGTAATATTGTGCTAAATAGCAAGTTAGATAACTATAAAGGAATAACAGCTGCAGTAGATGAGGATATTCAAAAAACTAAATCAACTAACATGGATTCATTCGATGTCCAAAGTAATTATGTTGATCTTCAGAGAGACCAATGTCCCACCATTTCCGCCAAATCTTCCAAGTCTGTCAAATCTTTAGATGCTAGTGGTGGATATATTGCTACAATTAATAGTCTAGACAACTGCATGATGACAACCTTGTCTAGCTCCGTTGAGAGATTGGAAATCTGTGAAAAGCCGTTCAGTTCAAAAGGTAAGTGGCACATGTTTATATTAATATGGTATGTATTTTGCTATAGGATCTTCTTAAATTCAAGAAATACTGTTTCATTGTAACTGTTTTGATAATATTGATAAAACATTTTTTTCATATGCGATGCTTGATTTGTAATTGGTTCACTTCTATGACAATGAACGATTGAATGATTAGAATATGTTGTCAAAAGGCTATTTTGTGTTATAGATCTTTAGCTCATCCAAACTCTGTATGACATTTCTAATGAAAATGGGCACAGAGCATGGAAAATTTAGTTTAATATCGCACGAACCCAAAAGTTTTGAAACAATCGGGTATGTTCTTTATTCGACGTGAAATCAAATCGAGCGGAATCGTAGCATTGTTGCTGTAAATACATACATTTATCCAAAAACAATTCTATGGCAATTCCCCGCGTCTCCATATCACGTGGAATACAGAACATATCGGAATACATCGAATAAAATACGTGCGCCGTTGGTTCATCATTCTTAGCGCACAGACCTGGTTACTCATACGCAAGTGATAATTTAGGACGGAAGCGTCCTGACAGGAAATCAGTTATCCATCTTCCCCTTATTACATAATGTTATCATAGCCAGCCGATTGCTTCATTCATACTCCCTAAGCGGTCAGAAGAACTTGACTTCTCCTGCCAAATACATCCGCGTTTCCGTCTCCCATTTGACCGCTTCGGCTGGGAATGCAGTAACTGTGTACCTTGGCTAATCTTTGAAAAAAAAAGCTTTAAAATCGCTTGGTTATTCGAAAAAATTGCAATATCCGCTCCTTCAAAGCAGCTAGGACCAAGCACACATACTATGCTCTAACACTTGCATTTGAGGTTGGCAGCTTTGAAAGCTCTTAAATTTGTTCTTGATTCTTTGCAAAGTAAGAGGAAGCTTTGTTGTCGCCGAGATCAGATCAAAACTTTGCACACTGTGCATATGGCTTGTACGTAGCTGCTTCAAAGGCTTAATTCTAAGTGATTTGAACACACGTTTTTGAGATTCGGACATCTGATTAGTAACCAAAACCTATGAAAAATATCAGTCAATATGCATACCTTTATCTGGACCTTGAAAAGTTACAACCCCTATAAATCTGCAGGACCCAACGGTATTATACCATCCGAAGTGCAGTAAGTACCGAATGTCAACGCTGTTACGCTATTGAGGACTTACACCAGTTGTCTTAGACTGACTAAAACTCGTAGTATGTGGAGGGCATTGAAAGTGGTCTTTATTTCGAAGTCTGCTAAAAGCTCTCATACCACAAACCCATAAGTCTATCCTTCCTTCTGAAAGCACTATAGAAAATAGATGATCACTTCATTCGCAAGCAAGCTACTTTCCTCGCTTCAGTATGCGTACCAGAGGTGAAAGTCGATTGAATCGGCTCTAAGTTAGGTGCTAGTTAGTATAACAGACATCAATATCTGTAGGGGATACTCCTTTTTGGGATTCTTAGGTATTGAGGGAGTCCTTCAACAACAATTCTTCGGTTGCGATAATTGGTGTTTTGTTAACTGTGGGGGCCAATGCAGGGTTAATGCAAGTAGATGCAAAATCTACTTTACCGTAGAATAACCTCCGTTCCAGGAGCTTCTAAGCTGGACCGCTTTGTAAATGGGGGAATTCAGCTCTAAATCCCAGCTCTTATCTATAGAGTCGCGGGGGTGCAAAATTGTTACCTATGCTGATAATGTGACAATATATGTTAGAGGAAAACTCATACTTTTCTCTAAAGGACAACCTACAGGATGGTCTTTCTCAGCGAAACGCAACTAGTTCTCTTCTCGAAAAAGTGTAACAATCTATTACCCTTAAAACCACGGAGATAAAAGTGTCCAACACTGCAAAATATCTCGGTGTTCTTCTTGGTTCTAGGTTGAGTTTAAAAAAAACTATTTGAGAGTGGATGAAGAATGCAGGAATTACACTTTATCTCTGCAAGAAATCTTTCACTGGATCTTTACGGTTATAGTACGAGCGGAAACTGCATTTGTCAGTGCAGAATAGTGGACCTCGAAGCTTCATGATTGAGGATTGACCAAACCTCCCCTACTCTACTTCAATAACTTCTTAACAAGATCCAAAAAAGCGTAGACGAATGCTACTCCAGCAGAAGAAAAGTTGTAGAATTTTACAGGGATGACTCCACAACTCAGTATGTGTGGGTTAAGGCACAGACACTCAATTACACCGGCTTCAGCGGATAATAATCCAAATGTAACATCAGAGTCCCCTCCTTTTTCGGTATTGTGTAGCAGAATCATCGGCGAACTGTTAAGTAATTGTAAGTGATAGCATAAATATAAAAACATTTCAAAGCAAACTGTGACTGTGCTTTAAGAATTTAAAAAACTAAATTTTTACCAGAATAATATAAAATTATATTGAAACATTACAATGGACAAAGCAAAACACATCATTTTAGTGGAAAACAGCGAACCTTCAGGTCAGAAACAGCTAATAAGTTACTACAGAAAAAGTAAGTATAAAATTTAGAAACAGAACGGTGAAGTACAGCACAGCAGCAGAAAGTAAAGACTAATGAGGCCTTTACTAGGGGTCTCCGCTAGCCATGAACTTAGTATGAGCATCATGTCGGACATCGCAAATGGTTAATGGAGGCCGCTCATATCCAACTTTCCTCCCATGTTCTGACATCAATGCCCGAGCATATATCTGAGCAACAATGTTCGAAATGAGATTCGCCGTCCGCAACCATTTGCAATAGTAAGAAAACAGACAGAACGAAATTGGTAAATATTCCATCTCTATTGCACTATCGCAAACTACTTTAATATGTCTGAACATGGACATCGCACGTGTTTACCGCAAGAAGGAAATTGATGAATTTTTCACAGTTACTCTGCCGGCGTCGAGGTCATACCATGTGCAAGTCGATGGCTAGGGGAGACTTAGGGTTATCGACATATCGCAGCCTTCACTTAACCTAACAAATTCCTTGATTACTTCAGTTGTTTGTCAATATGGAAGTAAATTTCAAGACCTATTTATTTCAAAAATACATTTTTGCAATTCGAAACGGCATTTGCAATTATTGCCGGCATAATATCTCCTAACCAATTTCAATTCATGTATCGCTATTTATTTTAAGTTAATGTCATTTATTTTTCTCTTTTCAAACTATTTTGTTAATGTTAATGTTTAATGCATATGGAACATTTTTAGAGCATATTGTATAAAATATATTAACAAGTTTAAATTATCTGTTTGAAAATGCGTCACTTCAAAAATATTCTGTTAAATTCTAGGGCACTGCTACACGTTCAATATATATATTGAACGTTCAATATATATATTGAACGTGTAGCATGGAGTATTGATGGATCGCGATCCATATCGAAGAAAGGCCTAAATTATGAAATCCAGATCGCATTCAATGATATTAGAGCGCGATACGTTAATAAGAAGTAAAATAAAACAAATAAAATAAAAGACCCAGTGAAATATTTAACAAATAAAAAGTATTATTTTGTCAGAATTATAACTAAAAATAAAGCTCCTGAAGAAGTTGGAAAAAAGCCAACGAAACGTCGAGCAGATGTTATATGTGGATGTATGTCCACATTTTAAATAACATTGTTTTATTAATGATTTAAATAAAACAAAAACTGACCATAAAATCAGCCTAAGGTAACCCCTAGTAATACTAAAAGAATTCATTGTTCAAAACAAAGCTTTTTTTTTTAAATACATTTATTTATTTATTGTATCTTCAATTATGAACTAACAATAAGTATTCAAATCTTAAATCTAAATAATAAGTATTAGGCCCGACCACTGTCTGACATAAACTTAGTGATAGTTATAAATAATACATAAGTAGTGATTAAAACAAAGCTAACACTCATAAAAGTAAAAAAGTATATTACATTTGTGTAAAGTTTGTTTTAATAAAGGGTAATGGCAGAGTATAGTGAAAACGAATAGGTTCTGCCGGTAGGATCGAAATTAACGATCGAAAAAATTAATTTGAAAGACTATTTTTAATTTGGAGGCATTGCCGGAGTTGTGGGACTCGTCGGCAAAAGCACAAAATAACATAAATACTGACGCGATAAATATTGAATGTGTAGCATACGGTCGTGATCCATCAATCCATTAAAATCGATCGCGATCCAAATATCACAATAAATATTGAACGTTTAGCAGTGCCCCTACAGTATTATATTGTAAATACATACAAAGTGTAGTACATCATCATTCAGAATATTGTTAAAAAACTAGCTAAAAAAGAAAAAAACACGAAAAAAAAAGAACAAACGCTTTATGATAAATACAATTCCCCATTTATACTTTTAATATTTCAGATTCTATTCTACAGCGAATAACTTTCGAAAATCACTTAAACAATTTTGAAAATGTTGATGCTCACAAGAAGCAGAATTTTTCAGCGGAAGGCGTCATAGCTTCCACAAAGGAAAGTACCTCTGCTGAGTGTAACAAACAGCTGCAGGAAAACAGAAATTGTCAATTGGCGAAAATCAAGGGTTCACCAAAAACTTTGAGCAGAAAAGCTGAAGGTAAAGAAACTCAACTAAACATTATTTCAATAAATAGAAATAATTGTGATAAAGCAAATGATAAGTATCAGAAAATTCCATCAGCCACAAATTCACTTATTTCTTCGGGCACTGCAGCTGTTGAAGAAGCGCCAGTTAAAGTTTTAGTTGAGGAAGAACAGGATAAATCATCAAAATCTAAAAATTTAACAAAACCATTGTTGAAAAAGACTAGTGCGAAAAATAAAAACACAAATTTCATATCATTGGAAGACATAGGCATTAAGGTTCGACCCCCTAAGTTACACCTATCATCATATCGTATACCGAAAATAAAAAAGAATCATAGTGATGCTATAGATAGTTCTTGGAAATTGGAAACTTATATTGAAATAGAAAACGCTGGCTGCAGTGAAAATAGTAAAAAATCGGCAGGAGCTGAAAATAATTCTCATTTGCTTAAATCAAATATAATAGAAAAGCCTATAATAAATCAGATGGAGAGAAAGTTGTTTAGTCCAAGCAAGCCATCAAGTGATGAATCTGTCGGCAGAAAGAATGAATTTAGAAGTCCTGGAAAACTTCAAAAACCGTCTGCGCATACCTCAAGTCACGTGACAAGCCAGGATAATTGCCAGATAGCCTCATCTAATACACCAACAAAACCTCGCCAAAAACCGATTAATACACATCGAAGGATTTTAGATTTAAATAATGAAGAAGTCAATGACAAGGAAAAACTATCTTCGAAGGAACTAAATAAAAGTGTAAAATTATGTAAGCTTGAAGAAAATACAGAGACTTCCTTAAAGGAACAAACGATGTCGAGTCGTGACATGGACGAAGTTGAGATTGCTGATGAGCAAAGCGATAGAACCAGTAGATTTATTAATGAACTTAATATTTCTAAACAGCAAGAAACTGAGATGGCTAAGAAAGACAGTGAACAACCGGTGAAAGCCATTAAATCCTTTAAAATGCGTAAAAAATTAATGCAAGCAGAAACAACATTTCCCAAAGCAACTCCGATTGAGTTGAAACAGGTGTCCAATAGCGCTCAGACAAATACTATAACGTCTCTTAAAATGCGTAGAAAATCCATGTGTGTTGAACAAAATGCATCAAATAAAACAGAGCAATCAGGGATATCGAAACTTGAAGAAACTGTTCTCAACCAGAATAGAAGTCAACAAATGAGACTTGATGATGGTCCAGTTGCAACTAATGAGCACAATTCATTAAAAATGCGAAGAAAATCTTGTAACATCGACCAAGAATTTTTTAATATTAAAAAATCTAATGACTTTGAAGTAAATAAAATTCCTCAAAAGGATATTCACTTAGGCAGCAGTCAACAAGCGAATAATAGTTCTGAAACCTCAAATGCTTTGGCACAACCACTTGTCATTAGTGCACGTAGAAAATCTACAACCCAAAGACGAAATTTAGATCCAAGAAACCAGGAAAGTATTTCATTCAATAAACGAGAAGATATTAACAATTCCGAAGGCTTAAAAGTAGTTAAAGAAGCAGCAGAGGAGAAATCACAAACAACTCTGAAAACTGCATCGAAAATTTCCTTCATTGAAAAAATTTCCCAAAACAAAGAAACACTTTTAACGACGCCAGATGAATTAAATGAAATGACGGAAGGAATACAGCAAAATTCCAGTCAATCAAAAATTAATAACGATGATATTTCAGCAGAGAAGAAATTAATTAAAATTCGCAGAAAGTCTACAAATCACAGAGAAACTGTGGAGCGCCGCAATGCCGATCCAGGCGTAACAAGAGATATTGTGAAGCCCAATATTGTTCAAGCGACAAATATCAGCAAACAGTCGGTCCAACCTAACGATTCTTCTATTTTATTAAGACAAACAAAGCCTGGTAAAATTCCAAATTCAAACAGGGCATTAAATGTGGAAAATAAACAAAATTGGGAACTAGATTATATTGGACATAGTGTCAGCTCCAACTTGAAGGAGAATGTTGATAACACAACGCAATTGATGCAACAAAAAGACATGCAAATACTTAGGAAACCACCTATAAAACAATGCCAAAACGCTTTAAATATGAAGGATACAAGTGAACTAAAACCGCCAGAGAACCAAATATGTGAACTTGATTCCGATTCCTCAGCAATAATGTCACAACAAAAAACTATTAGAATACGCAGAAAGTCAAGAAATCAACTAAGAATTGTAGACTCCAGCAGCGATGACTGTGAACCGGTTACTAAAAAACCCACTGTGATACCAAATGAAATTAAAATTCCCATAACACCAGTAGCAAAGCCGAAGCCACGCAGAAGACGCGTAGTCAAGGTGCTAAGTACCTCGCTCGAAACGCCAGCTAACATAACAAATTCTTCACAGCAATCTTGCAGTCAAACTTCGCCTCTCGCATCGCCCAATCATCCCATTTTCAATACAGAAGTATCGACACAAAGTACTGAATTTGCCGACTCTCTGCCCAAGACTCCAAATCAGCAAGACGATGATAAAAAATTAAAAGAAATCGATTCAAAGTTACATGAAATCTTTCAATCTCCCATTTACACGACTGAATATAAAATTTCACCCGCTGCCGCTGTGGAAGTGCGTAATGTAACAATTTTACCACCGTCGCCTCTCAACGAATTGCAGTCTAGTGTAACTCCAGCTGAGATACTTGATTTAAATCGGGAAAATGATCAAAGTACTTTGAATAGTTCGCAGCTAAAAGATTCATTAACTGATTTAAATGATTCTGCTGCAGTGCATAATAACAGTGAAATCAAACATTTATCTCTAGGTTCCAGTGAATATCGTTTTGAAAAAATTTCCGACAATGTAATCAATTTGTTTATATCACGCAAACGTAAACGTAAGCGTAATAACTGAATTTTTGTTGCACATATATGGTACAATAAACTGATAAACCCTTATTATAATTAAATTCTTATGGCCTATTTCTCACCTGCGAAAGAAAATGTTCGACTTACAATTTATATTGAAAACAACAATAAAATATGAAAATTTGTTTTTGTTTTCAATATAAATTGTAAGTCGAACGTTTTCTTTTGCAGGTGAGAAATAGGCCATTATAAAAATTTTTTTTAATAAATATATTCATATACAGATTTAATTTCAAAGCAATTCTCACTTTTAAACTCCTTAAGAGTTTTGAAAGTTTATTTTATGGAACCTCCACTGAATATTTTTTTTCAGAACAACAAACCAAGAGCACTGAAAATTATTATCATAATTAAAGTAAATATTAACACCAACCAATTTATATGAATGTATTATACATAAGTAATTAATTAATTAAAAGAAATAGATAAAATTTAAGCTCTTGCTCTCAAGAGTCTTATACCGTGTCTAATTTTTATATTAAAAAAGTATTATCAATTTATCAATCTGTTTCTCTAAACGTGAAATCAATTTTCATTCATTTTAAAAATTTATAATTGTTTCCAACACAAAATGTATCAATACAAAGTTTTATATATTTTTGGGATGTACTATTTATGTATTGTACAGATACAAAGTTTCGAAACATTGTAACCATTGTAAGCATAACCTTTGAAACCGATGCGCTTTCTTGCTTTCTTGAAGCGTTCTTGATACTTGGAGACGACATTGTCAATGTTCTGTACTATGGCTTTATGAATCACTACACTTTGTTCAAAGACAAAGCAATTGATGTTTTCCAAGTCAGCCATACTCGTAAATCTACGAAAGAAATTCTCTTTCTCATTTAGAGAAACATGCCAAAGGTTTGACACCCTTAATTATAAATCAAACCTAACGTAATATGATCAGCTAATCTAATAACGTCCGTCACCTTTTTTTATTCGCCCTGCAGAACTATTCTATAATTCTCTAATAGCCCATTTAGTTTGCCTTGATATAAAGTAATTTCAAGCTAAAGTTACGAACGAGTTTAAAGAATTCATCCTGGCATTGAATGACACTTGAGTTGATTTAATAAAAATTCCTGTAGGAAGTTTTGCCATAGTAAAACAGTACTGATTCACTATTAACTTTGCCAGCAGTGCTACTGGGCGAAATATATCCCTTACAATGCTTTTTGCTATAGACATTTAACTATAGACTAGGTAGTTACTTTGGGAACAAAAGAACATATTGTTTACACACTCCGTTGAGAATTTCTTCAAAATAGTCCATAAAAATGTTGACTGCGAGACACTTAACTCCAAGCGTCCTACTGTTGGCGCCGCCATATATAACAAAATATGTCCAACGAGCATATTTAAGCCCAAGTTTCCTACAGGGATTTGTTTTGTATCAGTACAGTAAATTTAGAAATTGTTCACATTTTCTAGATTGCGAATTTACGAGAATTACAGAATAGTACTGCTGAGCCGCTTCATTTACTAAACCAAGTTAAAAGATTCCAAAATTCATTTTTTTTAAGTTTGAATATGAAAGTTTTAATTTAGTATTTAATTTATTTAATAACATCCTTATTTATAAAACTTATTGAGGCTTTATAAAGGCTTAATAAGGAAAATTTTTTATGAAAATTTCTTTTAAAGCCGCTTTATAAATAAAGCCATGATAATTTTTATAAATAAGGCCGTTAAAATTTATTGAAACTTTTAAATTGATTTCAACTAATATTTTAAGTTAATATTAAAGAAAAAAAAACATTTAAGTTAAAAATGTCTCTATAATTTAGTCTTAAATACTTTACTATTTATGTTAGACTGCTTTTTGTAAGTACGTAATATATCGTTAAAAAATATTTGGAATAAAATTTGTTTTTATTGTAAACATTCTATATATTTACATACATACAAACAATATCCACACATATTAGTAATTGTTTTATTTTTTAGCATTTGTCCCATTTCTATAACATGCAGTGTACAGTAGACATGAAATGAGTAACATTAACGCTAACATCATGTTAATGTATGATAAATGACTACTATTCATTTTATTGTTTTCTTAATATTAATATTTTAAGTTTTAACTTGTTAAGATTCTGTTTTAATATTCCGTCTACAATGGAATGGTACATACATATATACATTAGGTTGGGGCGATTTGAACATCTTAATGGGCGCTTCGCGTTTCTGATTCTTGGGATTGTACTCATCAAAAAATTCCACTAGACCATACGCCTACGGTGAAAATCGAGCTTCCAGATTTTGACTCGCAGTTTTTTCTCAGACTTTTGTCACGTTTTTTTTTGATATTTTGACCTTAACAGCCAAACCATAGAGATTTTCGATCCAATACTATGACAAAAATTGTAGCCAAGATAATAGTTAAGAACTCTCTAGTACATCGCAAAAGCATTGGAACGCTCCTTCAGGCAGTTTTGGCCTTGTGAAAGTGCAATTTTTTCGTGAAAATATTCATAAATTACCATTTTCAGTGGATAAATTTATTAATGGTAATTTATCAATATTTTCACGAAATATTTGCACTTTCACAAGGCCAAAAAAGCATAAAGCAGCAGGACTTTCTTGGAATCAAGTTAAATTGTTAGCCAGATATAGAAGTGAATGGAGAGAATTCGGTAACGCCCTATATTCCGCGTGAATCTTTTGTTTAGTATAATATACAATACATAATATTGTAAAATATGTAAACAAATAAAGGAGTATACATATATATATAAATATATAAAAGAACATATTATGGATGAACATGCCTCCTAAAAACATTTGAAAAAAAAATTTAAAAAAATTGAAAAAAAAAACTAAAAAATTTCCCCAAATAATTGACGCAAAAAATTTAAATTTTTTTTCCAAAAAGTTTTCTTAGGACGCAACTTCATCAATACGTCTTTTCAGGCGATATATATTGTCATAAAGGTTAATAAATGGTAAAAAGCTAGGAAAAGTTGTGATTTTTAGGTACTTTTAACCAAGTTTTCAATCTGAATTATTTTTTAAACGACCGATAACCTAAAAAAATGGTTAGCACTATTGGATTCAGCGTACTCGTTATTAGGTTTACCCACCAGGTCCCCCCCATGTTACAAAAAAAAGTTCTGCATTCGCTTTATGATTTAATATATAAAAGTTGACGAATTACAAACGCAAAATTTAATAAATTAAAAAATGTGTAATTATAAACTAAAATAGCAAATGCGGCTCTTTAAACCTGCGAATCACTCTTGTATCTCATTGAAACCCCAAAAATTATTTAGAATAAAGCAAAATACGAATTTTACATCCAGGATTACTAAATCTTTTTTGTTTGTTAGTTTTATTTTCACACCCACCGTGTACTCTATATACTGGATAAATTTAACTTTGGAATGAAATGAATAAAATCAAAATTAGCGTATAGATTTAAATTATTTATGACACCTTATTTGATATACATACATATGTATCTCGTCTTAAATTTTTTTTTTTGAAGAACTTAAGGTAATTTCGAATGAAATTCGAAGTTTTTTTAGTTTAACATTTATTAACGCGCTAATAATCCCAAATTATTATTTTACTTATTCAGTAAAATATTTTTTTAACTAAAAATACATTGAAATCGATTGTTGAGGTGTTTAGCTGGATCCTATGCGCATTTCACTATTGCTAATGCAGATCATCAGGGAACCTTTGCCCAAAAATTTCTTAGAACAACTAGAGTTATTATGTTAAACTTTCATTTAAACAAATGAGAAGCTCAACAAATATCAAAGTTGAAACAAGAACTCAATAATCAACATGTTTTTTATTTTCTTACTTTACCATTGCATTTCAGCTCGAATTGTAGTTGTAAGAAGTATGTAAAGAAAATAAATGTAAATAACAATAACAGCTATTCAAGAATAGAGTGTTGCCAAACAAGTAGTTTTGACCGGGTGCAGTCAATTAATAGTTAGCGTTTTTTGGAATTGTTACAGTTTAATGTTTGTTTGTTGTGGGGCAAAATGGTCAATGTGCAAAATCAACGCAGATGCTTATTTTGTAAAGAAGTTGTTTAGTTTATTTAAAAAATAGTTTCTTATGCAGTACCATAAGAGGGAAGTTGCTTAACTGAAAAATAGGCAAAAATTCCTATGACTGATTTTTTAAATATAAAACAAACTATGGCATTTTTTACTAATGGCAATAGACAGATGTTTATTATATTCAAACAAATGACTACGTCATTTCAATATTGTGTGCGAAAATTACATACATACATACATATTTCTACATCTGTACATATTGCTTATTTACTAAAAAAACATCACAACTCAAAAAATGCCACTTTTGAGTTAATAGTGCAGAATCAATCCTGATACTATTGTTTATGTTGTGTAAAAATTTCATACAAACATCTTGTATACTCAACTCTTGAGAGAAAAAGAAAATATTATTTTTCCATTAAGTTTTGAGAAAATTGTAAAACTAGAATTTTTTTAGTTGTGACGTTGTTGTAGTAAATGAGAGTATGTAAGTATGTTTGTATATATGTATATGCTAACAAACAAATTAAATAAATTATTTTTATTAACATTTTAGGAGAATCCGAATAATTATTTAATATTCAAGAGAGTGGAATTCCACTTTTAACTTTCAAGCTCTTAAATCAAATGAAATTGTAGCAGCAAATCAATTGAAATACTTAACGAAAAGTGTCATTTTGAAAAGCTATAGTAAAACCTAAATAACAAGACTTTTTAATAATTTACATAAACTGTAACTACAGAATTGAGCTGGGATTTTTTTAAAGGAAAATAGATTATTTTAAAGTAATATCGTGACATGAAAAAAGCAGTTTCATTATTTACTAAATTGAAAGTTATTTACTAAGGTTTTACTGTAATTTAGTGCCTAAAACTACAAATAGAATAGAAATTGTTTTTGATAGTTTCGTGAAGAGCATTTTAGTTTCTACGCGTTTGTTCAACGGACGTCAGGTGCTTTTTTACTGGCAAAAATGAAAAGCTTAAATACTTTCAAAAATTAAATATTTTTTTCTACAATTGTTTTCATCTCTCTTATTTTACCAGCGTTAAAAATTAAGTCCTAATATTTTACAAATAAAGGTATAAAGGGTTTTGGAAAAAATTAAAAAAAAAATTCGAAATTAGAGTATGTTGCGTAAAAAGTTAGAAGAAGAAGAATATTTAAGGACCATAAAGTGAAAAACTCAACTATTTTTAGCAACATTTGGCTCTGCGATTTTTTTAAATATGATTTTGTGTATTTCTTGAATTTTTTTTACTTGCCTTGCCTCGTCAGATGCAAGAGAAAAATAATTTGTTTTTTTTTCGGAAAATGTAAAATGGAAATGTAAAATAAAGTGAACGAACTCACAAACATATAAATAAAACATTTTCAATATTTACATCTGTCCTCGTCAAGAGAAGGGGAGCATTTTTGCCAACTTTGCTTTGATCTCAAAATAAAAGTGAAAAATAAAATAGTAAAAGATGATAAAAAAATTATTAATAAAAATTTATGTAAAATTGTGGGAAATTTCTGAGACAATGATTAATTTTTTTTATTTAAAATAAAATAAAATGTTTAAAGTGCATATTTATTCATCAAAAGATTGCGTGCCACTCTAAAAATATTCTATTGAAAACAGCCTTAGCATCATATTATAATCATTTTTAATTCTAACTAAGTAAACTTTGGAATGGGTAAACCGGCATTGAAATAAACTATTGCTTGAATAACCGCTTAAATCGAAATGCTTAATTTTCTTTATCTACATTGTGAAATAAAACTACTAGAAGCTCGATATTGATAAAATTTTACACTGCTCTATACATAAAACTTAAAAAATTTAATAGACTTACAAAATAAGTTAAAAATAAAATATATTCCAAGGCACCTTCATCAGGTACCGATGACACCGCTGACCTATTTTTTTTTTAATTTAAAGATGCCCGGACACTACAAAAATTGTTTACCAAAAAGAAATTAAAAGAAATGTTTGAACATAAAAACTATTTTATTAAACAAATATTTATTAAAAAAAAATATTTTATTAAAAAATATTTTATTAAAAAAAATATTTTATTAAAAAATAGTTGTAAGCAAATTTAAAAATATGAAGAACAAATTGAAAACATTTTGAAAAATTCGTAGAGTTGCAAACTTTGTTAGCGGTAGCCGCCGTGAAGGAATTTGATGTAAAAATTTTTATTTTTATTTTGTTAAACAAATTCTATTTTTGAAATTTTGACTCAACTAAAAAAGCCGTGTTGTTTTTTCATTATTGTACTTTTTAATCTTGCTATTATATAAATGAAAATGAATGTGCCTTGATAGATTCAGTTAAACAAAATATTTTTTATATGTATGTATGTGCGACCTATAATGCTATTCGAAGTCGGTGCCAATCAAGTTAGGAAATTCTATATTTACTTATTTATGTATTCAATTATCATTGTATAGCATTATAGTTAACACATATAAAAATATTTTATTAATAATAGTTAATAATTAACTTGAATGCACCCGGCTAAAAATACTTGTATGGCAACACTCTTCTTGCGAAAGCAATAAATCATGAATAAAAAACAAGTTTGTGCACTCATACGTACACACACACACGTGTGTTTGTTGTAAAAAGTGTGTGAGAGAGAGAGAGCACATTCCACACACAAATGCATCACGCACTTTGTTTACAACAAAAATTCTATGTCTACGTCACAAGCAGAAAATAAAATAACGGACCTGCACAATGCGCAATCTTGTTTTCTTTATCCATGGCAATGAATAGCTGTTGTTGTTTTTTTACATTTATTTTTTTACATACTTCTTACAACTACAATTCGAGCTGAAAAAAGTCAGCCAATGTATCAATGGTAAAGTAAAGCCTACAGTACACGGTATGTAAAAATCCACATGCGCATGTGAATATGACGTCACGAGAATTTTCAGCATGTATTGACAGTATTTTTGTTCCAAAATCTAAATATGACAAATTTAGCCGCGGCGGATACATTTCCAGACACAGCACATGAGTAGTGATGCAAATTTCTCAATTTACGTGTATTGCTAGTACACGGTATGTAGCCAATGTAGCTTCATGGCGACGTCAAAATTACGTCAGAGCCACATGTGCATGTGTATTTTTACATGCCGTGTACTGTTGGCTTAAGAAAATAAAAAAACATGTTTGTTATTGAGTTCTGGTTTCAACTTAGATATTGGTTGAACTTCTCATTTGTTTAAATAGAAGTTAAACATAATAACTCTAGTTGTTCTAAGAATTTTTTGAGTAAATGTTCACTGATGCTAAACCCCTCAGTAATCAGTTTCAATGTATTTTCAAAAAAACATATTTTACTGAATAAGTAAAATACTCGTAATAATTTGGGATCATTAGTGCGTTAACAAATTTTAAACTTAAATTGTAACAATTCTAAAAAATATTTTATTTCACTGAATCAATTTTATTTTCAAATTTTTAATGCCACTGTTATAAACTCAAACATTGCGTCACTTTCAGAGCTCAATCGGTCTAGTAAAAGCACGTGAAATAATAACTTAAGTCAATCAGGGTGTGTTCCAAGTTTAGTAAAAATCGGTAAAGTAGAAGCATACGAAATATAATATTAAATTTTAAAGGGAGTGGCCCCGCCCACTTTTTAACAGCAAGATTGCGTCTTTATTACAGCTCAGGATGTGTTCCAAGTTTCGTAAAAGTCTGTCAAATAGATCCACATGAAATAAAATTTTAATTGGCGTTTCCACACCCTCTTTCATAGTGTTCATAGTGTGTGCAAAGTTTCGTAAAAATGAGTTAAGTAGAATCACGTAAAATATAATAATAAATTTTTATGGCCCTTTTTCCGCCCATATTTTAAGCTTTGAAATTGTGTAAGTGTAATTACGAAAACCGGAGGTCTGTTAATTGTCTGCTAGTTTTCGCAGCAATCGGATCAATAGAAAATAATAAAATCAAAGAAAAAATTAGTGGACGTGTTCTCGCTTCTTGTACCAAATGGAAGCTGTAGCTATTAGGCAAAAATAATTTTTAAAATCGGTCTAAAAGGTACTAAGTTATGAACTAACAAACATAAAAAATACAGGCAAATTGATAACCTCCGATTTTGAATTCGGTTAAAAGAATGAGAGGAAATATTAACCGCCTCCTTTTTTTTTAAGTCGGTTAAGAACCAACTCACAGTAAAATATAATGAAAACAATCGATTACAGATTGCAATACTTATTCATCAAGCGTATTAGCTTCTTTGAGAAAATGGAAAATTCGAAAATGTTAAGCTTTCCTTTCCATTTCATTTAGAATAGGAAGGAGAAGAAGCTATGTATATTCCGAGCACATTTAAATACCAGAAATATTTGATGCATAATCTTAGGAGTAACAAATAAATATATTATTATTTCATTTTGTGCGTGAAAAACTCTTTAAAGTAGCGCCTTAAAACAATTGATCTTTTTGGAGAAACTTTATGGAAACATGAAAGCTATAGAAGCAAAAATAAAATGTTACGAATTCGGAAATGTGTATACAAATTTTCGCACAAGTTCTGTATGTAAGCTATTTTTTTTTGAGTTTTTCACGAAAAAGTAGTAAAGAAAATGACGACAAAATTCAATTTGTCTTAATATATACATACATATTTAGAACTTCTATTCGCTCCATAATGTCGATGACAGCATTAGGTATAAGCACTGCCTTTATGGTGGGTTGTTGTGTGGCTGCACAAATTGCCCGTCGCGTAGCCAAAAATGTCCTAAAAGATGAGGGCATTGTACCAATATTAATGAACGAAGCTATAGCTGCGGCAGAGCTATGTGCCTGTTGTTTTGAACTAATAATAGGTAAGAAGTTGTAATTGAAAAAAAGAAGTAATTCAGATTTCATATTAAATTCGAAATTGGCTCCATGTAGTGGCTGATAATTTTGGCGTAGCAGCTTATGCGGTATTTCTTTTCCTGCTAACTGTGTGGTGGGGAAAAGTTTGGGGAGATGCTTCTGCTTGTCCTTACACCCACATGGAGGATATGCTGGAGGGCAAAATGTCTATTAAAGAGGTAGCCTTACGTACTTGGGCTGAATTGATGGGTGGCTGTTGTGTTTATCGCCTTGTGCAGGTATTCTGGTGGTTTGAGTTTGCTGAGACTCATGCTGGTCGTGCCTTTGAAAAATGTAATGCAGATTTACAGGTACATATAAGAAATGGGTAGATAAATTTAATAAAACTGCATATAAAAATGATTAAAATAACATTTCAGGTTCATCCCTATATGGGGGCTGCTATAGAAGGCTTTGCCACTCTCCTATGTCGCTTAGCTTCCAAAACACTGAGCGAAAAGGATCCCAAGTTTTGTAGCATAATTGATTCATTTATTGGCACTAGTCTGGTGGTAGCTGGTAAGTCTACTGTACTTATTTTCAACTTCTAACTCCTTATAATACTCACGCCTGCCTGGAACACTTGTATAGTTCTCAAATATAGTTTATGCTTTTAATTATATGATGTTTTCAGCTTTTAATTTTTCCGGTGGTTATTTTAATCCCGTCTTGGCTACTGCCCTAAAATGGGGTTGTAGTGGTCACACGAATCTAGAGCACATTATTGTTTATTGGATTGGTGCCTGTGTTGGCGCTATACTTTCGGTACCGTTGTTTAAGATAGCGGCTGTACGTAAGATCTTACTTGGAACGGAAAAGAAGAAAGAGGAATAACGTTACGTTCCACGATTAGTTTTAAGGTGTCATGAAAGTTATTTTGTTGATTGTTATTTATTAATATTAAATTATAATAAGGAAATAATCAAATACTCAGAACATTTACTTATTTAGTTTTTTTTAGTTTTTAATACGAACTTTGTACTTCATAGGCGGATGGAAATAAATTAACAATATTTGTTGTAACTTTTAAATACATATGTATGCACTTTACTAAATTTATTTACCATAAAACTGTTGCACTTTAAAACTTCTGAAGATTAGATAGTTTGAAATTTAATTTTGGCTTTTATTTCAAGTAGGTATTTGTTTTATTTAACTAATGGTATTCTATTTTCTAAAAATAAATGTAACATTTTGAGTCCTTTCTATTGGAAAGTGAAAATTTATTAAAGCCATATATATTTTTAAATAATACCGCTATATGTTTAAAAAAGGTTGGCTTTCATTTAAAAAAATAAAACGCCATGTTTTGCTTATGCATTATTTAGGGGTTATATATTTTGTTCAACCCTGGCCATTATCAGGTACGTAATGAAAATCGATTTTGAAAACGAATATAGATCCTATGTAATATATACGAATTTTTACTTGTTGCTAATAACTAATTTAGGCATCTCTTACAATCTTTTTAATAAAATTTACTACGTTTCAAAAAAATTTAAACAAAATTTGGTGTGAGCATTCATATTGGAAACAAAAACAAATATTTTATATTGCTTTTTTTTCAATGAATCGTTAAAACTTGAAAACGAAAATAAAATTTTGTTTAGAAAATTTTAGTATGGCAGCCTTGGTATGAATCTACATAATCGCAGGGCTGTCATAAAACGATTTTTTGGGATGTGTGGCGATTAAAAAAATATTTTTAAATATACATTTTTTATTTTATATTTAGGAATGAATATATTCCAACAATACTAGCTTTTGTCCATTTTAGCCCCATTTATGTTAATGTAGGCTATAAATTGTATAAAATTTTCCGGGGTTTCCCCTTTTCAAGGTGCATCGCACATTTCAACCAGGTTCATATATATTATACGTCTACCACACTTCTTTCAAGCCCGTTAACCTGCATTCGCCATATAGTGGAGCAAACATCGGAGCGCACAAATGAATTAATAAAAAAACTAGCTATTGACAAAAAGAGTTACCATTTTAACGACTCTTGCTAAGAATCTTATTAATTTGCGGGAAGAGGTTCGACAGCTCTGCACAGCTGTTTAGTGTTTACAAAATTTATTGTGCAATTTATAGTGGTGTGTTGGTGTTGTGCAAGAATTAAATTTTTATTTCGAAGAACATTAAAGGTAAATAAAAAGAATTCTTTAAATAAGTTAATAAATATAAAAACTTGTTCAAGATGTCATCTCTTCTTGTTTTGAGGTGCTTAAGAAATTCATTACAATACTCACGGTCAGCAAAATGCTGCCAAAATGTCTTAAAACACATACCAAAGTTTTTACCGGTAACTTCAGGTTTCGCCACAAAATCTGATGCCATCACCTCATATCCAAATAGCAGCAGTAGTGATGAATGGAGAATATTATACCGAATGCCCATCATAACTTGGGCTTCTGCATTTAATCGTGTTAAGATACCATATGGTATATTAAATATCATAATGATACCTGCAGCATTTGCTTTGGAAATTAATTCCTATGTGCCACCACCTATGGCCATGTTAATAACTTCAATTGGTATAACCAGCTGGTGTACTTTGGCAATAAGTAGTGCGTTTATGCAAAACGTAATTGGAATTATTTATATAAACGATAATAATGATAAATTGAAATTGGCTTATATTGATTATTGGGGAAAGAGAAATGATGTGTGTGTAGCATTAGAGGATGTCATACCGGAGAGCGAGAAAAAAAATTCTTCAAAGCTTGATTTCTACCAATCGCTTTGTTTATACAGTGATGATAAAGTTAAGTATACATTATTGCAGAGATTTGGTAAAATTGAGGATCCTGAAACATTTGCTTCAATATTTGGAGAGTAAATAATAATACATATATTAATTTACTTAATAAAAAAAACGTGATGAAATTATGAGAAATAAGTGCGCTAGATTTGTTTGTTGTGAATATTTTGGAAAAGAAGTATTAATTCAATTTGGTAATTGTTTTCAGTATTGTGTATAGATGTAAGTAATAATTAAGCTTTTGGATAAACTTGCTACATAAATACTATTTAACATAAAGTTTGAATGCTAGGAGCGAAATTGAATCTGAATAATTTTTGCTCCTACCGAATCCCAACAAGATTGTTTAAAAAACTATAACAATTGTTTCCTAAACTCTTCTTAGCAGTAGAGCTATATTGTAAGATATATTCTTTAAATGACCATCTCGTATTTTGATCATTGATACCTTGTAGTATTGAAAATTTCCATCACATGTAGATATGATATATAGAGTAGTTTGGTAGTAGTTTTGCTTCTTGTATTTGACAAATATTAGTAGAATAGAAAATGACTTAAGTTCTTTATCTTTAGGCTTATGTGAAATTTTTCCTTCAAACAACAATCAATTGGCTAAATGAATTGCTTCCAGCCTAATTTTAAATTGCTGAATTTAAAACATTCCTAGAAATGCTGAGCTTACTCTATTAATCCAATAATATAAGGCTTCAATCAAAACAAATGTCTGCCTCCAGATAAGATAATTTGGAGTATCCGGTAAGTGATTTATTTATACATACAAATCGGTTCAGTTTTATGTAAAAAAATACAAAAAAATTTCAAAGTTGGCCCTCAATGAATGAACATTAGTGTCGAAGAAAGTTTTTTGCTAAAACTAGTATTTTAGAAAATAATGAAGAAAATAACCATTAAAATAATTATATATACCAAAATTATATACATATACATATATGAAAATTAATTATATTAAGAAAGTACAATAAGATCGTATATGTATTCAATTATTTCATACCCTGCTAGAATTTTTGGAAATTTTTAATTAAATTTGATTCTTTTTTAATACTTTTAAGTGATCAAAAAACAAGAATATGCGCTCGTTTTCTCAGCATAAAAGATAGTTTTGTCGGGAGAAAGTGGTACCCTACATGCGACTCTTCTTGAGGAGTCTTTTATTACCCGCTTTTCTGATCAGTTTCGACTCATTTATGACTCATATATTTTAAAATAAATAAATAAATTACTTTTAAAGCATAAGCACGACTCATTTTCGAGTATTTTTTCAAGTGCGCAAAGTTTAATCAGTTTTTAATAGTCAAAAGTACTCGAGGAAGACTTAGTTGGGTGAGTTTTGATAAAACAATCTTCCAAATGCTAGCAGGGTACATAGTTATACATATACATATAGTCAAAAGAAAACTAAACACAAAAAAAATAAAATATATTGCTTGAAAGCCAAGGAATACATTGCTTGAAAGCCAAGGAAGCACCCCCTAAAACACAACTTATCGCTATGAAATTTTTTGTAATTCTTTTTACATAAAACTGAACCGATTTGGCGGGAGAGAATATAAGAAATTAAAATTCCCTATACAAACTAACGGCCACTCTAATTTACATATTGAGCATATGCGCTCATCGCAATAACGAATTGCCGCGAATAGAAATAGAAAAAAATTTGATTGCCATAAGTTATGTTCTTTGTTCCATATAATCTTACTAAATTTAAGTTTGATATGGTCACTAAAAAGTTTCCATTTCCAAAAATAGTCTCTTAGTAAGGTCTTTTTTCAATATTTTTTTAATTGCATTCATAAGAAATTAAAATGCAATTTTTGAAGAAACCAGGAAAACTTAAATTAAACTGGCTGGGAGAATGCTGTTTTTTCAATGTCATGGTGTAAATAATCAGAACATAAACATGTTATGAAATGGAATACGAGAAATGGTCTACATTTTTAAGCAAAAGTTTTCATTACTGTTTTCTGATTAATTTTTGGTTCTGGCTAGCATGAAGTTACATATCGCACTTAATCAACAAGAAGGTATTAACTCAAAATTTTAAAATTTTCAGAAGAGCTGAAAAACTGTTTATGGTTAGATTAATAATTTTATTATTAGGTCTGTCTGCGTACACATATTTTGCATCATTTTGTGCAAAATGTTGCAAAATCTTACAAAATGTTGTCTGCGTACTCCAAATCTCTTGCAGCGAGAGAGCCAAAAAGAGAACTTTTTGACAGTTGGAAGTTAGAGAACTTGCAAAATGTTACTGGAGAAATTTCTTCTTGCAAGATTTTGCAACTAATTTGAACAGCTGTTTTTATTACTTTTTGAATGAAATAATTTTTGTGAAATGAAAATAGAAATTGAAATTTAACAATGGCAGATGTAAATTGTTACAATTGTGTTGATTTTTAACGTTTATAAAAAATTATAATAAACAGAACACTTTATTTCATGCTAGAAACGTCCAAATATACAGTGCGACCGTGGCGTAAAAGCAGAACCAATGATTCCAATAATGCTATTTTTCTGGCTAAAATTCGTTTGCTTTGTTATTTCAATTGTTTACACACTGATCAGCTGTTTTCTTGCAAGATTTCACTGGATACTGTCTGCGTACTTTTTAAGATATTTTCAGTCGACAGAGTAAAATTGGTCTTACTCTCCCAAAAAAGTTGACTGAGTATTTGCTACTGGAAAAGTACGCAGACAGACCTATTATTAACGTGAATAAAGATTCAAATCATAATAAAACATTTTTTATGAAAACACCATACATTTCTATTTCCCGTTTTGTTTAAAAGTACAATACATTTTTGGTGATATAAACGTAGACACTACACTATCACAAAAATGGTCTCAAATGTGGTTTTAGAGATGAAGGAGTAATCGGAATACGTTGAAATTTTTACAGTAGATAGATATGAAATTTTAAAAATTTTGAGTTAATACGCTCTTGTTGATCAAGCGCGGTATGCATATCATTATCAATATAAAATTCTTTGTTTTTTACCTAAATTTTAAGTGGTTTGATTCAGTAGATGTGATACTTTTTCTACTTCTTTTTCCTCACTTTTTTTGCTTGGTAAGTATGTATGAAAAATATTTTTTCAAATCAAACAAATTTTGAATATATCTAGAACCTATATTCAAAATACGTCAACCCCAAAAAACTAACTTTTCAGTAGAGTATTGTAAAAATAAATGATGTGCCGTCCATAATATGGTTTAAATATGCTTACTAATTTATAGGTATGCAAAAATATTTTATTTTACACTGGTTTGAGTATTTTTATGAGTTAGCATATTTTAGTCGATCAAAAAACAAATATTTTTTTAGAGTTATATATAGTTATAGAGTTATTTATAGAGCATATTTTTTGTCGGAAAAAATATGATTTTTTTTAATATATGTATGTATGTATTTTATTAATCAATTTGTTAAATCTTTTCCCCAATACTAGATATAAGAATTGAAAAAGAAAAAACTTAAAATACCATAAAAAAATAACTTAAGCCTGACCATTTCGTGGTGGTCAGCATTAGCACTAAAACTCACTCTCTAGAGTAAGGGTCACTCTAAATTATTAATTTCCAAAGTTTATATCATTCACTATAATCGGTTCATACATTATGTTTCTATTCGATTAACAGTTTAAAAGTTATACATACATTAAAAATTTTTTTTATCGGAACCTCTATGTACTAATATGTTAAAATTTACCATATCTAAAAAACTAGCCATAGGATATCAAAATCCTTATCAGACTCGTGTTCAGCATGCCAAATGCAATAAGATATGAGGTAGATTCAAAATAAATGGCTAATTTTTTAAAAATATTGCAAATTTACATGTGAGTTAGCATTTATTTTCACCAAAAGAAATTATACTTTGAAATAGAAGAATAAAAAAACTTATATTAAACGAGAAAAAATAATTTTTTTGATTCAAAATTTATATTACACATGAATATAGGGGAGTTATTTGCCATCAGAAACTCATTTTGACCAAATTTGAGTTAACGTCTTTTGAATATAGGCTCTCGATATGTAAATAAATATTGTTAATTTGTTTATAAAAAAGACCTCAAGCTTAATAAAATAGTTGTTACATATATGGATGTAGAAAGTTCCTAAATCATTATTTTTTGAAATCGGGATTTTTGCATTAGATGTTATTCTATCGGAATATACAAAAAACTCGAATTAAAAAAAAATAATTAGTTAGGATCTTTCTATATTAAGGTAACGATATTCTGTATAAAATTATAATTAATATATCGAGCCTTATTTCAGATTTAATTGTAAGCGACAAAAATTAAAGTTTTCAGGAGTTTTTTTAATATTCAATTATACATACATATATCTTTACCTTAATGTAGAAAAGCCCTAACTCTTTATAATTTTAAAATCGAAATTTTGCATTTTTCGATACATTAGAATCTAATGATTAGATGTTCTTCTATTGAAGTATGTATACAAAAATCTCGATTTAAAAAAATATTGAGTTGGGGCCTTTCTATATATACGTAAATTGTCGCTTACGAAAAAAATTTACAGGCTTTATTTTAAAAGTGATCACAAATTTTGATCATACTAAACTATGGATAGGCCCATACAATTTTAATTTCAATGCATGTCGCTTAAAATTAAATCCAAAATAAAGCTAGATATATTAAAGCTCGAAACCCAATCCATACAAATTGTGCACAACATTCTAACACATAAAAAAATTATAATTGTAAAACGTTCTTTAAGCTGTTTACGAAAATCTATTTCTTTTAGTAAAAAAAGTTTATTATTATCTCTTAAAGTTTTTTTATAAAAAAGTGTGTTTTACAAAAATGCTATATCACTGAAGTGTTGATTCATTAACACTGCAATTTTCATAACATCTGTTTTGATCGCCGTACACTGCATTTTGCGACGCTTCATCGCTACTTGTTGTAATAGATTTGCCCAATTGTTTTGCTTCAGCAACCTAAAATGTAATTAGCACAAGACAGTTGTTAAGCAAACAATTAATTTTAAATACTAAACAATTTTATGCTAGAAATGAAATAAACAAACCGTATCTGGTAATTTTTTGCCAAATGTTTCAGGCAATAGTAGGGCCAATAAAGCTGCAGACAATGAAGCTCCACCGAACAACAGTAAAGGTAATGGCTCGTAATAAAGACCCTATGAAAACAATTAGTAAGAAAATATTTATGTAACATTAATATACATTTTAAGAACTATGTATTTCTAAAAAAATACATACCAACAAAGGCACAAATGGTGCCAACATGGCACCAAATCGGGCAAATGTTGACATAACACCAACGCCTCCGCTACGTATAACCTGCGTGTTATTAAAAAAGAAACTCAATTTAATTTAAGAATGAAATTTGATGCTTGAACACTCACCGTTGGAATCATTTCCGCTGTGTAGGCATAAATAACCGCGAAAGAGGATGTAATGCCCAGTTTTCCAAGCAAAAACAATAATATTACTATCCAATTGGAACCTGCAAATTGAAATTGCTTCAGTTAGAATTCGGACTTCATTTTTTTTTGCAGTAATATTCTTTACCACCATACGCCATATTAGTAATCAAAAGAAGTTGACCCAATTCAGTTTTCAGTTTCTATAGAGGATTGTTTGATTTTAAATATTTTTAAGGAATTAAAGGTTTTTTTTTATACAGTGGTAAAGAATATATATTTTCTTATAGAAAGTTTTACGTGTTTCCATGTTGGTTTGCACTTATGAATAGTAAAATAGAACAATAAGAAATACTGTTAAATATTTATAATAAAAAAATATGCACAAAAATATTTACAAAAATGTCATTACGCTTCTTAAAATTTCATGAAATCAACACATCGCTTAATGTTTAAAATTAGAATAGAAAGAAATGTATTGAATATTTGGTATGAACTCAACTAAATTAAATTTTAAGAAGGAGTAGTTAGCCTAAACTAAACGAATTTAATTAAATCTTTGTGCCGAAAATATTTTGAGACAAAAAGATAGAAAATAACACGATTACATAAGTATAAAAATAAGAATATATATATTTTAAAGTGATTATTTAGAGGATTGAAAACAAATTTATTTTAATCTAAAAGTTAATTTCTTCAAAAAATTTTATTATACGATAATTTTTCTCGCAAGAGTTGGTATGTATAATCAGCGCAAAAATACATGCAAATCAAATTACAAAATATCTTAATTTAGAAAATTCAAATATTTTAAAATTTTGTTTGGCTGAAATTCTCTCAGCTGTGTCACAGACTCCGTATGGAAATGAAATAACATTTTAAAATTCCCGAAATATATCTAGAAAAGATGTGTGATATCTTCTGAGCGATTCTTCGATTTTCGTCAAACATAGCTAAAACCACTCTCGATCAAGCCACCTTTCAAACAGAAAAAAACTGAATCAAAATCGGTCCAGTCGTTTGGTCTGTAAGTGTACTCGTACATGGATACACAAACACACACTACAAACTTATAACACACCGTTTTTTGTCGGGGGTTAAACACTCACCTATTCCAATTCGGTAACATTTCATAAATTTATACCGCGAAAAATTTCGATCTTAATTAAAATATCGCATATTGATTTGTGGCTTCTAAATATACAATATTTATTCCTGAAATTCTTATAAGGGACATAGGACCATGGCTCTTATGCAACCATGCATTATTCCCCAGCAAAAAAAGTAGAAAAAGCATCACAACTACTAATACGAAGCACTTCAAACTCCGAACAAAAAGTAGTGTCATTGGAGCGAAGTGGTTTGTTTTTGCCAACCCGTGAGCAAATAAGACTTACGTTTTATTTGCTATAAAAACTCTAAAATAAGGTGTGATTTGTTATTGGTGAAGTAAATCCAATATATTTTACATTTAGGATGTGGTTTTCCAAAGCGCTTTAATCAGTGTTTTAGGAAGTGGTGCTTATTCACTTGTTTTTTAGTCCAGTTGGAAAGCTATTTACTTCCTAATTAAAATAATTGTCTCATAAGAAATAAGAAGGGAAACCTATTCTATTTTCTGTTCGTTTTTGAAGTTGAACAATTTGTACTTTTAAGCATTTCAATCAATCAGTAAATTTTATTAGCTTACGGTCTTGCTGGAGTTTGAAGTGGTTCGTATCATCACTTTTTTTATTAATTTTTTTTATTTTAGAGGATAATAATAGTAAAATAGGTGATTTATCATTACTTTTTAAACCAGAATAAAATGCATAACCTATTTTTGAAGTAATTAAGAAGTTCTTTCTCTGGCGATTTCTTTCAGCTTCAGTGTTTTTTTTAGTTTTGGCGCTTTTTTCGGTTTGGTGATTTTTGTTTTTGTTTTTTGGCGATTTTTGCATTCTGGCGGTTTTTTTAACTTTTGCGATTTTTCGGCGTTGTTTTAGTTTTCGATTTATTTTGCGTTTTTGACGTTTTTTTCGGTTGCGGCGATTTATTTCAAGTTCAAAAATTTTTTTAGTTTTTCCGGTTTCATCGTTTTTGATTTTTTTGGTGTTTGGAATTTTTTTTTAATTTTGGCGGTTTTTTCGGTTGTGACGATTTATTTCAGTTCAGCGATTTTTTTAGTTTGGTGTTTTTTTCGTTTTTGACGATTTCTTCGACTTGGCGATTGTATAATTTTGGGATTTTTTGGTTTTAGCGTTTTTGAAAATTTCAAGAGTTTGCCTCTTACGGTTTCCAGGATACAGCAAGTTGTCAAAAGTAACATTATCTGATAGAATACCCTTTAATTTTGAGTTTTTTTTTAAATTTCAGTGTTAATTGGTTTAGTCTGCATAAAATACACTAACTTTGAAAATTTCAAGTTTCTATATATAATTTTCTGTATATTACATTAGGATTTCATAACGCTCTTTAATTTTTAACTGTCATATATTTGTTGTTGGAGCTATCTATATATAGTCTGTGAACATTTCAGGTCCGTACCTCTTATGGTTTTCGAGAAAATAACCTGTGACGGACAGACAGACAGACACATGGACGGAAAACAATACTGTTCCTTTTCAACTTTGTTCTACCAAACCCTAAAAAAGCAAATATTTATTTGATGCTCCTAAAAGTATGCACAAATGTTTCTTATCTATAAAATAATGCTTCCAGTTTTATAAGTATGTTTTGAAAGGGAAATTTTAAATGCAAATGATTTGACCTCCTTGTTTTTTTAGGAGAAACGTTTCACTTCCATGTTGAGTGAAAAACAGAGTCCACAGAGAAATGACAATTTTCTTACTAATGTGTAGTGCAATGTTTCATAAAAATCGAAAGAATTTTCTTACAAGTAATATAAAATTTTTATGGGCCAATTTCTCTAACAGTAAAGTTAATTAGTAGTATAAGCTAATTAATAGTGTACAAAGTTTCATATTTTTTTGTTAGAATATTTTCAAAATATAAAAAAATAAAGCATTGCCATTTTGCAAAGTAGAGTTCAATTCTAATATTTTCGAAAATTCGAACATATCTTCGAACTTTCGAAAATTAAGTAAAAATTTCACGAATCAAACTCAATCTTAAAAAGCGCAGAGATATAGTAAAGCAAATACGCACACACATACATACATATAAACATATATATGTAGTTTTAAATTACCTAAAGTTATGTAGCCCCCCGCCACACAAGTTATTGCACATAGTAATAATGAACCTGTTAGCGATAATCGGCGGCCGAATTTATTGAGAGAAATCTTAAAAATATTTAAATAAAAAAAAAAACAAATATAAAAGATATACAGCTAAGAATCAAATGAAACTTACCCACGCCAATGTGTAGCCCGGAATTTCAACAAGACATACTAAAGCAAAGTTTAAGTATTTATTTCCACTCAAGTTAGTAGAATTTAAGGAGAGACCATAGTAAACAACAGCGTTAATAGCCCTTAAGAAATAAAATTGTTTAATAAAACCATATAGATATGTACATGTTACAATAAAATATTTCAGCTCACCATATATACAACATTATCGTGTATCTGAATAGCAGAGTTTTCGATTTAAACACCTCCTTGACCGCCAACCATATTTCATATTTATCCATCTTTAACTTATCTTTTGCATCATTAAAATTGTCCTGGTTTTTATTTGTTTCCACTGTAGAAATTGTTTGCAAATTTGCCAGTAAAGCCATAGACAACTCTTTGCGATTCACTTGGGCCGCTTTACGTATTATCTGACCCGCCTTCTCTTTACGATTTCGGGCTATTAACCATCTTACCGATTCAGGGACCAGCCAATAATACACAATGAAAAATAATGGCGGTATGGAAAGAGCATATTGCAGCAATTGCCAATCATGCAGAAGCCAAGCAGTTAAACCTACTAAAGCTTCTCCAAGTGCATAAAAATAATTTAATACTATTGAAGACATTTCACGTTTTTTCGGTCCTACCATTTCGACACCAATTATAAATGCTAAAGGATAAACTCCAGATGTGCCCACGGCATTTAGGAAAGCAAAAATCAAAAAGCTGTTATAGTCCCAAGCCAAACCCTGGCCCACACCCGTAATGGCCATGAATATAATACATATGATGAAGATGATTTTGCGGCCATAACTGGAATGATATTAAAAATAGTATTTATAGAGCTTTTCTCAGAAAATTTGCTTATTTGCTAATTGCAGTGCTATAAAATATGTACAGTGATATATAAAAAAATTACGTAGCATTTGTATTCTAGCTGGCTTCATGACGACTCCTTGCGGAATCACACGCATGTCATACCGTCAAATATGTTCCCCCTTTAGGAAACATTAAAAATCGCGACTTTCAGAACCTGAACTATTTCAGAGAGTAACAACTGACCATTTTGCCTTTGTAATTAAATGGATACCAGGAATGAATGAATGATTTGTTTTTAACTCTGCCTTTTAAATACGCTTATCGTTACCCAATACTCAAGTATAAGGTACATGTTTTCCAACCTATCACTCCTAATAATACGGAGATAAAAGTGTCCAACACTGCAAAATATTTTGGTGTTATTCTTGATTCTAAGCTGAGTTTCAAAACTAATATTCTAGAGAACATTTTTCATCAGCTTCAGGTCTCCGTATTGCAAAGCGACTTCTGAATCACTGCAGTATCTTCTAGGCAGAGGTTCTTGCTATAAAATAAGTTGCGGAGTGTTTGAAAGTGAATGTCACTTCAACGACTTTAATTAAGATATACACTGATAGTCGAGAAACTATTATTTCCCTCGAATCGCCGCTTCTACACGCAAAGAAAAAATATGGTTGAGGTAACCATAATCAAACAGCAACATACTATGATTTAAGTATATGGTTGTAGTTTAATCACATTATTGTCAATAGAAAAGCAAAATTTTAATAATATTATTATCTGAGTTAATAATAATATTATCAACAAAAACAATGAACTTTGTTACACCTAATCTTATTATTGTAAATATGACGACACTCTTGTTAGATGTGACTAAAATATAATTGAGACTCACCATACGATGTTCTTATATTATAATAATATTGTTATATACGACCAGAGTATTATTTAATATAATAATAATATTTTGTTTTTCAATCATATATTTATTGGTAGATCTCTTGTTTAAAACAGCTGTGCGTTAAATCCGAAATAAAAATAAATTAATGTTATTGAAATAAAATGTATATATATATATATATATCTTTATCTCATACACACACGTATAAAGATATATATATATATATATATATGTACGTACGTATGTTGTCTTTATTTATCTACCCTTTTGTTTGTGCTTTATTTATTTATTTAACACGACCCGTGCAATACCGATATCTTATAAACGAAACGCTGAACTGACAGAAGATGTTCCTGAAAAAGATTTTTTTAAACTTAACATAGTATGGTTTTGGATAACATTATATTGTTATTTACATTATATTATTTTTAAATTATAACAAGAATTATGTTGCAGTCATACATTTTTAAGAAAACTATATTGTTAAACTCTAACCATATCACACTTTTTATGAATATAATAATGTAATTATTAAATTCAAACATTACTTTGCTTACCGTAACAAAATTAATGTTTCAAATAAAAATAACTTGTTTTCAACGACCACTCATTTGTTTCTGAGAACATAATATTATTTTCTCAACCATTCTACAACCATATCTTTTCTTTGCGTGTAAGAACAACAACAGCCCTCTCTAAATGAGATGGCAGAGCAGTTTGAAATTAGGATCATCTTGATTCCGGGGCATAGAGGCTTTCAAGCGAGCTATAAAACTGATGAGCTTGCTAGAACTGGCATAATCTTACAAGTTCCACCGGATTTGGAATGTGTGTGTACTCTCTTGCAAACTCAGACTTAGGCACAAGACAGAAGAAGAAACAAATAGAAGGTGGGTCACAAGAAATGATTGCTTGACCACAAGGCAGTTATTGATGCATCTGAATAGGAAAAATACAGCTTCTTTAATTTTGAAGAATAGGAAAAAATCTCGATTCTAGTGTCCGTGCTAACCGGTAGGCATGCACAAATGTTAAATGTCGTACACAGTGATTTTTGCCGCAGCTGCTAGGATATCGATGAAGAGGAAAGTGTAGAAAAGTTTTTGTGTCACTGTCCTGGAGTTGCCAGAAAGAAAATTGCCACAATGGGCGCTTTTGAGTTCAGGGAACTTTCTAACGTTGCTAGTGTTGAACTGCAACGTATTAGTAGCTTTATATTGGGCTCTGTAGTGCGATTCACTAACTTTTTTTAACGATAATCGCATCGTTAAAATAATTATAACGAAAATTTATTGCACTTGCTATTCAGCAACATTTTTAACGATATTCGCTGTAGATTAATGTCAGCTGTGTCGTTATTTAAGCGACAATAATTTATGTGCTGTTAATTTTATCGACAAAATTTAACAGAAAATATCCGCAGCGTCCTATCGTTAAAAATAAGTTTCAGAACTACACAATCGATATTTTAAGCGACTAAATGTTTAAACAAAAATTACAATTGAAGGATTGTTAAAAGTTACTCAATATAAACTACAGGTTAGTTCGACGGTGGGGACTACGCATAAGTAGTCTCCGTGGTATCAAAAGGGACCAAACCGGTCTAAGTGAGTCCGGGTTTCTGACTGCTATCTAACCTGACCTAACCTAAGTAAACGTAAAAAAGGTAGTAGGAAAAATAAAAATATTTAAAATTAAATACATCAAATGCACGAAATTTAGCAGATTGTAATAAAAATCTTTATGAAAATCTATACTATTTTCAACAAGTTTTTTTTTGTCATTTATCACGATTTCTTATCCAACTCGTGGAAATGTAGAATCTTCCGTGTACCATAATGGGTCCAATGGCCGGTCTCCTTTTAAACTAATCTAATCTATAATATTCATTTAAAATTTTATTTTGCTACTCTCGTAATTTTTGGCTAAAACTTATCTAATAATAAACATGACCTTTAAATACGTAACAGATTGCATGCGATATTTGAGATTTTCTTTTATTTTCATATTTTGTGTACATAATTTATTTCTTACCGATCCGCTAAATATCCCGAACCTGCTGTGCCGACCACTAAACCAGCAAAATGCATTGTACCAACAAATGCCAATTTCCAGGCATTTTCTTGACAAGTTAAATCCCACTGGAATTAATAAAAAGAAGCAAACACATTAGATTTATATATTTATGTTTAGTGGAAAATATCGACTTGATGCAAAAGTATTGCACATAAGTATATGTACCTACATATCGAGGGTTTATATTCAAAAAGTGCTATCTGAAGAGCGCAAAAGACTGTTATTTTCTCATAGCGCAAGGGCTAATAACTAAATTTTGATGAATAGTACCATTTACAGAAGACATCTTAATTCTACTAATGTTAATCGAATACAGTTTTTGCTCTTGGACTTCGAGAAAATAACAGTTTTATTTTGTCTACTAAAATATTTAAGAATTGCAGATAGCACTTTTTGAATATAAACCCTCGATATACATTTATTGTAGTACAAACGTCGAATAGGAGAGATTGAAAATAAAATTATTTTTTTAATATTTTTATTCTTAGTATACTTTTTGATACATTTTATGTGCTTTTTGATTAATCTTTTAAAAGTTATCTATTAAAAAAATTGTTTTTATTTTGGTATTTTGCTCATAATTTTTTAGTATATCGTGGCTCAGATTGTGTTTTCCAAATATTTATATGTGACAGGGAAAGTTAAAAAACTCGATTTTTACTTATTTTTGGTGATTCTTATCACGGTCTTTCTAATGCAACAAACCACAGTTCTCTAACTGCATCTGTTTTGTCACGAATTAGCTTCAAAATACAATCGTCATTCAGTGGCTTTCGGGGTAGCTGATTACGAATCTGTTATTAGATTTAAAAAATCCAAAATGGCGGATCCAATATGGTGGATGAGTTTTTTTTTAATTAATCAGATTTGTTTTGAAATCGTTACTCAAAGGATTTTAAGGTCGCTGATGATGAATTTGGAGTAGAACTTTTAAAATTCAAAAAGGCAGATCCAATTTGGTGGACTATTTTTTTTTAATTTATCGGTATAGCTTTTGAAAATTTGAAATGGATGATTATAATTGACAGTGTAATATGTATGACATTGATATGCGAAGATAAAACAAAAGCAGGGTATATTCTTCCTTTGGCTTTATTCCTGAAGGTTAAGATTTCTTGTTGGAAAATACGATTACAGAGCTGATACTGATAATCTCAATCATTATTTGTGAAAATTTTTTTATACTTTTGCAGTCCAATATGTATTGTCCAACACTGTATACAGCAGATTTTTAACTTAACTGTTTACTTTTAATAAAAAAAAACAATAACTCAAAAAACTTAACTAAAACTAATCGTGCTTCTTACATATTATTTTTTTCGCTTTCACTTTCGATTCTGAACTAGAATTTCTTCTTTTCATTGCTACATCTACAAGTTTCTTATTATCCGCCATTTTGAATTTTCAAAATCTAATACCAGATTCGTAATCAGCGATCTCCAAAAACCCTGAGTGTTGAGTGTCAAGCAAATCCAATAATATTAAAAAATAGTCCGCCATATTGGATCCGACATTTTAAATTAATAATCTCTAATGCCTGGGGGTCCACTCTGTTTTTCGAAACGAAAGAAAATTCTTTTGAATTCGTATGTCATTAACATTACAGTTGGGAAGCTTTTGCTTTCGTTTCGAGTTACAGAAGAGACCCCCAAATTCCTAATCAGCGAGTCCGAAAACCTCCAAAAACCTCCGAGCTTCAAGCTAGAAAAGCATGCAGCCATATAAAAAGCAACTTGTTAACTTCAAAATCATTTTTCCAAAATTTATTTTCTGAGCATAGGTCCCTTTTAACTTTCCGTATCACATACATATTTTTTTAGAAAAAGAAATATTTATGTATAATTATTTTTTTAGGCGATTTTTGAGTTTATGTGTTTGTAATAAACCAGTTTAAGTAGATTTTTGTTTGTTTTTAAATTATACCCTTTCCAATTTAAAAAGTCGGCTTTTCCACACAAAAAAAGTGAAAAGTGAATGGGCGCTCTTTTCTTGTCTCTCCCACAAATTAAAGACTTCGCAAAGTAAACTTTGAGTGTGGAAAATCCGTCAATCTTGATTTATTCGAAAATTTTAATCACTGGACACCTGCGATTTATATTCGAAATTGTCTATATTCTATAATTACTAGTATTTCAAGAAATGTTAAAATATCATTAAAGAGTCGTTAAGCAAGTTCGTGCAATAAAGATAATAGGTCTATTCGTTTACACCGAAATTTGTGCATTTTTGTGCAAATTTGTTTACACACACATTTACAAAAGATAGTATAAATTGAGAGAGTACTTTGACTGAGAGTCTGCAAATTTTTACTGGACACACTCTTGAGAACAAAATCCATTAGATGAGAAAAACATATTATTCAATATAATAAATAATTAAAAAATTTTAGATAAAAACATTGAAAAAACCTGAATTAAAATGTGAAGAGTAAAATTTTCGAATTATGATGGGAAAAATATTGGTACGAAAGAGGAATTTTTTGTTGCGAACTTAAACAGAGAAAACGATATTGAGAGAGATATAGACAGAGAGAGGGAGATAAGTCGATGCATTTTAAACGAATATTTGGAAAAAAGCCTTTACCTACCTCTTGTACAATTGTTCTCTCCTCGCTGTCAAATATCCACTCGAAACAACGCTCTTTGGAGTTGTCATTAAACAAATCGCGTGGACAATCTTGCGTCAAATTATTTATTACATAAGCATTTACGGAATGATTAACGCGATAACGATAACAAGTTTCTGGCGTAAAAATTCCATCTCTATCGATAATACCCGGTGTAGCGTTTATTAGCCAAGGCGGGTAAAGCTGCTGATCATTTATATCATCACACTGAGGTATTAAACATCTATAAAAAATAACATAAAATGAAAAAAAATATATATATAATATATGTAAATGCAGCTTAAAGTAATTTTTACCTGTAACTTGGCGTACCGGCTGTAAAAACATACGATAAACTATTTGCTGCGGCAAACATGACTGGTAAACATATCAGCAAATAATTAGTCTTTTGATAGCGGCCAAATTCTCCAATCTCTTCTAATACTTGATCGAAATCCATTTTTTATATATGTATGTTTGTATTTTTATTTAAACTTCTTATATGTATCATGTATTTGAAATAATTTTTTTAAATTAAATATATTATTCTTTAAACTTATTGCATATTATTATTTACACTGATTTTTGGTTTTTTTAAATGCTGGATATTATTTTTTTTATTGAATAATACAATTTTTAAATGCTGAATATTTCTGTTTTTATTGAATAATACAATTTGTACGATGCAGGCTGGCGAGTGTGCTTGTCTTCTCAATATATTGTTGAATACTACTGAAATTTAAATTTAACAAAACGTTTTTATTTATAAACATTTGTCTTCTTAAAGTGATTTAGAAACGTATACAACAACAACAATAATAATAGATTGACGATACAAACGATAGATGTACAAATAAATACATATGTATGTACTAAAAGTGAGCACAAGCCGTGAAAAAGTGCAAGTATTGTATTTTTTTCAAGAGCGAAAATTGTTTGTACTGGTGATCTTAAGTCCAGGTTCACACGTTTCAATTTTTGTTGCTCAACTCGCAATTTAGCTGTAAGAAAGACGGAGACGGAAATACAAACATCTCTTTTTTTCTTACAGCTGAATTACGAGTTGAGCAACAAAAGTTGAAGTGTGTGAACCGGGACTAATTGAGCGTAAAGCAAAAATAGAAAACAATGGAACAAAAAACACGCAAAACCATTGTACAACAGTTGAAATGGCGGTTGTTTCAAGTTTGCAATATTTTTATTGTACACTTCATAGTGCACAATACTTCATTTCACAACCTCAAAATTTCATAAGATATTAAGTGATAATAAAACTTTTTACAATTACATCCATTGTGAATGATATTATTTTTATTTTATTATTTATTTATTTCATTTTTTCGCCTTAAATTAATAAATTATAAAAGTTAGAAAAGTATAGAATACAAACTAACTCGCTCAAATAATCTACGTTGTTTGTTTTTTCTCTTACACATACACATATTTTTACACTTGTGTGCTTATTTTACAATTGTCATTCGGTGTACACTAGTGAAATATGCTTCGACACTACAATAACTAATGCTTTTACTTTGGCAAATAATCAAATGTTATTGCATACTTTTGCTAGAAGAGAATACCAGTTTTAGTGTTCTCATAAAATCAAGAGCACTAAAAAGAGAGAACAATTCAATACTATACACCATGAAGATTAAGCAAACTTCTTGTGCTCACCTCTAATATGTACATATGTATCTATACAAATAAAAGTGTTAGATATAGAGATGTGATCATGAGTACAGTTTTCTTCTCACTGTCAGCACAAGAAAATTTCATCACTAGGGAAACCGCAAATAAGCAATTGAATGTGCTTTCTTGTGTGTAATGCAGCGATAATATGTTTATGCGTTTCAGAACTTTTTATGAATTTAGGATTTGATTTGTTAGTGCATATTTTTGCATATTTTACCCTTTAAGGCATGTTTTTGCATATATCAGTCTTACACGCATTCTTTTAACAATTTTTTTTTGATGCTTTATAGACTTTGTTTATTTTGATATGCTTGGTTAAACTTTTTATTTTTCTCCGCCGTCTAAATCTCATTTCGAATGTTCTATGCATGTAGTAAGCACATTTGGATTATTTATTATAAAGTTTTTAATAAACATAGTTGCTTTCAATAAAATCAATCACTCCACAATTATCCAACTTTTGACGAGTCAATAAAAATATTGGACGTTAATTTCAGTAAATATTTGATTTTGATATTTGTAACGGACGTTGTTCAGATTAACATCAGTCCTCTACAGTCTTCCCTATTACTTTTGAAAGTTCCGTAACATAAAAAGCATTTTGCATATTACCAAAATTATTTGTGATTATAAAACATTTTCCAAATTCAATAATATTTTTTTTTCTGCTGCACATTAAATTTGAACTGTGATTTCGTTCAGTGTGCTCACAAAAAACTCAGCAAAAAACTCGTGATTGCGTTCACAACTTTATACGTCGCTTTCTCATTGACGATTAAATGAAAGATCAAAAGCATGTGTGTGATTTTGTTGTCCACAATTGTGGCATGGCGTGCCTTTCAATGCTTTAAGGCATGGGCATATAGAATCCGTCATACGTCCATGGAAATAATGAATATTTTTTTTTTGTTCAATTTTTCTCTATTGAAAAGTACTCTAACTTTTTACTATTTTTCGACAATATGGACACAGTAAATTCGAATTTTAACTTTTGAGATTTAAGGATTTTCTGAGAGGTGAAAAGTGGCTTCGCTAAGTGAAGATTATCTGACCTGGACTCAAGCATTTTCTCCTCTAGGTTTTTTTGCTTTGCGGCTTTTGGACATGTCGAACAGGGGCTTCTTTGAGTAAATATTTTCTGCTTTGCCGTCCTTATGTCGTGTTTAAGAATTTTTCACCAGAACAGCATTAAGATGGCAGATGTTATAAAAAGTAAACTTAGCAGGTTGACTCTCTGTGCCGTCGATATATAATACTTTATTCACAATCTGTTCACTAAAGTATCATAAGTAAATATGAGTGATTTTAAATAAGAGAACAGTACACAAAAAATTAAAAAATAAGTTGGTTATTTCAATATTAACAATTAAATTTAATAATTGTTAATAAATAGTTTAAAAATAGTTTTTTTTCAACCGAATAGAAATAACTTTATTTGCAATAAAATTAACAACCATAATTGGTTATATTAACCTTCGTTGCTTTTTTTTTTTGGTTTTTTTTGTGAAGTTTGTATATCTATTATATTAATTGAGAAAATAGTAATTGTAATCATAACGGTGATCTCCATCGAATGATCAACCCTTTCGGCTATATTCGAAGATAGAATAAAATAAATTCAGTAAAGTGCGGCTCTGATCCGCCCACGGAGGGTTCCGTACGGACGCTAGATATATGTATAATACTATGTGAACCATTTTTTTGGTTTTCTCGTTCTATCGATTTTTTCAGGTTTTTGGCGTTTTTTATCATTTTCATTTTGGAGATTTATTGAAGTACTAGATTTTTTTTAGTTTGCTGCTTTTTTTCGTTTTGGCAATTTTTTTCCAGTTTTTGGAGATTTTTTTTCGTTTTGGCAATTTTTTTTAGTTTTGGAGATTTTTTTTCGGTATTGCGATTTTATAATTTTGAGATTTGTTTTGTTTTACCGTTTTTGAAAATTTCAAGAGTTTGCTTTTACGGTTTCAAAGATAAAGCAAGTTGTCAAAATTACATTAACTGATAGAGTCCCCTTTAATTTAAATTTTTTTAAATTTTAGTGTTAATTGTTCTATTCTGTATAAAAATACACTAATTTTACTAATTACAAGTTTCCATATTCGAGTACATACATACAATTGTATGTATAGTACATGGGATTTTAAAATTTTTCGTTGCTCGTTTTGAAACACCCTTTAATTTTTAAGTTCTACACACTGTTCGAATTTCAGGCCCGTAGCTCTTACAGTTATCGAGAAAAATAACCTGCAATGCAAGGACAGATAGACGGACAATCAGAGAGCGTAGCACAAACAATAGGCGGGCATGTTCTGACACTCGCATATCGCATAACATTTGCGATTGTGACTTGAACTCGCATGAGAGGTGTTCTGCAAATCGCAATCGCAAGACACTTGGCGATTTCAAATCACAAGCGCATTCTGGAGTGAACTGATGAATTTAACCTAAACCAAACTTTAAAGAAACGGAACCCTAAAAAGATATATTATCTTATATAGTATAACAAAATATATACATGTGTAAATATTTTTTGCTGTAAAATATATTACTGTGAATGAAAGTTTCTAAGTCATAATTTACACTGTGACTTTTTAACTATAGTTTTTTGATCTTCAAACAACAGAAAACATACATAAATTCGAAAAATGTAAAGAGAAGTGTGAAAATTCCACCTGGAACTACAATTGGTACATGTTTTCCTAACCCCAAGTTTTTCTACTCCATTCGCCCTCAACTTTCTAAGTTCAGAGGCAAAAGCCATAAGCTTACGGGCATTAATTCTGCATCTTTTAATCAGAGACAAAAGTCATAAGTTTATATGGATGTAAACGGAAAACTTAGAATCGAAGAAACAATTATTAAGATGCATATTGGGAACTATATACATTTTTCTGTGGAAAGGCCCATATGTTATATATTTTTCATTATGTTATATATTTTTCATTATGCTTAGTTTACTTTCTTTTAAAAAAAAATTAAACTAAACATATTTTTGCTTAATCGGTAAGAAGAACAAATTAATTTAAAATTTAATTTTTAAATATTGCGGCGGTGTTGCTACATACTAAAAAGTTTTTTAACTTCCTTGTTATTATTGTCTTGTATAAAACTACGGCAATTTTCCATATTTTCTTTAATCTCATTTTAAATGACTGTTGTTTTAATTATAACGAATGATGATCATGTATTTCATGTGTTGTAAACATTGATGAATAAATAATTAACGAATCAATTTATTGCATGCAACTTCATCTCAATTAATTCAAATTGACGGCCATTTACAGAAAAAAAGTAAAGCGACAATAGCAAACGAACGATTCTATTGTTTTTAATTCGGGGAAATCTAGAAAGTTTTGTAAGCAAAAAGATTTGTTTCAAGTGAATTTAATTAACAAATTTAGGGGTTTTTATGTGATTGGAAATCGTTTAAACGCTTACATATAAAGTACATATGTAAATACATAAGTATGTGTTATGTCGTTACCTTAATATAGAAATAACCTAACTCTTTATTTTTTTAAAATCGGATTTTCTGTATATTTCGATAGAAGAACATTCAAAGTACTGATATATGCCAAATCTCGATTTCAAAAAAATAATTATTTAGGGCCTTTCTATATTAAGGTAACGATATGTATGTATGTTGACAGTAGAATATGAAGATTTTTAAACTATTGATTACAAAAGACAAATTCAAGCAAATGAGATAAATATTTTTTTTTCAAAGAAATGTGAAAATCATAAAATAGAATAAAAAGTAAAAGTGAATGTGCAACAAAAACACTCAATAATTCTCTATTTTAAAATTTTATTAAATATATCAAATTCCCGTGAGAAACATGAATCATATGAAGACGGAAAAGTCTGTAAACACTTCGAAACTAATATTACTGTACGCCCTTGGGTTGTGCAATGATTTGGCTGTTGTAAAGTCCAGTTTGTCTACTCTGCAAAAAAAGAAATTGTATCGATTGAAACAGCCAATACAATGTCCTTACACAGAAAAAAATCTCCTAGGTTAATCTAAACAATTTCAATTGTCAAACCTGCAGTTAATGTAATTTGTCTTTGGACTTTCAATTAACCTAATTTTGTCTGATGAATAAAACCAGTTCGGAGTTAAAACACATTTGGTTCTTGTAATTGCAAAATTTTAAAGTTAAAAAAATGGGTGGGGATACGCCCATTAAAATCTATTTATATTTCACGTGGTTCTGCTTTACTGATTTTTACAAAACTTACCACACGCCTTGAGCTCAAAAATAGACACAATCTTTGATTTGAAAAAATGGGCGGAGTGACGCCCATTAAAATTTTATATTTTATTTTAAGTGGTTCTACTGTAGCGATTTTTACAACACAAAATCTTGAATTTAAAAAATGGGTGGATTTACGCCCATTAAAATTTAATTTTATATTCCATAATTTTTTTTCCTTGCATTGAAGTCGGTTTTTTGGCAGAATTATTTATGACGAAAGTTGACAACGAAAAATTCGTCGTTAGTCCCAGTTGTGTTTACAGTATATTTATGTATGTCAGGTTGTAACACAGACCCATAAACATATCGAACATATCCTGTGTGCTTAAGGTTATTCACCATAGCCAAAATATGGAACTGCACTCAGCCTCTGTTTTATAATATCTACCTGAATTACTGTATATATATATTTAACATACATATATGTACAGACATACATATGTGTATCTGTACGAAATGTCCACAAATAAATTTCAAAATTTATCGGAATTGTATGACTCAGACATTTCTTGACTGTGTTTACATATAAGTTTTTTTTCTTTGGACAGAATTTTAAATACTTAAGTATACATATGCGTTTTATGCGGATTTAGTGGGGTTTGTTGCAAAAGTAAATTGCGTTTTATAGTGGGGTTTGTTACAATTATTAGTTTATGTTATTAAAAAAATAACAGCAAAGAACATTTCAGCCAAAAGTAAACGAAATAAGTTATGCATAATTTATGTGTATCCTTAAGAATATGTGCATAAAAGTCCTGCAGTCAAATAGAGGACTGCGTAAACAGTCTTGAAATGTAAATACGTCATGTTTTTTTGTGTATTCTCGTGGCATGTGTTATACTAAACCAATAATAAATGATGTCGTTTAATAAGCGAAGCACGATGGAAGCATTATAGTTCGTTTATATGACTGTTTAGTCAAGACTTTTTTTTTAGACTTGACAGTTTTTCTTGAAGCAGTTCTTTTCAATTCTGTTTCAAAACTGCTCGATTGTTTACACTCGGACGGTTTCTTGTTCAATTTACCTATTGTTTTAATGCAACGAATGAAATAACAAAAGAGCATTGGTGTAACTTTTCTCTACAAGCAAGTCAGTGCCCCTCTTCTTTCTTCTTTCCCCTCTCTTCCACAATCTCAGACTTGCTTCAAGAAAAACTGGCGAGTCTAAAACATGAGTTACAAGCGATATCGCGAAGACTACTTCACTACTACACTCAAAAGAAGTAGTGTTGATGCGTATATGCTTGTTATTTCGCGTGTTGTACGTTAGAGTATGTGTGTAAGATGTAGATAGATAGATGTAAGCTATTATGTTTGTGTTTAAGGGTGGTTTTTTAAAGCAAGCGGACACAACTAATGTAAATGCATGTGTGCGTTTGTATGTGCGCAGAAAAATAAGAGAGCATACACACCACTTGTATAGGTATGTATGTATGAACATGCATGACGTTTGTATACGCACCCATGCGTATGAAGAAGCAAGCATCACAAATTTTTCAGTCACGAATTATTTTCTTCTTTACTCCTATACCTGCACTAACTGAAAAAATGTCTTGCCAACAGTGTTGTTTAGCGTTTGTTTTAGAAGATTTCACTGTAGCAAAGCATTTGAAAAATCCCTCATGTCCTTAAAGTGCTCTTGTGCAGGGGTCTACAGTTAAAGTAGTATTGGCGAGACAGTTTGCTACTTTCACTTAAAAAAATTAACCAACTAACAACACAATAAGCAATTTGAAAAATACACAGAAATAAAAATTTAATAATTGTGAGAAATTTTCAATATATCAAGATTTAAAGCACTTTCAGTATGAAACATCCAGTTGATTATTCAAAACTTGGAAATATTTTCCATTCAAGATACCAAATTACTGTAGCAATATTCAAGCCAAAACCGCGACTATAGAATTAGTCTCGCAAGTTCAGTATAGCGCGTTATTTACCGAAAAATCCGAAAAATCGGATCCTTACAACTCTCAACTCGAGAACTTACCAATAATGCCGGCTGTCATTGAAGCATTGATGGCAACACCAAAGCGATCGCCCTTACAAAAACCGCTAATAACTAGGATATAAACGAGACAAGCTGGCATATTGGAATCCTGCTCAAAGGATGAAAAAAGATAATCTCAAAAAAAAAATAAAAAAAAACTGAATAAACGATGGAATAAAAAGATGAGTGTTGTATTAAAATTGCACTTTGGGGTTTTAGGAAACTCTATTTAAGTTCAATATCTACTTGTAATACTAATTTTTGTAATTGCATTTTGTTATTATCACTTTTTTTATCTAAAAAAAACTATAATTATTTAGTTAATATGAGAAATTATAGAAAACCTTTTTCACATTAAAATTCAAACATATCAAATTATTTCATTATTAAAAAATTGTTTAATTCATTTCATTTGTTTTTGTTGTTTATTTAACTTCAACTTTTATTTGTTTTATTCTTGTTTCATTCACTTGACTTAATGCCTTCTTATCAAGTTACTTTTATTCCGCGCACTTAAGATTGTTGTGCATCGACTGCTGATGTGAGTTCAAATAGTACTAGCAAATAAATAAATGTATTTGCATTTGTTAATGCAGTTAACATTTGTTCGTCTACAATTTCAACATGTTTGACACCCCCAGTAACTAACAGTGACAGAGAAAAGAAATACTTTCTTTCATTTTTAACACAGTATCGTTAATCAGATATGGAAAATGGAATTTTTTCTTTGATATAAAGTTTTTTAAATAATTTTCAAATTGTGCACATATGTATAGATCTACGTAAAATTTTTTAAGTTTCCGAAATCTTGCTCAATTATTAATACCGAAATTTTTACTTTATATTGGCAGCAGTAAAACTGAATTTTTCAAAAATAAAATTTTTACTTTTAAGCCGGTTTTCTTCACAATATAAAATTTGATTATTTTGAAAAATAAATTTTAATTTTAAAGCATTAAACACATAGACCACAGCCTTCTACCAACTACAATCTGTCAAAAATAGAATTCACACGCTTACAGCATGTTTTTATAAAATGAATAAGTATTAATTAAGTATTAATTAAAATAATGAACAAAACCATTGCCCTAATTCAGTAAGAAGATTTACGACGATTTTGTTTGAATATTCTATTGAGTTCTTGAATCCTTTTTTTTTTGAATTCTGTAAACTAATTTCCTCAAAAATAGTTGTTGCCTGTGATAATGAAAAATAAAAATATTATTGCCATGTTTTTGAAACATAAAAATTTTATTAAAGTATTATATAATATTTTGAAAAATATAAGAAAAATATGTCTTGGATGTAATGTTTGGAACAAAATCATAAAGAAAATACGCGAACCTTCTAGCAAAGACAATAAATAATAATTGAATCACAAATACGGCTGTTTTTCGTAGATAGACAAGACGATACAACAGAATCGAACAGAATTAGGGCACATGTTTACGTTTTTGTAGCATTGAATAATTTTCATGTGAGTGAAAACAAAAGAGCTTTCAGTTTTCCTACACTCATAAAATTCTGTATGTAAAATTAACTAAAATTATTGTCTTAAACAATTGAAAATATTTTAAAAATCGGTCTACTTCCCGGAAAAAAATTTCAAAAAAGTAATCGTGTTTGGAATTAAGCATTTTTGGTGGAAGCACTTCCCTACTGGATTACCAACTTAATGATTTTAACAAAGCGTGAGACTAAAATAACCGATTCTTCAGAAATACTTACTCTTTTGTATTTGCCCACTTTTTCACGAAATCTATTTAATCTAAAAATATCATTCTCCTCATTTAGCAACTTCTACACTGTTTTTTTAAATTTTAGGTAAAGTGATTTGTAAGCGAGTAATGAAATTTGGTAATCAGAAAAGTAAGTCATTATATGGCAAGTAGTTCTGATGATAATGTGTAATTTTTTGCAGGGTTATTTTTAATTCAGTTAAAATGTTAACTGACTTAAAACCATATTTTCTACTTTAAGTTACAAAAAAGTGAAATAAACGGCGGACAGATGTGAATGACTTTTTTTCTACAATCGGATTAACTTAACTTTCAGAAGAACTAATCTCGCCTTCTTGGTACGGAAAAAAAGATGCTGTTTATTTGCAAAATAATCCAATCCAAATTCAGTATAAGCATATGATTTTTAGTTTATTTTTCATAAGTTAACTGTAAAACAATTGCAAAAATGTTTAGCATTGAGTTAAAATATATTAATAAACAATTTACTTAGGCTTTTTTGTTTAATAGCTTGACATTTTCAAGGTAAAAATAAGTTTTATGCTGATTTTCCATGTAACAAAAACACGTATACTGCTATAGGAAATGGCGACCAGTTTGTTTATGTTGCTTTTTTACCAGCTTATCCCCACAAACGCGTTACGTGTTCACTAGTTCGACCTCAAAGTTTATATCTCGTACTTGATCACTCTTTTTTTTTAAATAAAAGTGCATCTATTAGTTTTACTACCTTTTATTTATTATATTTTGCCAATTCACAAAGTGTTCTATTATGTCATATTGTCATAATATTTAGAATCATTTCTACATACATTTTTTTTGCTTTCAAACAAAAATTTTAGTACATTATGAAAATATGATACAATAGAACAATTTGTGAAAGTGTCAAGTAATTTTATTACTGCTTAAATACATATGTCAAAAAAAAATTTTTACGACTTACATATGTATGTATATTCATAAAAAATAAAATGTATTTGAAATCTTTTTTAAGAGGACTTTTTATAAAAAATTTGTAATATAACAAAAATTAAAAATTTAAGAAACCCCGATTTTACAGAAAAGATGTGATATCATATAAATGGCTAGACAGATTTTCTTTAAACATAGTTACGAACACTCTCGATCAAGTCACCTTTCAAACAATAAAAACTAAATCAAAATTGGTCCAGCCGTTTGGTCTGTACGTGGACTAGTACAGACACACAGAACAGAGACAAATACTGGAAACTTATAACACCCCTTTTTTGGGTTAAAAATACATTTCAAACAAATTTTAAATTTTATGAATATAGCGTTACATGTATTTAGCTATTAATCTTAATTTTTTTATTATTATTTTAAAATTTTACATAAATACTTTCCAACGCTGTACAAAACTGCACGTAGTAACGCTTTAAAAATCAGCATAAGAGTTGCTGTACATTTTATTTATTTAAATTAAGACTAGACTTAGTAATAGTTTCAGTTCTTTTTAATTCTGTTTAGGCCATTTGACATAATCTCCAAAAATAAATGGTTTGGTAAGAGTGCTTGTATAGGCTGGAATTTGCTTGTTTCTGAAAACAGAGAGAAGAGAGAAAAGAAAAAATTATTAATACAAAATAAAAATTAATTTCAATATACATGTATACATATTTATGTGCATAAGTGGTGGTGGTTAATTTTAAATTAAATGGTTACATCTACACATTCAGGGTGAAAACAATAATGCATTAAATATGTTGACCACAGCAAGCTATACAAACGCAAGACTTCAAATGCCGCTAGTTGCATTTGCCGCCTTCTAGCCAGCTACTTAATTATTTTGCAGACGGCAGCAGTATCATAAGCAGCTGATATTCAAGTATAAATACATGAGTATTTCAGTGATGCCATCTTCAAATATTTGTAAAAATAAAACTAATCTTTTAAAATGTACTTATGTATATCGCGTAAAACTATAAAAATTAATCAATTCCTTACATGAATTTCGGGATGTTTTTTTGGTAAATAATATAAAAAATTTGCAAGCTGCTCGTATCACTCATTTCACATTTTTTATTATGTTTATTGGCAGCACTGTATTTGCACTTTATCGCTTATAAAAATGGCAACATTATTTTGCTGTCGTCAAAATAATCATTCTCATATAAATATACATATGTAATATATTTTTAACATATTGAAGTCGGTAGCCTATTGTTTTCAATGTGTTTAATGCCCAATCCAAATCACTTTTAACATCACAGCAAAAAAGACTGGAGTAGTTCATAGAGCGCAGTGAGATTCTTCTCAAATCCGAAAAAATTCATCATTATGAATTGAGGAAATTTAATATCAAAAAAGCTTTAGAATCGGTGCACGGGTTCATTACCAACTTAAATATTTAATTTTTAACCTATGAAAAGACGAATTTTAAAAATCGCTTTTGGGGTTTGAAAATCCGTACCAAATATATGAAAACCGGTTCCGAACCGGATAAAAATATAGGCCATAATTGATGCTGGTAATGTAGCTTTCTTTTGGTGAAAGAATTTTAAAACTCGGTTCAGTGGTTTGAAAATATAAAAAAACCGGCTCTGAATTGGATAAAAAAGTATAGCGTATGTTTGACGCTGGTAAATAGCTTTCAATTGGTGAAAGAACTTTCAAAATCGGTTTAGTGGTTTGGGCGGGAAAGTGTAGCAAGCAAACAAACAAACAAACTCGCTTTCACATTTATAATATTAGTAAGGATAAAAACCGATAAGAAAAATCTTCATAATACCAGAAGGAAATAAATCTTACCTATTATGTGAACTTAAAGGAGGCGTGCAAATTTTAGGGTTTAAGTATTTTTTTCTGAAGGCAGAAAGAAGTTGTTAATGTTTTTGAAGTTGATGTGCGCAATGCTTGAATAAAAATTCTGAAAACAAAAGGTAAATATAACATTCCAGTGTTTATTTAAACTTTTTGTTCCAAATAAATGATTATACTATTGTTTTACAACATTTATTAATTTGATTTTTAAATTTTTGCATTGGTTCCCTTCAAAATTTTTGGAGAGAAAACTTTTAAAAATTCTCCCTCTTCCTCATATTTAGAATACCTACTTTTTGCCGCGGGAATTTAATTTCGTAATAGGAAGAATTGGAAAAGGGAAAAAACTCCCGGCGAATTATTATTCTCAATTGGGCTGATGAAATTTTTATTGAACGTCTAATACTGATATTTTTCGTTAGAAAAAAATAAAATGTAAACATTAAACAGCTGATGCAGATTTTACGCTCTCCCGTATTTACTTATTCCTTGTCTATTTAGAATATGAAGATTTTTTCCCGGGAAAAAATGCTAAGGGAGAGAAAAAACTCCTTGGAAAAATGTATAATGTGGCTGCATGTGTTTGTGCTGCATTTTAAATAAATTGATCTTCATTAAAATTAGTGAATCGAACCAATGCATATTCTCTGATTCTAAGACGAAAACCTATATTATAAGCAGAAAACATCGTCTTATTTTTTATCCGATTCAAAACCGGTTCGGATTTTTTCCGAAAAGCACATTTTGGCCTGATTCGGGCAATTTTTGTTTGGGGTTTAATTCATTAAACAGTTTTAAAAACGGGTTTCATTCTCTTTTCTCTTCCCCGGAATATTCATAATTGGTCTGATGATCTCCAATGGCATGCTAATGTAAAAAAAGGACACGTCCCCTAAATCGAATCAGTTCGTCATGACTAGAACCCACGATTCAACCTCATTTTTTCATTTTTTTTTTGCTGGGATATAAACTTAAAAAAAAAAATCAAATTTAAATATTTTTGTCCTAAAGTAAAGATTACAGTATTAATAAATGCAGCCAAGAGCACAATATATCATTCAGGTGTAAAAGTGTCGGTCTTCGGACATGGGGCAAATTACGGCCCCTGGATAAAAATTTCAAGATATTTTCATTGAACTATTTAGAAATATCGCTCAGCTTTTTTTTAAATTTATATGACTTAGATAGTTACTTCGTTTCCGCAATTTGCAGAAAATTTTTTGGTAGACAACAAGTATGTACATATCAAGCCTTAGCTGCAATAAAGTCATAACTAAAAAATACTTGTTTTGCAGAAACTAATTTGAAGTTTTGAATTTACTAATAACTTGATGGACAACAAAATTTATTCTTCTCTCAAGAGTTTAGTATACAAGATATTTGTATGATTTTTTAAAAATATAAAGAACGAAATTACGATTAACTCTGCTTCATTGACTTAAAAAAATCATGTTGTTGAGTTCGGACCATCTTGCAGCAAAGGCTCGAGCGCAGAAGTGGTGTAACCCAAATCAAGTTTTTTAAACAATTCCTCTTTTTAATTATTTCATTGCTTTATTACTTTGCAATATTATGATCTGTGCAAAACGATTTTTCACCTCCATTTTCTTTAGCATAAGAAAAGGTGGCTTACTTTACTTTTTTTTTTTTGATAGTTGGTATTGTAAATAATTTATTTATCATCAGAACAGCAACCACAAATCCAATGAGGGTTACACCACCTCTGCGCTGATAGCCTCATATATGTGCCCTTAATTATGAAAGTGGTCTAAGTCATATATTTATTTCGTCGAGATAGTCATTACATTACATTTGAACAAATCAAAAAATATTTTTATATTATGCAGCATTTTAATTTAGAGATGTACTAGTCTCGATTTATATAAATTTATTTAATAATATTTAAATAAAGATGAAGTTTTTCAAAGATTTATTTGATATTTCGAAGCGAAAATGCACATGACTCAGACCACTTTCATAATTAAGGACACATATGTATGTATGTCTGTAGTTCAGGTTTTTTTATTATGTTATTTTAGAAAAGGTCTTAAACGAATTGCTGCTTTAAACGCAATATCTGTTAATTACCGAACTCTTAAGTCAAGATTCAACAAAGTTTGCGCAAGTAATAGGCAACTATCAAGAATAATTAAATTCTAAAATTAAAACAAAAGCAGTGTAAAGCAATTATAAAGTAAAATAATAATGCTCTGTGGTCAATAAAATACGTTTGCTTATTTTTAATTATACACACTCGTATGAGTGTACTAAATACCGGTTTAATAAAAAATAAAAATTTTAAAACTACTTACTGTGATTGTTGTTTAACAATTTGCGTCACCAACTCCATTATATCTTTAATGTTTTTCGTGCTGCCAAATAATTTTAAATTCTGACACAAGGCCTGTATAAACATGGAGCCTTTTTCCGTGCGATAGGAAACAAAACCTTAAAAAAATACAAAAAAAATAATTTTATTTAAAAACAGTATTTGCAAGAATCTGAAGTAAATTACCTTCAAATGTACTGTAACACTTTAAAATTTCATTGGCACTTCCAGGCGGATAGAAGGGTACGGCATCGGTATAATAACCATTTGTTTCCATGGATCCCTTGCAGGCTTGTATGAAAAATAATTTTGGTTTATCGTTTAGTGTTTGATTTCTTAAAATTGGAAATAATATGTGATCATCAATCGAATAGTGGCCATCTTTGGCGGCAATTTCTTCGTGTCTGGCACCATGACTTAATATAACAATAACGAGGCAAGCATTTTCTTTAAAGTCTTTTGTTTGAACTGAAAGTAAAAAAATTTATTTTAGAATGTTTATGTTTATTTATATAAGTACATGTACTGTAAAATAAAATCAATTTTTCCACAAAATTATGTGTATCTAAAAACCAATTTATGGGTTCGAGATTGAACTTAGTTTCTTTCTCTAATTAGGTAATCCGAAAATTAACTTAATCTCACATTAATTCAGTTTGATGTTTTTGAGTTTCATTTTAAGCGAGTTTACTCAATTTTAGTTTAGGACTTGTTTTAAATATTGCGAATTTTCAATTGTAAATTTTTAAGCTTGTTTCTTTCTATTTCTGCGATTTCTTGCAAGTATATTATTTCTAAACAGTTTTCTCGAATTTTAAACAATACATGTTAGATTTTGATATTATGCTGCTGTTAAGAAGTTTTTGATAATTTTATCCATTTCGCGTTTTAGCCGAATTTTTAGCATTCCTTACAGTTTTTGCGATTTTTAATAAAAATTAGGGTTTGTTTAAAATTTTGCAATTTATTTTGGGAATTCTGTTTTTTTTTTGAAAGATGTAATTTGTCTAACGTTTTTGGGTTTCTGTATTTATTTATATTTAGGCACTTAACATTGTTAAAGCTTTTTTGAATCTTCATAATGTTTTGCCCTTTATGCCGAGTTAATCACTCAATTTTAGTTTTAGTTTTTATTATTGAGAATTTTCAAGATATTCGCGATAGGTGTGATTTATACCAAACTTATGCCTTCTAAGATTTTATAATATTTTTATTAAACTCAAAGCTTGGTATCGATTTTTTCATTTATTTTTACTTAAAATATATAATAATTTTTTTTTGTATATTATGCAAGTTATCCATGGGATACAAATATATCCATAGCAAGGCAGAGATTTGGAGTAGATCGAATTCTTGAAGGCAAGTTCTTCGAACTATACGAAGTTCGTCAGTCGTCCCAATTGTATTTATAACATTAGAGAAATGAAGCAAAACAAGAGTTAAATTTATTTTGTACGTTTTTGTATGAATAATTTGACGCAATAGCCAAACAGTGCAGTTTAAAGCAAAATAATACTAATTAAACCTAAAAATAGTTGAAATGAAGCAAAATTAATGCTAAATATCTCAGAAACCATAATTAATTTCGCAAAATATGTTTAGGATTTAGAAAGGACATACTCGAAATATAATTTTTTTTTAAATTGTTGGTGGGTCAAACCAATAATGGGATGACGATATATTGTTATGCATTGCCAGACTCAAAATATGAATCGTTTGTGCTTGTGTTAAATGCAAAAATTTAAAATAAATAAATTATTATGGACCATGAAGAAGGGATTGCAATATTTGTGGCTGTATATATTTTATTATATATTTGAACTTTTTTTTAACAAGTGTGATGGTATCGTCAGATGCATAAAATTTACTCATATGACATTTGTAAAATGTATGATACATATCTGACAATAATTTTAAAATGACAAAAATTGTCAGTTCGCACTATTGTAGCATAGTTTCCACACCTGACGATTTTATATCATAACTCGTAATATAACGCCGGCATTAATATCAGCTCAAAGTATTTGCGAAATGTTTGAAAAAAATATCTAATTTCTATGTTGTTTTATTTTTTGGTCACAAATAATTGTTGTACCACCTTTTTAGAACGAAAATTGTATAATAAATAAACGATATCAAGATGAATTTATTGGGCCGTGAGCTCTGATGATTATATCATAACGCTGCCATAATATAAATAAATTCAGTCTAAACGTGATGAATTTTCATCATGATTTCAATTTGACATTCATCATGATAAAAATTCATCAGGTGTGGACTCAATGTAAGATAAAATTTTTTATTACCGACAATATTGTAAGATCTGACAATCGTCTTTACATAACTTGAGTTATAAGGCCAACCCTGTGAGCTGCCATGTTTAGTGGGTAGAGGAAACTATACTTAATTTTCTGTGCTAGTGTACTGCGTCATTAAACTAAAATCAACGTTTTTTTAACTACAAACAACGGACTAAAGGCACTCAACTAACGGACCAGGAAGCAAGTTACTTCTAATTTAATTCAATCTTAATGTCAAAGCTCATTAGCAGATTTAAAACAGAAGAAAGAAAAGTAGGGCAAGATTATGCAGTCTGGCATAGAGACTACTACGGGCAATAGATGTAATTAGTAATTTTTGTTTTTTATTTTTATTTAAAGTAATTCTTTCTCTATGTTTTTCAGAAAAATAAAGCAATTAATTTTGTTATATTCTATAGGAATTATTTATAAAAATTGTCAAGGCTTTATAAAGACTTAATAAGAAATTTTTTTATGAAATCTATTTTATAAACCCTTTATAAAGCCTCAATCATTTGTGTAACATCCCCTTTCCACAATTCAGGCAGGCGACTCGTCTAAAAAAATAATAATAGATTTTCTGCTCAAGTCGACCGTCCGGGTTGTAGAAACAGTGGGTAAATAAGGTTGTATTTATTTAAGACTCTCTTTGTTTGTTTTATACATTTTTGGCCTTTATTCGTTTATTTGAGTTTACACTTAATTTTTGTGTTAAAAACTGTCTAACCAAAATCCAGAAAGTGACTAATGCCAACACATACATTCATAAAATCTCTAATCGTACACTATAAAATAACAAATAAAAATCTACCACTTACAAATCAAATAATTATCTAAAGATAAGGTCAGACGGTACGAAATGCTTTTATTCTAAAGGCAGGCAAGACTTACAGTGTTGATAGCAAAAAATTTATTGTTGGCAATATAGGATTATTTAAATAAATGAACAGATGGAAAATAACGGCATGTGATAGCGATTGAAGTTTTAAAAGATTTACATTTGAACTCAATTAAAACATTTCGTAATATCGTTCGATATCGAGTGCCGTAATTTGCACCCCAATGCCTGCTATGCATTCCAATTGGAATGGCTCATTCTTGCAATATCAATTGTTATAATTTTAATGATGTTATTATAATGACCGTTATCAGGAATAAAAGGCGAACACTTTGTCCATGTGAAATTTTTCCCGTGAACAAAAAAAAATATATACAAATACACTAATTTTACAAATTTCAAGTGTCAATATACATATTGCACATACAATTGTAATGTATATTGCATGGAATTTTAAAATTTTTCGTTGCTCGTTTTAATTTTTAATTCTCATGTATTTGTTGTTGTAGCGGCCAAGGTTCTACATACTCTGTCCAAAATTTCAGATCCGTATCTCTTACGGTTCCTGAGAAAATAGCGTGTGACGGACAGACGGACAGCGTAGCGAAAAAAGTAGGGTTTCTTTTTTCACCTTTGGTGTACGGAACCCTAAAAATGGTGATGAAAATTGGAAAATAGTATACGACACAACAACAACGCAAACATTGGCGATCACAATTTTAGGGAAAGGGAACGTGAACTTTTATTCCCGAATCACCCTTGATTATTTATTTCATACTTGAAGGTGCCTTTTTTAACAGTTTTTAATACGAAAGGCTAGTTTTAAGCTTTTTTTAACACAGAAAGCAGCCATTAATATAAAATTTTTTAGTAAAACTGAGCAAAAAGAATTTGGCTATCTACTTTGAGAATAAATTATTTTTTCTTAAACCTGCTGCTAACTCCTCTAAGGACAATAAAAATATCAAGTTAAAAATATGTGAGACATTAGTCAAGCATTTTAACTAAAAAAAGTGCTTAGAGCAATGTCGGGCGTTTCTTTGCACAATTGTGAAGAGACCATTCACACGTATTCTTAACCGCTTTAATTTAGTCGTCGATGAGACAGCGACGAATGCACATCAGGCGGATGCTTACATATTTTTTAATATTTTTTTCAAGAAATTTGTCCAGCAAACATACGCAATTCATTTCAAATTGGTAATGATATGCGAAAATAAAAAAAACGAATTTGCAATTTATTAATTTTTCTCTTATAACGTATTCTACTAATTGAACTAATTTAGTAATACGCTTAGTTTTACAAATTAGTCTGTGCAAAATCTTAACAAAAATATTTTTAATATGTTTCCGAAAATGAAAATGATTTTCCGTGCCGAAAAATACTAGTATCAATGCTTATTAAGTTTGATACATTTGGTGAATTTACTCCGTTATGCTCCACCAAGCAATCATTCTTTAATTAATTAATAATTTTTTTTTGAATGGAAAACATAAAAAGTTATTGCCCTATCTTTTTCAATTGGCTGTTTACTTAGAAAAAGTTTTATTTTCAATGAATATTTTAACTTAATGGATTTTTTTCAAATAAAAAATATGTCCAATGATGTATAAATACATCTTGTACCATCATGTTTCAAACACTTGGCTTTGTGTTTGGTGGGTAGATCGCAACCTCAATACATAAAAAATATACTAATACATTGACAGTGCCCACCACTGGCTTAGAGGTAGAATTTCTTTGTGAAATATTTGCCTCGTGTGAACATCTTTTAAGAATTTTGACATATGTACAGGGTGGCCCAGAAAGACCGAAGTGGTGTGAATTCCTTATAACTTTTTATTTAAGACATATTTTTTTAATTTTTTGTTTTTTAAATACAGTAAATTTATAGGGAATATTTTTAGATTAGTTATTAAAAATTGTATCCCGCAAGTGGTGGCCATTTTCTGCTTCGCACAAATGTGCTCTTTCCATTTCCATTATTCATAACTTATTTATGAGTGACGAAGCCCATTTCCAATTAAATGGGTTTGTTAACAAGCAAAACTTTAGGATATGGGCTAAGGAAAACCCGAGAGTACTTCATCAACGACAATTACACCCAGTTAAGTGTACTGTTTGGTGCGGTGTTTCTTCAGAAAGGATCATTGGTCCATATTTTTTGGAAAATGAAAGAGATGTCGCCATTTCCATCAATGGTGATCGATATCGGGCCATATTGGAAAATTTTGTAAGGCCAGCCGTGGAATACCATCCGCAAATATGGTTCCAACAGGATGGAGCCACAGCGCACACTCCGAGGGCCACAATGGCTATTTTACGCGACATCTTTGGGGAAAGAATAAATTCGCGTAGAAGCAATTTTAATTGGCCTCCGCGTCCCCGGATTTAACCGCTCCAGACTGTTTCCTTTGGAGTTATTTAAAAGGGAAAGTTTATGTTAATAAGCCTAGGACTATTGAGGAATTAAAAACCAATATTCCAGACGAAATTAACAACATAACACCGGAAGTTTTGCGAAAGGTCATGGAAAATGTGTTGAAAAGAGATCATTTGTGCGAAGCAGAAAATGGCCTCCACTTGCGGGATATCATTTTTAACAACTAATCTAAAAATATTCCCTATAAATTTACTGTATTTAAAAAACAAAAAATTAAAAAAATATGTCTTAAATAAAAAGTTATAAGGAATTTACACCACTTCGGTCTTTCTGGGCCACCCTGTATATATGTGTGTATTTGTGCATGTTGGTATAATAATTTGAGTTGATATGATAACAATATTTAGAAATGAATAAAAACGATTGTATATATCTATAATTCTGTTATCATATTTATTATTTATTTTTAGTTTGTTTTGAAAAAATAAAAATGTTTGCCAAATAGACTACATAAGTGGGTTAACAAATGTATAGATATGTGCAAATATATATATACATATACATATGTATGTCTTTATTTTTTCTTCTGGCTTGCAACAACAACTGCAGGCAGATATTTTGTCGCAGCCAGTGGCACCAACTAAACCGACAATAATTTCCAGCTCAAAAATATATAAAAGCACACATTTTTTTTAGTTAAAACAAAAAATCAATTAAAATAAGGAATAATTTAATTTTGTTTAGGATTTTGATTGAACTAGATTGTGCAGAAAGTATTCAGGTCAATTGAGTTTGAATCCGAACAAACTAGACTCAAACTGTAAATACTGGACAGATGGCAAATAAAATTTATGCTATTAATAAAAGTTTAGCGAAATACACTTCGACAATGCATTAAAATTCACTACAAAAAAGTGAAAATTTCGAGGTCAACGCGCGTAAAACGGTGAAGCACCTTCTCGGTCAGAAATTGTGACACTGCACTATGTGCTCAAAAGCCAAAATTGCGGCAAAAATTATTTCCAAATGAGCGAGCATCATAAAACTTGGTGTGGAGTACCGGTTGCTAAAATAACCATTAAAAAAAAAGTTGGCAACAATCCTATCCCTTTAAATTTTTACCGCTAAAATTTAAATTGAACACAGCGCACTGGTGGAAAAATTTGAGATGTTGGGACAACTTAGTGGTGTGAACAATTGAACTCCGGCACTGTGACTATTTGGTACGGTTTTTGGTCTAGCGAGGTCCCTGAACCGTACTATCTGGAAAATGAGCCTATAGCTACGGTGAATGGATTGCGCTACACGGAAAAAACTAAATTTAATTTTCAGTAACCAAATTCATTGAATCAGTAAATGTTTTGTATTAATAAGGTCCTACAAATAATTTTGTAAATTCTGATAACAATTTTATAAATATTCAAATCTAGCTGAGTTCGGCTTAGAGAATTTGTTGTTTAAGTGTGTTATCTTGCTTGTCGATAGGTCCAACATGCTGCTGTGCTATTGTTGTTGGTTATTTTGATTGATCGTGTTGTATACATGTAATTACCGAAAAGTAGCTGACAAAACACAAATAAAATTTGAACAAACAATTTACTGGATCAACAAAAAGTATTTACTGAAACTAAATTTTATTTCAAACTAAAAATTGTTTGAAAATCTTTTGTGCGTAATTTTTTCTGTGTATCGAACGATATTAACGATTTTTGTATGTAGTTTGAATTGAAAAATGTTGATTTGCAGAACATTTATTTTCAACAAGACCGTGTGATTTCTCGAAGAGGTGATCACGATTTGCCACCGAAATCTTATGATTAAACATCTTTATAGTTTTTTCTTTGCGGCTATGTGAAAGATAAAATTTATCCCAATGACCAACAATCGATTCAAGGCCTCAAAGATGGAATTAGTAAAGTTAACGAGGACATACGGACACAAATGTGGAGACGAAAGACAAGGCGTGTCGCCGTTTTCTCAGGTGCATCGAAATTAAGAATATTATTGGGAAATTATATTCATCCGCCTTTATCAATGTTCTCGATGCTCTTAAGAGCATTAATTCCCTATTTCTATGCTGTTCACATATCAAAGCAGAACCTTTTCCAGTGCCATATCATCTTTGCCCACTAATCCATTTAAGGGTTATCTTAATATGAAGCTCTACCTCATGTATGGGTGTCGGATATGATATATGAATACACCAAAAAAATTTTATTCTTGAGAAATGACAAACTATCCTATCTATGACTTCCATTTTTTTTACTGGGAATGAATATGCATGGAAAAAAAGAGAACTTCCTTCAAACAAGTTAAATTTTATGGCAAAGAATCATGGTAAAATATATTTAGAACATTTTGAACCGTTGAATCCCTATTTAAGTGTATTATATATCCCCCCCTCCCCTTAGCAAGGGACACAAAATACCCATACGGAGAAGAGTTACATGGTTTAAATTTTCTATAAATATTTTCCTTTAAACATTTTACCTGATTTTGTCGATTCTTACTAATAATCTGCAAAGTGCGGGGAGAGCTTTAACACTCCTTTTAATTTCATACTTGTAGAGAAGCTTTAAATCTCCTTTTAAATTACGTTCATACTTCTAATTTTTAAAAAGGAGACGGCCTTTTTGTTAGTATTTATGCTAGAACTAGAAGTTAGAATCTTGTAATACTTGAAACAATTTGATTTTGTTGCACAGTGTAATTAAGCATTATATAAAAAAGTTAATTCCCTCTGAATATGTATGTATGTATGTATATTAAATATTTATGTTGTTTTACTTCTCAGAATAATAAATTACACCCAATGATAAAAAAACCCCGGTACAAAAGCTCTCATAAATGAATTATTCGTTGGGTCTAATTAGAGATGGGCGCGTGTTGGGTTTTTTTTCGTGACACGAACGCACAACACCAGCAAATGTGTTGATGGCGTACACTCAGAGAAAAAACAGTTTAAACTCAATAAAAACCATATTGAGTTAATAAAAAAAATTAACGAAAGTTTAGTCATCTTGAAATTTCTTATTTTAATATGGAAAAATATTAATTTACAGTATTAATTTATTAATTTTATTTATTTTTAAGTATCTCAATATAGATTTTCTATTATATTGAAAACCGACTGAATTAATGTGACGCGTTCTTATTTTTAAGTTGTTAAAAGAATTATTTTTTGATATTGTACCTATGTGTTTCGCGTGTTTCGCACGTGTTGAACATCTTAATATTCATGTCGGGTCGTGTCGTGTTATAAAAATTCGACACTTGCTTATCTCTAGGTAAAATTAACTTTCTAAAACACACGTTGTGTTGTTGTACTTTCAGACAAATAGTAAATAAAAATCGAAAATATATGTGCATATGTATGTACATATGTATATTAATAACAAACAGAGAAAATATCGCCAATTAAAAAAAAAATAACACAATCATTTAGATTATATTTTCTTCTTCTTAGAAACCAATAATTATAAATCAATAAGAAATCGATCGAAATTTCTATTTATATTTCTTTATAAATTGTATGTAATGAAGTTTCAATCAATATAAAATTTCGTAATTTGCACCCTGGTTATAAAAGATTTGAATTTAAATTGTCAGACTACATATGTATGTACTTACTTTTTTCTATAGTCTTTCGAATCTTATCCACTTTGGCATTCTCAATGACGGTCACCTTCATTTTGTAGTATTCAAAAGTTTGGACTAATGCCTTGACATCTTCAGCACTACCCACACGCTCCTCGTTGTTGGGATTATCGAAGATGACATTATTGAAAATGTAGGCATAACCGGGTTTACCAAGAGGAGTTGTAACAGTCTTACCACTGGCCACTAAAGTGGGTGTCGTGATTTTCCCACTGGTGGTAGTGGTGGGTTTAGCAAGAATTGTCGGTGTAAAGGTTTTTGTAGTTGCGGAAGACGTGAACAATGGAGTGGGTTTACTAATGCTGGAAGTGAATGTAGATGTCGTTGCTTTGGGTGTGCTTAAACTAAATGTGGTGATGGGTTTTGCAGTTGCGGTGAATAGGGAATTTGTGCTGGGCTTTGAGTATGTTGTTTTGCTAGTAATGGTGTTTGAGGGTTTTGTGTTGCTAGAAACTGTTGTGGCAGTAGTTGTCACACGACTTAGTTCTCTTTGTTTGTAGGGTGATGTGTAGGACGAGGCATATGTTGAGGTGGGTTTTGAGATCGAAGGTTTAGTGATAGACGTTGTGCTACTTGCACTGCTAGTATTACTTAGACGAGAGGTTGCTGGTAGGGCAGGCAGAATGGGCCTAGCATCAAATTTGTAGCTGTCTTCTGATGTAAAGTTTCTTGTTAGCGGAGAATTTGGTGTAGACAGTTTAAAGTTTTTAGCATCAAATTTAATGCGATGCTCCTCAACACGTTGTGTTACTGTGCGACCATTTTTCTCGGTCACTGTTGTTGTTGAAGTCTTTACAATTGTTGGTGTTTTAGGTGTTTTTGAGCTATCACCTGAACTGCTGGCACCTTGTGCAGATGATTCATAGTTAAAGATAAGGCGAGAAATTGGCGAAGCAGAACTTTTGAATTTTGTAGCACTTTTGGGTGAAATACCAGTTTGCGAGTTACGTTGCGAGGAGGGTAGAGCTGGTAAATTACTGGGACGATTACGTCGTAAAGGTGCACTCGAAGTTGTTGTCGTGGTGGTAAATGTCTTCGCTTCGGGTTTTTTATTCAAATGCAGTAGACGCATCATTTCCTCAATTTCTTCTGGGGTGGGGGTGCGCCTGCTTGTAATTTCTGTTATACGAGCTGTTTGACGTGATGTTACTGTTTGTTTAGTTGACTGATATGTCACGGTATTTTTGTTGTTATTAAATATGGTGGAGTTTTGTGTGGTAGTATTAGTGGTTTCAGACTGTGCAGTTGTTGTTTTGACATTTGTCCTGGGGTCTTGTCGCACCAGGGCGCGAGCATTATCTTCCTCATCTTCTTCCTTTTTGCTAGACTTAAACCATTTCATGTTTTGCTAGTTTTGTTTAGTATAAAATATATTTTTATTTGTTCTAATTTGATCTCGAATATCAAACGTTCGTTGAACACTTAATTGAAAGTATACTTGTATTTTTTTCACTTAGTTCTAGTTTAATTTTTGTTATTTTTTTTATTTATTTTTTAATTTTTTCTCGTTTTTTTCAACGATCGTTCAACTCACGTAGCCGAGTTGCGAAATACTAAAGTGCGGATACTCCACAAACAATAATCATGGATACCAAACTTTCAGTATTTCCTATTTCAACTCATTGTCACATTTAATTTTTACTCTCACTCTCTTTATTGTTGGTTGGTTTCTTTATCTTGAATTCATTAAATTCTCATAAAAGAGGTTGCGCTATAACTCAAATAGTGGGCACTTAAGATCATGCGAAGCATTCGTCAAATAATATTAATATGTATTTTAAAATATGTATATTCGTAAAACGAGGTCCATTAGAAATTTTCAGTAAATTTCTATTTCCAAGAATATCTTGTATATATATATATATATATATATATATATATATGTATATATATATATATATATATATATATAAAGACGGCAAAACAATTTTTGTAGTACAATTTTAAGTACTCGTATTGTATCATCCACCAATATTGCTGGAACATATGTATGTATATGATTTAAAATGTATTCTTGTGTAGATTTGCACAATATAATTGTTTTTTTTTCAAATTTTTTGGCTCAAAAGTAGTGAACATGGATTTATATTTGCTTGAAAAAAAGACAAATTTCTTCTTTGTTTTGTACACATGGGCTTATAATAAATTCAGACATACTCGGTGTCAAGTGGTCTAATTTATACTACTGGGCGATCCTAGTAAATAAATAAACAAGCTCGAAATTTTTGAGAAAAAATTTTTAACATCTTGAAAAAATCCACAAAAAAGTCTTAGTGAAGTTTAAATTTTTATCGCGCCTTTTCCGTAAATTAGTCATCCTTATTTCAGTTGTCCACACTCATCGAGACTTCCCGTTGTCGAAAATAACTGATTGTTATTTATAGGCTCATGCTATTTACTAGACCTAGGAAAAAAATTTACTTAATAGTACGAAATTGCTTTCGCGAGTACCAAAGCTCCAATATTTTTTATATTGTATTGGGGTGGCGACGGTGTTGACAACTGGAATAAGGGTGAATATTTTACTTGTTTAGTGAAAAATCAATTGTTTCTTAAAAATAAATTGCCCGCTGGGAATTAATTTTTATGTTTTGAGTTTCATAAAAATCGATTGGATAGTTCCGGAAGGAAAATATTGACTACTTCTATAAATAAACAAAAAATAAATAAAAAATATATATATACATATAAACATACATATATATGTTTATGTATATATAGCCTATGTGTACTTCAGATGATAGAAGAAAATGTATAATCGCCAAGCAGTATACTACCACTCCGTGATAATCGCAAAATGTTTTTATAATATTGTTTAACACTGATTTTGGGCTCCCTATTGTTTTTCTTTTTAAGCCAAAAAATATAATAATTTTAATTTATATAACAAGATTTTTAATAAAAATTTTATATTATGTTTACTATATGTACTATCCGAGCAAAAATTACACATTACCATTAGAACTACCTGCTATATAATAACTGATTACCAAATTTCATTACTCGCTTACAAATCACATTACCTAATATATAACAAAATGATGTATAATTTGCTAAATGAAAAGAAATGAATAAGGGTTTTCATGAGAACTCTTACATTTGCCATTTGTGCAAGGCAAAACAAAATTTTACAGTTAATAACATCGGCTCCAGGGTACATGAAAAATTCTAATATACATAGTTATTTAAATATTCCACTAGTGATTTTAAAATTTCAAAATACGCAAGCAAATATTTAACAAAACTCGCATCACATCCTAATACGTTTGTAAAAAAGAGAGGGACATGCGGACTCTTAAACTCAACACTCCAGATGGGACTACTTGAAAATACTTTTTTTTTGACTATCACTACTTATGTATTATTAATAACTATCAACAAGTTTATGTCCGACAATGGTCGGGACTAATAATTATGTTTTAGATTTAAGATTTGAATACTTATTGTTAGTTCATATTTGAAGATACATACAAAAAATAAATACATGTATTAACAATAAAAAAAAATGTGCAATTGGGCAAACTTGCGAGACTTGTTTCATGAAGCCCCTTTTGAACTTTTGCGCAAACAGTTTATGTAAATTTAAAACAAACGTCAAAAAGTTCATTTAATAAAAATAAAATAAAAAAAATTTCAAGAAATTTTTAATATAAAAAAATATTTATTAATTTCTATAAAAATAAAAAACGTGTATTTGTGTCGAAAATTTTGACTTTAAAAATTCCTAAAGCAAGCCAAAAGAGCAAGAAGTTGTTGTTTACAAAATGCACAATTGCACAGCTTAAGTTTACTAGCGAAAGTTATTAAGCAAACTTAACAGGCTTGTGTAAATAAATTTCTATACAATTTTTGACATTTTATTTACGAGAGTGTAAAAATGCACAATGGCACAGTTTGCGAGACTTTTGAACCTTCTCATGAAACCCCTTAATGATTTTTTAGATTAAATAGATTACGTGAACAAGTTGCCAAATAAAAAAAGTAAGTACTTTTCAAGAACCCATTATTTTAGTCTCAAGCCTTGTTAAAATCATTAAGTTTGTGATCCAGTAGGGAAGAGCTTCCACCAAAAATGCTTAATTCCAAACCCGATTACCTTTTTCGAATTTTTTGCTGGGATGTTGTATGTTGTGCAAACAAATATGTAGTGTAACACAAATTCGTATCTGATATAAATTTAAAACAAAAATTACCTTTTTAATATTATTTTTCCCTGAATTTAAACGTCATCATCGTCTTGCGATCGCTGTTTTTTTGCTTTTATTTTGCATTGTACACCCAGTGGGTCTGTCTGTCTGGTTACTCACTGTCATTAACGTTTAAATGAGCACAAAAGTATTCTTTTCATTTATGCAAGATTTTGCTGTATTTTGACTAAAGGAAAAATTATTTACAACTTCTTTGTTATGTTTAGGCGTTCATTAGTTTGTTATTGAATTTCTGCGGTTTTTACGAACAACCGTGTACGTCCATTGTTATGAGGTTTTTGTATGAGTGGGTCAATTTGTATGGATTAAAAAAAAAATTCACAAATCCGTTGTCAAATACGTAATCTGCGACGAATGCTAAGAAGATTTTCCCAAGGAACCATGGGTCTAAAATTAAAATCCATCTTTCCATTTTTAACAAGAAACTTTTCCTTAAGTATTTTATGTATATTTTAATTTGTTAAAATTTTATTGAGTCTTCTAAGAAACTTGACAAAAGTGATTGTGGTTCGGCTTGTTCGAAAAGAAATTTAATGGGCTTTCGAAAGCTCTTTACATAACTAAATAACTTTGGTGTTTAGGTTAATTTTAAAGAAGCTTTTAATGAAAATTGACATTAAATCCTGAAAAACTGCAAAACTTATCATTAAACGACACACGATAAATTTAAAAGAACGATGTGATCCTTAAAAATTTAGATGTCTATTAAAATTATGTTGCTTAAGGTTTTTTTTTGGCGGTGATGGCTCGCTTTTTATTTATTAGCAAATATTTATATGCTAACGTTTTTTAAAATTATGGTTTTATAATATTTATTATGTTGACACTACTTATTTTATAGGGTCCGCCAACGTTTTCTTTCAACTAGTGCTTATTTCGTGAATGGTAACACTTAGCTCATGTCTGATTTGACAGATAATTAGTTTTATCCTTCCGCTGAACGAGCCAACTTACCATCCAATTCGTTTTCGCTCCGCTAGGTGGGCCTGCGATCGACTTGCAGAAGATGTCTATTTTGCCAAAAAAAAATCATCTTTTCAGATGTAGCTTTTGGTCCAGAGGTATAATTGGGCCATTGAGCAAGGAGTGGCCGTTAGAGTCAATGGCGATGGTTATCGGTGCTATGCTGAACGAATTTTTGTTCACAAAAATTGAAGAGGATGATATTGGCAACATTTGGTTTGAGCAGGACGGCGCTACGTGCCACACAGCCGAAGCTTCAGTAGTTTTTTTTATAACATTTTCAAAAAAAGTTATCTGGCGGACCCTATATTTGCCCACAGTATTATTTTTTTTAATAATTTTTTGTATTATTTCCTTAGTAGCAGTTCATTCCTCTACTTATTATAAAAATATTACGTCGAACAATAGTTTTTGTTCCTAAAAAGAAATGATTTTAAGACATATGCTGTTTTCCCAAAAAGCGCACATTTATTTGTATGTATGAGTCTGTTGATTGCTTTAAGCATTCGCATGCAACTGCGTAAGTGTATCTCCATGTAATTGAATGTTTAGTATGTATCTCTTTGGCCCATTTAAGTTTATGGTTCTTAGTTAATGTTCATGTGGGATACAAAAAGTGTTGCCAAATTTTCTTTAAAATAATCAGGGGTGGGGAGAATGCCCAATAAAGAAACATAAACCTTTTAAACTTATTCAAGTTAAAAACATAGCCTCCTCAATATATTTTCTTAAATTTTTCCAGTTAGAATCCCTCGCATATCTCGTTTATTTTTCAGATGGAAAATTTGACGGAAAAGTGTGCTTTGTATAGCCCATTAAATTTTTTATGTGAAAAGCGTGCCATAATTGATATAATAATTTTTTCTGTATCAAGTGTGCTGTGTGTAGCTCTATATAAAAAAATTTTCTATGTATACCACATTCAACTTACATAGAGAAGAGTGCTGAATATAGCCCACTTATTTTTTTTATACGAAAAGGGTGCTATGTATAGCATATTAAAATTTTCTATGTGAAAAGTGTGCTGTATATAGCTCATTCTATTCTTCGTGTTTAATCTGTATTTTGAAATGAAAGAAAATGCTTTCGAATTTGTATGCTATTAACATTACAATACGAAAGAATTTGCTTTCGTTTCGAATTACAGAGTAGACTTCCTGATATATGAAAAGGGTGCCATATACATAAATGTTGCAATACATTTTTTTATATAAAGTGTGCTGTCTGTAGACCATATTCAACTTTTTTTTACATGAAAAGTGTGCTATGTATTGCCCATTAAATTTTCTATAAGAAAAGTGTGCTATGCTTCGTACAGTCCAATTTTCTATATATTTTTTTATACAGAAAGTGTTCTATCTATAGAACATTAAACTTTTCTATATGAAAAATGTTTTAAGTTTTTCTATATGAAAACTGGTACAATAAATTTTTCTATGTGAAAAATGTGCTGTGTAATTAGGCCAAACATGTGATACGTATGGCAGACCTCCACCACCTAAGTAAAGTTTGAAATCGTACGCCAATATTTTAAAAGAAATCTTGAGAGGAATAGTAACAATAATGATATTTTCTTTAAAAAAAGTGATATTCTAATTATGAACTAAAAGCATTAGATAGAATAACTGATTTTTGAATTTGTTGGGCAGTTTTTTCGATATTTGCAATTTTTTTTCTTTATGGCAACACTGCAGGCAGCAACTTTGTGTAGAGCTCTTCCGATGACACAGAGTTGAATGCACTAAATTGCCGGTTTTAACAGAAAATCCTCAATGTTTTCTCACTACTTCGGTGGTGAGACATTTAATAAATTAGCAACAAAAAGTAAAATATTTTCCACTTGTTCATTGGAATTGAAAATGAAAATAAAAGAAAAAATAATTAATTGCGTATATGCATGTGAGAGAATAAAGATAATTTTCGGAAATTTTGTCTATACAATACATACTACAAATGTACATACATGCATAATTTAATTTTTAGTAACATTTTTCTAACGATCTACATAATACAAGACAAATTAGTGCTGGATTTATTTTTTTCTATAAATCTTAATTTTAAAAGTGCTATTCTCGAACCAGTTGAAATAAAATTATTATGATAGTAAAAACATTTGTGACAATAATAACAAAAACCTATTCTTGCTTTCAAATAAAACCAATCTTTGTATTAATTTATAATGATAGTTAACAATGATGTAGACAACAGCACATGACAATAATAATTGTAATAATAATTATTATAATTATGCATACATACATATACATATGTGACACGGGAAAATAAAAGGGACCTATACTCCAAAAACAAGTTTTAGAGAAAAATTACTCTGAAGTTAATTCTTTTTTACTTTTTTTTAAATCAAAAGTGTATTTTGAAGTTGATTTATAACAAAACACATGCAGTTCGAAAGCTGCGATTTGCTGCATTGGAAAGAAAATGTTGTCTACCATAAGAATCACCAAGAATTAAAAATCGATTTTCTCGACCCATGGGTACCCTTTAACTTTCCCTGTGACATATACATACATATGTACATAGTTATATAAGTTATGTTTATAATTTATTAGATAAAATACATCGTCCATTTTGCATGGAAAAAATTAAATTTTTAATACAAAAAATATAATATACTATGCGTCGTAATTTTTCACGCAAAAAAGTTTTTCATAAATAAATATAAATATTCGAGTTCTCGTTGTACATTCACAGTGAACAGTCGAGTTAGCAGAGTTTTTATTTCATACTAAACAAAAAAAATCATACGAAAAAATATACGGAATACAAATTTTTATTGATAAATAAGTTTTATTTGCGTTGCTAATAATTTTTTACACAGTCATAAATAACAAAAACAAAAAAAGAACCGCAAACAAACAAACAAAGTGCCCTTGAGGAATACTCTATAGAGTAAACAAATAACTATAGAGTAAACAAATAACTGTGAAGTGAGTTCCAATGGCAGAAATGCCTATTTTACTGCGAGTTCTGAAGCTCTTAATGAAAATAATAAAAATAAAAAATCTGATGATAGACTTACTGCGAGTTCTGAAGCTCTTAATGAAAACAAAATAAATAAGAAACCTGATAATAGATTTTTTTTAATGGCAAAGCCACTTTTTCGTCAGCGATCAACTTCGCTTTGTCCAATGCCAACTAGTGATTCGTTAACATTACCGTTGCCTAGTACTTCTACATTTAACTCAGCAATATCATCCGCTTCTGGCTCGTGGTCATCACTTAAGCAAGTTTTTACTGAAGTTAAGAGCAGCCCAAAACCCAAGGTCCAAGTCGGAATGGACAGATATATAACTGTGGTAAAGCGCGGGCGAAGCCCAAAGTCTTCGAAAATTTCATATGCTCCAAAAATATCTAGGAATAACATCGCATCCTCTATTAACCGTCAAAATCGTTTTCAAATATTGCAAGATGACAACAACGAACCCGATGTATCCACGAACAAAACATCTAAGCCACCACCAATCTATTTGAGAGAAAAAAATTTAAAAACTTTTATTAAAAATTTAATCTCGGTCATTGATGAGAATAAATTTCACATCGTCCCAATAAAACGTGGTAACATTGATGACTTCAAATTTATGAAGAAAAAGATTTTCGCAAAATGATTACTGATTACATCGTCTATTTTTCATACTAAAAATTAAATGGACTATACATACAAAATTTAATGAACTATAAATCGTCCATTTCATATGCCAAAAACTAAAAACACTATACATCGTCTATTTTTCATGTAAAAAAATTAAATGGGCTATACATACAAAATTTATGGGCTATACATGGTTCATTTTTTAAATTTTTATAAAAAACATTAATGGGCTATAAATTGTACATTTCATATACAAAAACTTAAATGGACTATATACGTCGTCTATATTTCGTGCAAAGAATTTAATGAAATATACATCATCCATTTTTAATGCAAAAAAAATTTTTATGAAAAAAATTCAATTTTTCATATTTTTATGAAAAAATTTAATGAACTATAAATCGTCCATTTCATATGCAAAAAACTAAAAACACTATACATCGTCTATTTTTCATGTAAAAAAATTAAATGGACTATACATACAAAATATAATGGGCTATACATGGTTAATTTTTTAAATTTTTATGAAAAACATTAATTGGCTATAAATTGTCCATTTCGTATACAAAAACTTAAATAGACTATATAGGTCGTTTATATTTCATGCAAAGAATTTAATGGAATATACATCATCAATTTTTTATGCAAAAAAATTTTTTATGAAAAAAACTTAATGGACTGTACATCGTCAATTTTTCAAATTTTTATGAAAAAATTTAATGAACTATAAATCTTCCATTTCATATGCAAAAAACTAAAAACACTATACATCGTCTATTTTTCATGCAAAAAAAATTAAATGGGCTATACACACAAAATATAATGGGATATACATGGTTAATTATTTAAATTTTTATGAAAAATATTAATGGGCTATAAATTGTCCATTTTATATACAAAAACTTAAATGGACTATATACGTCGTCTATATTTCGTGCAAAGAATTTAATGAAATATACATCATCCATTTTTAAGCAAAAAATTTTTTTATGAAAAAAATTTAATGGGCTATATACATCGTAAATTTTTAAAATTTTTATGAAAAAATTTAATGAACTATAAATCGTCCATTTTATATGCAAAACACTAAAAACACTATACATCGTCTATTTTCCATGCAAAAAAATTAAATGCGCTATACATACAAAATATAATGAGCTATACATGGTTCATTTTTTAAATTTTTATGAAAAACATTAATTGGCTATAAATTGTCCATTTCGTATACAAAAACTTAAATGGACTATGTACGTCGTCTATATTTCGTGCAAAGAATTTAATGAAATATACATCATCAATTTTTTATGCAAACAAATTTTTTATGAAAATTTTTTTTTAAAATATTTCAAATTTTTATGAAAAAATTTAATAAACTATAAATCACCCATTTCATATGCAAAAAACTAAAAACACTATACATCGGGAATTTTCATGTAAAAAAATTAAATGGGCTATACATACAAAATATAATGGGCTATACCTGGTTAATTTTTTAAATTTTTATGAAAAATATTAATGGGCTATAAATTGTCCATTTCTCATACAAAAACTTAAATGGACTATGTACGTCGTCTATATTTCGTGCAAAGAATTTAATGAAATATACATTATCAATTTTTTATGCTAACAAATTTTTTATGAAAAATTTTTTTTAAAATTTTTTAAATTTTTATGAAAAAATTTAATGAACTATAAATCGTCCATTTCATATGCCAAAAACTAAAAACACTATACATCGTCTATTTTTCATCTAAAAAAATTAAATGGGCTATACATACAAAATTTATGGGCTATACATACATGGTTCATTTTTTAAATTTTTATAAAAAACATTAATGGGCTATAATTTGTTCATTTCATATACAAAAACTTAAATGGACTATATACGTCGTCTATATTTCGTGCAAAGAATTTAATGAAATAATGCAAAAAAAATTTTTATGAAAAAAATTTAATGGGCTATATATCGTAATTTTTTCAAATTTTTATGAAAAAATTTAATGAACTATAAATCGTCCATTTCATATGCAAAAAACTAAAAACACTATACATCGTTTATTTTTCATGTAAAAAATTAAATGGGCTATACATACAAAATATAATGGGCTATACATGGTTAATTTTTTAAATTTTTATGAAAAACATTAATGGGCTATAAATTGTCCATTTCATATACAAAAACTTAAATGGACTATATACGTCGTCTATATTTCGTGCAAAGAATTTAATGAAATATACATCATCAATTTTTTATGCAAACAAATTTTTTATGAAAAATTTTTTTTTAAATTTTTAAAATTTTTATGAAAAAATTTAATGAACTATGAGTCGTCTATTTCATATGCCAAAAACTAAAAACACTACATCGTCTATTTTTCATGTAAAAAAATTAAATGGGCTATACATACAAAATATAATGAGCTATACATGGTTAATTTTTTAAATTTTTATGAAAAACATTAATGGGCTATAAATTGTACATTTCATATACAAAAACTTAAATGGACTATATACGTCGTCTATATTTCGTGCAAAGAATTTAATGAAATATACATCATCCATTTTTAATGCAAAAAATTTTTTTATGAAAAAAATTTAATGGGCTATATACATCGTAAATTTTTAAAATTTTTATGAAAAAATTTAATGAACTATAAATCGTCCATTTTATATGCAAAACACTAAAAACACTATACATCGTCTATTTTCCATGCAAAAAAATTAAATGCGCTATACATACAAAATATAATGAGCTATACATGGTTCATTTTTTAAATTTTTATGAAAAACATTAATTGGCTATAAATTGTCCATTTCGTATACAAAAACTTAAATGGACTATGTACGTCGTCTATATTTCGTGCAAAGAATTTAATGAAATATACATCATCAATTTTTTATGCAAACAAATTTTTTATGAAAATTTTTTTTTAAAATATTTCAAATTTTTATGAAAAAATTTAATAAACTATAAATCACCCATTTCATATGCAAAAAACTAAAAACACTATACATCGGGAATTTTCATGTAAAAAAATTAAATGGGCTATACATACAAAATATAATGGGCTATACCTGGTTAATTTTTTAAATTTTTATGAAAAATATTAATGGGCTATAAATTGTCCATTTCTCATACAAAAACTTAAATGGACTATGTACGTCGTCTATATTTCGTGCAAAGAATTTAATGAAATATACATTATCAATTTTTTATGCTAACAAATTTTTTATGAAAAATTTTTTTTAAAATTTTTTAAATTTTTATGAAAAAATTTAATGAACTATAAATCGTCCATTTCATATGCCAAAAACTAAAAACACTATACATCGTCTATTTTTCATGTAAAAAATTAAATGGGCTATACATACAAAATATAATGGGCTATACATGGTTAATTTTTTAAATTTTTATAAAAAACATTAATGGGCTATAAATTGTCTATTTTATATACAAAAACTTAAATGGACTATATACGTCGTCTATATTTCGTGCAAAGAATTTATTGAAATATACATCATCCATTTTTAATGCAAAAAATTTTTTTATGAAAAAAATTTAATGGGCTATACATCGTAAATTTTTAAAATTTTTATGAAAAAATTTAATGAACTATAAATCGTCCATTTCATATGCCAAAAACTAAAAACACTATACATCGTCTATTTTTCATGTAAAAAAATTAAATAGGCTATACATACAAAATTTATGGGCTATACATGGTTCATTTTTAAAAATTTTTATGAAAAATATTAATGGGCTATAAATTGTCCATTTTATATACAAAAACTTAAATGGACTATATACGTCGTCTATATTTCGTGCAAAGAATTTATTGAAATATACATCATCCATTTTTAATGCAAAAAATTTTTTTATGAAAAAAATTTAATGGGCTATACATCGTAAATTTTTAAAATTTTTATGAAAAAATTTAATGAACTGTAAATCGTCCATTTCATATGCAAAAAACTAAAAACACTATACATCGGGAATTTTTCATGTAAAAAAATTAAATGGGCTATACATACAAAATATAATGAGCTATACATGGTTAATTTTTTAAATTTTTATAAAAAACATTAATGGGCTATAAATTGTCCATTTGATACACAAAAACTTAAATGGACTATATACGTCGTCTATATTTCGTGCAAAAATTTTTTATAAAAAAAAAATAATGGGCTATACATCGTCAATTTTTCAAATTTTTATGAAAAAATTTAATGAACTATAAATTGTTCATTTCGTACGCAAAAAATTAACAACACTATACGTCGGGAATTTTTCATGTAAAAAAATTAAATGAGCTATACATACAAAATTTAATGGCCTATACATCGTCCATTTTTTAATTTCTTATGAAAAAATTTAATTGACTATAATTTGTCCATTTCGTATGCAAAAAAATAAATGGACTATATATGTCGTCTATTTTCAATGCAAAAAAAAATTTATTAAAAAAAATTTAATGGGCTTCCATTTTTAAAAAATTTTATGAAAAAATTTTATGAACTATAAATCGTTCATTTCATAAATTTTTTTCCTTGAAATGTCCACTTAATTTTCCGTTATATTTTTTTCATGGATGTGTATTCCAATATATTTTTTGCATGAAAAGAATTTTTGTATGAAATGACCATTGAATTTTTTTTATATAAAAGACAATGTGTATATAGTGCAAGCATGAATAAATTTTTTGCATGAAAAATGTCCATTTAATTTTTTTTCGTCAAGAAGATATGTAATTATATTTTTTGCGAGAAAAAAATTTTTGCATTAAATTGCCCCACTAATTTTTTTCATAAAAAGACGATGTAATTATATTTTTTGCATGAAACATTTTTCTGATTGACAAATGGACAAAGTATAGTTAGTCCATTTTATTTTTTTCATAAAAAAGACGTTTTGTAGTTTTTGCATGAAAAATTTTTTTTGCATGGAATGGTCATTTAATTTGTTTTCATAAAAAAAGACAATGGTATAGTAAATTACATATTTTGCATCAAAAATTCAAAAAATCAAATGAATATTCCATTGAGTTTTTTGCATGAATTACTTATTTGGGTGAAATGTCCATTGAAAATTTTTATAAAAAAGAAAGAAAGAAAGAATTTTGTGCATGAAATGTCCATTTAATTTTTTTGTCATAAAAAAGACAATGTATAGTAAATAATATTTTTTTGCATGAAAAATTTGTTTGCGTGAAAAATGGACTATGTATATCCATGTATGTCCATTATATATAGTCCATTAATAGTCCATTATATTTTTTGCGGAAAAAATTTTTACATTGGAATATACCATTTAATTTCATTCATAAAAAAGACGATGTATAGTCCATTATATTACATTCATCCTGGATATTAAGCCTATTTTATTCGTCAAATTGTTTCAGCTCATCTTAAAGCATCTATTAAACCCGTAGAATGTTTTCACTCCGATGATAAATTTTTATTCAATCAATTTTAAATTGCAAGTAATTAAAAATCAAACTCAAATCGCATGGACTTCAGATAATAATTATCCAATAATTAAATTTTTTTCCTGGTATGTATTTGCCCGAAATAGTAAGCGTATATGTAGGTCAGTTTTTATTTTTGGAAAACTTATTTTACCTGACCCCATTTCATTTCTCATTTTATGGATATGTATTACATAAAAAAATATTTTGCTTAAATCATTTTTATCAAGGCAGTTTGATTTATTAATTTTGGTAACCAAACCGAGTTTCTCTTTCGCTCTCTGTGAGAGCTCACGCACAGAAAATTTTAAATGTTGTAAATCACGCTCGACCCAAAAAATAATCAGTATAGGAGTACGTGTCTTTTTTTTTCTTATTAAAAATTTAATCACACGAAATTATTCATATATTTTTTTTTGTAATTTGACTTTTTATTTAGTAGAATTCACATGATTTATAACTCAGTCTTATGTTGCTTAAATAATAAAAATACAAAAGTTCATTAAACTTACAATTCCCAAGTTTTTTAAACAAAGCTAAAATTTTTTTCAGTGTATGCTAAACATTTAGGCCAAAAGGTTGCCTTATAATGATTGACATATGTGAAATACGTTGAATGCATTTATCAATTACATACCATCAAATATTCTTTTAGGTATGCATGTACGTACATAACCATTCATGAGAGGGTGTTTATTTTGTATTGAAGCCAAATTTGTTTAGTTATTGACCACACAAAAATTACATAAGTTTGTTGTAAAACGGTCAAATTGCCTGATAGTGTTCATTTTTTTGTTTTTTTTTTGGCAATAATAAAAAATATAATGTGAATACATTTATGCAAGTATGTATGTATGTAAACATACAAGCAAATGTACGTACAAAACACACGCTTATACCAATGTATGCAAGACGAAAATATCAGAAATATTGCGTTATTGCTATATCGTGCTGACACTGTTGCATTTGCAAGAAAGAAACAAATGTAAAACTTTGCATGCTCGGAAAAGATAAATTATCATGCAAACCACGTGCTCGGCTTAATCGAAATTGTTTTTTTTAAGCATAAGACAACATGATCGCGTTGGATACACAATTAAAAAAATTATGCAAAAAACCAAAAATCCAGCAAATACAAAAACAAATATTTTATTGCACAGACAGGCAAGCAAGGCAGACAGACAGTCAAACGCACACAAAATAAATTTAATTAAAAAAATTACTCAAATTGAAAACGAAAATGAAAACGATAAATAAGTAAATATGTAATAATACTGCATCAGTAAAATAACTGAAATAATTCAATATTTAACTTCCGTTGCGGTATAAAATCATTTAGACCTGCCAGAAAAAGTGTCACACTGCATTCATTCGTTAAACAATTAACAACTTTAAATCGGGACTGATAGCGAAAGCAGAAATTTCAACATGAAATTATTTGTCACATTGGCCTGTACATTGGCGCTGGTATCCGCACGGCCTGAACCACCCAAAAGCCGTTATGGTCCACCACCAGCACCAGCACCACAAAAGGAATACTTGCCACCTAAACCAGCAGAACAATATGGAGTTCCAGCTGCCCAACAACAACAACAACAACCTGCCCAACCTTTACCTGTTTATGGACCACCAGCGCCTTTTTATGGACCTCCCGCTGAAGCAGTAGTAACAAAAAATGTCTACGTTCATGTGCCACCAGAGGAACCAGAATCATATCCTATTTCCGCTCCTGTTCAATCAGCTGTACCAAAAAAGCACTATAAGATAATTTTCATTAAGGCACCCAATCCTCCCATACCCGAGCGTCAAGTTGTTCCTCCTCCTGTCCAAGACGAACACAAGACTTTGGTATATGTTCTGGTCAAGAAACCCGAGGCGCAACAACCTCTTATTATTCCCTCGCCTGCACCTACTGAACCTAGTAAGCCTGAGGTCTACTTCATCAAATATAAACAACAGCAAAAACCTGCCGAACAATATGGTCCTCCAGCAGCTCCCGCTTCCGAATATGGACCACCAGCTGAAAAGTTTTAAGTTGTTGTTGTTAACTGTTTCGTAATATTACATCTTCGCTATACATCATTTCATCATTCCTTTTGGAGTGTGTAAATATTCTTTGTTTCTAACGAGATCATAATCTTTAATTACCTCCATATAAACTAATCAGGGGCGAAATTACGGCATTCGATATGGATTGAAAAAAATTTTGCAAGTTTAAATCGTAATTGAATGCGGTAATTTGCAAAAGTTTTTATTTAATGTAAAGTTGTTAAGTTTGTTAAATAGTTTAGTATGTTAAAACGATTTTTGATTAAAAAATAAATAAATTATTTAATATAATAATTAATTTGTAAAATAACTTGTGTGTATACGAGTATATTATGAAATCGCATAAAATGTTTCAGAAATAATTCTCATAGATTTTGTTAAAATTCAATCTAATGGCAATCCTTCTTTTTCAACTGGGCATAACCCCATACTTCAGAAACATGCTTTTGTTTAAAAATTTCAAGTTTTATTATTAGTTTTGTCACCCCGTGATCAGTGTCCAGTGACGGTTTGCTTCTCTTTCGACTTATGTTCGCCCACAAAATTCTATTAACTCAGCAGTTTTGAAACGATTCCCATCTCGGCCTGGCTTCCATGGTTGCCATACTGTCTGTAGAAATCGATAAGTACAAAATTTTTGTCAAACTCAAGAACTGTCACATCACGGGAAGCACTGAAACAGAAATTTCAAAACGTTTGAAAATAGTTGCATTTATCCAAAAGTTAGAAAATTAGGTATAACTTAAATTGAGGCCGAGAGGCATCGAATCACTACTTACGATGAAAAATTTATCCGAAGCCGACCATTCATGATGACAAGGTGAGGACCAGAAGGCTTCGGTCTGTACCGAACACAATTGATTCATTTGTAAAAATCCCGTATTTTTAAGTTATACACCGATATATTAGTTTAAATATTAATTAAATGAGAAATCAATCATGCAATAATTGCACTAAGGTTTTTAGTTCAAATATCTAGAAGATTTTAATGTGACTTATTGAAAAATATCAACTTGCCAATACTCTAGCATCTTAAAAACTCTAAATTTTAAGTATTCGTAAACTTTTCATATGCGTTGTTTTCAAACTGCCTGCTATGGAGGCATTGGGTCGTTAAGTCCTTGTCTACACAGTGAAACATTTGCTGCAGAACATTCTTAAATTCTTTTTTGAAACTGTATTCGTGTCCACATTGTGAAGTTTATATTTTGCAGTCTGACATATTTTGTCATATATTTCTCATGAGAATGAGATACACAACAAGAACTGCATGTAAATGAAACAAAGTACCCTTTTCCATTCGTCTTTCTCCTCTCATCGAAAAACTCAAAAGTTTTTTTTTGTATTTTTAAACTTTATTTTTTCACATTTAATTTTTTATAACTATGCTTTACTCGTATTTTTTTGATTTGTGTTGAACATTTAAATTCTTCTTGTTTTTTTTTTTTAATTTTTTTAATTAAATATATCAACTAAACAGAATATTTTTATTATTACTAAATATGTTGTAATATGTATGTTTAATATTTTATTTTTACGATTTTAAGTTTTGATTAAAAACTATTTTATTTTGTATAATATTAATAATGCAGGTGTCAGTATATATTTATTAAAATTATTTGCCTTATTCATAGTTAAATTTTAAATTTATAGAAATCAATACACAAAAACTTTATAAAGATTTTATAAATTTGAAATTTCAAATAAGGCTTTTTAATTATTTATTAATCATTTTATTACAATAAAAATTGTTTAAATTAAAATTTTCCCTAGCAGTCTAATCGAATGCCAATGGGTTGAATGCAACTCTGTTTTAAGTCAGCGTTGATTTTCAATTGGCAGTGTTAGACCAATTGGAAAAATTCTTAATGTCTTGTTTTTTTATTAACTCAGTTCTTTTGCGCATTTTTAGTGCTTAAGTTGATTTTGTTCTTTGGTTATTGTGTATTATAAATGAATTATTGAGAAAAGAAACATGAAAATCAGAAATCTAAGAAATGTCGGAATCGAGGTGTAACACGAGGGCAATATAAAATTTCTTCATTTTTGCTAATAATTGAACGATCTTTGTATTTTAAATAATGAATTTATTCTTTAAACAATGTCTAATAAAATATTTTTTATTCGCTTAAAAGAATTTCAAGCGAAAATTAGTCTTTATGATTTTATTATGCGACTTGCAGCAATCACTTAAAGATTATGATCATATCGAATGAGACCTTGCTGCAAACGAGTCGTAACTCCAAAAAAAATTTTATTTTAACATTACAAATAATTCTTTATGTTATGTAAAAATTTCATACAAATATCTTGTACACTGACTTCTTGTGAGGAAAATATGTCTTATTATGTGATATTTTACCATTAAACTGTTAATGAATTCAAAACTTTGTTCATTTTCTTTAAAACAAGTTATTTTTCCGTTATGACTGTCTTGTAAAAAATGCTCAATATGTTTTGACATTTTATACTACAATATGCGGATTTTCATAAAATTTGTTGCACGAAACTTTTTCTATTCAGTATAAAAAAATGACGTAGCATGAATCTCTGAAGCATATTTGGCAACTTTTTTATATGATTTCCTTCAGCTTTATAGACAAATAAAAAAATGTTTATGCAACTTATTTCATGAAAAAATTTCTAATTTAAGTTACCCTACGTCTACACCTTATATATTTTTATCATGTCAAAAGTCAAATTCCATGTAGAAAAAAGAGCTAACATAAAAAAAGATATTTTTCAATATAAATTTTGACTTTTGTTATGATAAAAATATATCAGGTGTAGAAGTGGGGTTAATTATAATACAAACTTTTGTTTTAAAATTAAAAAGTAACATTGTATAGCATGTACATATCGTTACCTCAATATAGAAAGGTCCTAACTCATTTTGTTTTAATGAAAGTCTCATTTTGTATATTTCGATAGAAACGGTATAATTCTATAAATAAATAATTACGATGTTTATATTAGCCCCCATATTCATAAAATTTTAAATGAATTTGATATGTATTTTACTTAAAATCTTTAATACAAAATTTTTCTAAAATGGATTTCAAATTCATTTTATTTTTTTATGAATATGCAGGTAAATGTATATATACCTATAATTATAAAAGTGGTCTAAGTCATATGCAGACAAGCTTTTAAGCTTTGCGGAACTTATTCTAGTAAGAATTGTATGTAAATTATTGAAATAAAACTTAAACTTAAAACTTAAAAAAAAAATTTTTTTTTGCTTCGAAATATTAAAAGTCTTAAAAAAACTAAAAAAACTTCAATATATAATATGAAAATGTTTTCTTTTTATTTATTAAATTTTAAATTTATTAAATTTGTCGAAATAATAGATATATGACTTAGACCACATTCATAATTATGGGTGCATATATTTTTTAGCACATTCACTGCTAGAAAAAACTGCTAAGAAAAACCTTATGTAAATTTGAAATCTAACATTTTCTTTTTCTTCTGTAGAATATTTTCTCGAAATTTTTTAGCCGATTTTAGCCCATCATCATTTTCTATCAACACTGATATAAGTATATACATACATTGGTGTGTCAGGTCTCTCACAGAATTTGTACTAAATACACAATTATTAACATTTTGGTTTTAAATTCACGAAAACTTTTTACCAAAATATCACATAAACTCTTTAAAAAAACTTTAGCATGTAAAATCTAAAAAGCAAATAATTACTTGTCGCTCAAAAAAGTGTGCTTTTTTTAATTTTTCTGTGTTAAACAACTAACGTCCATTATTATAACTTCCGTATCATTTAATTTAGGTCATATAAATATTTTATTTTAGTATTACAAGTTAACTTAAACCTAGAAGTAAGTGAAAAACTAATGAAACTTTTACTTTATCTAACTCTAAGCATTTCACGCTAACATTTTTTCTGATGTGAATATGCACACAATATGGCAACTCAGAACGGCGATGAAAAGTAAAAAAATAATATGGCATTTAGGATTAACTCTACGTTAGTTTTTCTATAGTGAAGTATTACAAATTCATTTTTAAGCCTTTCTTTCTTTAGACAAGCTAAATATTTTTTTTGAACTTTCGTACGAATTGTTTTCTACGACTCACATTCAAGTGTTAAAGATTTAACAAATAAAAATTATGAAAAAGCTAAATATTTTTTTTTGAACTTTCGTACGAATTGTTTTCTACGACTCACATTCAAGTGTTAAAGATTTAACAAATAAAATTATGAAAAAAAGATATTAGTTCTTTAAATATTTAAATTTAAAAAACCTGAGGGCAAATTACCGCATTCGATGTCGAAAAAAAATTTCATACAATTTTAATTGCGTTTGTATGAAAATTTCTATCGATATCGATTGCCGCAATTTGCCCTCAGTCACATATAAATATCCATACGGCTTCTGTATAAATACTTTGCATGGGACGAATCAGCGAAATTATGAAAATTATTTTTTTCATTGAAAAGTAGTAAAGATGATTTTTTTTAAATCAAATTACAATAATTTAAATTTGCATACACTTGCGTGATCACTCTACCTAACAACAAAAACAAAAATATACAAAGCAAAACCTTTATTTGATCAATGAATTTTGTCATTAACACCTGTAACTAGCTAACGTAAGAATTCATTGTATTAATGAAGAATTTCATGAAAATAATGATAACTTTCAATAAGCTACTGCACAATTTCATTCATACAATGAAGATATATTAATTATGCTAATACATTAGATGAATGAATGTTTTTGCTTTTAGTTTATCGTCAATTTATTGCAACACAAACATATCTCAAAAAAATCGTTATTGGAGTTAATAATGTAGAAAATATCGTTATATAATATTTAATCTTGTGTAAAAATTTAATTTAAAAGGTTAGTACACACTCAATGAAGTGGAGTTGTTTATAAATTGAAAATTTAAAGTCTATTTTTTTTTTGCAAAACTAGCTTTTTTGAGTTATACCTTTGTTGAAATAAAGGGGCAATATATATAACTTTACATAAGTGTTTACTGAAGTTTTACCCCCATACGCAAAAAAAAAAATTAACGTATGGTTCAAGTGTACGTTAAACCGGTTTTTGTATGGAAATTTTGTCTTAACGTACACTTCAAGCACACTTTATTTTTTTCATATGGGCGTTAGTCTTTTTGGACAAGTATCTTTCATTGCTTTTATTGTTTGCTGCCTATGAAATTGTCTATAGATGAGAAAAACCACAAACGAAAAAAGTTTGGCCTACCTAAGTTTGACAATAGCCCTTCTCGAGTTTTATTTTGGTTTTCTTGCTCAATATGCTATATGTCTACCCAAAATGCCAAAATTGTTGATAACTTTTAAGAATATTTAAAAAAACCTTCTTCTGAAAAATTTTATTTATGCCGTTTGCGATAAAATCAATACTAAAGCTCGATATTTATATATATTATTGAATTTATTATAATTGAATTTATTTGAATCTACTAATATTATCATATCAAGCCATCTTAAGTATACTCACCCTAAAGTTCTAAACACTTAGACGACAGCAGACTTCACAACTTCACGGCTTCAAATGCTGCTCTGAAGTCAGCTTCATAATTATTTTGAAGACAGCAACAACATAAGTAATACAAATTTCAGGGATGCCGCATATATATTTCTTAATGAATAAAATTAAAGTTATTAATAAAAAAGTAATAATATCACGAGAAACTATAAAACTCATAAATTTTTTTCTTTATTGTATTTTTGTAATGCTCTTTTATGTTTATTATTAAAAAAAAATTTTTTGTTCTTATTTTTCCAATTTGTATATATAATGGCAACACTATATTTGTTTATTGCTGCCCGTCATTACTGCTGTGCTGCCGTCAATATAATCGTTTTCATTTAAAGAAATGGATTTTATTTTTGACATATTGCTGCTTGCTGTCTGCTATCTGTTTATGTGTTTAGAGATTTAACCTATCGAAATGAAATAAGAAAATATAATAATAATAATAATAATAATAATAATAATAATAATAATAATAATAATAATAATAATAATAATAATAATAATAATATAACATAACATAATAATATAACATAACATAATCTAAGTATTAACATACTAGCTTATGCAAAGACGTTTAAAGTTGCCACCACTTGCCTTACCATGATCGTTAAATATTTTTAATTGCCATCAATAGCTAACATCATTTTTCCCGGATAGGTCAAATGATCTTTAGCTACTTGGAATTACAAATTACTTACATATATACCAACCGTGGAGCGAACAACTTTAATCATCTTTTCATATTTACTATCAATACTTTCTTGCTCAATACAATACTCAAACCCTTTACGAAACGGTAGAAAACTTATCTTATTAATTAATTTCTTATATAAAAGCAATTCAATACTTCTAAAATAAGCTTTTCTAACACGAGTATTTTTCCTCAGCGTCTGTATTTTTGCCACTAAAAGTGCTAAAGTGTAGACAATCAATTCTCTTCATTTTCGTAATAGAAGTGGCTAATTATGTATGTATAAGAGAAGCAGTAATTGGTACCATGGCAAGTGTTTCAGAAGAATTATAAATATTTGCGTATACTACTAACAGCCAAAAATTATATTCTAGATGAACGTACATATTCTTAAATTTTACTAAGAAGCTGTAATTCGTTACTACACTACATTGCTTTTCAATACTGGCAATTGTCAAGTCTTTCTGATTCCTACTTAATTTACCAAAAATAAAAAATAAAATAAATAAAAATATTTTGTTTTAAAAGAGAACTGATAAAGAACTACATATATGCTGAATTGTGAAACTAATTTTGTTTGAAAATCTTTAGCACTTCTTATTAAATAATAGCGTTTGACTATTCGTTTTGTTACTATAAATAACTCGTAGTATTTGTATTTTTAAATGCTATTTTAAATCTATAAGTTCGTAAATAGGTTTTTGGGGTACAACTAAATTATTTTTCATCTGCATAAACTACCTTTTGCAATATAAATTATTATTTTTTTGCTTAGGTCATGGGGTACCATATACAAAATACTTTTGCTGCTGTTTATTAAACCTAAAACAACATATAATGGGCTAATTATTGAAAGAAATAACTCATATTTAAATTTTTTTAAATACTCTTTTGAATATCTATCTTTCAAAATGTTTCAACCTTAAGATACCGATGATGTATCCTCATTGTTATCATTATCCTCATAAAGTTTGCGCTCACGACAATCTAAAATGGCCCAAACTAATAGTGGTAGACAGCCCAATACCATACACGAACCCATGCAATAGAATACAATGGCATAACTGCCGGATAAGTCTCTTAGAAAGCCGGCCAATGGTGGTACCGATATGGCTCCAATACTTTGAAACATACGCACTAAACCGTAACTGGAACTTATGCGATCGGTGCCGAATATATCAGCCAATAAGACTGGCATCAAGACATACCAGCTTCCCAGACAGAAGCCATAAATAGCTGCTGACAGGCCCACCAAGTAGATAGTATATTCCGAGGGTATAGTGAGTACAGCAACGCCAGCTCCCAAGATGCTAAGCAAAAACAAAAAATAATACTTTGATTTACTATCAAATATTATAAATTAAAATTACTTACCAAAATATATAAGTCTTTCTGCGATCGAAAAGTTGTAAATCTGAGAGCCATCCCAGTCCTAAGCGACCAACAAGATCTAAAACAGCACTAACGGTTACCAAATAACCAGCTTCACTTTTATTATAACCTGGAATAAAACAATATTTATGACACTATTAACGAAAAAATATAAAACTGCCTGTGTTAAAAAAAAATACTCGAAATACTAATATTATTAAGTATTAACGGAGTAACACTTCATTGTGTTGAATTAACCATCTGGCCAGATTTAAGCATTGCCGACATTGCCAACTTTCTTAGTTTTGGGAATTTATCCCATTTTTTGCGATTGGGATTAGAAATGTCGCATTTATCCCCTGAAGATCTTTTTGGAAGAACGTGTAAGTTTACTGGAGATTTTTGATGTATAACATATTAATACAAAACATACATATTTTTAAGAACAAATTAAAAAAAAACTTAAAAATTTCACCCTGAACTGAGCAGTATTTTCCAGTTAAAGATACAGTGTGGGCAAATAGAAATAACTACCATGAATTGATCAAAGACACAAGGCTTATATTGTACTTTATGTAGTTTAGCATGCGAATGGCATACACAAATTTCACCTGTCTAAAGCCGCTAAAAATAAATTTATATGATTATGATTTCATTGGGAAAAGTTGGATTAGAATATAAAGTATATAGTCCAAAAACTTTGAAGATGTAAAGTAATGTTAATAAAAAATTTTTAAGTTGTTGGCTTTTTCAAGTTTTACTAGAGGTACCTAATTTTTGAGCAACTCTTTTCTTTCGAGCTCCTGGTAATACAAAATATGAGTATGAAGTAAAACACTTTTACTCAGAACCAGTCGGATATGCAAAAATTCATTTAAAATATATACTCTTAACTTTAATCGTAATACTCACCAATCGATATAACGTGAGCGGGTAAATAGTACAACATGTAGGGACATCCCACCGACATTAGAGTCACCGATAAGCACATTAGTATGAATGTTGGATCCTTTAACAAACTTATATCCAAATATATTTCGATGCGTTCGATACATGTTAGTGGTACATCATCAACATCTTCCTCTATAGAATTGGCGCCCACTAAACTGCCCTCCTGTTCTTTTTCTATACACTTTATTTCGCTCATGTTGCTGGCAGGTGTAGGTATTTCCATACTCTTGCTGAGGCCACGAGTTACAACGGCGGGTGGTGAGAGAGGTTTTTCCAAATGCGCTTGTATCTTAGATATAATTTCGTCATTGGCAAATACATTACGACGACGACGAGATGCACGATTTGAATCAGTGCCAGAGTTTTTGCGATACACCCATGTAGAGGTGGTACTTAGATCTTCTACGGAGTGCATGATGCCGGAACTTCTTACTTTTTTCATGGGCTTTATAAAGGTAGTCTCTCCAATTATATCCTTAACCTCATCATCGCTCTCTTGAGCACAAGTAGGAACAGATTTTTCAGAAGCTAAAAAAAGAAAAAAAATTTAGGTATTAACCCTTTTTGAGAACTTAAAACAAGGCCTTCACCTACCATTATATCTATTATTGTAGTAATCATTTAAACGATTTTTCGACTCCTCCATAAACAAATGTTCTATGAACTTAGTATTCAAACCGTCATCACATGTATCCAAATAGGTTGAATTAGTTAACATATCAGTGTTGCTAGGATTTATATCATTAAGAGGCTTAGTTGCATCCTCCTCTTCAATATTCTTTTCATCGTCGGTATGAAAAGATTCCAAAGGCCTGTACAGTAGAGCTGATATGCAGACATCCAACATACAAAATCCCAGTATTAAAATAGTGCCATGAAAACCGAAATTCTCAGCCAAATGCTTGATGAGAACGGGCAGTATGAAACTACCCGTTGCGGTACCCGAAACACAGATACCATTGGCTAAAGCCCGATGCTTGTCAAAATATTGGGAAACTATAACAATGCCTGGGGTGGTGGAAAGACCGCCCCCTATGCCAGTGAGAATTCCAAAAGTGAAGAGTAGATGTAGGAGACTGGTGGCAAAGTAGCTAAGACACATGCCAAGAGCACAAAAGAGGCCACCTATGAAAACCACTGTACGACAAGAAAAGCGTTGACACAGTGCACTAGATAGTGGCGCTAAAGCTAAACATAAGGCCGAGAGTATAGCTGGGATCCAAGAAGCCACAGTTGCTGTTGAACTGGGAAATGTTTCCATGATCTCAACGTATAGAACACCATAGGATTTCACCAAACCCGCCACCCAAAATTGTACCGAAAACGCTCCGAATACAATAAACCAACCATAACCGCCATCTGGCGGATCAGTACTTATTGAAGAACGTGATGATGGTGGATGGCCAGAACTGACTCTCGAATCAGTATTGCTGGGCACATTTGAGATGCCAGATGGCATTTTATGACCACCTTTGTTGCCACGTTTTCGTTTACTAGCACTGCTGCATAAATTACGACTAGAGCGTAATTCACGTGATTTGGCAATTAAGGGCCGTGCCGTAATACTTGAGACCGTTAATAAGTTTTCATTGTCATCTTCTTCAATTTCCGATATCTGATGTTCCAACAAGCTGGCGTGCAACGTGCGGCTTGCTGGCGCCGGACAGTGGGGCTGATCGATGGGTAGGGTAGCCGGACGCCGGGGTATGGTCGACGTGGCAGAGCCCGGGGCCGAGGCGGCAACATCAGCAATTGAAACATTCGAGTGAGCGGTAATGAAAGGGTTTTGTGCACTGCCGCCCATTTGTAAACCCAATCCAATTCCCGGTTGTAGACCCACACCCAGCGTATCCATTTGCTTGACATCCAACTCGGCCAACGGAAGTGGCGGTGCTGAGACAACAGAGAAAAGCGAGCCACTCGACTGTTGACACTCGGTGAGTAGGGAAGGGGCTGGCGGCTGTGAACAGGCAACCATAGGCCGTTGCCGTTCCAAGTCTTCTTCTCGGACATAATGTGGCTGACAGACGACTTCAATGATTTCGGTGGAATTACGTTCAAGTGCAGAATGAGGGCGGTTGTAATTCGCTTGGCCAATGCTGCTGCTGTTGTTGGAGTGAATGATCCCTCCCGACTGGTACTGGACTCGACCAATTGGGTCCGGTTCACTCGCGCAGTACATCGATCCCCGGGAATCCTGCAAGTAGATCAACAATATCATTAGTAAAAATATTTTTAATAAGTAAAACTTAATATTTAAAAGATTATTGTTTATTTTGCTTAATTTTTTGTCTTGCCTTCTAACGTCCCTTTTCACAATGTATGATTAAGAGTTAACGTGAACTTTAACTGACAGTTCTCCATACAAAACTTGCCGTTAAAGCCCCTGTTAGGTTTTAATTGTACATTGTGAAAAGAGCCGTAATTGTAATAAAACGCTTACAAGAGTATTTGCACTTGTTGTAATTGCAACACCTACATCAATTTTTGTTTTCAAAACTTTCAAGTGCTGGCTTAAATATTTTCCCATTCGTTTCTTTTTATTTATTATTTGTTAATTCTATTTATCATACATTTCAAGGTTGCCTTTTATACCTTTTTCACGTACTTGACCTTGAGTTTGACGTTAAAAATATGGCGCTATAAAACGGAAATATTGTTCTTTCTTTTTCTCATTAGCAGGAAAATAAAGGAACCATTTTTATTTGCGACAACAAAAAATAAAAGCACTAGTGCTATTTAGTTGTTACCAAAAGGATATGGTTAACAAACTCAAATCGATTTAACAACATTAAGAAACACTTTGAACAAAACAAAAAAAAACAATAGTTGTAATGGTTCTATGTAGGAGGGTGGTATCGGTAAAATGATGGGAAAAATATTAACAATTTTCTTTGCAGAGCCTCCTCTAAAAAAAAGAAAATTTTAGCTTTCGGAATTATTGCAAAGTAGTGCATAGTTTCTCATGATTTCAACATGGTGTGGTCTTTGCAGAAAGTTCTTATTTTTAAAACTTATTCATTGAATCGTGACAAATTGGTTCTTATTGTTATTTTTTTTAATTCAAAACGCACGCATTTGGAGTCTTGACTGATTTATTAAGCTTCAGTTGAATTTCGTGTATTGGCGTATTCAAAAACTATGGTGGGCACCAAAATCTGAACTGCTGAACCCATTCTACGAGTATACTTAAAATTCAAGAGTTTTATGTTCAAAAGATTTCCCACCTTCAGCCGTTGTTTAAGTATATTAATGTTTGGTTTTCTCGGCCAGAATTATTTGTTAGCATTTAATTATTTATTTCTGTAAGGTGCAGTGGAGTCAGTGTAAGACTGCTGTTTATAGTGATTTCTATTGAATGTGGGTGTAGTTGCCTGCACAGTCTGCTTAAAAAAAAGCAGCACATAGAGGCGAATAATCTTCGTCATTAATCAGTCGAAAAATATTTATGAAAAATTTAATGCTCCTTCTCTTTTGCGAAATAATATTCTGCATATTCCTCATTTAATTTATTCTGCAGAAAATTTATCAACGTTCCCTCGTATTGATTACACCCAAGCTTCGCCCACTGCCTTTGTTGTAAAATACTACAAATTAATTTAATTGATATTAAAATGACGTAATGTTTTATTTATTTTCAAAGTATCATTCATTTACTAAGTGCATTATACTTTTAATTGTCTTTGTTTATACTTAAACCATATACTAAATAGTCAGTACAAATGTTCGTAACCAAGGACATAGCGATGCCTGTGCAGATATCAATTTACTTTCAATAAGCCGCAGTAATTCTTATTTTTATTTATTTTAAGCATTCTTTACTATGCATAAGTTGCATTTGCTTGGAGGAGGTGAAGTTGCTTGATAGTTTTTTGCATTGCCAGTTTTAAGGTTGTTTGCGTGTTTTGTCGGTACGCTCGTTAATTTCTTTGTTATGATTATTTGCTAAATTGGTTTCAATTATATCGTGCAATATTTTGTATAAAAAATTAAAAAAGAAATTTAATTTTTTCTTTCATATTTTCGGTGATCTCTCATAACGTTGATGAATTTTCTATAAATATAATAAATATTTGTAAAAGTTAGCGAGCAACAATAAAAATAATACACGCCTTATTAAATATTTTATACAAAATTCAATTTCCAGGGAATTGATTTAATTTGTTCTTTTCAATTTCAAAAGATGTTTGTTGGTAATCAAAAACTAACAAAAATTATGAAAAATCAATAAATTTTCACTTTAAAAATGTTGAAAATGTCCACTACATTTTTTTTTAATAACTTGGTTGTCGTGCTATAAACGCCAAAAAAAGCTAAGTTCTCCAACTTAATTTTCTTACCAAAATTGTTTATTTCCGATCGTAAATAATCGATTTTTTTCAAAAAGAAACTAGTTTTAAAAAATGTATCGGCTTTTTTGGCGAGAGATAAATCGAGACAGATAAATTTTATCATTCTTCCTTATTTCTGCAAACTGTGAGAAGTTCTCGCATATAGAAAAATTAAATAATTATATTAGTTGACCTATTTTACGCAGGTTTATTAACATAAAAACTTAAATAAACTTGCAAAAAATATCAACAAACATATTTTTTTCTTACTCACCCTGTGTTTCACAGAATGAAAAAAAAATTCGACTCGAACAACTCTCGCATTTCGAACAGAAACCACACTCTGGCCATTCGCCAAGCAACGGTACATTTTAATTTGTATATGTTTGGCGTGAAAGATTTTTTGCCAAGGCTAATAATTATTAAAATAATTAAATCAAAACTTAACTTACCAATGTGAGACATTGATACCTGAAAGACACTCTTGCGTCAATAGAACCTTAGAATAAATATCCGTGTCAGTTTACTGCTATATAAAATGGACCTAAGCTAGAGTAAAGAACGGGCCTATGTTTCTTCCGAGTAGAAATTTTTGCGATAACGGAGGTCGTAACATGGTTGAGATTCGACATTTTTAAACACAAAAGTAAAATTCTATGAATAGATGCATTCTCGCAAATATTGGATTTTAAGTTACGCCCTTTTGTATTTTAGTCGACGCAATGTATTATGGTATAAAATACTTTCATACATTTGTAGTATTCAAATGGCAGTCTTAAGCATCATAGTATCATAATGTTTTAAAATTTTTAATTAAAAAAACCAAAAGCAAAAACACTTAATTAAATAATTTAAAACATTATGACACTATGACACTTAAGACTACCTTTTGAGTCCCCTAAATATATATACACACATATGCAAACAGACTGTGGATAGCGTGAATAAAAAGCAAATCCTTTTCTTTATTCACCCAAATATGCAACTAAGAAAGATACATCATTGGAAAGAAATTTTAGCTATACTTTTGTTTGGCTTTAAATTCTCTTGATATTTTATTAATCAAGTTTGAGCTTTAAAACCTGGCACACAACATAAATAAATAGTAACCCTCATATTAGCGCAATATTATAGCTATGCAATGAACAAATAATCGTTCAGTCTTTTAACGGCCATTATTATGTATTTTTCTTGACATTATTTTCAAAATAAATTCGGTCATGGCCACACAGACTTGTTGTAAATTAATTGTAGAAAATAAAACAATACGGCAAAGCTTATTATACTTTAACACATACATACAAAATTTGAACATCACATTCATAAATATCAAAAGAAATTTAGATTAGGGTCATTATCAAAATATATTTTGTGCTTACACTTTTATACAAGTACACAAATAAATTATTTTTGCCATAGTTCATGCTGCAGTGTGCTGTCATTTAATGACCAGCTGTAAAAGTAAACAAAAGTTGCAGTTTACACTACAACAACTAACAAAGAAACGGAAGAAACGCCCATTATTGGCTAAAACATGTGATGACTAAGCATGCACGACTAAAATTCGAAACATGCAGAAACAGCTCTTATTTATTTAAGTATATGCAAAAAAAGATATACAAGCATCAATGGGTCATGCTTAAAAGAAAGGTCAACATAAACAAAGAACTACATACATGTATTGTCAACATAATACAGTATCATCGTCATCAGCATATACTTGTATTGTCCTGTTTGCGTTACCAAAGTCAATGGACTTCAAAGGATAACGGAAGCAACATATGTTTAAAACAACTGCAGTAATTGCATAGAGAAAGCCATGAGAGTGCAAAAATGCGACACATGCACATTTAAGTAAAACAAAAAGAGAGCGAATGAGAAAGGAAGAAGGAGAGATGTAGGCAGACTATGGACAAAAGTATTCAAGAGTAAGTGGTGAGTATGCGCTTATTTCTATTATAATCTCAGATATATTGTACTTGCCTAGATGTTTTGTAGCAAATTTGTGCATTTTAATTATAAATCACTTGGCAATTTTGTAAAGCGATGGTCTCAAAAATATTTTAACAAATAGAACACATATCTGCCTTGTAATACCACTAGTCGCCATTATACTTATACATATGTGTAGTCGGCGGTCTAATTTTTGCTCATCCCTGATATATGTTTATAAACCTTACGAAGCAAGGATAATAAATATCTATGCATGTACATAAGTTTTTAAAAATTATTCGATTTGCCTCTCGTAAAAAATTTTTAAAATATATATACTATATTGTTTTTAATTCGTTAAGTCCACTTTAATTAAAAATCACAGGATTATTTTTAAACTTTAAAAAATTCTTAGAGTTAGAAATTTTTCCTTTTTCTATTTTCTGCATTGAAGGGGTTGTTTTTTATGTGTAGTTGTAAATGCAACTGCAACGAAAGACGAAAACTAAAAACATCTGAAATAAGTCGTGCGCAACGAACTTCTCTTTATTTTTGGAGCCGACGAACAGCTATTATGTTGTTTCAGAATGACTTCTAATTTTTTTTTGTATATTCATACGTACGAGTACATAAAGTATTTTATAAAGAAAGTAAGTGCTTATATTAATAAGAAGATTTTGTAAAAAAAAAAATTGTATATAAACGTTTTAAATTTGTTGCAAAATAACGAAAATTCTTTTCAAAAAATATTTTTTCCATATAAATTTCAAAACAAACAAAAACGTTTGTACTTACAAAATCTATCCTTTTCTTTTTTTGTAGGGTATAAATTATCAGCTGCTTTATGTAAAAAAAAATTGTTCATGGTGGGTTAATACATGACATGTTTACCTGAAAGTTTTATTTTTTATTTTTTGGGGTGGGTGGAGTAATATAGAAAATGTAGCGATTACTTTCTCTCTGTCCCTCTCTTTCTCTCTATCTTTACGTAATAAATGTGAGGCTTGCGCAAGTAAAGTTGCCGTGTCTAATTTAAGAAAATTATAATTACATATATAAATAAGAGAAATTTTTAATAGGAATGTGAGAGAAGTGAATGCTTATATAAAACTAGCTGATACTCGATGTATGCTTAAATGTCTTTATTTGTTAAAGAAAGGAAAATTTTGCTTATTAGCAAGGAAGTATTATGTTTCAGAAAGTACCACACTATGCGGAATTTACCTGTTTTGGTAAATTTTTTGTCCCTCTGTAGAAAAAAAATCATATTCCTTTATTAATGGAGATGTTTTAGAATATAAAAAATTCTTTACATTATTAATGTTTAAATCGTTACCTTAATATAGAAAGGCCCTAACTCATTATTATTTTTTTTTGAAATCGAGTTTTTTGTATGTTTCGAAAGAAGAACATCTAATGTATTAAAAAATGCAAAAATCTCGATTTAAAAAAAATAATGACTTAGGGCCGATATGTACATAAAAAATATAAAAATAAATTAAAAAGGTACCAAAAATAGAGTCCAATTTGACACTTACATATGTGCCCTTAATTATGAAAGTGGTCTGCATTTTTGCTTCAAAGTATCAAATAAATCTAAAAAAATCTTCAATAAATATTTATTAAATGTTAAATAAATTTATATTAATCGAGACTAGTAGAACTCTAAATTAAAATGTTTCATAATATAAAAATATTTTTTTATTTGTTCAAATATAATCTAATGACTATCTCGACGAAAGAAATATATAACTTTCACTTGCGCATATGTATATTATATAAAAAAATCCATTTTAATATTTTTTTAATATCGGTACTTATTGCTTTCGAAGATAAATGGGATACAAAAAAGTACCTAAAACCTAGCTTTAAAATTAAAAAACCCAAAAAGAACCACACAGCTGTCGAATTATTTTTTGCATAAATTAGCTTAAGCTTAAGTTACATTTTTGGTGGTAGCCTTTATTAGTTCCGGAGATGTAGAAGAGACAACGACAATTGTTAATACATATCTTAAAATTTTAATTTTCGTAAATCTCTTCTTAAAGGATGCACATCGGATGAGGTGTCTATATGGAAAATTAAAAGACTTACAAGTTTTAAAATGTTTCCAATTGGAAAAAATTATTATTAAAAATAATTATTGCATTTCCATAACACTCATTCGCACTGAATTGCCGTTTCCTCTTTTACAAACCAAAAAAGTATGCTATTGTTTATATACAAATTTCTCCTAATCTCCTACAAATGTTACTAATGCCAGACTAAAATATCGAAATTTGTTGCAACTATGTTTATCATTTGAAATTTCAGAAATTTTTTATGAATGAATAAAATTTCAAATTTATTTAAAGATTCGATCATAACAAATAATAAATTAATATAGAAAACACTTCACGCGTGAAACAAGATAGGGTGAGAAATTCATTTTTATTTTTGCGACTATTTTAGAAAAACTTTTCAGTTTATCTGCGTACCTTTAATTATGTTTTACTTAAGGCTGTTATTGCAGAAAGTTCATGAACATCTTTTGCATTACACATATACATACATGCATTAAATGTAGACATTGCGTGGATGTAGATAGATATGTGTGTGTACAAATAGGCATACTCAAGCAAACACACTAAATAAACACTTTAGGCCATGTAAAAATGAAAACTGTAACAGATTCATCATATTGAGGTCATTATTGCGTATATGTACATTCATGACATAAATTTCTGTTTTCTTATTACATGTGCATTTACATACATACATATATAGAATTTTTTGGAGAGAGAGCATGTGGGAATAATTCGTACTTACTTTCTGCATAAGTTGACATTTAGACAACCATTGAAAATAAAATTGCTAGAAAATTGTCAGTCTATTTATCAAGAAAATCAACACAGCATTTTAAAATATTCCGAGGGGAATTTTAGGATAAATTAAAAACAAATAACATATTTATTATATAACTTTAGAATTCTTAAGATTTCTAAAATAACATTCATTCATTTCTATGAATAACTTAAAGACGCAAAGAACCATTAAATATATGATAACATTGAATCAAATTGTCTTCAAGCTCACACCAACGCTAACATTTTTTATCGATTTTCTTGTGAAAACTGTTATGAGACATCGTGTTGTATCCTACACTATTATTACTATTATTTACGTAAGCCTTTATAGTGTATACTTTTACAAAGCACAGTGGGCCCGGTCGTATTGTAAACACTTCTTTATTTATTTTTACTTACACTGAGCTTATAACTAACAATGCTTTTTCTATAATACATGCACAATTTTTGAAGGCGTTCTAAAACTGTTGTTCCTAAATGTTCAACAGCTTTTGTTTCCAGATGTAGAATGAAGGAATAACAAATAGCACACATTGCCTAACGAATTTGGAAACATTTTCTACTTGAGAATGAAAAGATAAAACTTACCAGACGTTGTCAAAACGAGAGAAAAATTAAACAAATTAATGACGGACTGTTCCCAAAACAAAAATTACCGAAAAATTTTGAATAAACAACTAAGCAATCTAAATAATAACGATTGTTATTGAAATAAAAACAATTCGTTAAGAAATTAAGAACGTTGTATAATTATTATTGCGATAGAAAAATAACCATGTGTTCTCGAAATCTTGACACGATTATCTGTCAAATTGTTAACAAATGTGCCAGAACGTCTAGATATGTATACTCTATCGTTTGGAGTTTTTTTGGAATTCTTCCTCAATCAACTCACTACAGTACTTTTTACAAATTTAGAATTCGATTTTTCACACCTGAAATGCGGCGGATTGTTGTTTCAAATTTTAAATAAATCTGAAAAGTAGTTCATTTTTCGTTGTCCCCACTGTGTAATGTTTATATGTGTTATATAAAAAAATGCTACCACGTAACAGTTGCCTTTCTTTTTCATTCATAAAATACGTCAATAGCTTTTGCGTATTCAATTGTTATTTAAATTGCTTAATAATTTATTTACATACTTATTTTACATTGTTAACTTAATAAAATGGAAACTTTCACACAAAAGCATCGTTTTTGTATCATATCACTCATTTACTCAAACAATGTCATAACAAAAAAAAACAGAATTTTTAAGCAAATGATGTAGAATTAATCCTCATATCGTTCATAATATTGTGTAAAAATTTCATGCAAATATCTTGTTTACTTAACTCTTGAAAACAAAATTTTTTCTATTAAGTTGTGTGTAAATTGAAAACTTTAAACTCATTTCTGACAAACATGTTTTCTGAGCTATGATATTGTTTGAGTAATTGAACGATATATCTAAAATATTGATTTGCAAGTATTGGAGGAAAAAGTGTGAATAATCGAATTATTTTAGGGTTTTCAGTTTTAATACTATTCAGAAATTAGTTTTATTATTAAAGTCCAGGACTCGTTTCGAGTTTATTGTGCACCAAGTGCGAAAAATTAATTGTTTTTGTTTTGTTGCTAAAAAATTCTTTCAGGACAGGACACTTAAATCACATATTGTATCAGAACAGATGCATCATACCAACTTTTATAGCCCTGGTGTATTCAGAAAATTCCGTATGCTTTCGAAATTTTCTTTGGTGCTGCACAAATAAAATTTCTGTTATTTTTATGTTACTAAGTTTATTGTAAAGTTGCATATAACTTATTAATAGGGCTTGTAAAGTAGGATATTTTGATTGATAAAAGGAACAATACAAAGCATATTCATATAACATAGACTCGCCTCTGTTCGCTTTGGAAAATGTGTTCTTGGCAAGACGAGTTCATAACATGTGATCTTCACAGATCTTTTTCGATGTCAAAACGAAAATATCTAGACAAAAAAATGTTGACATCGGTAAAGCAAAATTTTCAAAGCGAATTCAGGCTAGTCTACCTTGTATGAATATGCCTTGGTTCTTGTGATGTCTAAACAATGTAATGGAAAATGTGAGCTAAAATCTAAGGAAAATTCAAATTAGAAGCGGCACAAACAATTGCCTGGGCTGTCGAGATCACGTGGTATGAATTCGCCTCGGAACATTACAAAGTTTACTTTAATTAATCATTGTTGGTTGTATGAGAGCATTTGAGAGAGTGGGTTAGAAAAAGTGGCATGACTGAGGGTTTAAAAAAAATAATTCTATTCAATTCTACTCCATTTTCCTGTACACACATTGTTTCAGTGTTTTTTTTTCTTGAATTAATAAGTATTTTGAATCGGCTTAATGCCAAAATAGCTATCACTAATACATACAAATCGTTTTCATAGAAATTGTAAAACATAAAATTTATCGTAATACTTTATTGTTGCGAGCAGCTGCAGTTGATGACTCAATAATTTGTTAGCTGAATAATTTTTTATAGCTAAAACTATAGAGCAAGCAAAAGTCAAAGTAACACAGTGTCACGCCCATTTATTAAAGTAGTAAACTGCTTTCAAAGTATTCAATAACCTGAGTTTGTAGAGGCGGTATTTGAAAATTATATATGAAAATCTAGCTCCACAAAATATATTTTTAGTACAAAAATATTGAAATGATATAATTTAAAATTTCTAATACAGTATTTTAAAACAATTATTTAACTTTCTAATGTATCCTTTACATTAAAATAAATAAGTAAATGTGTAAAACTTACCCGTAAATCAAATTCTCGGGATAAAGACATTTTCTCTTATTACTGCCGGAAAAACGTTTATGATGTTTTTTGTTTGTTGGTTTTTGATGTTTCAAACCTAAATGCATTGGTTTAAATCTGCTACGTTTGAGGCCGCCAGAAAATAGTTTCGCAAACGCAAATGCGATAAATGGCGGAATTTTGTGGGTTTTTATTACAAAATTTAGGTATAAAGAAAGTGAGCTAACTTTGTGTATTTGTTTTTTTTTGGTCCTACTCACACTTGTGGAACAGCACTAACAATAATTCATTCACGAAGACGATTACGAATTTCGACAAACACCACTTGCGGCACACAAGAGTGCCTCGATGTTGTCGCTGCAGCGGCTTGTTGCAAATAGACAACAATTGGTCTTGGTTTGTTGTTAATATAAAAATTTACAAATATTTGGCACTTGATTTTATTACTACGAGTATTAGTAGCAAAAATAGAATTTTCAAGAAAAGAAAACAAAATATAAAAAATTTAGAAAAATGCGCTTATGAGTAGTTTATGGCAACATATTTAAAAGAGTTGTCAAGTGAGTCTATTATTTCACAGAATTTCTAGGTTATTGGGTTAAAAAATATAGCCTATACTTGAATTTACGGTTTTAATTAAAGAAGATATTTTTGTGTAAGTTGTTGTTACTTCTGCTGTATGGAATTATTGTCCTTGTTAGAGGTTGTGTATTGTGATACAATAACTGTTATTTATTCAAAGTGATAGCAAGAGTGAGAGATTGTCACTTTTTGTGTGTTTTTGTGTGTGAGAGTCTCTTTACGTTACAATGGCTCTCGCTCTCTATTATTTTATCTCACACTATGTTTATTTCCGGTGCACTTGCACATTGGCTTTATTATATGTATGTATGATTCGGTCTGCTCGTTCGTTCGGTTGCTGAAGCAGTCGTTTCTTTTATATTTCACTGCTGTTACAATGCAACAGTATGTATACATACATACATATAAGTTTCTATGCTGTAAGTTACATTAAACGTTATGTTTAGATTTATGTTATAAATCAATAAAAATTTTCCAAGTGACGAATTTATATTTGTTATGTTATAAATGTTTCACTATTTGTTCTTGATATTTTATTAATGCTTTCTTTTGTGGATTTAATGCAGAATTTATTTATCTCTTTATATTATATTCTTATTTAAAATATCAATATATGTACATATACATATATATATATTGCAAAAACTGAAAAAAATTTTTCCACTAAAAGTCTTTTAAATTGTTTAACACTTTTAAAGTGTTACTATATCACTTTTCAAAATTAGCTTTAATAAGTACCGTAATATTTTATTCATAAAGCTGTTTAAAATTTTTTAATAGTAATTAATATAAAAAATATACATATATAATTTTTTGTTTTCTCAAACTCTTGTGTAATTGCAGTAGATATTTTTTCAATATTTTTATTTTATTTTGTGCTATTTGCAACCGTTTAGTTTCTTAGTTAATGCTCAACTGTGCTGCTTCGGCCAATTGCTCCAGGTAATATACATATGTTCTCCTAGAACGCTACATCTTGAAACTCTTGCACTAGTGTCGCAGTCATTTTCACCACCTATAAGGAATTCCTACCATTGTTTATGCTGCGCAAGAACCAGTTTTCCGTTTTGTTTTGCTTACATATTTATTACATGACTTTATTTTGCTCCGAAAATTTATTTCCACTTGTGTTTTGCTAACTAAATTCTAAATAATGACTTTATGCCTACATACATATGTACATATGAATATATTTTTAAATATGTATGTGCTATAGGATCCTAAGATGCAACGATTCTTGGCTGAAGCTGCCATCTGCTTAGAATTTAAATGTCAGCAAACGTAGTAATAGTAATAGTTACATATCGAACCATAACCGCCAAAAAAGCTTAACCGACACATTTTTTTGTCATCGTTTTTTTGACGAAAATCCATTATTTACTATCGGAAATGATAGATTTTATTCAAAAAATCTATTTCGAAAATAATGTCGCTTAAGCTTTTTTTTGGCGGTTATGGAAAGATATGTATATAAATTAACTATTAATTACATAGGTACCTACATATGTACATACATATCAAACAAACAAAATTAAATTTGGTGGTACAAAAAAAAAAACAAAAATCCGCGCGAATAAAATTAGCGATTTTATTACATTAAAAAATTCTAATTGAACACCTCAATATTTTGCATTTTAACACGTTTCCTCTTTATAATTATGAAAATTTTAGTTACTGCGTTTTGCGTTTCCGCCAACGATATTTTAATTCGTCTGGATATGAGAAATGTTTAAATTAAATGTGATTTGTTAAGAAATAAAATATTTTTGACAAAAATGGACTGTTGCTTTTTTAATTTTCTTTAATTAAAAACTAGTCTTTCAAAATTGTAGAAAATTTGAAATTTTCTGGAATAAATTCTATATTAATAATCCTTATTATTATTGTCAGAAAGCGACGGTAAAAAAAAATTACTTAAATAAAGAATTTAATTTCACAAACTTTGAACAAATATGTATATCTTCTGGACTTTTGGACTTTTAAACTTCATATTCTTACTCATAATTTGGCGATAATTCCGAACATATTGTTTCTTCCATTAACACCCGACCAAAAAAAGAGGGTTGTAAGTTTGTAGTGTGTATCTGTACGGTTACATGTACAGTCCAAACCTGAACCGATTTTAGTTTAGTTTATTCTGTTATGTCGGGGGGTTTAAAAATATTTAATTTTTATTATTTTAAACAAAATTGTTTTTTTTTTAATTACCTGTAATAACGCAGTGGAAATTTTGTCACATACATCTCCGAAATGAGACCAGTGACAATGTAAGCACGACCCATCCAAAGCCTGTATACAATTTCTACTTACACTTACACAGCTTTGGCCTAGGCCATAAGATGTGTCCAACACTGTATACATTGTAAGCGAAGGTTGTATGACTCCAACTGTTATAGTGATTGGGAGAGCGTAATTGAAACTAAAACGCAATATGATACTACATTACTAACCCATCCAAATCGGATGCTAGTGCAATGGCTAAATTTCATTAGAGTCTGTTTTGTTCTTTGCTTCTAATTAACATATAATTCTACAATAGAAAGACATATCTGAATCAGATGCTAGTTGTATGCGCTTAACTATTCGTTACAATCGGATGGCTTTCAATCTGTAATGACTTGCGGACTACTGGGAAGTTAAGAGTTTATTCTATGTACATCAATTGAATAAAGATTTTGCATTATACTTTAAAAATTTTACCAGATATTGAAATTCTAATCGACGAATGTTATAATGTAAAAAAATTAAACAGTTTTATTTTGAATTTAAAAAATGGGACACACAAAAGCTGCTAACACTTCAAAAATTCTTTTAGAAATCGAGCGGTAAGGCGACCGTACATATACATACATATAAGTATATAATGTAGTGAGTGATATTGAGCACCAGCATTATGCTAAGATGTGGAAAAATATAGCCCATTCTAGAAGTCCTGTATCTCACTTACGAATTCACTGCTGGCAGGTCCACGGTTAGGGTCCAAATAAGTTTTTAAATTGTGTAAACTCCGCAATACTCTTTTGTGCAATACTTCTCTAATTTTGTAATATCGTATGATATGAATATCGGTTTAGAAACATTTCTAATACACAAATAATACAACCCTGCTTATTTACTTGTATGGTTCACCACACCACGAACACCGGACAGTGGTGAAAAATTAAACGTCAAAAATTTCACAACAGCAACAATTATTAAAGAATATTGACAAAAATCGTGTTTTCCCACACAATTTAATAAAATTTGTTTGCATTTCAAATAATTAAACCAAAAAAGTAAACACTCGTCGCGAAAATTATAAATCCTTTTGCTAAAGCTTATAAAAGAGAGCAACACAATATCGCCAAAGCACGGCGTCGCAATCAAAAATTGTTTGGATGGCCTGCAGCGGACAAAAAGTCCAATATTTTTAACATTTGGCTTAGTTCGTGCTGGGAAATACATAATTTAATTTTAATAAATTTTGCTAAAGTTAGGGATAAAAGTGTATAGCACAATATTTTAAAAGTTTAAATTTAATATAGAAATTATTTGGATCGTGGATTGTGTCGCTGTTTGTCCAGCAAGAATGTCATTTATTAAATTGTTTGAAGAGTTTGTGCAAAAAAAAGATAATGATACTAAATCAGTGTTAACAACCATCATAAGCGAAGATGAACAGACTCTTCCAGAACCTGAAGCAGAAAATGAAATCTTAGAAGATGATGGAGTAAGTATTGTATTTACAAAGAGCAATCAATGTAAAATGCAAAACATGTACATACATATTTTCCACGAGTATACACAAATTGCAAGTTACTTGAAAGATATGTTTTTATGCAAATTATTTATTTATTTTATAAATAAACAAAATAAATAAATAATTTGCAGAACGCACTCCCACAGAATATTAATTATTGTTAGTCTATGCGCACTCCTTGGAACCAAAGTACATACATATGTACAGTGTACAAAATTTCTTGGCAAGCCACAATCTACGTCATTGTCAAGTTTTTCTTATGGTGCTTACAGACGGAGGAATATGTTAAGAAATATATGTTTCTAACGCTTCCTTTTTTAATACGGACGTGGAACCAAAGACGAAACATCAGTTCCTTGTGTTTTTATGTAGTATTAATTAAAAAAAAACTATTTCACTATATCCAAGGCGAATTCTATGGTTGTATTCTTTTAAATGTTTCTATATTATTGTTTTAATTTGCCATATGCTACTGTTTTTAGTTTTATTTTTAATTTTACATGTGATTGCTACTATTATCACATTTTACGGCGCAAACTAAATCATAAACAGTCGCAGTTCAAAATTTTTAAAATGGTATATTGGTTTTCATAAAGCAGTTCTATGAATATACCTCTAACGACCGACTAAATTTCCCATGAAACAGTTTTCTTGAACAATATAAAATAGCGTTATCCTTTTTTATGTTACATACTTACGTTATATGTAAAGTATCAACATTTTTCGCCACTCTTGAATATCGGAAATTTTTTGAGTTAAGCCTACACTACACGGCATGTAAAAATCCACATGTGCATGTGAATCTGATGTAATTTTGACGTCACCATGAAGGAACATTGGCTACATGTCGTGTACTAGCAATACACATAAATGGAGAAATTCACATCACTACACATGTGCTGTCTGCAACCGACATGCTGAAAACTTTCGTGACGTCATATCCACATGCGCATGTGGATTTTTACATTCCGTGTACTGTAGGCTTAAGGACTTGCTATGATTTAGTCTGCGGTATTAATATATAAAATGTTTCCAATTTTCGGTATTTTCAATTGCCACAATCAATAAGAGTTCATACCAGGAAAAAGTTTAGATATTTGAGAAACTAGAAAGGGAACTCGAGTTTCAACAACAAACATTGCTATACACGATGCAATCAATGTTTTCGAGAACATGCCTTGGTTTCTATTAATGTTCCTTTGTCTGACACTAATTTGTCGGTAATACAGTGCACTACAGATATGGCAATATTGGCAAATAATGTGACGCCATATTTGTAGTTGTAAAAAATATATAATTGTGTACGGCTCGTGTGAAAAGTTTTTATGAAACATAAAAAGAATTTATACATAATAATTCTTACAAATAAAATTTAATTATACGCAAAAACTACTTGCGTTGACAATTTAAGTTTATCAAAAAGAATTTTTAGAAAAGAAAACAAATTAGATCAAGCAAAGTCCAGTTGGAAATTGTACATGTGTAGAAAAAGAGATTAAAGGAATCTCTTGCTCATTTGATTTAAGTTAGTGCTTAACTAAATGGAAAAAAGTTATATCTAAATTATTTGTCTTAAATCGATTAAAATGAAAAAATGCAGTCTTCCGATTTTGAAAACGATATAAAGGCAAATGCTTTGCAGAAATCTGCACCTTACAACGTGACGACTACAGCAACAACTGCTCCCAGAATAGCCCTCACAAAAACAACTTTTTTAACACCCATACAAAAATCTCAACAGTTACAATCACAACATAAACAAAAACAATTGTATACAACTTTAACAGCCAAACAAACAACACCAACCGGCAGGGTGAATAGCACTAATTTAGGCAAAGTTGTTTTAAAGGACTTTAAGGGAATAATTAAGCCAATATTAGGTAAAACAACAATACAAACAACGGCAGCAACAAAACCCACAAAATCACCAGCAATACCTTCATCTTCAGCAAACACGACATTCCCTTTGAAGAATAGTGGACGAGGTGAAGTTGGTGGAAATTTGAATGTGGCAATTGTTGCTGCTAAAAGACCTCAATTAACTATAGTTGCTACAAAAACATCTGCCTTGGCTGACAATACACCTATAGGAGTAACATCAACTACAACTCCATCATCATTAACACCTTTACCAGCAAATGTAATTTTTAGGTTTATGTTAGAATTTGCTATGCATTAATCTTACTAAAAAACGCAGTTTTTTGTATTGACGACTATATATGTATCTATGTAACTAACATGTTAATATTTTTCTTGAAATTCTCAAAAGTCTGTAAAAAAAGATTCTAGAACTTACTTAAAATCATAATAAAAAAATATATAACTTTTAAACATTTTAGAGTACCACTGCTACCGCTGATACGTCAACTGAAAGTAGCAAAATGGAACATAGTTATATACGTGATGCAACAGTAAGGCCGGTGAATAATATTGAAATTACAAATGGTCTGCAACCAGCACGTACGATATTAGTTAGACGACCACCACAATGTCCCTCTTGTCATACGAATCCTGTGGAGGAGGATTTGGCCGATGCTCATCAAGCGCACATACCTTCGTACAACGAAATTGCGGCCAAGGAGCTTATGAATGAATGTGCAAGAATAGCAAAATATGTTAAGAATGCAAATCCCGATGATGATGATTGGGAAACAAAAGTTAATCAGTAAGTTGAAAAAGTTTTTTACTGAGAAAGAAATTATTAACTGTACATGTTTCACAGAGCTGGCTGGTCAAATATGCAAAAGAATTTATTTTCCAAGGTGACACGTATTTTGGATAATGATCAATTGGGCCGCCTCGCAAATGCTGGACGACCTAATGAAGCCATGCAACGTAGAGTGATAGTAGATAAGTCAGCTTCAAGAATGAGGAAAGCTTTGGCTTCTGTGGCATGGGACTCTCGTTTAACACAGTGGCTGCATTGTCTGTTTATGGATTCCTTACCTTCCAATTATATGGCCTCATATTTAGATATCTTGCAAACGTTAAAGTCTAAATTACCCAATCTTATGGATAAGATGTTATTTGGCAGACCTCTAAATATCAGTCAGGAGTTACTGGCGCCTGTGATGAAGAAAAAATGGGAGCCACAAATAGCCACAAAAATACGTAAACTGTCGCACAATGCTGTTATTGTGGCATTACCATCAATGCCCACTAGTGGCCCCGTGCCCAATCGCTTACAAAAATGGTATCAACACTTGGCAACAATTACCCAAATTGTACAAGTTACTTTGCCCATGACAAGTAAAATTGGTTAAAAATATGTGCAATATAAGATTTAAATTATTTAAATTTTAACATTTTCTTTTGCTCAGGTGGTCACATTTCTCGCCAACCTCTGGATCAGGTGGCCGAACAAATTGTTTCCTTGACGAGAGTTAAAATTCAAGAATTACGCAATGAAAACTCTCAACGCAGTATTATATTAATTGGCTTCAATGCTGGTGCTTCTTTAGCTTTACAAGTTGCCATGTCCGAGAATGTGGTTTGTGTTGTGTGCATGGGATTTGCTTATAACACATATAGTGGTGTACGCGGCACACCAGATGATCGTATATTAGATATCAAAGTTCCAATTTTATTTGTAGTGGGACAAAATTCGGCGAGATCAAGGTAAAACTCAAACAAATTAGCTCGAAGAAATTGGTTTTAATATTGTAATTCAATTGTTTTTATTTAAAGTCCCGAAGAAATTGAATCCCTGCGTGAGAAAATGCAATCTGAGTCATCCTTAGTAGTTGTTGGCAGCGCCGATGATATGTTAAGAGTACCGAAGTCAAAAAGGAAAATTGAAAACGTGACCCAATCTATGGTCGACACTATGGTCGTTGACGAAGTCTATGACTTTATAAAGAAAATCTTAACAAATCCTCCAGGTCCGCGTACTCCCACTGTTATAAATAGTGCATTCTACGCTAAAATTAATAAAATAAATGCTGGTGAGAAAAATGCAGGAGCACAACGAAAACGTAAAAACGAATCTGGTGATCAGGAGGCTACGCCAGCTAAATCGAAATATTTAAGTACGTTCTATGAAAATCATTGTCATAAATATCATTTATTTTTATTTTCTTTCATATTTCATGAACTTTATGAAAATAAAAAAACTAACAAACATAATCAAGAAATAAAACCTCCCAAGAAACCTAAAATTCAAGATCCTTTTCAAGTTAAAAGAAAGGGTAACATTTTCATAATTTTTTTTTAAACTAATATATGTATATTAATTTGAACAACTAAGTAAATCCATCAAATAAAACTATTCAACATTTACCTTTTAGTGGGTCGTCCTCGCACGCGCCCATTGGCAAATACGTCTACCACTGCAACTGCAGCAGGAAAATTAACGCAAATACAGACCTCAACGCCGGTGATGGTAGGTAAAATACAAACGATCAAAAAGCAGCACCTATCACCCAACAGCATTACAAATGATGATCTAAATATGGCTATACAATCATTAATAAGCGATGATAATGATAACAGTTTAAATACGGGCAATGCCGGTACTGATTCAAATTCTCAAAAGGTCATCACTAACTTTGAACTAGTGCCGCAAACGAAAACATCACCCATCAAGACGACTTTATTAAACACTCAGCAAAAACAACTGATAATTGGTTCTACTCCGCCAGTGGGTACCAAAATTAAAATGATACCTTCCAATCAATTTGTTCAGTTAAAACCTACACCTATACAATCGCAGTCCAAAATATACACCATAAAAACTCCAGTAGTAGCTGCAACGCAAAGTGATGGTTCATCGGGTCCTAGAATTGGCAGTATCGTTACGACAAGCCCAAATACTACCGGCAGCGGTCAGCATATTTTTACACTCAAGACACCCAATGGCCAGACTACTCAGTTTGCAACTGCTGCAGGAGGTCAACCCAAGTATACTGTTATTAAAAATGCCAATGGCAGTACGGCGCTGCAGTTATCAGCAGCTAAAACTCTACATCCCGTATCAACTACCCCAACGACTTCAACGTCTGCCAGTAATTTAGATCTATCGAATATTATCGATATGCCGATTCTATTTGCTGACAGCGAAGGAAATATTTCGGATACGTCCAGTGCAGATAGTAAAGCAACAACTACTAGTAAAACTGGTAAGTTGGAGGTTATAATGCACAATAACTATACATTTTACTGATACGAGACAGTCTCTTGTATAAGCAACTAAACTGATTCATAGGCTACATGCCCAATAAATATGTATATTATTTATGTATATGTATGAATGTATACATTTATTTTTTATATAGATGAAAATAATTTTAATTTTTCTTATTTACATACATACATATGTATATAGCTGATTCTTAAACGACTTTTTACTTTCAGGTTCATCCGGTGTAGGACAATTGATAATTAGCCAAAAAATTATTAAAGAAGCCAATCTCCCAAGTGCAACAGCCGCTGCTACGTCCTCGACATCTACTGGTACTTATGTCATTAATAAACCAGGCACATTTTTGCAATCTCAACAGATGTCAATCAACAACAAGCCCAACAAAGTTGTATTCATTAATCGTAATACAATGAAACCTTGTCCCAATATCATATCACGCTCTAATCTAACCCAGCAGTTGAACAAATACACCAAAGTTGTTGTAACCAATTCTAAAGCAGCTTCAACTACAATAGTTCCCAGGCCGGGAGCACATAGTGCATCGCCCATTGCTTCAACAGTGAAACAAATAAATTTACAAGCATTAAATAAAGCCACTTCGGCCTCATCTGGCACCACAACAACACGGCCGCCGGGCATTTTAAATGTACAAACAAAAAATTTACCTCAAATACAAATAATAAACAATCCCAATGCCACATTTATTTCAACCGATAAACCACAAATACGCAATATTGTCGTTAAATCGGGAGGACTTAAGCAATTGCCATCTCACTTAACTACTCAATTGCTAAATCGTAATTTAACTGTAAGAAAATTACCGCCTGGAAGTGTCACAATTACGTCATCACCTGTACAATCTACATCAATTGCACAAGATACATCATCTATGGATAATTCGTCCTCATCGCATTCGTCATCATCATCGCCATCGTCTTCTGTTTCCACAACGATACAGACTTCACCAAAAATTATCACTTTAAATCCGATAAATCGCACTACAGCCACTTCCAAAGCTGAATAGATCTAAACAATTTAATATCGTGTGCCAAAAAATGTAATTTTTTGGCCCATTTTTCACTTTCAAGTAATTTACATTTAACTGAACTCAAATATCTTACCATATTTTGTTTTATAATTGCATAATTATTTCATTTGTAGTATGTACTAATGTACTCTTCTTAGAATGAAGCAAATCATTTTTAGTTTCTAGTTTATAAACTTTATGTTAATTGCATAATAAAAATCAAATAAAAAACTTATATTATTGAAAAAAAAATGTTTATTAATTATTTAAAAGTTGTTAGGCGACATTACCATCATTGATTGCATTGTAGTTTTTAACTACAAGAAGTCCTTTAAAAACATGCAATTACCGGTCATTTTAGCTTTTCATATTTTTAGCTATAACTCTGAAGTTACTAAAGATAGAGAAACGAAATTTTGCACATTTCTAGAATGGAAGTTTGTGGTTCCTTTAAGTGATGTTTGAACTTTCTAGGTATATTTCTTCGGGAGATATACCAATTATTAGAATAGAACGCATTTTTCAACTGACGCGGAGGTCCGCCAGGCGGGCCAAAGGTTGTTCATCTTGTAGCCAATATTCCAATCTAACGTATGGTGGCAAATTCATTCAAATCTATCCTACGGTTACAGAGTTATAGCACTTCCAAAAAAATCAATTCAGAAAATCCACCTTCTACCAGGTTCTGTTGACCTGGTGTTTCACAAAAAAAATAAGAAAATTTTTGAAAAAAAATTTCAGGTCGAAAATCAGCCGTTTACGTTTTGTGGAACATCTTCGTAATTTTTAAAGATAATGTGATGAAATTTTGTGCACACGTAGGGAACATGATGGGGAATAATAAGAGGGTGATACATTTTCGCCACGCCCACTTTAAACCTTGTACAAGTGGGCGTTTATTTGAATTCGCTAGTTTTTCATGCCTTTTATTGCTTTTCACAATTTTAGAAGCCATCCACATTGAAGTTAAGGTTTTGAGTTTTCGTTCTAAAAAAATTTCATCAAAATATACCGAGGGGTTCCGGAGATATGAGAACTACAATTAATTTAAGAATTTGCCATTTCTGGTATCTGCTTTTCATACTTTTAGCTATAGCTCTGAAGTTACTAAAGATAGAGAAACGAAATTTTGCACATTTCTAGAATGGGAGTTTGTGATTCCTTTAAGTGATGTTTGAACTTTCTAGGTCTATCTCTTCGGGAGATATACCAATTATTAGAATAGAACGCATTTTTCAAGTGACGCGGAGGTCCGCCAGGCGGGCCAAAGGTTGTTCATCTTGTAGCCAATATTCCAATCTAACGTATGGTGGCACATTCATTCAAATCTATCCTACGGTTACAGAGTTATAGCACTTCCAAAAAAATCAATTCAGAAAATCCACCTTCTACCAGGTTCTGTTGACCTGGTGTTTCACAAAAAAAATAAGAAATTTTTTGAAAAAAAATTTTAGGTCGAAAATCAGCCGTTTACGTTTTGTGGAATATCTCCGTCATTTTTAAAGATAATTTTATGAAATTTTGTGAACACGTAGGGAACATGATGGGGAATAATAATAGGGTGATAAATGTTTGCCACACCCACTTTAAACCTTGTACAAGTGGGCGTTTATTTGAAATCGCTTGTTTTTCATGCATTTTATGGCTTTTCACAATTTTAGAAGACATCCATATTGAAGTTAAGGTTTTGAGACTTCGTTCAAAAAAAATTTCATCAAAATATACAGAGGGGTTCCGGAGATATGAGAACTATAATTAATTTAAGAATTTGCGATTTCTGGTAATATCTGCTTTTCATACTTTTAGCTATAGCCCTGAAGTTACTGACGATAGAGAAACGAAATTTTGCAGATTTGTAGAATGGGAGTCTGTAGTTCGTTTAAGTGATTTTTGAGCTTTATGCGTTGATTACATCGGGAGATATAAAGCTTAGTTTAATATAGCGCATTTTGACACGGAGATTTACTCTTCTTCGTTTTTTATGATAATTTTATGAATATTTGTGTAGTCGTAGAGCACATAATTAGATTTAATAATTGCCAAATTAATTTCAAGATATCCCAAGCAGTTCCCTAATTATAAGAGTGACAACAAGTCTGTTAAAAATTTGTGAGTTTCGGGACATTTGCGTTTCTGTTCTTTGTTAAATAAAACAATTGTTGTCTGTAATTTTTATGAATATTTGTTTTTTTTTGTAATTTTTTATTTAATAATATGCATATATGGTTACAACAATGCATTATAACTGACTTATTTTTGTATTCAATTGGATGCATAAATCCTCCTTCTCTTTTAAGATTTCTTTTGTATATTTTCTTTCGTTTCACAAGAATTATTTAATTATTCGTGCCATAAATATATGTATTGCAAATAAATCTATTAAATGTATTTAATGTTGGATACTAAAAACTGCTTAAATTAGTTTGTTGTTAATATAATTATTATTTTTTATATTATTAATAATAATATTAATTAATTGTTTTGTTTTAATATTGACGACGACGACGACGACACTAAATAAATCTAAAGTTAATAATAATACACACACAAAACGTTTGAAAACCTAAACAATTTTATATTTAGTACTAAATTTGTGTTCTTATTTGTTTATTTAATTTGCTTTTCAATAAAGAAATAATAACGTTTTTTTCAAATTAAATATTTTAAAATTAAATAATATTAAATTATAATTGGAACCTTTTTAGTTTAACAATTAAGAAAGTAGACAAAGTAATTACATAAAACATAAACTTGCTTATTTGTAATGAATGTTTAGATTTTAGTTTCTTAAATTATAGTTGCAATGCTAAGCATTCAAACTAAATGTATAATAAAAATTTGGAATTAAAAATCAAAGCGCTTTAAGAACACATATTGCAAAGGAAGATTTAAAAAAGATGTAACTTTAAGTTAAATAAATAATTGATTAATGCTGATTTTTCCTCTGGAAATTGCTGTGTAACTAGGTAGAGCGACACAAATTAAGTCTTCTTTTTAATAATGAGAGCACAGTAAAAAAAAAACTTGCAGTAATAGCATTCAAAATATTATATCAATTTATTAAATAAATTCAAAGCTAAAATTCATATTTAAAGTAGACCAACGAAATTCGGTAATAAGTGAACAACGATTTTCGAATTTGAATGAAATTAATTTTTTAACGTGTAAAATTTACTTTATTTTTTTGAATTCAAGATTAAGAACTAAATTTCGAATTTTCGAACATGCAATAATTTTATTTTTGTATTTTTTTTTAATTACACAAAATGCATGTATACGTGTTTAATCCACAACAATAAAACCTTTTGAAATAATTTACAAAATTTTTATTTCATTTCGAAATTTCGAACACGAGAAAATTTACCACTTTTCATTTTGTGTATAAAAGATAAATAAAACAATTTGACTTTTTTATAACTAATGAGCGAATTGTTGATGAATTAAATCGAAATTTTGATTTCCATAATAGGTTTTTTTTCTAAATTTCGAAATTATGTCACAAAATAGGACCTTATGTTGAATTTCGAAAAAAATATACAAGTTCTTAACAAACAACATATGAAGGTCTTTAATATTTGATTTTTTTATGTCGTAATTGAATCATGAAAGTAAATTTCGAAATTTCGAACATGCATGAAAAATTCAAGTTTTCGAATTTTTCAATCAAATCAAATGAAATTATAAAAATGGTGACACAAAAAACTAAAGCAGAAAAATTTTAGTGTGTTTGATTTCATATAAAAGTGCGTTCCATTTCTTTTTTTTTGTTAAAATTATTTTAAATTTTTTTCTTAAAACAAAACAGACAAGCATAAAATATACATATTTTTCTTTTTTTTTTGTTGCATAATAAGACTATCAGTGCAATTACAGTTTAATTTAAGTGTTCATATGGTATAATTTTAATAATTATAAATAATTAAATATTTTTTATTTATTTTATTATTTTTTTTATTTAAATATTTTTCTAAAAAAATCTGTTTGTTTTATTTAATTTTTTCTTTTTGTGGGGTGGAAAAAGCAGCAGATAAAAAAAATTTTGTTTTTTTGTAAAATCTATACAAAAAAGTTCTTAAGTTTATTCCATTTAATCCAGTTGTTGTTGTTGTAAATTGTTATTATTGTATAATTATGAAAAAGATATTGATTAAATTCAAAATCTTATAAAATTTCTATTCATTAAATTTTCGTTAAGTTTTTGCTTTAAATCTTATTATTGTATTCAAGTGCGTTTTGAAACATTTATATGTATGTGGAAGTTCATGAATAAGATGGATGTAAAAATATTAAGAGCGTTTTTATTTCGTAATATAATATTTGCCTTAAAGTAAAATAAATTACGTTTAAAATTTCTCCAATTAATACATTGTGTTATATTTTTATATTGTGTTTATTGTTAGAACATGCAAAAGAATTAAAATGTTTAATAATTAACTATTTTTTTTCATATTTCAAGCCTTAAATTAGGTTTTGGAATTTAGATTTTAAATGAAAAATTTATCTTTTTGCATTTTTGCAAACATATATGATGAATAATATTTAATTAACGAAAACATGTAATAAAAACGCTCTTTTATTTTAATGGAGTTCATCTTATTTGAAATCCTTGTATGTATTATAATTTAATATAAAATGTGAGTAAGAATTTGCGTATTTGTCTTTCTTCTGTGTATAAACTTTAGAATCATGAGGGATATATAGCAGCTATGTATTTATTTATGTTGTTGTTATTAAAGTAATAAACGTAATTTTTTTTATGTATGTATGTATATGCGTAATAATTTTTTTGAAATATGATTTCTTTGCTAAACAAATGGATGGATATTTATTTATGACTGACTATGTTTTCTCGTGTCTTGTTGCTTTTCTTTTTATAAAATAAATTGAATTCGATTTTTAGTTTGTTTCCTTTTTTTAATTAATATTCTGTTAAAAATAATTTTAAAAATTAAATAACTTTCTCTAAAAAAAATTATTTTGTTTTACTTAAATTGTTACAATTTGTATTTGTTTAATACTTTTTCCCAAAACGCTTTTTGTTGTCAATTCAAGAAAGCTGTTTTTTTTTTATTTTTAAATTACTATTTTTGAATCATTAACTTTCACTGTTATTATTTACACTTAATTATTATTTTTTTATTTTTTTTTGTAAAATAAATTGTAATAATTTTATTTTTCTGGGTATAATTTATTAGAATTTATTTATTGTGTTTAGTGGGGGAGGGAGGAGGGGGCATTAATAATATGTTTTAAAAAATATATAAGAGTTTAAATATATATCACACATAATTAGCAAAATATTTAAATTATAAAGAAATATATGTAAGCAAAATAAAGAAAATTAAAAAAAAAAATAATAAAAATAAACTAAATACATACATATATATTTTATTTTTATTTTTTAATTATATCTTTTACATCTACGCCAGTTTATTTTTTCATTTATAAATTGTACTAAAATTAGGTTTTTTCTTTTGCTTAATTATTTTTATTTATTTTGTTTTTAAATCCATTAAGACTTTTTAAACTTTTATTTTTTTTATCAATTTAGTTTTCTTTTGTATTTTTTGTTAGTTTTTCAAATTTCTTAATATATAAAAGTGTTGTAACAATTTCTTGAAATTTTTTAAAGTTTTTCTTTTACTATTTTTTTAATATTAAATTCAATTGTTTGTTATATGTATTTTTTTTTTTTTAATTTAGAAATCAGGGATAGACAAACATACACAAGCACAATTTGATATAAGGCTGGTATTAAGTATTAATATACAGCAAACCAAAAACTCTACACAAAAAAAAGTACAGAAAACGATGAAACAAATTAACTTTCGAGAATTGCAACTAAAACGTACTTAAAATACCGTTACAAAAAAAAAATACATAAAAAAAGGATTAAAATTAACTTTCGAGAATTGCTAAAATATATTCTTCTTACTTAGAATACCATTGCAATGGTGGGTGCATTATCTTCTGAAGGTGTATTAGTATTGTAGATTATCTTGATAGCAAAATTGATGTTACATTTTGTTGTTGCTTAATTGAAGCCAGAAATCAGAAAGATAATCTGTAATTTTAATGCAAAAGAACACCCCCAAGTCCGTCCTAACCCACCACCCGCTACCACCCCACTTTTGCTACAATAAGAAAATAAACAATTTCATTGTAAATTTTCTTTAAAGAGATAAAAGCACATTTTTGCATACCCCAGTTTTAAAGGACAGTTCTCCATTAACTGGTGTGTTTCTTTACTTCTTCTCTCAATAAACTGCAAAAATGCATAAAAGTACGGGAAAGCGAAAACCAAATTGAATAACAAGTGAAATTTTTGTTTCCGTGAAATTTTCAGTCCCCTCGAAGGGAAAAATGCTATCGTGAATCTCCCAGGAAATTGTTGCCCCGCTATCAGTCCCAGTGAATGGAAGGAAGGGAAGAAGATTTGTAAATATTAAATAGTAATTGAAAATCAAACCAATCGTAATTAAGCTCTGGGTGGGAGAACACCTTTATCGTCACATCCATACATTTCGCAAATTAAATCATAAAGAGTCACAACTCAAAAAATTTTACATGCTGAAATAGTGGCAAACAATTGTTGACACTATACGAATGACGCAAGTGTCTAACATAAAAACAAGCATAAGGGTATTTTATATTCTTCAAGAAGACTTCATTGCAAAAGAAATTGTTGCGATCGTTAGAGATTCGTTCAATTAACTGGTTTATCAAAAAAAGAACTTTTAAATACTTGACACTGACATATTAAATATTGGAGCAATAAACGGGTGGAGACCAAATTAAATATTCAGTAAATTGTATGAATAACCTGGTGGGGACCAAGTATTATACGCATAGTAAATTTGATGAAGAACCATATATAAATCGAATTTAAAGAAGACTTTGACTGGTGGAGGCGATTTATATTCTAGGAGTGGACTCTAGGATTCTCTACTTCCTGTGTGTAGGCGCGGGTCAAATGCGGACTTGAGAAAGCTTCTATTTGTTGAAGATCCTGGCTCGCACTTTGCCCCTGATAGCTAGCCAAAAAAATCAAACAAATTCTATATTTATTATTTAAAAAAAAAAACAAACAAATTTAAGTTTAATAATAGGAAAAACACAAATTTTAGGTTCTAACTGCATTTTTTAACTTTAATGTAGTGTCTTTTAATATTCTAGGTGCAGTGCAAAATTTTTTTTCAGTGTACCACCGCGCTGAACCGCCATACAATTTACTGTGTTTGAACCAAGGAGATTCACACTCCATGAAAAAAGTTGTTGCAAGCAATTATTGTAGTGAACTTTATTTACTAATTTGTCATACAAATATAAATATTTATAACTTCAATTCAATATCGAAAAGGAAAATATCGAAATTATACAATGTAATAATTTGGTTCGAATGCAAAAATAAAGTGAAAAAACCAAAGGAAAAGTGGAAAAATATTTCTAGGGAAAAATTATTGGCCATTGCCATTTGGTGAAAAGCGGAAATGTTTCGATGGAAAAAATCTTCACGATAGGGGTGATTATTATTTGTAAAGCGGCCAATTTTATTTGCAGTCTAGAATTCAATTAGTTTACAAAAAAAATAATAATAATAAAATAAAAAAAGCAGTCCATAAAAAAACTATCTGACGATTGTAAACACCCATTAAAAATTTCTAAACTTATGCACAAATGTGCCCATGCGAGAGCAACAACAACAAAATGTATCGTGTAATGGTTTTGCCTATCTCTGCTTTCAAAATTATGGTAAAAAAAAATTGCGACAAGGAGAGAGCAACAAAATGTTTCCTGCATATGCTTGGCCTATCCCTGCTAAGTATCGATCATATTATGCATTAGGAGGTTTATTGGGAAATGTGCGATTCTGTTACAATTAAAAAAATAATATACTCAATACTCTATTGTGATATACATACATATAATATTTCAATATTTCCAAAATGCAACACACAAAAAAGAGTCTTAAGTTCAAGTAGACTGTAGTTCAGAAGCAAGCACAGCGTTAGCGACATAGTTAGGCCCTTAAATAGTGATCCGTATTGGTGCTAATAAAAAAACATATTGACTAGGTAGTTATAAAAAAATATTTGATGGCGAATTCTTAGTGCATACTTTAGCTGATAAGGCATATTTTATTGCACATTTTAGCATATTGGGACATTCCATTTAAGAGTCCTTTTAAATTTTTCGAACTTTTAGTTTCAAATATATGTATGTACATATGTATGTACATACAAAGTTTATACATACTTACTTCTATGTATGCTTGCCTATTTATACAATAGAAAAAAAACACATTATGCGAATAATCGTATCAGCAGTGGTGCTGCTAAGCCAAATTTAAAAATTCGCTACTTAATAAAGTATTCAAATATTTTGAGAAATTTCCCACACATTAGAAACGCCTCAACTGTCGCCGCCAACACATCTATGTATGTATGTACATCTAATCGAACTTTGAAAAACTCTTTTGCATTTTGTGCAAAAAGGTAACAAAAGTGCTCTAGACAATTGTAAAATACTTGTATAAAGGAAATTAAAAATTTCGAGTTTAATGCAGACGATGATTTGTTTTGGGCAGAGTGCCAATGATACGAACTCGTCCCAATGTGCCCATATTGCCGGTAGCCGTGGCAGCAGCACCAGCAGCAGCAGCAGTAGTAGCAACATTACCAGTGCCAGCAACAAAGTGTTGTTGCATCATATGTTGCGGATGCATTTGTAGCTGCATGGCAGCCTGTAGCTGTTGTTGCTGATGCAAATGTTGTTGGTATTGTTGGTATTGCAATTGTTGTTGCTGCAGATGATGATGTTGCTGCTGCTGTTGTTGTTGGTGTTGCAATTGCTGATGCTGCTGCTGATGTTGTTGCTGCTGCTGCAATGATTGCTGCTGGTGCAACGATAGCTGCTGTTGCGGCTGGTGCAAACGTTGCTGCTGCTGTTGCAACTGCATATGTAATTGCTGCTGCTGCTGCTGCTGCTGCTGAGGCATTTGCTGTTGCTGTTGTTGCTGCAACTGAGGCGCATGCTTTGTGTCATTGCAATCGCAAAATTGTGGCGGTGGTGCCAGAACAATATTCTCCGTTACCAGACCGTCATCATTGTGTTGCGCCGAAGTTGCGGCAACACCACTAGCAACAGACGACGACTTTGAATTGGTTGTCGTCAGCGACATTTCCGAATCACTGTCGGCCTCAATTGGTGGCGGCAGTTGCACCAGCGAAACGGCAGCTGATCGAGTTGCTCTTTGCATGGCAATAGCGGCAGCTTGTTTACGTGTCAGCGAATTGTGCCGCTGGAATCCTTTAGCTGGTGGTGAAGGACTAAGATCACCATCATCATCGGATCGCTGTTCCTCTTGAGAGTCCTGCGTGGACAATAGGCTAGTCTTGTTGGTGGCCATTTGCTGTTGTTGTTTGGCCACTATGGCAGCTGTGGTGGCTGCACCAGCTGCTGCGGCCGCCTTGGCTTTAAGAATTTGTTGCAGATGTTGTTGATGCGCGATTTGTTGCTGATGCTGTTGTTGTTGTATCAAGATCTGCTGTTGTGTGGCCATTAACTTTTGATTAGGGTTCATATGAGGTTGCGGTGGTTGCTGTTGCTGAGCTAAACGTCCAGCCACAGATGGTTGTGCTTTAGCCACAACCTGTTGACTTTGAGCCTGCAGTGTTTTGGGGCCTTTGCCAGCAGACATTTGTTGCTGCTGTTGCTGTATAACCGGCGCATGTTGCTGTTGCACCATTTGCTTGACGGTTACGGTTGTAGGAATGTTTGGTATGGCCGATGAGACTATTGGGGGCGCGTTGGCTTTGGCCTCAAATGCCGCCTTTGCATTGGCAACATTTATTTTTGAGGTGGTTTGCAAGCTGTTACTCATTGCTGAGGAAGAAGAAGAGGAGGAGGTGTTAGTTGTTGTAATATTGCTATTAGTTGTTGCACTTTTATCCATATTGGCAGTTGTTGTTGCAGTTATTGAACTGCGATGTTGAGACGGTGGTGTAGATTTTGCTTTAGTTTCTAATTGTTGTTGTTGCTGTTGTTGCTGATGCTGCTGCTGCTGTTGTCCACTTACCTGGTTTGTTGTTTGTTGCATAGGTGGCTTAGTTGCAGTTGTTGTTGTTTTTGGCAGTTTGGTAGCTGTTGTTGTAATTGGCGTAGCCGTGGCTTTGTTATCAGTTTCATCCTTACCTTGATCGGGAATGGTTTTTGGCTCTTCATTTATGGTAACAGTCGGCTTTTTCTTAATGGTATCAGTGGATTTGGCTGCAGTTGGTATGCCTGATGCAGCACTTGCCGCCAGAATTTCCTGATCACTGCTTACGCCTGAGGAACTATTGTCTCCCTCTTCTTCGTCATTGTTATTATTATTCTCAATATCGTTATCATTTTTGGCTGTTTCGGTTTCGTTGGATGGTGACTTTTCGTCGTTTTTATCAAAACCATTAGGGGAAGATTTGGATGTTTTTAAATTGCTGCGAATGCGTTGAATTTCATCAACAGACAGCGAATGTGAAATAGAGCCTGAGCCGGAGCCTGCTGCGCTATAAATGAAAAAATAAATAAGTAAATCAAACTTGTGGATGAGACGAAAAAGTTATGCATATTTTTAATTGAAAATTCTAATGCATGAACTTTCGAAGGATGTTCGAAATTTCGAACTAAGTTTCGTATTTTGATTTGTAATTAGGAACTAAAGTGTAGAATCTGAATTTTTTTTAACTCTTTTATACATTCGAGTACATTGTATATGAGAGGAAAAATTAGAATTTCGAGGTTTGGAAAAAAATATTTTTTTAAATATAATAACAAAAATTTTAAAAACCCCCGTATATATCTAGAGAAGATGTGATATCTTCTGAACCTCTAGATTGATTTTCTTAAAACATGGCTAAGAACCTTCTCGATCAAGTCACCTTACTGTTGTATTATTTCAAGACTGACTTTTATTTTTTATTTCAGTAATCATATTACCGTATTACAATTGTCTTATAAGTACTAAAAATACATACATACACACATATGTATGTACGTGTATACTTATATACAAGTCAGTAATGCCATAGATTTATATTTTAATAAGATAGATAGTACATATGCAACATCTTCCCTTTTAAATGTAAATAAATAAATACGTTAATAGCTAATCAAAATGTACATACATAGCTTAAATATATAAACTTATAAATCTAATTTTCTAGGTTGTCTTACAGCTCTACCTTTTCTAGTTACATAGTTCTGGCTATCATTTTCAGTAGTTACTGGTAATTCTGTAATCAGTTGTTGATTGCTTTCCTGCAACCCTGTGTTCTCCATATTCTCAAGTGTTTGATTTTCTGGTGTTTTCTTTATATGATCTTGATTTCTTCTGTAAAGAATATCATTGTTATCCTTTACTATAAATGATCTTGGTTCTTTGCATGTCCCTACAACTTGTCCTTGAAACCAACAACTTGTAGGCGTTTTCTTAAACATAACCGAATCTCCTTCATGCACAGGATTTAGTTTTTTTGTATTTTTATTGTAATAATCAGTATATTTTTGAATATTTGAGTTCAATTGCTTTTTGTACTCATTTTTATTAATTACTTTTGGTTCAAAATTTTTTGTCATAGATGGAATCTTTGTTCTTAAGGACCTTGACATCAGCAGTTCTGCTGGGCTGGGCAAGTTTCCTTTTGGTGTTGTTCTATATTGAAGCAATGCTATATATGGATCTGAACGACTTTCTTGTGATTTTAACAATAATTTTTTGATTGTTTGAACAGAACGTTCTGCCAACCCATTTGATCTTGGCAAATATGGACTAGATGTGCAATGATCGATTTCCCAATCTTGGCAAAAGTCATTGAAATCCTTGGAATTAAACGGAGGTCCATTATCTGTTACTAACGTGCACGGAATTCCATGTCTAGAAAATATTGACTTTAGTTTTTCTATGACCAGAGAACTATTATATCCAGAGTTTAATATTTCTACTTCAATGTATTTAGAGTAATAATCAACAACAAGCAAGTAAGTCTTTTTATTAAATTCAAATAGATCACACCCTAACTTAAACCATGGCATAAGTATGATTTCATGAGAGAGCATTTCCGATTTTGAATTTGAATTTTGGTGACGCATGCAAATCTCACAATTTGAAACAACATTTTCTATATCATTATAAATATTAGGCCAGTAAATTGACTGTCGAGCCAAATCTTTACATCTCTGCACTCCCATATGACCTTCATGAATTTTTCCCAAAATTGAGCTACGCAAATTTTTTGGAATTAAAATCTGATGATTTTTTAGCAAAATGTCATCCAAAACTGAAATTTCATCTTTTATTTTAAAATATGGCATTACATCTGATTCTATATGTTTCTTATTGTTAGGCCAGCCATTTTTAACATATTTAAAAATCTTTATAAACGTTTCGTCATTTTTAGTTTGCTCCCTAAGAACATCCACCTTCGCAAAAGGTGTCTCTAAGCACGAGGCTAATAAATTACAATGAAGGGAGATTTCCCTATCTATTTCAGTCAACGCTGTCTCCGCTAGAGGCGCTCTCGAAAGTGTATCTGCTATTTTCAAGTCCTTTCCAGGCTTGTATCTTACTGACAAATCATATAGTTGCAACCGCAGCATAAACCTTTGAAGTCTAGCAGGAATTTTGTATAGAGGCTTATTAAACAAATTCACTAATGGTTTATGGTCGGTTTCAACCAAAATTTTCGACCCATAGACATATGATGAAATTTTGTACATCCGAATAAAATTGCAAACAATTCTTTTTCTATCTGCGCATAATTTTGTTGAGATAACGTCAACGCAACAGAGGCATATGCAATTGGTTGCTTGTCATGCATAATCGTTGCACCAAGTGCAAACTTAGAAGCATCTACAGACAAAGTCAATTCTCTCTTTGGGTCAAAATATGTTAGTACGGGTGATTTAGTTATTTCATGTTTGAGATTTTCGAATTCTGTTTCATGTTCCTCTGACCAATGCCATTCAATATCATCTTTTAAGAGTTCTCTCAAGTGCTTGTTCTTTGATGACAAATTCTCTATGAATGGTCCTAAATAATTTATCATACCTAAAAATCTTTGTAACTCTTTTACATTGTTTGGTTTAGGCATGTCTACAATAGATCTGACTTTTTCTTCGTCTGGTTTAATTCCAAAATTACTAAATATGTGACCTAAGAACTTGATCTCAGTCTGAAATATTTTGCATTTATCTTTGTTAAATTTTATGCCAACCTCTTTTGCTCTTTGAAACACAGTTTCAAGAATCTTAAAGTGCTCCTCTCTAGTAGATGAGTAAATCAAAAAATCATCTATATAAATTATTAATCCTGCAATATCTCCGAAAAGTCTTACCATTTCGGCATGAAAAATTTCGGGTGCTGCATTAATACCGAATGGCAATCGTAAAAATCTATAACGTCCAAAAGGCGTATTAAAGGTACATAGCTTTGACGATTTTTCACCTAATGGAATCATCCAAAACCCACTGTTAGCATCGAGTGATGAAAAATATTTTGAACCATTCAGTTTAGCTTTACAGTCTTCGATATTTGGAAACGGGAAATGTGGCCTTAATATGGCCTTGTTTAAATTACGCGGATCTAAGCAAATTCTTAAATTACCATTTGGTTTAGATACCAAGACAATTGAATTCACCCACTCAGTTGGTTCACTGACTTTTTTAATGACTTTTAAGTTTTCCATTCTATCCAATTCTATTTTTAATTTGTTGTGCAATTTAAATGGAATTTTCCTGGGTGGATCAACTACCGGAGATACATCTTTTCTTAATTCAAGATTACACTCACCATGCAAAAGAGCAAGACCACCAAACACATCGGAATACTTTTGAATCACACTGTTTACTGACAAGATATTTACATTTTTAATTAAATTCATTTGAATAGCCGAATTAAGACCGATAATATTTTTACATTTCATGTCCAAGACAAAAAATTTCAATATATTATTATGAGTTTCATAAAAAACGTTTAACTTGACAGTACCTAAAACTGCCAGTTTTTCGCCACTAAATGTAAAAATATTAACGTTCGTTTTCTCTAATAATTTTTTGAATTTAAGTTTATAAAGAGTTTCAATTGATATTATGTTGGCCTGTGCCCCAGTATCAATTTGACATACCAGTTTTTTGTTTTCAACCATAACCTCAATGTTCCATTCCACTGATGTCGATTTTGTTGTTTTAGAAAGGGCGCCAATAAATAAGTCTCTTTCATCTTCACCGCCATCTTCATCGCCATCTTCTTCACCATCATTGTCGCCGTCGCCATCTTGGTTAATGTTTATATTTTTTACATACCGCCTTTTTATAAAGCACATTTTGGCAAAATGTCCATTCTTTCCACAATTATAGCACCTTGTTCCTTCTGCCGGGCATTTGTTTCTATGCATTTGACCACATCGAGTGCATTGTGAAATTTGTTGTTTGTTGTTAGATATTGATTTGAGGGGTTTTTGGCTCAAGACATTAATACTTGGCTCATCTTCATGATTAACTTCTTCAAGTTTTATTGCATTCTCCTTTGCCATAGTAATGGATTTAGCGATACCTATAGCCTTCTCCAATGAAATGCCACCCTCTGCCAATAGTCTTTCACGAATATTTCCCATTTTAGGAGACAAGCCACAGGTGAAAATATCTCTTACAAGATCTTCTCGCAAAGTGCCAAACTCACAGTTTAAACTTAGGTTTTTTAATTTTGTAACATACTCGTCAATAGTTTGATCCTGCTGTTGTTTGCATGAAAAAAATTTGTGTCGCTCCATTGCGATATTCACCTTTGGTGTAAAGTAGGCTTCAAGTTTTTCTACCAACTTTACGTATGATATGACATCTAAGTCTTCATTAAAGGAATTAAAAATTTCTATGGAATCACTGCCTAGATGATGCAACAATAAAGCCACCTTGCGACGGTCTGTTTGTGACTCTAAATTAGTCGCTGTCATAAAGATTTTGAATCTTGTATACCATAACTTCCATTCTTTTGCCAAATTGGTGGATTTTAAGTTTATGGGCTGCACCGTGGTTGCAAAAATTTGACCACCTTCTTCCGTTGATTTCATTTTAGTTGAAGACGCTAGATTTTGTCCTTCAACTGACATTTTATTTGTTCAAATGCTTTTATTTTTATTTATTCTTCACTTTTTATTTGTTCAAATTCTCTTTTTAGTTAGTCTTCACTTCTGACACCATGTTGTATTATTTCAAGACTGACTTTTATTTTTTATTTCAGTAATCATATTACCGTATTACAATTGTCTTATAAGTACTAAAAATACATACATACACACATATGTATGTACGTGTATACTTATATACAAGTCAGTAATGCCATAGATTTACATTTTAATAAGATAGATAGTACATATGCAACACTTAAAAATAGAAAAAACTAAATAAAAATCGGTCCAGCCGTTTGGTCTGTACGTGGACACGGACAGACACACACCCCTTTTTTTAGTCGGGGGTTAACAATAACTGAAATATTTAACTTGAGCCTTGCCTTCTTTACGAAATCAATTTAAAATTAATGATTATTATGAATTTAATGATTTTTATTCTGTAAAGGAATTGAAAAATGCTCAACTTGAGCCGAATTAGGAAATTATTTCTTGATTAATGATTAAAAATATTTTATTCTACACTTTTTTTTTTGAAAAAAAGGAAAAAAATCTAGATTTTAAATATAATTTAATGTCACATCGTTCACACAATAAAAATAATTATATTTTAATATGAAATTTTATCTATAAATTATTTATGAAAATACGAGTATCGCTTTAACCCAAATTGTAAATTGTGTTGTCAAAATATTACATTATACTTTTAATTACTTTTACTTTTAAAGTAAAAGTGACAGCAAAAATGCTTGCTTTTAATCGAATACATAAAAATTTGAGGTTTTAAAGAATGTTCGAATTTTCGAACATAATTTCGAATTTTCGAACTTATGCAAAATATTATTTTTTTTAACTTTAATTTTATAAAATATGATTATTTCAGTTTATTTTAAATTTAAAACATTATTTCGAAATAAAGTTTATTTGCCTCATATCATATCATATCATTTTATATCATATCATTTCATATCATATTATGTCGTTATAAGGGAATTTCGTTATAATCGGAGTTAAAAAAACAATTAATAAATATTTTTATTAATATAAAAAATAAAGAAAACTAGCAAATTTTATTTTTAAGACATAAAATAGATTTAGTTACGAAAACGAAAATTCATTATAACTGGATTTTGCTAAACTGTGCTAATTGAAGGATTCTTGGGGCCAAAGAGGTTATTCGTTAAGACGATAATTCGTGTTAAGCGAATTACGCTGTAAAATTTTAAGCTTTGAAGTACATATTTTCAAATATCTTTCAAAAGTTTCCTCCAAAACGTAAAGCAGAAAACTTTTCTGCTCTTATAGTGAAGATTCAAATTCGAACTGAATTTCAAAATTTGTATGCCCCGAATTCAATAAAATGAAAGAGACCATACAACTTCTATTCCATTCACATTTGCAAATTCAAACATTTATTTTTAGCGAAAAATCGTTTGCTCAACCCTAAAATCAGCAGTGGCAGGTTAATTTAGAAATTTCCCGTATTTTTATTCATTTATATCCGAACTTTTTTTTCACATGAAACCACTGGTTTACTTACAACAAAAAACCCTTTTCAGTTTAAGCATTTTTATTATTATTACATTTTTTTTTGCACCTACCTTGCTTGACTATTTCCACTCGTTTCCGGCACATCAATTAAAGCAATTTTCTCGTTAAGCTTTGTGTTACGTGCCACCAATATTGAATTCTCATCTTCGCCATCTGACTCGCTTAGACTGTAGTCGGGTTCTGGTATGGGTGGTGCTGGACCAACGGCGGTGGCATTTGTATTTGACAAGCCATTGTTATTGATGTTGTTGTTATTGTTGGTGCTGCTGTTATTGAATTGAGTGGTATGATTGATGGCACCGTTATTTTTACCACTTTGACTAACAGCATATTGGCTGGCGGAAGCTGAAGAGGAAGTGTTATTGGAATTGGAATTGGTGCGTGCTAGAGCTGAGGGTTGAGCATATTGGCTAATTTGAGTTTTTTGTTGTTGGATTTGTTTTTGCGGCTGTGGTGGTGTCGACGGTGGAAGTTGTTGGTGTTGTTGTTGTTGTTGCTGCTGCTGCTGCTGTTGTTGTTGTAACGCTTGATTCGAGTTGTAATGTTGTTGACTATTTTGCTGTTGCTGTTGATTAGATGATTGCTGACGGTTCTAAGGAATAAATAATAAGTATAGGTAAGAAAACATATACATATACGAGTACATAAATCATAAAAACTTATTCTGCACATTGTTTACCTCCTGTGACTGTCTTAATTTCCAAGCTATCAGTTCTTGCGGTGAAGCATAAATTTTTGCATTTGTTGAAGGTTTAAAGCTCGACTGTACACCGTCTATGGCTGTAGCGGTAACGGCATCATTTTCTGCACGTTTCTTTAGCTTCTGTTGTAATGACAAGGTGCTTTCGTATTCTGAGCTTTGACGCGTTTCCACCTTAACGACTTGACCTACAACTGGTGGTGGTGGCGGTGGATGTGTGGGTGGTGGTAAAGCATTTAGACGTGACATGGACGCATGCAAAGTGGCGACATCATCTTGCGAGTGATGACCCTTGCCTACGGCTGCCGTCCAAATAGAGGAGGAAGAACCTCCTGCTGTAGCATTAAGATCTGGTGTAGAGTGGAAACGTTTTAAATCCCGGGCACCGGCTCCCACTGTAGGTATTGCGCATGGTTTTCCTCTGAGTGTGCCGTTTTTAATTTTAGCCTTGCGTTTCATTTCGGCTACACTGCCATAAACTAGCGGACCCTTTAGCGGTGAATTATTGTTGGCTGGTGGTGTGGCTGCACCACTATCAGTGCCCGATTGGAAACGTGAAGTGGTCATCATGGTAGAGTAACGGTTCGCTCCATCTACTGCTTCACCCTGTTGCCGCTGGAATAATTCCTCCAATTCAGCGGCAGTTATGCGACTTGAAGTAGGTCTGGCTTTGATACTAGCTGTGCGCAACTGTACTGGTGTACCCGGATGAGTGGGGGTAGGCGTTACTATTGACTCCACTGAAGAAGATTTTGTATGAGGAATTTCTTCGTCTTCTTTCTCACCACCATTTTCTAAGCCAGCCACCATCGATTTGGCTCGTGCTCTACCCACCGATAAGGTGGTCTTAGGATCTCGTCGTGGCGGCAAAGGTGCTGGGCGACCTTGCCGCTCGGCACCTGCTGCATTAGGTCCGAGTGACATTTTACGCGGCAAAGTGGCGCACTGTCGATGCGAGGTTTGTGGTGTGCTGGGGCCGGAAGACATATGATGCGTTGGCATATATTGTGGTGTAGCCTGCATCTGATTGGGAAACTGTGGCGATATCACTGTCATGGATACCAAAGCCCCAGCAGATCGTATCATTTCAACAACTTTTTCATGTGAAGCTGCACGCACATCTTCACCGTTGATAGCCAGCAAAAAATCACCCGGCTTTAGACCAGCCATATCGGCCACACCTCCAGGATCGACATCGTCTAAGTATTGCAAAGCCGGAAATCGATCGGAAGGCTTTAATTGCATGAGTTGTGAAGAAGCTTTGGCACCACGCAATATAAAGCCAAAACCACGCTTGGCCCGGTGTAAAACGACAGTACGGGGTTCATTAAATGCGCTGAAAATAAAAAAGTAAAAGTAAAGTTAAAATCACTGTGTAATTATACAAGTGACTGCGTAAGGATTTGTCAAACAAAAATACGGTAACCATAGCTGTGTAAAGAACCGAAGAACGTCAAAAACACAAAAATAATTGTACCAAAACCAAAATAAAAACAAAGTGTTTGACATTCATACACAAAGCCTGCTTGATCCATTTCATAATCGGCTTTTTTACAAGCGATGTCATTGCGGCCTTCCGATCTCACTTCTTCCACCAGAGATTCGGAAAGGCCTTCGAATTAATGGATTTTGCTTTGGTAAAAAATAACAAAAAATAAAAATGTTACTCCCTTCTCTTAGATGGCAAAGTGTAATGTATATATCGCGCACTTACTTCAAGAGAGGCACAACTCGAAATAAACCAGTTTTTTTAAGTTTTCAATTTGCATACAACTCAATGGAGAAATAAAAAAAAATTCTTCTCTCAGGAGATGATGGTACAAGCTATTTATAAGCAATTTTTACACAAGATAAAATACGAAATGCCGCATTTTTCTGCATTATTAACTCAAAAAACTAATTTTTGAGTTATGCCACTATTGAAGTAAATGAGCGATATTATGTTTATGCGAAAGAGTCGATGCCTTCTATAAGACATTGTTGCTTAAGGTTAAAACTCACTATCCTACACAATTATGAGACTTTTGAGGAATTACAACCCTGGTATAATGGAGTCTATGAAAATTTTCAAAAGATAATAACAATTCATTAGATCAGGGTTCTATATTTTCGTAAGTCGTGCGATTGTGTAGGATGGTGAGTCATGCCCTTTAACAGTTAGATAAGAATATGAGTAGTAATAGAATAAAAAATATCTAAGCAGGTCTGAAGTAAAAAGATCTTCCGAGTTTTCCCGCTGGGTATATAAGGGATGTAAAACAAGTATGTATAAAAATTTTGCTTACCTTTTCTTTACCCTGGGCGCTGTTGCACTGCTATAATGACCAATTTGGTGCTGACTTCCACCACCAAGCCCTCCTGCCATTTTCAACGACATGTTTTCGCTCATGCCATGTCCATTGTTCAGGCCCTGTATTGAACCATTACTGTTCACCGACAATGATGGCGATTGATGATGCATGAGACTGGGTCTGGGCAAAGTGCCACCCATACTGCCCATACCACCAATACCCGAACTGCCGCCTAAGCTCAATTGTGGTGAGCCCTGGTGAACAGACGATGCTGCCGGCGAATGTTGATAGGGCGATTGATTTGGATTCGCTGTAGCAACATTTGTTATATTCTTCTGGCGCAAATTTACCTCTTGCACACATTCGGCCGGAAAGAAACCGGACTGATTGGTGCCCCGAACATAGCCTTCGAGTAGGCCACAGTCAGTCGAACCCACAACTTCAATAACATCGCCCACTTGCAGGCGTATATGGCCAACTGAATTACCAGCATAGGGTTCCATGCAAACCACCGTTGTGCTAGGGTGACCTATTGAGCAGGCAGCAGAATCGGAATTGGTGCCAACACCCGATGAATCGCTGATAATATCGCTGGTATCGCCGAGGGATTTATCTGTAGCAAAAAAAAATAGAAAATAGCAAAAAGCAAAATTAAAATATTATTTAACAGTAAATTCTACAACCAACTCATTATGTTCTATTTGTCGTATCCTTTTTTTTTATCTGGTTGTGTTTTTGCGAGTGAACTATTTATTAATTTTTTTTTGGATTTCAACATTTTGGCTTAAATCCAAATATTTGTGAATACATGACTCTGTAAAACGTAATACAACAAAGTCGTAAATTGTAAAAAAATAACAAATAAAAATACTTTGTATGTTGTATGTGGCATGCAATATAAGTATGAAGTTTTAGACCGTTTGTTGTTACATTTGTACAAGAAACGAAATAACACTGAAGAAACATAAAATATATTTAAAGCATTTAAAGTTCCTTTTTCTCTCTTATACGAGAGTATGCAGTAGATGTTTGTATTTAAAGATATTTTGTTGCAACAATTAAGAAAAGTAAACATGCAATTTGTTGAAACAACACAAATACGAAAGACTCGCATACACATACATACATTCACACACACATACATACATACACACAAACAAACGTTATATTTGAAAGAGGAGAAATTAAATAAATATTTGTAAAGAGCTAAAACATGCTGCTGCTAAATATTTGTTGCAATATTGCTGCTAGTTTTCCTTCTTAACTCCTGCTGCTTACAAAACTTATAAGTTGCTATTAAAAAGTTTTTACTTAGAGGTTTTTTATTACTTCCAATATATAAAAAAACATATATATAAGAATAAGAATAACTATGTAACTATACTTATGGCTCTTTCTTAAATGTTATTTTAGTTCTAAATGCAATTGCTAAAATAAGCTTTGGTCAAAGAGTTTCTTTTCTCGTTTATTGGTTTGATGTTTTAAATTAAAGTGCCTAAGTTTTTAATTAAGGTTAAAGAAAAAGAAATTTCAAATGCAATAATTTAACTCAAGTAGATTTTTAAAGAAATTCAGAATAAAGGTAATTTAATGGGAAATTTCCCTAAAATTTAAGTGTGTGTTTGTTCAATGATCTCTGGAACTATAAGAGCTGCAGAGCTGATTTTCCCAACACAGGTAGATTTTCGTTTTATTTTTGATCCAACAAGTTACCACTTTGTGGAGTAATTTTTAGTTAAAAAATAATACAGGGTAGGATAACGTTACATTTGCCGGGCTTATTTATAAAACATATTAATGCAAAGTAAATTTGCATAATATGGTGTTGCACAAATATGGGCGGAGTAACGTAGACCTTATGCCCAAGATGTTATTAACAGTATTTTAAAAAGTTTTGTAACCGACTGTACACGACCTATGCCTTCACATAGGAAGTAGCAACGTGGTTGTTAAAGAAATTCCACAAAATACCGCAATATTATACGGCAATACATGGCAGATCAGTCAACCAGTGCGAGTGAGACGAAAAACTCTCGAAGGCCAAACAACAAACACAAGCCTGACCGCACTTAAGAAATAATTACGATGACGCGAGAGGTGTTCCTCAACCCAGAGCTGCTTAACGACTGAAAAATACTTTTTTTTATTCATACTACCCATTGTGCTTTTTAGTTCAATACTACATAATCTTTCCTTTAATTTTGTAAAAATATATTCACTTGTTCGTTTCACTAAGCATACATTTTTTGTTGTTTGTTTTGATTATTGTATTAAAAATTTAACAACAAACACACTATATTTATCCCTTTAAATTAATACTCACATCAGCTGATTTTACCGGTTTTGATAAGTCATTTTCTTAAATTTTGGTATAATCTGTGCTTCTGATAGCGGTCTATTTATCTCCATTCATTGTTTAACCTTCAAAGTGAACAGATGTCCCAGGGAAGTCTTTCTATTATATACTCGTATATAAAACAAAAAAAAAAATATTCGTAATACATAATACCTGTACCAGCGAAGTCTTCCTTATATACACATACCAAACCAAAAAAAAATATTCGTAATAGATAGTGAATGTCCCTGCGAGGTCTTTCTTGTATACACATACTAAACCAAAAAAAAATATTCGTAATAGTACTCTATTGAACTAGGGATGAACTAAGGGAGAATAAAAGTAAACAAACAAAAGTGTGTTCATTTAACATTTACCCTATGAAGAGATATTTGTTTCCCCATTTGAATCATAAGTCAAGTTGTACCTTAACATACACAATTGAAATACTTTGGTATACACCTTGATCGAACAAACACAAATGAAACTTAAATTAACTCAGATACATTGGCTGATTGGTAGAAATTCAATCCTCAGTCCAGATTGTAAACTTTTCATATACTTTTGAAAACTTTATGGTGCTATGGAATTCAGCTACAGGTAACTTGAAGAGACATCTCTTATTAGATTTTTATTAAAATGTAACAAAAATTCAATCCAAATATTTTTTAAATGTAGTTACTGCTGAACAATCCAAATCCCTGTGTGCTTCGTTCCACCCGTTTTGAGATGAAAACAGCAACTTTTTAAATTAGAAGTATCACGCTTATAGTGCAGAATACAATTCTCATTACTAACATGTCATGAAGAGTTTCAAAATTATCACTGCATTATTTTCTGTCGAAATCGGCAGAATTTCAAGTTTATGCTTGTATAGATTTATGACTATTGACACAAACCTTGTGCTTTAATTAATTGAAGTTTTGAGAATGACACTTGACATCAGGTTGAGACAAAATGGTTAAAACACTGGTTGTCAAATGTTTATATTCGAATCATTGTCAACTTGAATTCAAATGTTAACACAAACCTTTGAAAAAGATTTGAGTATTGTGTTTGATATCAAACAACAAAGTCATCATCATCTTTCCCATACGGGATTTCAGTTATGTCCAATCCAGCATATTGTAATGGGAGTTACCCTTTCTGTACCTAGGTGCCCAGAAAAACCTATTCGATAAACCAGTCAAACCAAGAAACCAGCCTGTTGTATGTATTTTCTTATATCTCCCCATTACCAGTCCGGTATGTTGTCCCGAATATTTGTCTTTTAAGCTGACTAAACTCTGGACTAAACTCTGACACAGGGGGTAGTAGTTTAATGTTTCGTGCTCCTCTTCCTCCCAAGTCTCATGCAAGCTGGATAAGATTTCAAATACGTGTGGTTAGTTATTATGCTAACCAGTCTCCTAAGTGTTGGGATTTTTTAAGCAAATATTTTTGATATACAGTATACAAATTATATAATAGTTTGTGAATTGGCCAATGTCAAAATCAAAATAATCATAATTTACAATATTTTATTAATGCCGATTCGGGGACAAATTACATCATTCGACATCGAGCAAAATGTTTAATGAGATCTTTTGAGTTCCGTTTACAAGAGAATAATGTAATTCGCCCTCAGAATTATTGGCTGAGCAATCAAACGGTTTGCCTAACCGATTAATTGCACCTTGCCTTTTGAAACATTTACTTTTCATATTGTATTAAAAATTTCACCAAACTCAAAATCATAAGAAATTATAAGATACAAAGGAGAAAACCCAATACAATAATAAAATATATGATAAATAAAATGTAATAAAACAAAATGAATACCTGTTACAATGCTGATGTCATCTTCATGTGAACGATGACCCGATGAGCCTTCAGATAAACTCGAACTTGCTGAACTATATGGCATGTGCTCAGATGGACAGGGCGATGGTGGTCCGTGATGGCCACACATACTGCTGCTATTGCGAGTCAATGTACCCATTATACTACCACCACTAATGCTACCGTTGGCACTTAGCCAACCAATGCCCGAACGCCGTTTTGGATTGTAACGTGGTGGTCCGCGAAGGGGTACTACTTGTGTTTTTGTGTGTTTCATTTTCATTTTAGGTAGAAAGATTTGTAGGGGAATATTTGTAAGTTAATGATATTGTTTCATATAAATTTTTTGTTGTATTATTCTTAGACACAAAATGACGCTCACATGGGAGATTTTTAATTTTTTTATAGAGACTTTACATTGCCAGGTGTGGCAGCAATAAACATGTGAATCGATTTTGGAGCGCAATTAAATTGCCTTAATTTTTTTCTTCTTTAAATCAAACATGCACACATATTCGTTATTTGAAAATAGTTTTAGATAATAAATCTCACGTGAGTGTATGCAGACACATTTTTGAAAATAGATTTTTAGATTTTTTTTACATACATTTGCAAATGGTTTTTTTCTGACATGAGATGAAAAATACTTAAAATTTTTACTCAATCTATGAAACATACACATTTGGTATAATTTTTGCTATATTTTTATTATTCACATTAAAGACACATCATCATATTTATTGAAATAATTATAAATTTAAAATTAAAGATAATTTCTTTTTAGCTGTGACTACACTATTGAAAATTAAAAATTTTATTTTTGGTATAATTCACACATACATACATACATATGTATACATCACATAGAGAAAGCGAAAGTTTCAAGTTGCTTATGCTAAAATATTTATTCCTGGACCAGACTTGCAGGCAAAAAGTACTGGGTAGTGGGTACGGAGCATTGAGTAGTTGCATAATTTTTGGAACACTCAATATTCAATAATAGTTACTTGATATTTTCGGAGTTCTATTTTTTGAGTAGAATAGAATGCAAGACTTATGGTATAAAATACAACTCTGTCTAAAGATATAACAATATCGGAAAATCTTCAAATTAAATAAAGCAACAGTCTTCTTATAAGCACTTCTGTTCTTCAATTAATAGCGCCGATATTGTTGGAGCTACATCTGTCAAATTGGCTGTCATCTGTACAGGCTGTTTTGCCAAATCACTATGAACAGTAGTGCGATTCACTAACTTTTTTTAACAATAATCGCATCGTTAAAATAATTATAACGAAAGTGTACCGATTTTGAATTTTTAACGATATTCACTGTAGGTTAATGTCAGCTGTGTCGTTATTTAAGCGACAATAATTTATGTGCTGTTAAATTTATCGAAAAAAATCAACAGGAAATATCAGCTGCGTCCTATCGTTAAAAATAAGTTTCAGAATCACACAATCTTTATTTTAAGTGACAAAATGTATAGACAAAAATTGCGATTGTTGGATCGTTAAACGCTACTGAATCGCACTACAGATATAGCACATGCAAAACTGTGCAAGAGCGATTTGAGGGTCTGGTCACTTCACATAGCAGTGGATGCACACCACCCAGCGAACATTTACAAGATGTTATATTCTATATATACTTAATGACATCTAAGAACCTTTCAAGGGAATAGTAAATGTCGTTAATACGAGAGCGTGTCAATAAGACCACGACTTTTATAATTTTACGTCTCTTAATTGAAATTTCAATTAATTAATGAAAAACTGTCAGTTGACTCCTGTCATTTATTTGTCATTTGTGTTTGAGTAGAAAATGGGAGACAGTGGGCGTCTGATTGCTCCTAATTCAATTGAAGGAAATAAACTTCTATGAAAAAAGCTAAAAAAAAAGAAATAAAACATAGTACTTCTGATAAAATATATAATCCTTGAAAAGTTCCTTCTCGAGAAATATAACGTCATGCTCATTAGGCATTATTTTTTGCGAAAAATACCTTGACTCAAATCAAGGTTAAGCCTAAAAAATAGACGAACAGTTTGTTCATGAAAATGTTGTGTTTTTTGTATGATGGAAAAACACCAAAGTTTCACGTGAAAAGCTGTTTGAAATTTTTTAACGAAAAGGGGGACCAATTTCAATGGTAAAATAAATTTGTTTAGTGAATTTCGTTGTAGCCGTACAATCACTGAGGATGCCGAAACTATTGAAATAATTCACGATATGGTGTTGGCCGATCGAAGATTGAAAGTGAAAGAGATTGGGGAGCTACAGTCATCTCACATGGCATAGTGGTTTGATATTTGAATGATGACTTGGTTATCAGAAAGCTTTCCCTAAAATGAATATATAATGCGTTTGCTCACAGTCGACAGCATATGCAATCGTGTGACAGTTTTGCAGGAGTGTTTGGCGTTGTTCAAAAAACTTTTGCGCCCGACGAAACCTGGATATATCACAACACACCCGAAACCAAACATCATTCAAAACAGTCGGTTCGTCGGCGGTCAATCGATGCCAAACAAGGCCAAACTGGGTTTCTCAGTCAATTAATCCATACCAACCGTTTTTTAATTCGTATGGAATACCTTCAAAAAGGGTAAACCAATCAATGGCGAATATTATCTTATTGGGTCGATTTAATGAAGATTTGAAAAAAGTATACTGCGTCGGTCAAGAAAAAAATAAATTTTTCTAAAGCACAATACAAGAATGCACAATTCATGGCAAAAATCCATGAATTGGACTACGAATCGCTCCCTCATCCGTCCTATTATTCGGTTTTAGCCCCGAGAGACCATTTCTTCTACCCAAATTTGAAGAACTGGCTCTTCGGAAAGGCATTTGACTTCAACGATGAAATTATCTCATGAAAAAATTACATTTTTTTGGAAGTGATAAAAAAAAATTTGAGAAACGTCGAACAAAGTGTATAGAGTTCAAAGAAGACGACGTTGAAAAATAAAATTATTCTTATAAAAAAACTGTGTTTCATTTTAAACACAGAACCCATATAATTCAATCATAGTATTTTGCTGTTTGATTATGATTGCCTATTATTAATATTTATTTAATTAAATTTTAATTTTGTAATTTTACCACCTTTTTGCTTAAAAAAATTTGCAGCAACTAAAAATGTGTGGTTGCCAATATTATAGCAATTTGGCAACTCAAATTAACATCTCTTAGTTGCCAGTTGAGATACGTAATAACATTTTGGCGATTGGCAATTGGCAGCGCAACTCAAATCCTCAAATGCATTACAAGTTTTGACTTATTTCTATGTTTGAGTTTAAATGGCGGTTTAAATGGTAAAAGTTTTCTTGTAAGCAAATTTAAATTTTATTCTTTTAACTTGCATTTGCGTTTACATCTTCTTTCAATAAGCTAGATTGAACGAGAGAACAAAATGAATTTTGTTTCTGCGCAAAAAAATTCATCATCTAAACTGAAACTAAGTTTCGAGCTTTTCTATATTCAGCAAATTTTTAAAAATTTTAATTTATTTTTATAAACTTTTTACTTATGTTAAGTTTTATGATCATTTAATAACGAAAGTACTTTGCAACAAATATTCATTTTATATAAAACTATTGATATATTAAGAAGTTAAAAAAAACTTATTATTATAAATCAAAGAGAACTAAACAAACACACGATGTGGTTTAAGAATCAGGGGACTAATTTTCGCTTTCGATAACAAGCGCATTCTATGGGGGGGGGGGGGGCAAATCACGGCATTCGATACGATTCGTAATTTAAAAATATTTCCACATAAACTCTATTGAAATATTTTTAAATTACTAGTCGTATCAAATGCCGTAATTTGACCCCAGGTTTTTTGGCATTCGCTATCGAGCAATATAATAATATGGTTCGGTATCGAATGCCATATAAAAACTTGATCAAATCAGCTCGTTATCAAAAGCGACGATTAGACCCCTGTATCAATGAGAAATTTTTCAGCAAAATATCAAAAAGATACTTATGTATTTAGTAAATCAAGGGAATTTGTGGGTGATGGGGGAATGTTTGATGGTAGACATACATACTAAATATATGTACTGGAATATAGGTAAATGCATTTTAAATATATGTAAGTATATTTTACTATTTATGTATATATTTTTACTATTATTTCAAATCAGACAATTATACTCATAACAAACAACGAAACAACAATTAAAAAAATACATCACATTAACGAATACAACTTAATTAATTATTCAAATTGTCAAGGTGATATCAATATTGAATTAATGAAAGATGTTTGAATAAAAAAATGCTGATCATTTGAGTGTGAGTGTGCGAATGCTTCTAACCATGATACAGAATGGCAATGGTATTGGCGAGACGTTAAGGGGAAACACAAAGTAAAATGGCGAAACGAAGGCATACAAAAATTAAATTAATAAAAATTAACATTGATGTCCCATAGAAAAACACAAATAAAATTATTTTCTTAGCAAAAATTATACTGTATGATTCAAAATCAAATAATATTGTTTTTTTCATTTGTTTTTTGTTTGATAGATTGAGTAAAAACATAAAGTTTAAAATTTCATTTAAAATATTAAAAAAGGTTTGATTTTAATGATTTTCTTTCGAATTGTCTTTATTATTTATGTATATGGTTGTTTTGATAGAAAGTAAAATAAAAGGGCTTGCAAAATAATAAAATTATTAAGTTGATATTAAAAATTTTTTAAATCGTTGTCTTAAGAGATTTTAAGCTTGTCACAGAGTTAAACACAGGAAATTTGTTTTTAACTATTTGTTATGAGTATTAGCAGAGTATGGAAATGAACAGAAGGAAACGTTTGGCTTGGTTTGGTTTGGTTTCGTTATGTTTTTTTCTTTTGCAGTGAGTGTCATACTCAAGACTCATACAAATCAGGGAATGACAAAAGTATAGTTTTAATTGCTCTTTGAGTATTGGCCATCAAACAACTATGAATGCGTACACCTCAAAAAAAACACGCTCATATGCAAGCACACGCATTAATTTTAAATCGAATACGTATAACTATAAACAATCAAAAACTATGTTTATATATTTAATGTTTTTTTTTAATTACGCAGCACAAACAACTATAACTAATATTTATAGACTGTGTGAGCTACAATCACATGCATGAGTATAAAAATACTCTGATTATTAATCGCCTATATATGCGTATATAAAGGGCTACTTTATTTACACACACCCACATAAAACATGTTTTCAAACAGCCAAAACAAATTTTCCATACCATTTTATACACCCAAATTTATGTATATGGCAGCGAATGATGAACAAATATCCCGAGTATCATGAGTATATTTTTTGTCGTCTAAATATCCATAGTTTAAGTATAAGCTTACTTCCACTATAAGTATGATAGAGAGTCAATGCGCTTTATAGGCATATGCCTTTTTATTTGTTGTTGTAGCATATTTTAGTTTTTTGCATAAACGAAATAAATAGAGATGGTTTGGTATGTATGTAGGAATCGGCTATAGTCATAGTTGCTTGAGAGAAAATATGTGAGCGTACGAATTGTTTGCGATGCAAAGACTGTTTACTTAAGCCCTGTTCAGACTATTATACAAGTATTTATACTTTTGTGGAAAATGCAGCTCTGACATGTTGAGTTGTTATTGTTTTTTTGAAATGTTCGAAGCAAATATAAAACCAGGGATGCATTTTTGTCAAAAGTATTAATACTTGTATTATAGTCTGAGTGGCCCTTTAACATTGTTTACTTAAGTATATACATTTTTTGAGTACTCATTGTCATTCCCTGATATCAATACAAAGTTTGTATACATTTACAATGTGGTATTTATATCGGGTACAGATACAAGGTTGTGAAAGTTTATAATCAAAAACATCAACTTTGAACCCGATGCAATGGTTGCTTATTTTTAGCGTTCTTAATACTTGTCGAAGACGTTTTGAATATGTGTGCATTGCCAACGTTTCGTATCACAGCATTATAAAGCACTACACCTTGTTTGAAGACAAAGCAATTAACGTTTTGGAAATCAGTTTTTGTGCAGCATTATTCGTATTTTATGCTTTTGTGTTGGCGTAATCTGTATTCATATTATACTTGGTATCACATATTGAGAACAGAACAAAAGTGAACAAAGTCACAGTATACAAGACGTATGAAAACTCATTGGGGGGTATTCTGGAAAACGCGTCGAAGAAGTGAAGCTTTACATTGAAACAAAAACAAATTTTCAAAAATTGTTTTAGTTTGCCATGTATTTCTTAAATGAAATAAACGTTAGAATTTCAACGCGTTACTCTTTCTTTTAAAAACGGTTAATTTTGTATGAGAAACAAAAACAAAGTTTTTACATTTACACAGTTTTGTTTTTGTTTTCCATGTAAGTTTCACCAAGTCGACGCGTATTTCAGAATAGACACCATTGTAAAGAACCTGTAAGTCTTGCAAAACCCAAGCATCATCTCTTTAATAACTACAGCATAAATCATTCGATTTTTTTACACGTAATCTTATCATTTCTTGAATGAAACAATAAAAGATAAGTGAGACATTATTAGCCCAATCATGAATGTTCCCTCGGAGTTTATTTCGAGAAAACATTCCCCAATCATAAATTCTTTGGGAACAAAAAATAGTAATACGTGGCATCGCCGCATTACGAAGCTCGTTGTTTTTCTTGTTTTGTTGACATTTTGTTTCTCCCCTTTTTTTTGAGTCAGAGAGTAAACAAAATTATTAAAATTCACCAACTTGAAGAAATATGTAAAAAAAAGTTTATAAATGATTTATTTGGGCATTATTTGTGTTTTCCACATAAAAGAACTATAAACTACAAGTTTATGTATATAAATTTTGTTTTAATGTATTAAGTATTAAATATGTTTTTATGTAAACTCCCTTCTGTTTTGCAAGGGAAAGATTTTTTTGCGTTCATAATACCTACTTTTTTTCCCGGAGAGTGTTTTATTTCCGTATTTGGTAAAAACAGGGAAAAAACAAATTCATAATAGGAAAAAAAGGAAAAGTGAAAAAACTCGCGCGGAATTTTTGTTCATGATTGTGTAAATTAATTCGGAGCGAATTCATAATTCAATTCGCTTTGTTATAGCTCTTGTTTTAAATCTCTTAAAATCTCTTAAGTTTAAGATTCTATGGACTTAAAAATAATTTCAGAATCAAAAAGGAAAATGGCAATGAAGTCTCTTTTTATGAATGATAGATAGAAAGGTGATTTTTATGATATGAATTAAAATTTTTATATATATGTATGTATTTATTTTAAAAATAATATAAGCAAAAAATAACTTACCGACATCTTCAGTTTTATAATTTTGTATAATTTCAGCCAATTCCAAATTGCCAGCAATTACAGCAACCTGTTTTCATTAAAAAGTAGAAGTTGAAAGAAATTCTTAATAATAAACAGAAAATAAAAAATATAATACATACAAACAATCAAATCTAAGAATATACTTATATACTTAATTAAAAAAAAACAAAATCCAACTAAAACATACAGTTAAATTAAAAGCAAACCCTCGATTTGTTATTATACTTATAATAATTATTTTTTTTTGAAGAAAAGAAAATCCCAATTTTTTATAAATTATTTTTTTTACTTTTTTTAAAATAATAAATTATATAGAATTAATTAAGAAATTTAACAACATATAAACCTTATTGCTTATAGAAGAGAGAAAGATTAAATACCTGATAAGGAGTTTGATTGGCATAATTTAGCGCGCCTCGTTGGGCACCACGAAAAAGAAGCATTCTAGCACAAGCCTCCTGATTGTTAACAGCGCATACATGCAATGGTGTATTACCGGAAGCATTACGGCCATCCATGTCCGCACCATAAAACAATAAATGTTCCAAATGCTGGACAAGACCGTGACGACAGGCCTAATGCATCGTTTTTTTTATTTTTTATCGATTTTACATAAATGTATTTGGATTTTTATAGTTTTTGGTTTTTGTTTTAAAGGTGGTAGTAGTGGTAGAATTTTGGTAGTAGTGTTTTTTTATGGTAGTAATAGTTTTTAATTAGAGTTTCCATTAATTATAGAAGATTTTTTTTATGTTTGGTAACCGAAAATAGTAGAACATATAAAAAATATAAAATATTTCATGGTTAGCAAAAATACATAATTTAGGCGTAATTTTCTCTTTTTAATTTTCTTTTAATTACTTTTTTTACAATACGGTATAAATAAACAAAAAAGTAAAACCAGAGTATATTAAAAGAAATCTATTAAATTTTTAGCATAAATTTAGCAACATTTTGCTTAAGGTAAAATGTCTTTAGTTCTCAGCTGTTCCAAAATTATTGCTAATCAGGATCATTGGTTATTATTTTACATATTTTTTTATAAAAACTAATTGATTAGAATTGCGAATATTTTAATAACAATTTCGTAATGATTTAAAATTAGTAAATTCTGTTGCAAGAAAAATAAAAACTTTTGTTGCAGCGGAAAACCAGAGCAACATGTTGCTAAGACTTTTTTTTATTTCTAAACAAAAATGCTGGCAGGAAGATATACATATTAGAGATCACCATCACCAATTCTAATAGATTTTGTATTTTTTATTTATATTATTTTTACTTGATAAATAAGTCATTTACTAAACTACTATGTATTTATTTATTATTTTCTTTTTAAGTTTGCATTATACTCTTTTTTTAATTTTTGCTTATAAACTCTGATCCTCTTGAGAATTTTTGAGTAGAAAAAAAATAAATTAATTGTACTTACCTGATGTACTTCGTTCCAACCTTGATTATCTTGTATACCCAATGAGGCATGATCGTGTAGGAGGCTTTCAGTAATTTTTGGTTCACATTTTCGCGTTATGGAAATATAGAGGGGCGTTATTCCGCGAGCATCTTTGTAGTTTGGAGAAGCTCCCAGTTCCAAAAGGGTACTAAATTAAAAAAATAAATAAAGTTAAGTAAGTAAGTAAGTAAGTTTAAATTAAATAAAATGTGTACTTGTTTTGATAAAATTATTGATAATAATTCTTCAAGAGAAATTTCTCAGTAAGGTATTTTTTCCCAATACGCTTTTAAGAAAACACTTTTAACCCCACTGCTTTTTTAATAGTTATTTCAAAAATATTTTTCTCAAATGTATTTTATAATAGGTGCTTATAGCAAAAGTAAGGCCCCTTTCACATTAGGCAACTTTACTTGCGCAAGTCTTGTGTTTGTGGGTGTGAGAGGAAAGGTCGGTTGAAGGGGAAAGAATTGCCGAGATTTGAGTACAGACTTGCTTGAACTTGGCAATTCTGCCACAATTCTGTTTCAGCTGTCATTGTTGGCTTGGGATATTGCTTTGTTTTTGACATTGTCTTTTATTTCTTCTTCGGTGTGTTGTCTAATTAATTAATTTTAATAATAATGAAACAAAACGTCAACAAATTAAGAAAACTCGAGCATAAGAAAATTAAACTTGCTCAACAAATGAACTGAATGTGAACATAGAAGCAAGTTCAAAAGAAAATAAATAAAAATGAAAATTATACTTGCGCAAGTAAAGTTGCCTAATGTGAAAGGGGCCTAATAATGCATACTTGCAGATATTTTTTTTTTATTTTTTTTTTATTTTTTTTTAATTTTTCTATTAATTTCTGCAAGAAATTTATCGTATATTATTTTAAAAATATCTGCGGGACCATTTTTACTTTTAAAATCACACGTGATATGAAAAACGGGATTTTCAGGACATACCCGTACATTTTTAAAGATGTTATTTAAGGTACATACTTTCCTAAAAGTTACCTTTTTAGAAGATTTCAATAACAATTACTTATTTTTAAAGAACGCTTTTTAATTATTGGTACTTTTTTCAGTAGTAATGAAAATTTACTTATTAAAACTGCCTCTTTTTGAATTTTTTTTAATGTCCTTTAAAAAGTACTCCTTATAAAAGATAACTGATTAAAGATATTTTATTTAAAGATACTTTTGCAGTAGACTTTTTTTAAAATGTATTTTTTAAACGGTACTTTTCTAATAGATATTTTTTAAACGGTAATTTTTAAGGTAAATTTTTTTAAGTATATGTTCAAAAGGTAATTTTATGAAAAAATATTTTTTTAATATAATTTTTTGAAAGTAATTTTTTTGAAAAAGAACTTTTTTGAACAGGTACTAATTAAATAAATAAATTTTTTAATAAACGTAAGAAATTTTTAAAAATTTTAATATATATATTTTTTTAATATGATTTTTTAACAAGTACTTTTTTGAAAAGGTACCTTTTCCAACACGTACTAATTTCAAAAAGTACTTTTAATAAGCATAAAAATATCTTAAATTTTTTAAACGGTACTTTTTTAAATAACCTTTTTTATATAATAATTACTTTTTTGAAATAAACTTTTTAAGGAAAGTCCTTTTTTAAAAGTTCCTTTTTCTAAATGTTCATTTTTTTAAAGGTATTTTTTAAATTAATTTTTATAAAAGATAATTTTTTAAAGATATTTTAATGTAATACAAAATTTTTCTATAGGTATTTTTTAAACAGTATTTTTTTAAAGGATTTTTTTAAACGGTAATTTTTAAGGTACTTTTTAAGTTAAGTTAAAGAGGTACTTTTCTTAAAAAGTACTTTTTTATTATGGTTTTTCAAAAATCACTTTTTTGAAAAGGTGCTTTTTGGACAGGTACTACTCTAAAAAAGTACTTTTAAGAAACATACAATTTTGAAATGTACTTTTTTTAAATAAATTTTTTATTGTATAAATAATTTTTATAAAAGTTAGCTTTTTAAAGGTATTTTTTAGTGACAGTTTTGAAAAAGGTAATTTTTTGAAGGTATTTTTTAAAAGTATTCTTTTCGATGGGGTAGTTTTTTAAACAGTAATATTTAAGGTATTTTTTAAAGAGGTATTAAGGTACTTATTTTAAAAAGTACTTTTTTTATAAGCACACGTAGGGAAGTTTTGAAATGTATTTTTTTAAAACATGGTTGAGCTGGTTAAAGGTACTTTTTAATGACACGGTTGAAAAAGAAAATTTTTTTAAAAGTTAATTTTTTAATGAGTAATTTTTGAAACTTTAGTTTTTAAATAACATTTTTTTGAAGTTACATTTAAAAAAAAATTATATTTTATTTTTTTGTGTTAAGTAATTTTTTAAAAGAGGCTTTTTTGAAAAAGTTACTTTTCCGGAAAGGTTTTTTTTTTGAAAAAGTACTTTTATTAAAAGGTATTTTTTTGGGACTCTCTTTCAATTTTAATGTGTGCTTTTTAAATTTACTTTTCTTAAAAAGGTACTTGTTTAAAGGGTACTTTTTTGCAAGGTAATATTTTTAAAAGCTAATTTTTAATATAATACTTTTTAAAAAGGTGATTTTAATAGACAATTTTTTAAAATGTACTGTTTTAAGTATGTTTTTTAAATAGTACTTTTTTTTTATAAAATATAACTTTTTCAAAGGCAATTTTTTTAAATACTTTTTAAAAGGCCCTTCTTTAAACTGTATTTTTTGATGAAAATTATTTTTTAAAAGGTTTTTTTCAAAACGTTATTTCTTGGAATACTTACTCTTTTTAAAGGAAATTTTTTTAAAGAATTTTATTTAAAAAAATAATAATGTCAATTAAAACTTACGTTACAGCTTCTAGCGAATCCTTTTCCACAGCCCTGTGCAACGCAGTTGTACCATCTTTAGTACGATAGTCCAATAGAGCGCCGCCATTAACCAAGGCAATTAATAATTTATTTGGTTTTTTGGCACCAGTGGCCACTGTCAGTGGAGTCTCACCACTTTCGGGACAATGAAAATTCGGGTCCAGCCCTTTGGCACACATTTTTGCAATTTTTTCCACATGACCACCATTGATGCATTCTAAAAAGCGTCGTAAATTGGCACGTGTATGTAACGCTTTCAATTGGCGTTCATCTAAATTTAACATTTTATAAACACGACGTTTATATTTGAGCTGAAAAATTTTATTTTTAGGTATATTAATTGTTTTTAGGAATAGAAAAATGTAATTACCTCCAGATAGCCCACTGGGCCATTAAAGGGATAGTCGCCCAAACGTCGTTCCTCATCCAAAAATTTTCCAGCCTTGCCATTGGAGGGTGGACAAAAGAGGCCATAATTAAAGCTCTCTTTGAGTTCCTGCAAAATAGGAAAACAAAAACATTAGAAAATAAATTAATGTATAAAAAATTAATATTTTTTTGGATAATTTGTAGATGTTTTTTGTTACAAAAGAATAATTATAAATAGTTAATTACAAAATGTGCACTATATTTTGTAATAAAGTACCAACAACTGGGGTGCAAGTTTGAGTTTTGCCGCAGACAATGGGCGTTCCTAATGAGAAGATGTCTGTTAACAAAATGCACTTTGTTTTATTCACAAACTGGAGCCAGGGTTGCCAGATTTTTTCCGACCTATTTCGCCAAATTGATTTTAAAATCCCCAAAAGTCGACAAAATCTGTTTCACGTAGTTTTTCTTAATATATATTTTATAATAGTTTTCTTAACAATATTTTAATATCAATTTTAATAAAATAATAGTATAAAAATTAAGCAGAAATCGCAAAAAAACAGAAGTAAAATCGCCACAAAATTATTTCTTGTAAATTTTTCTCATCCAAATTCAAAACGCGTTAATGTTTTACAGTAATGTTAATGCGTTTGGAATTTTGAATCTTGAGAAAAATCATAAAAATCCAATGGTTTCAATTTCTAGCAGATGAGGTTTGGTAGGATTTTTTTTAACTGCTCCATCAACAAACTAATTTCCTGAATTATAAAAAATTTAAGTTCAATTTTGTTAAAAAAACATAGCAGTAAAAATCGCCAACAAATTTATTTATCGCCAGAAAAATCGTCCGCTCCAAAAATGTCTAGGAATAACAGCGCATCCTCAATTAATCGCCAAAACCGTTTTAAAATTTTGCAAGATGAAAACGACAAACCCGAGGCATCGTCGAATAAAACATCCAAGCCGCCACCAATCTACTTGAGAGAGAAAAATTCAAATGCCCTTATTAAAAAATTAATTTCGGTCGTTGGTGAAAATAAATTCCACATTGTCCCAATAAAACGTGGCAACATCGATGAAACGAAAATTCAAATTTATGACGAAAAGGATTTCCGCAAAATGGTTTCTGAATTTGAAACAAATAAAACAAGCTTCTACACATACCAGCTTAAGAGCGCTAAAGGCCTGCAGATCGTATTGAAGGGCATAGATTCTTATGTTGTCCCTGAAGAAATTAAAGATGCACTAGTCCTCCAGGGATTTAAGGTAAAGAATGTATCAAACATATTTAACAAAGAAAAAGTACCCCAACCCCTATTTCGTGTTGAACTGGAGCCAAATGATATACAGTTGAAAAAAAACGAGACTCATCCTATTTATAGCCTTAAATACCTTTTGTACAGAAAAATCACAGTTGAAGAGCCACATAAGCGTGCAGGTCCCGTGCAGTGTCATAATTGCCAAGAATATGGCCATACAAAAGCTTACTGCAATTTACCTACAGTGTGTGTTATCTGCGGTGAATTGCACGGTACTGCAAGTTGTACCAAACCAAAAGATCAAGTGGAAAAAAAATGCAGTAATTGTGGAGGTAATCACACCGCTAACTACAGAGGATGTCCTGTGTACTCTTTCGTCAAGCAGGCTATGGTGCAAAAACCTAAATTAGCTCCAGCTCAACCATTAAACGCGTACTCCGCCGCTTTTGCTCAAGTGAGCCAACCAGTTACTTCACGTGTATCGTATGCCGATGCTGCTAAGGCTAGTTCTATCCCCACACAAAATATTTCACCGCCAAATAATTCAACGAATGCAAATTCAAGCTTTAACTTTAGTCGCCTTGAAGCTACTATTGAGAATCTGGTGCTAACTATAAACAACTTTACAACAAATATGACTACCATGATGCAAGAAATGCTGAGAATGCAGAATACTCTGCTTCAAGCATTAATTAACAAGCCATGAACACGTTAAAAATATGTTTCTGGAACGCAAACGGCATTCGCCAACATAAAAATGAACTTGAGCACTTCCTTACGGAAAAAAATATTGATATAATGTTGGTCTCTGAGACTCATTTGACTTCTAGAAGCCTCTTTAAAATGAATGGCTACACTTTATATGATACAAAGGACCCTAGAGGGAGAGCATGCGGTGGATCAGCAATTCTAATAAAGTCAAGACTCAAGCACTATATTCTTGACAACATTTGTGAAGAACATCTACAAGCAACAAATATCTGCATTGAAAATTTTTGTACAAATTTCGTGATATCTTCAATTTACTCCCCTCCCAGATTATCAATCACTGAGGACCAATACGAGAAGTTCTACAAATCTCTTGGACCTTGTTTCGTAGCAGCTGGCGACTACAATGCTAAGCATACGTTCTGGGGTTCGCGTCTTACTACGCCTAGAGGTAGGGCGTTGTTCAACACAATATCAAAAATGGGATTGGATGTTATTTCGAGTGGGGAGCCTACTTACTGGCCTACTGACGTACGCAAAATTCCGGATATTATAGATTTCGGCGTCATAAAAAGTATCTCTAGGGAATTAATCCACGTTGAAGCTTCCCTAGATCTCTCGTCCGATCACTCTCCCACGATCGTTACAATCTGTAGCCCACTGAGAAGCGCTTTACCTCACCCATATGTCAAGATGATAAATCGTGTTAATTGGCTGGGATTCAAAAAATATCTTAGTAGTCATTGCACAGAAAATATTACGCTAAGATCACCCAATGATATTGAATGGAACATTGCAAATCTTAACGAGAATATTAAACAAGCTTCTGAACATGCCACTACCTCTCATCCGCATACTGTGTTCAATAAAATTTATTCTACAGACGTTGAACATCTCGTACGTGAAAAAAGAAGAGCTAGAAGGGAATGGCAACAGCACAGATCACCTCAACACAAAATCAGATTTAAAGAGTGCACTAAAAGACTCCAAGAGTTGCTTGCATCTGAAAAAACTGCATCTTTTAAAAATTATCTGGAAGGGCTTGATGTCACACCAGCATCTAATTACTCTTTGTGGCGTGCTGCTAAAAAGCTTAAAACACCCGTTGAGTTTAAGCCACCTCTGCGCACATCTACCGGAGGTTGGGCAAGAAGCGATACTGAAAAAGGTAAAATTTTTGTTGAGCATTTAAAATCCGTTTTTACACCAAATACATGTACCGGTGTTGCTGATTTGCCGAGTGTAGTTGCTCTACCCCCTCGACCCTTAAAATTTACGATGTGTGATGTACAAAAACTAATTGCCGAGCTCAACCCGAAAAAAGCTCCCGGTATGGATGGAATTAGTAACCAGATGCTGATTAAGTTACCTCGTACTGCAATTAGAATCCTGTTATTCATTTTTAATGCCATTTTACGACTGGAGTATTATCCAGACTGCTGGAAGCTTGCCAAGGTTAAAATGATTCCAAAGCCAGGTAAAGATCTTACCAAGGCTGAGTCATATAGGCCAATAAGTTTACTGTCAACAATGTCAAAGCTTTTTGAAAAGCTCCTCATGGCAAAATTGTCTTCAATTTTAACTGATAATGGGTGCATCCCGGACCATCAATTTGGTTTTAGAAGCCAGCATAGCACCATTGAGCAAACGCATAGATTGGTTCAATTTATCAGAAAAACATTTGAGGAAAAGAAGTATTGTTCTGCTCTGTTTATTGACGTTTCTCAGGCATTTGATAAAGTGTGGCATGAAGGCCTGATTTTGAAATTGAAGACATATTTACCAATAAACATTCTAAATCTTTTGGAAAGTTACATTGTTGCACGAAAATTTACAGTTGTGGAAGGACACTTTATGAGTATGCCTGAAACTATCTCATCCGGTGTGCCACAGGGGAGTATACTGGGGCCATTTTTATATTTGATTTATACTTGTGATATGCCTGTGAGCAGTAGTATCCACACTTCTACATTTGCCGACGATACCGCCTGCCTTAGTATGCACGAAACCCCTGATGAGGCATCCCGAAAACTCCAGGAACACATTAGCCAGATGGAACTATGGTTAAACTTATGGAGAATTAAGGTAAATGAACAAAAGTGTGTCCATATAACATTTACCTTACGAAGAGATACTTGTTCCCCCATTCGGATTAATAATCAAGTTGTTCCTCAACATTCACATGTGAAATATCTTGGTATACACCTCGATCGACGGCTTACATGGAAACATCACATTGACTATAAGTTAACTCAAATGAAACTAAAATTAACTCAGGTACATTGGCTGATTGGCAGAAATTCAACACTCAGCCTAGACTGCAAGCTTTTAATATACAAGTCGATTTTAAAGCCAATATGGTGTTACGGTATCCAGTTATGGGGCACTGCTTCAGCTTCCAATGTAGAGCGAATTCAACGAAGACAAAACAAAATTTTAAGGTTAATAACATCTGCTCCATGGTACATTAAGAATTCAAATATACATCGTGATTTAAATATGCCACTAGTGATTGAAGAAATTGCAAAATACGCAGGCAAATATCTAACGAAACTCGAGTCACATCCTAATCCGCTTGCTCGTAATATTTTGAACTTTACTGGACACATCCGCTTAAAAAAGAGAGATACAAGGGCTCTAATACTAAACAATCCGAATGAAGTTGCTTGAAATTTTTTATTTTTTTTTTTTTTTTGCTTATCACTACTTATGTATTATTTACAACTATCACTTAGTTAGGTCTGGCATTGGTCGGGCCTATTAATTATATGTTAGATTTAAGATTTGAATACTTATTGTTAGTTCATATATGAAGATACAATAAATAAAAAAACATGCATAAAAAAAAAAAAAAAAAAAAAGAAAAATCGTCATGTCGCCAAACCAAAAACTTGGATTCCTAACGAGCTGAAAAATCGCCACATTTGTCGAGAAATTGCCATATCTGACTGCCCTGACTGCTGTCACTAGTGATCTCTTACTTTAAAATGTTAATGGTTCTTAAGAAGAGATAACTTTTGTTAGTGAGTTGCCTTGCTTCCTGTTTTAGAATTCAATACTTAAGCCTCAAACGACAAATTGTTATTACTCGTACACTTCTTGCTTGATAGATTTAAGTACCAGATTTTAATTTCCTGCTTTTCGTTTATTAAGTAGCAAACGATGAGAGTACAAGTTCACATAAGCACGCTCCACACATACATACACATGAACTGACTAACTTGTACATACATATATCCCGAGAAATACTTCAACAGTACTCGTACTTAAAAAGAGTGTGACCAAGTGCTAAAAAAGCTCGTACTTACTGCACAAGTTTTAATTGAATAGGGAGTGTGGTTAGTACCCAATTTAGAGAAATCACAGTGATGCATAAAAACTGATTGCATTTTTGACAAAAATGTATTAAGTCTAGTAGGGAAATTTCTACTCTCAAAGGGTACTTCTTTATGAATTTTGAATTTTTTAACTATTGTTAATCGATGACAGCGACAACGTAGTCAACAACCGGTCCCATATAAAAATACTTAGTAAACATTTTTTTCCTTTTTGCATGGCCAGTGGCTGCCTTTTTCGCTCCTGTAATATGTATAGCCATGCAAGAGTTAAGTTCTGATCTCCAAACCCCAAATCACTTTTCCTTCTCTGGTCAATACAAACATTGAAATGGGGCCACCAGCGCAGAAGTGGTGTAACCCACATCTAGTTTTTTAAGCAATTGATATTTTTAATTATTTAATTGCTTTATTAGTTTGCAATATTCACCCCTATCGTAAGCATTTTTTCCCTCGAAATTTTTTCACTTTTCACAAAATTGCAATAGAGAATAATTTTCTCCCGGAAATGTTTCCCATTTTTTTGATTTCCCCTTATCATGAAAAATATTTTTCACGTGAAATATTTCTTGGTTTTGTTCACTTTAATTTTGCAGGCGAAGTGATATTTACTTTCGATATTTTCCTTCGACTTAAATATTAAACGTTATAAATATTTATATTTAGCACAAACTGAAAGAATTTTCGACAGAAATTCAATGAATGTCGACATCAATCTAATGAAAAATTCATTAAAATTCAACCAACGTCACGTTTCGTTGGATTAATGAAACTTCATCAAATTTATTTAACAGTGTAATTAATGCAGTGCTATAACTTCATCGAAACAACAAAACAATTTCATGAAAAGACTGAAATAACTTAAATATAAAAAGGTTTCTTAATAATTAGAAAATATTGTTGTCATAAATCCAATATAATATTCTAACGAAACCAGAATATCAAGGAAGCAATTCCAATGAAATTGTTTCACAATATTCATGAAATTTTCATTGGATTTGTGAAATTATCATTAGATTTGTGAAAATTTTTTAATGAAATTGTTTCATTGGATTTATGAAGCAAAATTATTTTGGTGCAAGATTAGTAAGTAAAGTTCATGATTTTTAACAATAATTCCCTGCAAAACCTTTTTTCATGGATTAGGAATCGCTTTGTCTCACACACAGTAAATTTCATGGTTGTGCACCAGTGTATATAGAATATTTAGAAACACAACTTTTAAGTTAAAAAAAATTAATTTGGAACCTAAAATTTTTTTATTTCAGATAATTAAACTTAAATTTGTATGATTTTCAATTTATTTTTTAAGCTTTATGAATCTTCTTCCCTTCTTTACAATCAATGGGACTGATAGCGTGAAAAAAATTTCACGGGAGATTCACGATAGCATTTTACCTACCCTTCGAGGGGAATAAAAATTTCACGTGAAAAAAATTAGACTTGTTATTCACTTTAGGGGTGATTTTGATCTGTGCCAAAACGATTTTTCAGCTCGATTTTCTTTAGAATAAGCATTTTACTCTAATTTTGTTTGGTAGTTGCTAACTTAAATTACAATGTGTGCAACTTTTTAAGTCACGGAAATATAACCATATACGGATAATACCACCACGTGATACAAAACCAAAAAAAAATACCTGTGTCTCCCAGTTTTGCTTTAAATTAGTGCACCTTTCCTTATGGGTCTCCAAAGATTTGGGGCCTCGGTGTAATTTTTGCATTTCCTCAGGCTCATATCTTGCAAACTGTTTGGAATTTTGATTTACTTTCTGAGTAAAAGTTGTAGCTCTTGTCAAAAAGAACAAAAATTGTTAAAATATAAAATAAAAAAAACTTCATCTTCAAGATCTAAATCGCAAAATATTTAAATTTAAAAAAATTAGATTTTTTTTACCTTTTCTCCCCTTAATCAGGTCCAAAGGTAGCAAACCATTCAAAATTCAAGGAAACAATATACTACAAAAAAGGAACCTATGATCTCAATAAACAACTTTCTAGAGCAATTGAACTTCCTAGGAATGATACTCCACAGCGTTTAGGTAGCGCTTAGGTAGCCGCAAAAGTGAAAAATTTCCAAACAAATGAAATTAAATTAAATTTTCGGTATTTTTTTTTATCACGTAGTGGTGTCTTTATATGATTATATTTTATAGTGTTGCACTTTGTTATGTATTTATCACCAGAACAGCAACCAAAAATCTAATGTGGGTTACACCACTTCTGCACTCATAGCCTCAAACATAAAACACACACAGTGACACACACACACATATATCCACTGTGTATGCGTGCAACAAACCAATATTTGCCACACAACATGTTATACATTTAAATGTGTCTATGAGGTTAAAGTTTAAATGAAACTAAATTTTTCTTAACCATCTCAAGTGGAGGTGTTTGAATGTTACAGTTTGCAAAATATATTTTAAAACAGTTTATCATTTGATTGCGGTGTGGTCCTTTGCCATCATATCTTTTTGCTCTGGTCCTGCCACAAATTCAGGTCAATATAATACACACACGTTTTTTTGCAGCAGCATGGAAAATTGTACAATATTTTATAAACTATTCAAGGGGGTAGCAGGGTATAGCGGGGGCATTGCAAAAAGGAAAATAAATATTTTTAGCACACAAATGTGTGTTACATTAAGGAGGTCCATTTATAGTGAGAGTGTTGCAGCTTCTGAATCCTTTATGGCAACAATTGATGCCACACTTTGGCGCAAGTATAATAAAACACATGCATGCACATATGTACATACATATTTGGTATTCAAATGAGAGCAAAAAGGCCAATAAACCTATAAAAGTTTGTAGTCTTTTCAGTTCATGATTGAGTAAATTCGTTGTTAAATCAAGCACTTAAGAGATTTTTTTAATTTGCGGTTGTTGTAAAATTTTTGTGGTTATACATATGGTTGATATTAGTTTTTTTTTTGCAATTGAAAGTTTAAGTTGGGAATTTAAGTTGAAATTATTGTTTTTTAAAGCTCTTAAATAACCGAATATATATTTTCTAGAAAACTTGTGAATGAAAAATATTGACAAAAAATTGTAAGTAAGTACATAGATATATGTATAATAAGGAAACTAAAACTAGTTTGCCGCCTAGAATTTCAAGCTTCAGTGTACGTATTTAGAGACTAATGGTAAAAACTTCATATCGAATACTTTTTTATAAATTCAGCTATGCCCCTTTTAGATACGAAAAGTTTACTTCCCAAAGTCTTAATCCAGCCGGTAGAAATAAAGTAAGAGAAAGTATTCCTTCTTTTGTCTTTCATGCAGCTGAATTAAGAGTTTGCGTGTCTGAAAGGGGTGTTTAATGAATTCGTCCATGTGCGAGTGGTATTCGCGCACATATCGTTCCGTTCCAGAGAATGACAAAAAAGTATAGTTTTAAGTATAATCTTTGAGTATTGGTCGTAAAGCAACTATTAATACATCAGGCGCGGATTCAGGGGAGGTGAAAAAAGAATATTCCCCCCCCCCCAAAAAAAAATGATAAAAATATTTTTTGCTTATTTCGCTAATAAATAATTTGTATTGAAATAAAAAATCCCAATTATTTGCAAAGTTGATTAAAGAAAAAACTAAATAACAATAATTTAAAAGTTTAAAAAACCCTCGATATATCTAAATATATGTATATGATATATTCTAAATGGCTGGATACATTTTTTTAAAACATAGCTAAGAACCCTCTCGATCAAGTCACCTTTAAAACAGAAGAAACTAAACCCAAATCAGTCCAGGCGTTTGGTCTGTACGTGGACGCACACAGACACACATATACACAGACACACACTACAAACTTATAACACCCTTTTTTTTGGTCGGGGGTTAAAAATTACAGATTTTCTATAAAACCGTTTGCAAACGATGTATATTTATATAATGTGGCAACTCATTTCAACTTTGTCCAGATAAAAATTATAATTAAAGCACTTCAAGCTAAATATGTTCCGAACAAAATTACAAATATTTATCTGCACTTCTCTAAAAATAAAAAATGTAATTATTAATGGTACTTATTTTTTTATTCCCGAGAGGGAATTATTAATGGTACTTATTTTTTTATTCCCGAGAGGGAATTATTAATGGTACTTATTTTTTTATTCCCGAGAGGTAATGACTAATTGCTCAAAAAGCTCCCCTGCAAGAAATGAAACTGACACAAGACTAGTTCGAGTTCTAAACCTCCACTATGAAGCGGACCAGTGACTTTTCCATGGTGATGGCCCAGGCAGGGGTTAATTGATACTTTGTATGCACCTTGTGACTTATCGCTGAACTATTTTATAAGGACCTATTCCGTGTATAATAATATAAATTATATATAAATGTCATTTCGACATTTATGTATGTAACTGTAACAACAAAAACTTGTACTTTTTTTATTATTTTTATTTTTCAGTAAAAAAAATTTTTATACTCGAACTATATACCTCCAGTATGTCAGGCTGGCACACTACATACCTGGCATATTTCAAAAGCACATAGGATATACAGAGATGTCACGAGACGGAAGATAATTTGTGTTGTCGGAGATTTTGCTCGCTCTGTCACTTCATCTTCTTTAAAACTTTTTTCGTGGTGCCATTTTTTTACCTTATTTTCATTTTTTACTTTGTAACCTTATTTTCTTCACGATTTTTGTAAATCATTTTAAAACAATTTTTAATAAGCTATTTCGCATTCTGTTTTTTGATTCAACACAGCAAATTATTTCTTTTAATTTTGTAAAATTGTTTACTTCGTTTACTTGTTCAAATGTATTTTAATTTTATTCATTGAGGTCTCATTCGCTGTGTGATTTTTGTAAGTAAAAGGTGAAAACTAAAATTGTTCAACGAAAATGCTTAAAGTTAAATCAGGAATAATTTGTAGACGAATTTTAATCACTTTTTAATACCAATAATCTTTTTCATATTCTATTTTTCTAATTCAATGCAACAAATTATTTCATTTAATTTTGTAATAGTGTATCTATGCAGATTTTCTCTTGTTAAAAAATAAACTACTGTTGTCCCTTTCTCGCAGAATCTGCATCACAAATTATTCTAGCTTTCTTTATAAGTCACTTTCTACAAAGAAATATTTAGCAGTTAAGCTTAGATTAATATCCAAGTGTAGTTACTGCACTTGTTCCAGTGTGCCTTGGCTGGCTATTTATATCGATTCATTGTTTAATCTTCACTCTTATATATACTCGTATATTCAACCAACAAATATATTCGTAATAGATAATACCTGTCCCAGCGGAGTCTTTCTTATATACATATACCAAACCAAAAAAAATATTCGTAATAGATAATAGATGTCCCTGCGGTGTCTATCTTATATACACATACTAAACCCAAAAAAATATTCGTAATAGTTCTCTTTTGAACTAATGGAGAATAAAAGTAAACGAACAAAAGTGTGTTCAGTTAACATTTACCCTATGAAGAGATATTTGTTTCTCCATTTGAATCACTAGTCAACTTGACTAGTGTACCTCAACGTACACAATTGAAATACCTTGGTATACACCTTGATCGAAGGCTTACATGGAAACACTATATTGGCTCTAATCAAACACAAATGAAACTTAAATTAACTCAGATACATTGGCTGATTGGTAGAAATTCAATCCCCAGTCTATATTGTAAACTTTTCATATACTTTTGAAAACTTTATGGTGCTATGGAATTCAGCTGCGTGTAACTTGACCAGACATCTCTTATTAGATTTTTATTAAAATGTAACTGATAAAAATTTAAGACAAATATTTTTTTAATGTAGTTTCTGCTTAACTATCCAAACTCCTACACATTCACTTAAATTAAGACTATTTAGTTAAGTACACACAGAAAATTTCAACTAAAAATCTACTTAAACAAGGTTAATCTAATATTTTTCGGCAATGATTTTGCTGCATATGTGTCGAAAAAAAAATTTCTCCTTTTGAAATAACTTTAGTTCACGTTGAATTAACATTTAAGTACTGTTAAAATCAAAATGAAGCATCATGTTGAATCAAAGTTATTTCAAGTTAGATCAACATGAATTTAATTTAATGCAGTAAGTGTATTTTATTAATTATTTAACTTACGTGTGGTTGACATAGACATCAGACAAATTTTTGTACATATATAATTTAAATTGACTTCCCCGGCCAAGATTTGAACTTGGAACTCATCGCGTAGCAGTCAACGTGCTTACCCCTGTAGCCAAAACAACTTTAAATATTCTTAAGATACACAGTAAGTATGTACCATCATGAATTAAATTATAATTTAACATTATTTCTTATCATTTAACATACTATTTATTTGAAAAGTTTTAGTTTAAAAAAACAAAATGCTTTGACCTCACTTTAGGATTCGAACCTGCGATCATCCGAATGCAAGACTGGTACAGTGCCTACCAGCTAGCAAGCAGTTTTTCGGCTGTTTACAAAAAAAAACAACAACAATAAAAAAACAACCTACACAACTAAGCACAAAAGTGTATTGCAGCTATGAACAAAGCAAATAAACACCAACACACTCAAACAATATATTTTTTCTTGTAAATTTAATGTGATTTTAATGAATTTAAATCAACCTTTTGGCATGGTGATTTTACATTGGTATTTTTTTCTGTGTGTATATTTTGTTTGAGTACTATGAACATCCCCATAGATTTTAACCCATTAAATACGCGGTTAAGGGTATTTACAAAAAAAACGGCCAGACTCATAAGAGTTATAGTGTTAAAATTTTCCGCAAAACTATTCTTCTTTACAGTAAAATTTTACGGCAAATATTTTTTAAGAATATTTTAGCGCATAATATGCCCGTTTGAGCATATCAAAAAGAGCTAAAGGGTTAAAATGTTCCAGAAAAATATTCATCGCAAGATTTTACATAAAACTTTTTAACGCTTTAATTATTCAAAATGTAAATATATTTTAAGTTTTGTCTAATTTCTGGTATTTAAATTAGATTTCGACCTTTACTGTATTCAAAATTTGAAACATAAAAAATTTTTGTATTGCATTTTATACTACGGGGATGTTTTTCTCCACTTTTTCGAAAGGGACAAAAGAAACTCAACATAGAGTTAGATAGCTAAAATGTTACACAAACCTAAGCTCGTGAAATTATTCACATAAAAGTGTTGTTCATTCAGCAAACATATGAGTGAAGCATTAAACACATTCAACACAGCAAGATACCGACGACAAAATGTCAAGGATACAATACACATGTTTATATTATAATGATTCTTTTGAAGACAGCAAGGCAACAGGGCGGCAGATTGTTGTCTATGCCTATTTTTTCGTTGTAGTCCAATTAAACTAATTTCTATTTGTTTGGCTACAATAAGAAAATTCAGTGTTGCCAGTATAATACAAAATGTTGAATGAATGATATCACACAATTATTTCATATTATTTAACGAAAACAATATGCAAAAATTTATGTTAAGCATACATTGGTTAATTTTTATACTCTTACGTCGTATAAGTACATTTCGAAAGAGTAATTTAATTTTTATAAATGCGAAATATTTAAAGGGGCAATACTGAACTATGATGTATTTATACTTAAATATGAGATGCAGATGCTGCTGCTGCCATCTCCAAAATAATTAATTAGCTGGCTACGAGGCGACAAATGCTGCTAGCGGCATGTGAAGTCGTGTGTTCGTGTAGCCTGCTGCGGTGGATGTGTTTAACGCATAAGTGCTTTCCTTGCAAAAAAAAGTAATGGTGGCGTATGAGTGATTTCGGAACATTGATTAGCATAAATTAAGATTTAATAATGTTGTTTTGAATCATGACAGAGGCACGTTTGTTATTTTTTTTAACATTCACTTTACCTCTAACACCTCTTTAGCCACTTTACTGTACTTTTTTTGTTAGTGTTCACGTATAATTTATTTTTTATTTCTTTAAAAAAAATCACATGCCACCCATGAATGGCATATGTTAAACTCACCCTGCTTGTCTTCTTGACTCGTTTTTACGGAAAACACTTAGAAGCACATGTGTGATATCTATGTATGGCTGTGATAATGATAGAAGTACGTTTAAACTGTTGAAAAGAAAGTGAAACATATCTGAATATAAAAAAATAAAAAACAAAAAAAAAACAAACGTATTGCAACCAGGAAGTCTAGGAGGGTGTTGTCATGTTGAAATTATGTTTCTTAATGTAGCGGCCATCATAAAGCAATGTAAATCGTTTGGGTTTGTTTGTAAAATTGTTTGTAATATGCTAAATGAAGAAAGTTCAACGAAATAACGACTTAAGCACGTGAATAGACGATAATTTTGCACAGGCCTCGGAAGTATTGGTGGCTAAGTAGAAGGAAGTAGGAAAGCATTTAGTGAAGAGCTTTTGCAAGTACATATTCATAAGGGTAGTGATATACGAGTACTTAAAGAGAATAAATAATATATACATATGTACGTATGTATGTACGACTATGTACTCAGCAAAATTTTTGCTTCAAAACAGCAGGTTTTTAGTATTATAAAATAAAAGTAGCGCTGACAAACCTGCTGATATCGCTGCTGATTTTTGTATGGCACGTTTTCTGCTTGGGACACTACATTTTTGCTCACTATTAAATCACTTTTTTCCTGTAGTTTGCTTCATATACGTTCACTGCTTTTTAACAAGCTCGTATTTTAAGGCGAAGTATGATGCGCTTTATTGCCTTATTGCTTCAAAAAACATGAAATTTTTTTACTGGTTATATTTATTTATGCACTCTGCTTTTGTTATTTTTTATTATTATTTATTATACTCGTACCAGCAAAAATGTATTGCAAGTCTTTCAGTACAAAAGCGATTTAAAGTTCGAATTGTGCAACATGATCATGAAATTATTAAAAAAAATTTTTTTTTAACTAATATTTATTTGAAATACAATTAACGGCATGTCCCACTATGTCTCAAGAAATCGTTCGATCGAATACTTCATTGAAAACAACAAACAAATTTTCTAATGTTAGTCCTAATTCACACTATGCAAGTCTTATTGCTAAGCTGATTAGTTTGTTAGGAGAGAGAAAAGAAACGTTTATGTTCCCCTCGGCTTTCTCTTCCACAAACTAATCAGCTTAGAAATAATACTTGCATAGTGCAAATTAGGACTTATTGTTGTTTGCATCGCACAAAAAATTGTTGCAGAAATAGTACTCTGTTTATCTTGGGAAAAACGTTTGAAATGTATCTTCAACATTTTAAGTTTTCATACGAAATAAGTAGAGTGGCACTTGTTTCTTATGGAATTTACAACAAACACATGGCGTGTTAATATTATTTACATGCCAAATTTTTCGTATGAATTAATCAATGTTGATAAACATTTTTCACAAATTTGAACAGCCTTTAAGCATGAATCAAGAAATCAAGATTACACATTTCTTCTTGTGATGTAGATATATAATTTTATAGTAAACAAAGTACATACATTGGTTTTTGCAATGTGCTCTCTCCCTCTCACACAAACACTTTTTACAACAAAAGCACGCAGTGTTGCCAGTTTAGGGGATTTGTCCCCAAATCCGGGATTTTTTTCTCGCGATTGGGGATAAAAATTTCGTATTGAGGATTTGTTGAGGACAATAACCAAATTTTAAGGGATTGTTTTCAGATTCTTTTTATAAATGATGGTAACAATAATGATTTTTGAACTAAGAAATATGTGTCTGGCAAAGTTTAAAAATGTGTGTTACTATTCATTACTATTTTGAATGGTATTTAATAAAGAAGACTAACCAATAATGGACATTACCAAAAAAAAAAATATGAAGCACTTCTTAGAATAAACACACACTTTAAAAATAATTCAATTTTTTGTGACACATTTGATCCTTCTGCTGAAACAAGGTTTCTGAAGCTGACAAATCAGAAGATTTCGATTCTAAAGTTTTTGAAATGGTAAATTTTGGTTAACATTTTTTTATTCTAAGGTATATTAAACTATGTGTAATTCTTTCTTTACAATTTTTATAAGTACAAATTAAATTAATATGAATATAAAAATAAAGCTATCGATATAAATTAATTTTATGGAATAAATATGTAATTTTTTACATTATTTAAAAAAGAACTTAAAAAATTTTATTTTTTCACAAAAGAAAAATTTTGATCAAAAAAACTAAATTTTGGGATTTTTGGGAATGATAAATCAAAAATTGGGGATAAGCTTTAGAAAAAAATGGCTACACTGAAAACACGTGTGTATTCTATATTGACGTAGATGCGCAGTAAAACATTTTTTTTTTTTAATTTTTGTGCGTTTACATTTATACATCACGATCAATTAAAATAAATAACAAGAGCATAACCGTACATTGTACACAACAACAAACCACATACACACCAACAAACTTAAAGATCAAATTCTCTCAGCGGAACTCTGTTAAATTTCAATTGTTTACAGAACTGTTATCAAAATTCGCGAAATTATTTACAGATCCGCATTCATACAATATACATATTTACTGATTCAATGAATTTGGATAGTGAAAATTAAATTTTGTTTTTTCTACGCAATCTTAAGCGAATTTACACTCATCTTATGGATCGCAGTTTTATTTATATGAGTACACTGTATTCTGCTTATCAATATTTAATCCATACTCTTAGGGAGTTCAAAGAGACGGGTTGCATCTTGCAAGGTCATAGGTCGAAATATTTACACGCTTGGATGCACGATTGTGTTGACCATGAAATGAATGCTCCTCAACTGAATCACGATTATCAAAATAAATTTGGAATATCTGTAAACACTGATCTTGCGTTAGACTTTTGCGATAAAATGACAAACCTAAAGGTACGGTCACACTTGTCAAACATTTGCCTAAAAAAGCGTAACCACTAAATGCTAATGAAAAATCTTTCAATTCAGAGAAAAGTTTGTCAAGTTAAATAGTAGCCAATAGTGTTGGATTCTATGGCATTATGTATTAGTTGGGTTCGAAACTTTTTAACTTGATAAATAAGTGTCTGGATCAAAACTTTTTTCATTAGTGTTCATTGGTTACGCTTTTTTAAGCAAATGTTTGACAAGTGTGACCGTAGCTTAACTGACCACAAATGGTGACAGAGTTGCCAGACTTTACAACCATATCAAAGCTTAATATGTCATGTTTAAGACTTGGCAGTTTTTATTGAAGCAGTTATCTTCAACTCTCTTTCAAAACTGCTCGATTGCTTACACACAGACGGTTTCTTGTTCAATTTTCCTATTGTTTTAATGCATCGTATGAAATAACAAAAGATAATTGAAGTAACTTTTCTGTACAAGCAAGTCACTACCCCTCTTCCTTCTTCTTTCTCTTCTCTTCTATAAACTCAGTCTTGCTTCAAGAAAAACTGCCGAGTCTATAAAACATTCGTATGTAATGAAATCTTTAATCCGAATTAATAAGCGCTTAAACTTAGCTTCCTGTAAGCATTAAGTTTTGCCATCAGGTACGAAGCATTTTTTTTTATTAAAAACTTGGGAAATATAGAAAATTTATAAATACCGAAGCAGTAAAACAAAATATGTTACAATGAATTTTTTGAGATTCATTGGATATAGGGATTTTTTCAGCCCAAATGTTATTATTTCTATGTAATTTAATAATATTTTTTATTCCACTTCCCCAATATGCAATTTCATTAACATGCTTAACAAATAGGAGTACATGTAATCTCTCTATTCAACATATTATTTACTTTGTTGATTAATTTTTAATTACACTGCTTTAATTAATAATAATCTTTTTTATGCACTTTCCCCTGCTTTATCCGTTAAACAAATGATTTTTATTTTCAAAATATTTTTATCTTAACACCTTGTTTTGTTTTATGACATTTGCTCCCCCTCCTCTAAAAGTATGTTAGATATTTAGCTTCTATGCAATAAATTATGCAAAACAAGGAGAGTGAGAGTGAGGGGGAATTGGTTGGTTGACATTATTGCGCACTTGCTGGCATTTATGTAGTCTGTTTTACATTTGTTGAGGCAAACAACCGAAATGTTTTTGTTTTTATTATGCCGCATGGTTGCAATTATTCAAATGTGTACCTTCGTCTACTAATGTACTACTCTCACTAGTGATGAGCGATAACGTGATTTTTTAATAATGTTGCTCCTTGTGAACGTGATTTATAAATCGCTGTTCTTTTAAACTGTGATTGTGATCACAGTTTAGCACTATTCTGTTTCTAGCAGTTCTGTTATTTTGAGAAAATCTAATAAGAAGAGCAGCAGTGAAATTAAACAGTGACCATAATCGTCCGTATTCTAGAATCTAAATGTAAATAATTTTATTAATTATCAAAGAAAATTTATCTAAACGTCATAAGAAATGCATTAAAACACAGCCACCCACATACTTACATAGGTACATATGCATAATTAAATAATACATGAAATTAAAAACACAAACGAAATCCCTACAACTAAGCTAATTCAATTTATTGAACTCTCTTCCTTTAAGTATTATGGTTTTCATACAATAACAAATAAGAGAAAAAAATTTTACATCAAACACACACACACACACAATCTCATGTTTTGTTTCTTCTTTACTTTTAAGCTAATAAATGCGAGTGTAATATGTGTGCTTGTAGTAGTAGCAACTTTAAACGCTACAGCTCCCAAAATACTAAACCGATTTCAATAAAATATAGATTCTGCACATCTGTACAAAAAAACCTTTAAAACCATATAAATCTTTTTAAAATCGGTGCAGTAGTACCAGTGTAAAAGGGATTACAAAAAACAAATGTTTGTCTTGATACATGCTAATAAGAAGAGCGACAAGAACAAACAATTAGCAATCAACACCATCCAAATATTGAGATGTGTCGTATAAGAGGCAGAGAGACAATAAAATTGTAAATATAAAAATGGGAACTGTACATAGTTGCCAAAAAAGACGATTTGGCACGATTCGACGATTTTTTCTTGACAAAAGCTGAAGGTATAAAATAAATTAATCAGAAATAATTTTAAGTCAGGCTTAAGTTCAGTAATTTCAATTCTTATTGAATGAAATATTTTTATTAATTAATGTGAGTATCTAAAGAAGAGAAGAAAAATTAAACTTAGACTTTAAGCTGGGGGAAATACCGATACTTTTCTGTGCAGCCACGCACTTCATCAGCACCCTAGTCTATCTACTTGGGTAGAGATTCTTATTAACATCAGCTATTTAACTTAAATGTACAATGAACGGAATATGAGAAACGATTGTTGTGTATACAATTGATTTACCTTTGGTAAACACATTTATAAGTATCACTATTAATTTTCTGTTTTTTCAATTTTTCATTTTTCTATTTAGGTTAGCACGAAATTATTTTACTCTACCTCAGTATGTTTAACTATTCTTACTTATCTTTTTACGATCATCACATTAATTATTTTTACTTATTGGATGTACCATCGGTACATGCATGTAAGTATAATTGTAGTGGCTTAATGTTACTTGTTGTTGCATTCTACAGTTTTTACTTGGATTTCCAGCATTCTGAAACTGTGATGGCCAAGTAAATTAATGTTGTTGTTTATTTACTGTAAAGAAAGCACACAATAACAATTACAGTTTGTATGAAAGAACTATATTTCTAAAACCTGTTACTTGATAAATTCAGTCACAATTGTGATTTGTGATTTTTCAATCGCTGTGAAAAAGTAACAGGTTTTGAAATATCGCTCAACTCTAACTCTCACCCTTAAAAGTTATGTCCTGCTTTTAAACTGTTTTTCTGCTTTCTTCAAGCTCATTGGGGATTTTGTTTAGTGTTAAAGTGTCTCAAGTGCACAAATGAGTTACTTCACATAAATTATTGGACGTTTATGTTGTGGTTGTGGGTGTTGTGGGTTCTTGCAAGCAGGCATATGTTTAGCTGCTTTAGCAAAAGTTAAGGTAAAGCGCCTTGTTGAGCTTATTAAAGAAATTTCCGACAGTAACTAGAGCATAAATATTTATTAATTTTTTTTAAGTCTACTCTTATTTAATATTACCTGCTACAAGTGTTTAAGACTAACAAATAACCCTCTCTCTTTGCTGAGTGTTCATAAGCCTTAAAGTATGCTTTAAACATCGATTTTATTTTACCCTTTAATATATACTACCGAAAATTTCTTAGTAAAACCAAAAATTAATTTAGTTCAGAATTTTACAGGTACTCATTGCTCCTCCATACAGACATACATAAATAGTTCAGCAAAACTTTGGCAATTTAGAATTATAATAAAAAAACAGGTGTGAAAAGTAGCAGAAAATTAAAAACTAAAACAAAAGTTTAGATGCCACAATGAAGTGACTATTTTTTGTTTCTTTCTTTCTAAATATTACTTTTATTTTATGCAGCAAATTTTTTCCACAAAAACAAAAATAAAATAAGTTTTTAGCTGCAGTATTAAACATTTTGCTGACACTTTTTGTAATGATGTCTTTGGTTTTTAAGGTTTGACACAAAAGGGCTTTTTTAATTTAATGAAATGTATAGAGACAGAGTGGACAGCGGAAGGGCTGCTGGTACTGTCGTCTCTAGTCTAACTTGAATTGTATGCATTACATTCTGTTTGGTAAACCGGTCAAAAACTTTGCAGACTTGAATTGAATTAATTAAGTTGCATGCCAATCACTTGTACCTCTTTAATTGTTTTATTTTTATTTGCTTTAAGTTAGATATTAGTTTGTTAGAAGTCAAAGATTTTCTGCAGCATTTAAGCAACTTGTGAAATAAAATCTTTGACAGTTTTGGGAACCATTATTGCATTTTTTTTAAATAAATGTTAAAAGTAAGTACTGTAATCTGATTATATGTTAAAAATGGCAGTATCTCTATTGCAAAGGTATAGTAAGTCCTTAGGGATGATGACAAGTTTTCATTTGCGACACTAGTCTTTTTTTTTATTTTTATATTTTTATTTAATTTTTTTTTCGTAGAACCTTTATAGTGAACACACGTCTTACCGTCTTATATACCTTCTCAACAAGCAAACATCATTGAAAAATATTCGTAATACATAATGTGCAATAATGGTAATTCAAAACTGGTAAAATTCGTAATAGTGCGCTATTGTACAAATTTCGTGACATCATCAATTTACTCCCCCCCCCACAATTTATTAATCACTGTGGATCAATACGAGGATTTCTAAAAATTGCTTGGTCGTTGTTTCGTTGCAAATGGCGGCTATAATGCAAAACATACATCCTGGGATTCGTGTTTTATTACGCCTAGAGGTAGAGCGCTGTTCAACACAATTTCAAGAATGGGCTGGATGGCATTTTTAATGGGGATATAAAAAAAATATCTCTAGATCTCTCCTCTGATCACTCTCCCATTCTTGTTAAAATCTTTAACTCTCACTAAGAAGTGATTTACCTCACTGATATGTGAAAATGATTAATCGTGTTAATTAACTGGGAGTCAAGAAATATCTCATTTATCTTTTGACTTAACAATTTGTTTTAAAATTAAAAATTTTAAGCTAAGTCGTATCCGCTTTACTGAGAAAAATTGGATTAGTGAAAGCGATACAAATCCCCGCACTGATTTTAAGCGCAGCTAGTCTTATTCATTTCGCTTTAACGAAATAAATTTACTGAAAATATCGTATTACTGAAAACCAATAGCAAGCCCACGTTTACTACGTTTTGTATGAAACTTACTTCGCTTTAGTGAAAAAAAAATTAAATGGCAAAATGTATTTGTCCTTTTCGCTCTAACGTACTTTATTATATTTTTCTATTATATTAATACTGATTTCAGGCAGTACGCCTAACTGTAACAAATTTCAGTAATCCGAACTATGTTTTAGAGAAAAAATCGGATAATTGAAAATAAAAATTGGGTTTTGGTTATTTCTATAATTTTGTGTTTTTAAACAAATTGTTAAGGTCAGAGCCTTTCTATATTAAGGTAACTAAAGGGTGATTTTTTATGGAGTTTCTTTTTGGCAACACTGTGATTGGCAACTCAGTTGTTTTAGTGTATTATGTTACTGTTAAACATGTTCAGTTTGGTCTATAATTTAACTATGAATCGACTTACAAGTGCACAACGCTTGCAGATTATTAAATTTTATTATAAAAATTCATACTTGGTGAATGAAGTGCATACGGGTACTTCTTTCATTTTATGTTCAGTTTGGGCGACCTTTTGGGGAAATCATGTTTTTAAAAGTTACCGACTCAAATAAAAATTTCATACATTTCTCTAAATATTATAGGCCTTATTCAGAAAAAAAAATAATTTTTTCTGAATACGGCAGTATGTGTTTTTTTATAAATTAAATCCGAAAGCTCGTAAAAACTCACCCCTTGTATGTATGTTTATTATGATGTCTATTTATATTATTATACAAGCTGAACCCCGTAAAAGTTGTCTTACCCGCAATTATTTTTTTTTTACTACAAACTACTCCGCACAGTGGTCACTTGTTGGGTCAAAAACGTACCAGATATTGAACAAAACCTGTGTTGAAAATTTCAGCTACAAAGCTCTTATAGTTCCAGAGATCATGCGTTACGAACAAAAAGACACTACGATTTCATATATAAAGATATATATTACTTATTAATTCACTTTTACGTTTAAACATTTTTTAAGCATAATTGCGGCTTAGAGCTAAAATATAAATACTCGAAATATAGGCGCTGGTTTCTCCTTTTATTGCAGTATTTTGAAAACACAGAATATTTATTTTATGGTGCAAATTTTAAAATAAAAATTCTGATTCCATTACAAATACTGTTTTGTCTATACTTTTTAGCTAAACTAATTAATTTAGTTAATTTGAATTATTTCCTTTTTTTTGTACCTCTTTTATTCCTTTTCAATTGTTTACATTTATCAGCTGTTCATATTGCAGTATATCCACCAAGCCGTTTCCAAACCTGCGTCTATACTTGATATATTTTTATAATTTTTTTTAATGCATGTTTTTTTATTTATTGTTACTTCATATATGAACTAACAATAAGTATTAAAATCTTAAATCGAAAATATAATTAGTAGGACCGAACAATGTCGGACATAATTTAGTGATAGTTATTAATAATACATAAGTAGTGATAGGCAAAAAAAAAGTATTTTCAAGCAGCTTCATCTGGAGTGTTTAGTATTAGAGCCCTTGTATCTCTCATTTTTAAGCGGTTGTGTCCAGTAAAATTCAAAATATTACGAGCAAGCGGATTAGGATGTGACTCGAGTTTTGTTAAATATTTGCTGCGTATTTTGCAATTTCTTCAGTCACTAGTGGCATATTCAAATCACGATGTACATATATTTTAGTTTTTGATGTACCATGGAGCCGATGTTATCAAACGTGAAATTTTGTTTTGTCTTCGTTGAATTCTCTCTACATTGTAAGCTGAAGCAGTGCCCCATAACTGGATACCGTAACACCATATTGGCTTTAAAAGCGACTTGTATATTAAAAGTTTGCAGTCTATAACTTAGAGTCAATGTGATGTTTCCATGTAAGCCGTCGATCAAGATGTATGCCAAGATATTTCACATGTGAATGTTGAGGAACAACTTGATTATTAATCCGAATGGGGGAACAAGTATCTCTATTATTATATTTATCTCTATTATTATATTTTTATCATGACAAATATCAAATTCCGTATGGAAGGGATAAGTAACATAACATGGGTACCCACCAGAGTAGCAAGCCGAGCATAAAATTTCGGCGGCGGCTGAAAGACAAATATTTTCGGCATTTAAGCATTTGAAAAAAAGTTTTAACCCAGTCTGTTTTTAGAAAAATACGTGAATTATTAAATCACAACGTTGTAACATTATTTATTTTGCAATAGTTTGAATATTGCAGTAATTGATGTCCTAAAAAATAGCTAGCTTCGTAAATTTTTTGTTAAACCATAGAAACATATTCTAGACTATCAGGGCAATTATGAATAAAATTTCGCGAGAAATTTCTCATTTTTTAAAATAGATTTTTTTTTCACTATTACTTGCTATTAGTTGGAATTTTTTCCCGGGAAAAATTTGTCGAGGAATTTTATTCTTGATTGCCTTCTACATAAATTTGATTTAAGCTTTCCGATTGAATTAAAAATTAATTAATTTATTGGAACACTGCTACGGATCAACAAACAAAAAGCTTTGAACAATTAATTATCAAAAAGTCGCCTGACTGCTTAAACAAAAAAGTCTAGTAAACGTGCATGTATTTAAGAAGGGACTCCAGAAGAGAACGTAAGTGTTGTCGCAACTACGTTACCGTTCACATAATCATTTTCATTTTATGTGGAAGCAAAAACAACTATCTTTACGGGACGCTCGCTATCATATTAAATACGAAATTTGAAAAAGTATAAAAAATAAAAGACAAAATATCGGCTGAGTACTAAGCCGCCGATAAGCCAAGTGGTTCGGCGCCGGCTCGGCTTGTCGAAAAAAATCGGCTGAATGGCTAGCCGCCAGCCGCGCCGGTACGGCTTGCTACTCTGGTACCCACCCATCAAAAAATTAGACATTACCATTAGAATGACTTACTTTTTTGATTGCCAAATTGAAGTACTCGCTTACAAATCACATTAAGTAAAACTTTAAAAATAGGAAGCAGAAATGTAACATATTCTTTGGGTTTTAAAAGATTACGTGAAAATATTGCTAAAATATGTAGTTATTTTAAATAAATTATAAATTAAAAAAATATTTCTAAATTGTTTTCTTGTTTATTTCAAACTAAAAAACAAGTACTTACATTTTGGAAAATTATTATTTAAATACAAGTAGTTCCAAATATTTTTTTTTATAGAAGTTCATCAATCAAAGCAATTGAAATTTTTCTAAATGTAGTATTTATAAGTAACATTACAGGCACCGATACGAACAAAATATAACCCACCCACTTCAATTGATTTTATAAATGAAATTTTACAAGATAATGTATTTTTTGTACTAAAACAATAGTTCTTTTTTAATTTTATTTATATATATTTTTTTAAGTTATTATTTATTTAATCAAACTGAGTTTTTGATCACGATATTTTATTTACTCAAGCAACGATATATTTAAAAAAAAGTAATATTTGTTTCGACTAAAAAAAGTAGTCCCATTCCAACAATGAAAAAATAATTACTTCCTACAACAAACAACATAACTACTTCTCCATAATCGATTATTTTATTTTAGAAAAAAAGGTAATCGGGTTTGGAATTAAGCATTTTTGGTGGAAGCTCTTCCCTACTGGACTACCAACTTAATGATTTTAACAAGGCGTGAGGCTAAAATAATCGATTCTTGAGAAGTACTTAGTTTTTTTTTATTTGGCAACTTGTTCACGTAATCTATTTAATCTAAAAAAATCATTCTCGTCATTTGGCAACTTGTACATAATTTTTTTAAATTTTAGGTAATTTGATTTGTAGGCAAAGTAATGCAATTTGGTAATCAGAAAAGTAAGTCATTATATGGCAAGTAGTTCTTTTGGTAATGTGTAATTTTTTGCTGGGTAGTTTTATTTTTGGAAATATAAAAAGGAATTATCTTTATACGTAAACAGCAGCCTATTATAAGTGGGACGCATTTTTTGTGTGAGAAATTTTGGGATTTTGTTTTAAATTATGAAGTTTTATTTCATGAATTGTTAAGTTTGTTTTATTTTGTTTTTATTTTAAATAATAATAAAATATTAAAAAAAATATTATATTATTTCTGGTGTTGGTTTCGTAGTTAATTAATATACGAGTACTTTGCGCATGAATTAAATTTTTAGGTGCAAATGTTAAGGGTTAAAAATCAATTTTTAGTTGCATGGAAGTCCCAGTCCTGGTTATAAGAATGGCCGGGAACTCAAACTGTTTGCATTATAATTTAATTTCCTACAGCCATTACAACTGCCATGGCCACTGTTTAGTATTTTTATAATCCTATAAAAACTATAAAAACTTCTGTTTTCTTTTTATTGTACTATTTATTATTCGATTATTCATTCATTACTAAATAGAACAAAATAAATGAAGAACAAAGGCATGAAAAGCATAAATACCGATTACAAGTCGAGAGCATAACTATTTTATATATAAAAAAAACTAGATTAGTACTATAAGAGCATAAATACTCGCAGTACTTTAAACATAAGTGTATTGGTTATTAAAAGAAAATGTAGTTTTCCTCTGTATGATTTTCCAGGTTGTGTATGATGTTTAATGCATGTTCATTTATTTTATTTCTATAATTTTTTCCCGTTCTCGTTTGTAGTGTGTAATTGTGCAAATTTGCTTTATGCAGTTTAATGCAAGCGTACATTGGTGTAGTATTTGATGCTGAACAAAAAAAACTTGAGTTAAGTTTGATTTATTTATGTGAAGAAAAATGTTTTTGATTATTATTTTTTTTGAAATACCCTACAAATGTACTTTAGAGTTAAGCTTTTCTATTGGAGACAATATAAAACCTCACTTATTAAATAAATAAATAAATTAATAAATATATACATATATACATATATAATTCACATTAACGTCCATTTAGTATAGAGAGTTATCGATTGCAAATATTGAATGGTCCTACGAAGCGTGCATGAAGCTGCATGTCATGTTGTTGCCTTTATTGTGTGCGAATCTGCAATCCCCAATTTCTATAAATATATGTATGTATGTACATATATTTGTATGTCTGTATGTATGAATATATATATATTTTTGGGATAACAAATTCTTCCAATTTTCTTAGCGCCTCTAGCAGCTCTTTTATACCGACCAATAATCTGCTTAAAATTTTGTAAATGGAATTGAAAAATCTTTAAAAACTAGTTTTATATTTGTAGAGAAGAAAGAAGAAAATAGAAATAAAAACATACATACATACATATGTACATGTGTATATGCAACAAAAACTAGAGGAATAAAATGCATTTGATATACGATTTTTATTTCTTTGCATTTTAGCACACACTCGAAAACACAAGCACACAGACACACACACACACGCTCCCATAAACCAAGTCATCGATGAGATGACGCTGCGAATGTTGATGTTGATGTTCTTTACTGTTTTAGGACAATAACCAAAGAGTTTGTGTTTTGTTTCATTTTCTTTTATGGTTGATTATAGAAGATAAACATATATACGAGGGTGGAAGTGCGCCCAAGATCATTGCAGCGCTTGAAATAAAATTCAGCTAAAAAGCTTTCATCTACAATGTAACAGATAATTATCAATTTTAGGTGATCCTTAATCATAATTGTAGCCACATCTTAAAATTTGGAAAAAAAGGATATTTGGAAGGTAGGCAAGTCCTTGTACTAATTGAAGTGAACTTTGCCAGCGACGTTAACTGTACAATTCTATCAATATATATCAAATTTCACTATGTGCTTACAATAATTGTGGCTAGAACTTAATTATTAAAATAAAGGATATATGGGTGGTTCCTATGTCCTTTGAAGGACTGGAATGAAATTCTCCAGTAAGCTTAAATTTATAATTTTGGGAATAGTTACGATTTCACTATATCCTGATCATAATTGTAGCTAAAATTGTATTTTTAATACAACTTTTAAAATTAAAGATATATACATAGGATATAAATGTTCTTGCACGGTTTGCAGTAGAATTGACTCTAGAGTTTATGTGTATATCTGTGTAATACTCATGTTTTCATCGAATTCTAGTTTTAATTGCACTTGAAATTAAATTTTTACATCCAAGGATATATGGCAGATAGGCATGTCCTTGTAACAATAGAAGTATAATTTCCCAGATATGTTGCAAATATGATTTTAGCCATACATAGATATGAGTTTTCACTATATCGTGGTCATAGGTTGTTGCTAAAATATAATTTTGATATAAAGGATATGTGGGAGGTAAAAATTTCCTAGCAGCAATCGAGCTGAAACTCACTAGATACATTACTATTGTAAATTTAGTAACATTTTTGTAATTTTCTAATTGTAATTAAAGCTGCAATGTGATGGACAGATCCTGCTACCGATTAAAATAAAGTTCGCCCCTAGATCCTTCCAGTAATAGTAATAATTCTTTCTTTATAATGCATAATGCTCTAATTTGCATTAAAACTTACATTTCTAAAATTAAGGATATATAGCAGTTAGGGATGTCCTTGAACTGATTAAAATGAAATTTATAAGTGAACTTTCCCTTGCAGTTCTAAGAATATTTTTTGAGCTCTTTAGTCCAATTTCTCGTGCAAAAAATTTAATTTAAAATAAAGGATATATGGCAGATATGAGTATCTTTTCACCGATTAAAACAAAATTCACCCAAACGTTTGGCTGTACTAGTTAACAAATTGTTGCAAGTTTTCGCTGCATTTGGACCATAACTAAAAGTGAAATAAAATATTTTTAAATGAGGGATTTAGGAAAACTAGTCTTGTCCTTACATCACTTGAAATTAAATTTATGCTAAAAAAGTAGTTAAGGATATTTGCTAGATTATATTCAAAATTTTAAACGAAATTTTAATTTTTAAACGTAAGGATATGTGTTATGTAGACATGTCCTTCCACAGGTCAAAATAAATTTAAATACAAATATTTATTGTGCAGCATTAAACGAAATTTCAATTCTGGCTAAGATTTAATTTTAAACTAAAGATATTTATGTATGTATGTATATTGCAAGTATGAACTTTTTTTAACTGCAGGAAATATGGGAGGCAGACATGTCCTTGCATTGATTAAAATGAAGCTTACCACTCAGGTTTTCCGCATAATTTTACGAATATTTTCTGAGATTTTTAGTCAGATTTTTCGTCCGGAATTATAAATTTAAAATAAAGGATATATGGGAGATATGAGCATCCTTTAACCGATTGGAATAAAATTCTACAGGATGCTTGGCTGTTCTGTTTTACAAGTTGTTATAAGTTCTCGCCACATTTTGATAACAATTTTACATGATATCAAATATTTTCAAATTAAGGATTACCGGAAAATAGTCGTGCCCTTGAACCATTTGAAATTAAATTTATTTAGTTACAAATTTTCACTGTGTACTATTCAAAATTGCAACTGAAATTTGAATTTTTATATTTAAGGATGTATGGGAGGTCCTTGTACCGTTTGAAATATAATTTTATAGAAAGCTAGCTATAATTAAAAAGTATATAAAAATCACTTTTCAAAATTACGAATGTCCAATTGAATTTGTTTTATTAGCCTTGACATTCAGCATCATCCAGCCAAATTTTACCAGTAAAATTGACTCTTTTATTACTGAAAAATTACAAATAGTATTTCATGTGACATTTAGCTTCCACCTAACTTTTACTGAAGGGTTTTTAAATGCTGGACACGAAATAAAAATTCTGAGGAAAATTCGCAAGGATTTTCGCCAAAGAGTACAAAGAGACACTTAATTATTAATTAATTAATATGTGAAACTTTTTCAAATAAAATAAGGAGAAATATGATTTAGCAAGAGATGTAATTTTAAAATTATCAGAGAAGTTTCTAGCAAACCTCGTATTATAAAAATAAACACAATAAAAATACTTTTTAAGACAGACTTTGGCCACATGGCCTTAGAAGAACATAAGAAGTCGTCTCTATATGTAATGACTATGTACATATGTACGAGTAGTTATGTGTTCACATTGGTTAAGTATCATGTTACAAACAAAAACTGTCCGTAGGGGGAAAAACACAAAACGAAATAGAGACGAACAAAAATTGCAATATACAAAATTGTCTTGGCATGTTGCTGACATTGTGGTGCTGTTGTGTGGACTGTATTGGTGTATTTCATGAAAAGCACAAATTCCTTATGGTCGTTCTTGATGTCGTTGTCACAATCCATCTATAAAAGAATTCAAATACAATGACACAGAGAATCATGAAACCAATACCATGAAAATTTTATGGCAAAAAAAAACGAAACTAAAAAAAATATTACAGTAAAAAAAAGCATCGAAATAAAACAGAGTTTTTATGGTCAGGCTTCAATAAGGTTCGAGTATTCTTAGCCGTATAAAGAAATCTTACCAATAAAAATATAAAACAAGATAACAACAAAAAGCCATGGACATACATATTAAATATATAAAATAGAAGTCATTGTGATCTGCTTGGCTACAAATAGGGTTAATGTTTGCAGAGTTTACAAAGAATTAGCCATAAGTTTGCTGAGTGTGATTGAGGAAATTTAACATTATTGTTATTATGATGTTTTCGCAAATAAATATAAAGAAAATAGGCGTTGGAATATTGGAGAGCAACTGTTTGTATTCATACTTTGTAAAAATAGTTTAGGTAATTTTGATATTATTAATTAAACACAAGACACTGCGGCAAAAATCTATTTAAGGAATACAAATTAGCAATAAGTGTTTATTTCCGCATTACTGAGAAGTCTAATTAAAGAATATTAAATTACACAATTTTTGCTAAAGGATGTTTTTTTCTTGGAAATTTATAAGAAACAGTTCCGTCACAGAATTTATACGAATGTAAAACTACCGTATTTTTTAGGGTTTCTCTACGATGTCCGTGTGTCGTCTGTCACAGGCTATTTTCTCAATAACCGTAAGTGCTATAGACCTGATATTTTCCCAGAATATGTAAAACTTTGGCTGCTACAACAATAAAAATATATTACAGTTAAAACTTAAAGTGTGTGCTAAGGCGAGCCAAGAAATTCTAACGTAATATACAGACATATGTATTTAAATAGACACTTGAAATTTTCAAACTCAGATATTAAAAAAAAAATCAAAATAAAGGGAATTCTATCAGCTAGTGCCCGTTTAGATGAAGAATGGCCTAGCTGCGACACTTCGCCTGCGAGTCGTGTTTGTCGGCGAGAAGTGAAGAGAAGTTGCACTTACTGGGAAAATGAAGCGAAAATTTTAACTCTTCTCTCTCACATATTTCTTTCTCTGGTATTTTTGTATGTTCAATGTTGCCAGTTTAGGGTGTTTGTCCCCAAATTGGGAATTTATTTTCAATATTGGTGATATGGGGATTTGTTGGGGATGGTAACCAAATATTAGGGAATTTTTGATGGATTTTTTTTTATAACTGATGGTAACAAGAATGATTTTTGAACTAAGTCATGTTTCAGACTTGACAGTTTTTCATGAAGCAGTTCTCTTCAATACTCGTTTACAACTGCTCTTTTGTTTGCACTCAGACGGTTACTTGTTAAATTTTCCTATTGTTTTCATGCAGCGAATAAAATAACAAAAGAGAATTGAAGTAACTTTTCTGTACAAGCAAGTCAGTACCAATATTCTTTCATCTTGCCTCTCTCCCCTATGAACTCAAATTTGCTTCAAGAAAAACTGCCGAGTCTAAAGCATGAGTAAAAAATATGCATCTGGCAAGTCTAAGGGCCAATTTCACCAACTTATTTAAATATCAATTCATATTTAAAAGTAATTTTTCCATACAAAAATGAATGAAAATCGACATTTAAATATGAATTGATATTTAAATAGAGTTGGTGAAATTGACCCTAAAAGTTTGTGTTACTATTTATAGTGAATGGTTTCTGATAAAGAAGAAGTATCAAGGCAGATTAGTCAATAATGAGCACTACCAAAACAAAAATACGTAACAAAATGCAATATGACTTGTTCGAATTACTATCAAGGTAATTCAATTTCTTGTAGCAAATTAAATCCTTCTGCTGAAAGGCTAAAGCTTTTTAATATACATCCTGTGTACAATAAAATTTCTGAGGCTGATGAAGCGGAAGATTTCAATTCTGAAGTTTTTGAGATGGTTAAATTTTTTTATGCTTATGTATTTTAAACTATCTGTAATTTTTTTCTTTACAAGTCTTATAAGTACAAACTAAATAAATATCAATGCAAATATACTTATGGATATAAATGAGTTTTATTGAATAAATATGTTATTTTTGTCATTATTTTTTAAATAAAATTTATTTATTTTATTTTTTTCAAAAAGAAAAAATTTTAATCAAAAAAACTAAATTTTGGGATTTTTGGGGATGACAAATAAAAAAAATGGGGGATAAGCTCTACAAAAAAACTGGCAACAATGTGTATGTTATGTACAATCAGTGTTGCCAGTTAGACCATTTTCTTATAACATGCATGAAATCTATTATATGTTACAAATTGGAGTTCTTGTAGTAAAGTAACACCGTTGCTGGCAGTTTTCAGAAAATTAAAAAATTGCAATCCTTCAACTGCTGTGAAGATAATTAATTAAAACATAATTTGTGATACAGTGATTGTGCACAGCCCGGAATTCAAATCTTTTTAACAAAAAAAATTGCGAACTAAAACAAAAAACAAAATCCTTTTACAATTGATGTGGAATGTTTATAATTAAATAAATTTTCAACTAGACAAAAAATAAATATATTTATTCATATTACGAAAATCTTAAATAATTTAAATATTTCTACACCAATATAAATAAAGCTGAGAACTATTTTATTAAAATTTTTACTTCCACCCACAAAGTATGCAACATATTTCAACAACAGCCACAATTCATGCTTTACAAGCACGAAGAAGCTCTTAAATTTTTGTATCCTAAATAAATATTAAAGTTTACTTCAAATATTCCTAGAAAATATATCAAAAAGAAAACTGTAAATCAAAAATTAACAAAATAAAAAGCCCCATTAAAACTATGGACAGCTGTTGTTTTAATACAGCGGTAGGAAAACTTTATATGTTTATGTTTGTCCTCAAGAATATCTATTAAATTTGAAATATGTGTAGTAGTTAAAACCTTATAATTTAATTAACTGGTAGCAATAATTTAACAGCCAAGACATTTTTATTTCTTCCCCGCAAAAGTAACGTTATAACGTTCCCTTCAAAAACCCCAACTGCATATAAATTTTTAACACAATACTGCTTAAATGAAAAAAAAGAATATAACTTTTATATGGAAAAATATTTAATGAAAAAAGCCAGAGAAAAAAAAGTTAATGGCCTTCATGACGACTTTCATAATTAATTTACGAATAATTAATTCAAGAAATCTAGCATACATTTAGGGGATGGTGTACAGCAGTAGTCAAATAATTGTCGCAGTTGTACTTACATATTTTGTATACACAAAACATTTATTTAAGTAGATAGAGTAAAATAATCACAACGCATGCCGGATTAAGGGGGTTGGTTCGGGATTGCCAGCACAGAAATTCAAGAAAAAAAAAACTTGAGGGCTATAAGATATACGAGTACACTCTTGAAAATTTAATACATTAAATAAGAACATTAAAAAGAATTTATTTTTTTTTTACCCAACAATACTTGTCTCAAAGTATGCATACGTTTATTTATGCATTTGTATTTATAAATAATTGCGAGGGTTGTTTTCCAAAAAAAAACAGTCTAGGATTTGAAAAAGAGAAACAGTGTACAGAATATATTTTTGTGTAAAATATTCTTCAAAGCAATTTTTGAGCAGAGGAAACATATTTATATTTTACTCTTGCAGAAAAGCTGGAAATTCGCATTCATTAAAAAAATTATTTTAGAATATCTTCAAAATTTAAGAAAAGAAAATAATTCTGCCAAAAAAACCGGCTTCAATGCAAAGATCTGATAGAAGAAGATAAGCAGAAGTACGTGAAAAATAAAATAAAATTTTAATGGGCGTACCTCCGCCCATTTTTAAAATGCAAGATTGTGTGTTTTTCAGAGCTTAGGGCGCGTGTTTAGTCTTGTAAAAATCGGTAAAGAAGAAACACTTAAAATAAAATATTAAATTTTAATGGGCGTAATTCTGCCCATTTTTTAATGAATTGTGTCTATTTTAGAGCCCAAGGTGTGTGGTAAGTTTCATAAAAATCAATTAAGTAGAACCACTTGAAATATTACAATAAATTTTAATGAGCGTAACCCCACCCACCCATTTTTTCAACTTTCAAATTGTCTAATTACAAGAACCATAGTTTTGTGGTAGGTTTCTGTGCAATCAAATAAGTAGAATATTATAAAATCAGTTTAAAATTTGTTTCTCTACAATGGGAAACTCTCAGACAAAAAAATTATTTTTTTAATCGGTCAGAGTCATGAAGTATCACAAAAAAAATAATAATAAATAAAATAGAGACGATAACGAGGAGTTTACTTCTTTTTTTGAAGTCGCTTAAAAAAACATGACGAAAAAATTTTGAGATTTGGTTATTAATGAGAACTAAATTTTTAGTTTAGTCGACAAAATTAAAAAATCGCTTAAATGGAAAATATCACCAAAAATAGAATAAATCGCTAAAATTCAAGGAAAACACCAACCAAAAGTAAAAAAAAGTTCATTGAAAAACTAAAAATCGAAAAAAACTGACAAAAAATCGCCACAAGGAAAAAAGCACTAAAACTAAAAAAGTCTATAAACTAAAAATATGAATTAAAAAATACAAACAAGAAATGGGCAAAAACTGAAAAAATCGCCGAAACGAAAAAAAACCGCCAGAACTCAAATAAGCGATAATGCTCATAAAATCGCAAAACACCAAAAAAAATCGCCAAAACCGAAATTGTTTTCAAGAAATAAGAATTATTTAAAAAACAAAAAAGTTTACCAAGCACTTAAATGTTTTATAAAAAATTCTACATCAGTAGTGCGATTCAGTAACTTTTAACGATCTGACAATTGCAATTTTTGTCTAAAAATTTTGTCGCTTAAAATAACGATTGTGTGATTCTGAAACTTCTTTTTAACGATAGGACGCAGCTGAAATTTTCTGTTGATTATTGTCGCTTAAATAACGACACAGCTGACATTAACCTACAGGGAATATCGTTAAAAATGTTACTGAATAACAAATTCGATAAATTTTCGTTATAATTATTTTAAGGATGCGATTATCGTTACAAAAAAAGTTAGCGAATCGCACTACAGGTAAGATATTCGATTATATAGGATAAAATTTATACAGTGTGCCCCCGTGACTGAGTGGTAGCGATGCTAGTCTCTCAGTTCAGAAGTCGTGGGTTCGATTTTTGCCATAGACCCTATACTTTTTCCGCAGACAAGCTAATGGCTTCGCGGTTTGTGTTTGTTTATATATACATACATATGGGCATTTCCACAGGAATGTCAACTTTTTGTAGCGTGCGACACCAAGCAAATATGCTTGTTTTTTTTCAAAGAAAACCAACCATTTTTGTTACTTACATATTTATATATTTGTGTAGGCCATCAGCAGTTCTACGTTAGGTAAAGTTTTAAGAAAAATCGAGTCACGTTGTTCTGAAATACAAGGTTAAATGCTGGCTGTCACACGCGACAAAAAGTGGAATTTCTCGGAGAAATGCCCATATGTACATATGTAAAGAGTGTGCGAGTCAAATTCGCACTTTACTGAGTTTATTTTTAAACTACCCTCGTTCTCATACTAATGGAAAATATTTAAAAAAAAAAACATGTTAAAAACATGAAAATTTCTTTACAGCGATTTGCTTCAATATTTGTAGATGTTTGTTTGTTGTTGTTGTTGTTGCTGTTTGTTACCTTTGTACTGATATGGGTTTTTAACCTTTTTGGTTTTTGTTGTTGTTAATGTTTTCTTTTCCCTTAGAATTTTACTTTGGTTTTTTGTTTTAGTTTTCCATGAAAATATATTTTTCTTTTGGCATACAACAACAAAAATAAAACAAAAGTCTTGCCAGCACTAAAGCAGACACACTCATCATACACTTAGCAAGTACATACTGTATATGCTGTATATACCGTATACATACTGCAATATTTGTTGTTGTGTTGGTGTTTTTCTGGCATTCATATTGTTGTTAATTTTTTATTTATTTTATTATTATTGTTTTTTTTCTTTGCTGTTGGTATCAAAGAGAAAAGTATATTTATATAGCGGTGATCAAAATACTTGCAGCTGTGAAGACATTTTCACCAACTGTCCTAGACTTTTCATCTTCGAAAATTTCGAAGATTTGGAAATTTAATTTTCTGTTTTACAAAACAATTTAGAAAACTATATTAAAATAACTTTTTTTATATTGTAAGTTCCAGCTTTAGTTCAGGGGTCCAATCTTCGCTTTCTATATCTAGCTGATTCGATCACGTTTTTTCATTTTGAGATTATTGCATTAGATATCGAACCATATAATTATATTGTTAGATAGCGAATGCTATAATCTCAAACTCAAAAAACATAACCGAAGCAGCTCGTTATCGAACTTTTTTTTAACGATAATCACATCGTTAAAATAATTTATTTATTTATTTATTTTTAATTAATAGTAAATAAATTTACAAATTAATATTCGATTATAGGAACTAGCTGCAGTGGCCTTCGTCCTTTAAAATAATTATAACGAAAACTTATCGAATTTGCTATTCAGTAAAATTTTTAACGATATTCGCTGTAGGTTAATGTCAGCTGTGTCGTTATTTAAGCGATAATAATTTATGTGCTGTTAATTTTAACAAAAAAAAAAAAAAAAAAACAAAAATCAACAGAAAACTGCATACTATCATTACAAATAAGTTTCAGAATCACAAAATCGTTATTTTAAGCGACAAAATGTAAAGACAAAAATTACTGTAGTTCAAAATGTTCAAAATTTCGAATATCGAAAATATTTTTTTTAATGTTGAGACCATGAAATATTAAGACCATCACTGTATATTTGCATATGAGTGAGACTGTTCACACTTTCACACAAGTATACATACACCCTTTACCAGTATGATGTTCATGTTCATGTTGATGTTGTTGCTGCTGTTGTTTTTCAAACACAGTTTTGATGCCAAGTAGTATAACAGACTGCTCGTATTATACGAGTATATGCTGTAGTTACACTAGTCATTGACCTTTAAATCGTCGTACAATACTGCTGTTTTGCTACCTTTTAAGGTAAAAAAAATAATTTATATCTGAATAAAAAGGACGAATACGTTTTTCTTTTCAGCCGGATTTGCTGCAGTTTGTATTCAAAATATTTTGCTGTTTGCCTGTATGTCGGTCTGTATGTTGGTATGATTTTATGATTATCATTTTGTAAGATGAATTAAATATGAGGACATGTACGAGTATGTATGGTTGTCGGTACATACATATCATATGCATATTTTTTAGGATTATATTTTCTCTTTTTTGTGGATTTATTTTTTTATACGAGTATGAATTTTTGCTCGCATTTTAAATCATTATTTTTTTGTATTTAGGATTATGTAATTTAAGTTGAAGTTCAAACTTAAAAAAAAGAGTTTTTACTCGATTATATTTAATAGCATACATATGTTACTTAAGTTTAAGTTTAATCAACCAAAGTTTTGCAACTGATAAAACTTTTAATGTAACTGGGAGTAAGAAAGAGTACATGCATTAAATATCAGTTTATATAGAAGACAATCAAAAATTCTTGTCTGCCTATTTATATTGAAAACAAAAACAAAGCACTCAAATCTGGTTTTGTTTTAATATATGTAAACTTGCATTTACACATGTAAGTAATTGGTTGCAAGTAGTGTATACCTATTATCAACGAAAATTTCCAAGAAATAACCGAAAGTCTTGCAACTTACTTGAGAGTTTACACAGTCAGTTGTAAGTTCAATTTGAAAACGTTTTCGAAACGTACACGTCTTATGAAATTAAATTTGTCTTTGAATGAAAAAATATATTTATTTTAAAAATACATGAATCCAGTATGTGCCGTATTCCCGATATCATAAAACTACTAAAAATAATACTTTCTTCAACAACTTTTTTTTGTTAAAGTGCAAGAAATTCATAAATAAAAATATGTTTAAGATGCCTTATTGTATAGTTGAAATCTGCAATAAATATTGCTTTTATTATACGAAATACTAATAAATTTATTCAAAACTCATTCTCATTTGTTTCTTCATTTGTCATTTTACTTACAATAATTCACTTAATGCTTCATTACCATTTACTTTCTGTTGCTGTTCTCTGCTGTGCCGTTCTGCTTCTAATTTTGAGACTTACTTTTTCCGTAATGTCTTATCAGTTGCTTCTTACCAGAAGGGTCACAGTTTTCCATTAAAGTAATGAGTTTTGCATCGTTCATTGTTAAGTTTCTATATATTTTTACATTTTTCTTTTAAAAATTAAATTTTTTAAATTCTAAAAGCAGAATCACAATTTATTTCAAAATATTTTTGTTTAATTTATGCTGTCACATACAATTACTTAACAATTTTTTGATTTTCAGAGTTTGAACCGAAACAGAACAGAACGAAACAGAAAAACTAACTACTTCTATTAGATTTCTATAAACAAAAAAGAGTCAGCTGATTCGTAACAGAACAGAAAACAGTAAAAACTAATTCTGCCTTTACAAGGAAATTGTGTTGTAAGCTGAGCAGTAAGTACAAAAAATGTAATTGTGTTAGTAAAAAAGTGTGAGAGTATTGAGTTTTTCGAACTTGCACTTAAATGTGTAAATGCTAAGTAAATAAGCAGACAAAAATTTTAATTTTCTACGATAAACTGGCAGTAAGCCATATATTTTGCGTAAAGTCACACATTAAAATTCGCTTCCAAACCAAAATTTCCTCATAAGTATATCAAGTTCCAATTTTTCTTATTGAAATGAATGTGAGCGATAACGATCGACATCGTGGGCCATATACTTTCTATAAGAGTCAGCTGGCACAACAATGATGCCAGCTATCATACTTATTTCACTATGAGTGAAATAATTACCAAATTACTATATTTTTGATGTCTGGCATCATGAAGCTTATTAAATACGGTTTATAATTTCCCGGTTTTTTTCAATTCCCGGGAATTGAGAAGTAAAATTTTTTATTCCCGGGAATTTCAAAAACATATTTTTTTTTTTTTTTTTTTTTTTTCTTCTCTTTATTGACAAGTTCAAAATTGATACATTTCATTATGGTTAATCCCGCGAAGCCAAAGCTTGTCTGCAGGAGAATTTGACATAATAAATTGGAAAATTTTTAAACATTAATATTATTAATTAATATAACATATTTAATTCATTATTAAACTGTTAAACAATATGAATTTAATTAAATGACCTCAATTAAAAATACAATTTTATGAAAAACATACAACATTTAAATAAACAACAACAATTTTAAATTTTAAGAACCCCCAACGTACCGACCAAACAGCTGGACCCATTTTCTTCAAGTATAGGAGTGAAGATATTAGATCAAGTCAAAGACACACAGATTCAACTGAATACATCTAGAAAAGAATTGATATCTTTTAAATGGCTGGATCGATTTTGTAGCTAAGAACACTATCGATCAAGTCGTCTTTCAAACAGAAAAACTAAATAAAAATAAAAAAAAAGAACTTTATTCAATAACTGCATATGCTTTGAGTTATGGCATAGATGGAAATTCCATCTACATCTGCCAATCTAGATGCTACTCGCATTTCCTATAAAGATTTTTAAGGTTGATAATAATTCGTAGCGCTTGACGTTTTTGGAGTCACCTCGGAAACCTCTATTATATCTGCTTCCATGCTTATATTATGCATCGTTACAGAGTTGTATTTTTAAGTAGTAAGACAACGAACAGCAATGTAAAAAAAGCAAATTTCCGTTAAAAAATTTCCCGGGATTTGTACAAAAATTATTCGCGGGAATTCCCGGGATTTTTTTCCCGCCTAGAAACTCTATTATTAAACGAAAAAAATTACTTTTAAAGTTCTTAAAAGTAAAAGGGAATTCTCTTTGATTAAAAATATTTTTTTTTTGTGAAAATATTAAGGAACATTTCTCACAGAGTAAAATTTTTTTCAACACAATTAAAATAAATTTTCGTATTCCAGCTAATAATACTATAATTAACGCGATAATAATAATAATAAAAACGATAATAAATATGCTTGATTTTTTTGAATTCCTTTCACGAAACAAAGCCACATGGTTCTGTTGCAAAGAAACCTTATAAAGCTACAAGCGCTTAAAATATGAAACCAGTTTATATAAATTACAAGAATTTGCCTAAAGTTGGCAACAGCAGCAACGCCAAGCATATTCAAACGCTTACGGTTGGATGACAGAAGACATTTTCTTGCCACAATTATTAAATTAAACATATGACAGACGCGAGTACTTTTTAACGAAAACATTTTACTACAAGATAATAACAATGCTGCTTCGAATGTGGAACGCTAAAGCGAAATACTTGCCACACATATTAAGTTTGAAATATAAAATCAACATTTATTTTATCAAAGTTTATGAAAGGAATTTCTATAATATTTTCATTTTTAAATCATTATTAATCATCACCATCATCATCATCATTATCATTTCACTATAATTACTGTAATTATAGAAGAATGTATTGTTTATGTTTTAATAAAATGCATTTCATTTCCTATTTAATTTTTTTTCGCCTCTTTTAGTATTCCAGTAGCAAATAAAATATTTGCAATATTAAGAATATTGTCAGCAAGAGATTATCATCATGATGTTGGCCAACAGCAAAAAAAATACTAAAGAAAAAATCATTACCACCAGTTTGAAGAAATGACAATTTTGTTGGAGACAATCTAAGAGAAATATTAATGTGTACCGTTTAAATCAAATTAGAAATAATATTGGATACAAAGGAAAGTAATTTCTTTGCTGCGGCAGCAGTTATGTTTATGAGCAGCAAATAGGAATATTTATAAAATTTAAAACTTTTTCCAACTTTATGGCTATAATAATATATACATATGTATATAATCTTAAAGAAAAGCAAGAGGTTTGAGAAATTTTTAATTTCGAAATTTTATTATTCTGAAAAAGTTATAATTTTGTTAATAATAATAATATAACATAAAAATAAAACATTTTTTCAAAGATTTTGACGAAATTTTAAATTTCGAACTTAACTTCGAATTTTCGAACATACTCAAAACTTTAGATTTCCTGAATTTTTCACAAAAACTTTAACTAATTATAACTAAAAATAAGAAAAAAATTTAATTCGCCGATTTTCTGAAAAGTTTTTGGAATTGTTAAGCTTAAAGAAAACTGAAAAATTAAACGTTCTTTTTAATAGAAACGTTCTTTTAATAGAAGAAATAAAAATGGTGTTTATACAAATACAATAAGAACAAATGAAAAAAAATAACTAAATATTAGTAAATTTGTAAAATATTTCAAAAATCCTATTATATGAATGCTATACAATAATTAGACAAATATTAGTATAAGCGTCGAGAAATGTGGATTATAAAATTAAATTTTTGCAGAGGTTCGAAATTCGTTTCGAACTTCGAAATTTATATAAAACTGATATACTTTTTACTTGTTTGAAAAGTTTAAGACTAATATTCAGCAATAATACTGATGTTCGAAATCATCTTCGAAATTTCAAATTTGCTTTTAGAGAACAAAATATGTTGGATGTTTCTAAAATCCTCCTCTACGTCTGTAACATAATTTTTCAATATACATACATAAGTTATGATATGAATTATGAAATGAACTTTTATCCAATTTTCGAAATTAATTTCAATACTTAACCTTAAATAAAATTTACATTTTTCCCCCATATTCATAAAAAAGTAAAATGTTTGTATTTGAAATTCGTTTTGAGAAATTTTTTTATGAAAAATTTTAAATTAAATACCATTTCAAACTAATTTTAAATTTAATGATTGAATATTTGACATCAATTTGAAAGCTCGAAATAATGTTCGCAGTTTTGCAATTGTTTTCTTTTCGGATTCAGAAAGATGTTGACAGTTTTTTTCATGGTCAACAAGAGGAATAGATAGTATTAATTTTATAAATTTTTTGAAATTAATTTCGAACTTACTAATTTATGCAAAAATGAAAAACTTTTCTCTATTTTGAAAACTTAAGGCTCTCAAATGAATGCTCGACATCAATTTGAATGTTCGAAATAATTTTCGAATTTTCGAACATTTCGAAATCCGATTATATTTTTGTAACACGATTCGTTTTTACATACATATGTACAATGTAGATAGATAAGATTTGTTCAGCTACGTCCAAACACACATACACTGATATTTGCATTTGAGATAAGGTCGTAAATTTGTTCTTGTTTCTTTGCAAAATAAGAGCAAACATTGTATTCTGTTGTTGTGGATATTGTACTCTCGTCAGTGTGAAAGCACAAAAAGCTCTTGATAAAAGTTTGCACATTGTGCATATGGCTTGGATGTACCTGGATTAGATTAATTTTATAAAATTTCTAAATTTATTTCAAACTTTCAAATCTGTGGAAAAATGAGAATCTTCTCTCTGTTTTGAAAACTTAAGGCTCTCAAATGAATTCTTGACATCAATTCGAATGTTCGAAATAATGGTCGAATTTTCAAACTTGGTTTTACATTAACAATTTTTTAAATTTTCCATAAATATATTAGTTTCTATAAATATTTTTTTTTTTAATTTTGTAGACAACGATTGATATCCGAAAGTTCGAAATAATGTACGAAATTTAAAAACTTGGTTTTGTAATTGAATTTTTAGATTTTTGTCAAATGACTTTTTATAAAAAAGAATTTCTTTTACTTCAAAAATGACACATGAAAATAGGCGGATATAAGACCAAGTGTTGCTTTTACTATGCACCAACATTATGCTCAGCATAAATTACTATTTGTGTCATGTTTTTTTCCTACTTCATATTTTTTTTCTATGCCACTTTGTTTATATGGACAACAACACAAAATATACAAAAACAAGAACAATGCAATTCTAACTGTCAATTGTAAAGGTGGCAGAAATTGTATTCAATTGCATTCAGCACCAACAATCATCATCACTCTTGGCTAGAAAATACCCATAAGCTGTGTGTGTCTAGTGTCCATCTGTGGTTTCTGCTTAAAAGCATTAAAAAAGTATAAATAACAATAAAACGCAACAGCAACAAATGGAATACAACAATAGTTGTTATTAAAGCAATTGACGATAATAAGTAGAGATATGTGTATGTATGCAAGTAGAGAACTTTGGCAGACATATTGAGTGCTCTATAAAATTTACTATTGGATTTCGGCTAGAAATCGTTAGAACTTCTCACATACTTTCTAACTAGGAAGTGAGATGTAAATCTCAAAACGTGCGAAGGGACATTCATGCTTTGCAGCTGTTTGCATGAGAATGAATGGGAGTTGGAACAACAGCTGATTTGTAGTTCCCCAGGGTGTTTTCGAAATTGTAGATACTTCCTTTCCTACTCATATCATTCCATTTTTCTCTTATATAACAGACACCTTTTTAAGGTGTTTTCGCTGAGAAATAAATTCACAGCTAAACAATTTTTAACTGAAATATCCTTACAATTACGGCTGGGCCTTTGCTCTCTAGCCCGTTTAATACCCGTTCTCTTATTTTACGACTTGCTGTAGGGTGTGAATATTGCATTCAGCAATCACATTCTATATATTCTTAAAGCAAAAACTACAAAAACCCGTTGTTTTCTGACAAATAAAACAGCAATAACAAACTTCTTTGAGGTTTCAACATGAATTGGTTTAAACTTGTGCTTGCACTCAATTTTTCTTATAAAGTGACAGGAGCAGAATTTTTTTTTTAGTTTTTTATTAATAAAACTTACTTAGTTTTCATTAACACTCTAAGAAAGTATGAGAATTAAACTTATAAGAAAAATAAAACATTTAACAAAAATCTACTAAATTGCTTAAAAATCTAAAATAAGGACTAAAGTTTTTGGAAGCGGAACAAAATATATTTGTCGCCACCATATTATAATAATAAATTATTTTTGAACTAACACTAAATTTTTGATGTTCTATTTCTACTTACAGTTTTAATTAAAGTCAATTGCTTACCTGAAAAATAAAAGAAAAAATTTATTAATAAAATATTTGATAATTTTAATTGCGAAAATATTTTGAAGAAACATGTTTTCCCATATTTCTATAAAATTTTTAAAATATAACAAAATTAATTTTGTGGTCATAGGAATCGCAATTATTTGATATCAGATATTTGCGATTTTGTTTAAAAAGTTCACAACGCCCATTGTTTGTTCTCAGAAAAATTTTGCAAGATGAAATATTTATTTGCTCAAAAATAGATCAAATTTTTGACGGAAGATTGTAACACTTTGTTCACATAAGACGAAATTTTCTATGATGGCAAACAATTTTGTGTTTTTTCATGATCAGCTGTTTTGTTTTCCAATTTAAAATATTTTATGTTAACACACCGTCATTACCATTATTGGTTTAACCCACCGACCATTTTCAAAATAATGAGTTAGATATTTCTAATGTCTCCTTTCTGTATACAAAACAAGTTTGGCGAAATTAATTATGGGTTCTGAGATATTTAGCATACATTTTGCTCCATTTCATCAACTATTTTAAAGTTTAATAAGTATTGTTTTGGTGTAAGTACCATAGTTTGGTGTTTGCGTCAAATTATTCATACTAAAACATGCGAAGTAAAGTTAACTCTTGTTTGTTTTGTTTTTCTATAAGAAATAAATAAGGTACCGTAAAAAAATTCAACGGCGACTGTTAAGCAAAAACATCAGTACCCCGATGCAGCCGCCAAGAAAATGTTTTATTAAATACTAAAATAAAATAAAATAAATCTTAATTATGCATGCTTGAGTATAACAGAAATAATTTAATTTCATTCTTTATATTAAATACACTTCAATTACTTGTTTTTTTTGTGTACGTGTGTAAGCGGATCGATAGTTAAAAATATGACGGTGGCGGCTTCTTGGTCGGCGTTAAACGATCGACCTATTTCTCTAGACAGCAACAAAAATAAACAAAACAACAAAACTCTAAATTCACAGCAGTAAAGTATATGTACGTATGGAGCACAAAAAGCAAATTTTTAAAAATAAATTAAGAATAGTGCTGTATGCGGCACTTTTTTTTTACTTTTACAATAAAATAATATTAACTTCTAACTTTATTTATTTCTTCCAAACATGTGTCGGAAGCAATGGTGAAATCACAAAAAAGCTATCGGGTATACTTTGAGAAAATTTTATGTAAACCCTCGTTGGCGTTTTTTTCCATTCTGAATTTTTGGCATATGCTCCAAACCAATATGGGGCTGACGACATTACAGACTTAAGGGCGAATGAAAATGTTTCGGTATTTTTAAAATTACCGAAAAATTTTGTAACTTTTTGGATAATTTTTTAAAGTTTCCAAAATGGCAATTATGTCCTGAAAGTTATTCAAGAAAGTAAAATCATACAAATTTTATTTTCATTTTTAATGGGTTAACATCTCAAAAGAATAACAATCATCACGTTGTGTTGAAAGAACAAATAAAACGAAATGACCAATGACACTATAAAAGAATAGCACGAATTAGAATTAGAATTAAGTAAGAAAACAAAACAACGACTGACATTCACCTAAAACTAGACACGTAAACTTCATTTCTAATCTTCCTGGGCCATAATTTTCAAAAAAAAAATTAACAAAGCAAAAATATATTTATTGTTTTCTTAAGCAAAAAAGTTTTTTTCTCAGTTACTTTAATTCCACTGCCGGAATGAAAACTTTCTTCCACTTTGATTTAAGTTTGTTGTAATAGTTGAGTAGATCGAACAAATTTTAATTTGTTTATGGTTGATATTTTTATTTGCAACTTGACTAACGAGGACTCTGGTCATTCTCATTCATGCTATTCTGTGGTCATGATTTGAAATCGATTTGTTTGTTAGTTTTTTTTTGTTTGAAAATCAATAATATTTATTTGTTGCAAATGTACTTTGTTGTAAAGATTTATTTCGTGATTATTTTTTCAATGTGTTTTTTTTTAATCAAAGTACCTGATGATTGTTTATGTCAGTTTTGCTGTCAGCTTTTATTTTAATTCGTTTTTTATTTATTTTTATTTAATTTATGTCAGTATTTATTCGTCTTGCTGTTAGTACAAGCATCATTATTGTTTTGCTGTCGTTTTGTTCATGACTTTGATTTTCTCTTTCGTGGCAAATAATAAATGAAAATTATTTATGATTATTTAATTTTATGCATGTCGATCGAAAGCGGACGTGAATCTATGATAAAGATTTTTTTATATTAAATTAATACAATTTAATGCAAAATGAGTAATGAAATAATGTTTACAGATTCTATAATATTTTTAAAGAAAAATTTAAATTTCTTTTGGGAATTTCTTATATATTCTTTCTTTAATGGTATATCAGTCTGGTGGTTGTGGGTTCGATTCCCATCAAAGACTTCGGTATGCTTTACAGATCCAGATCTTTGTTACTGGGCTCTTCAAAGCAAGTTAATACAAAATTTATTTATTTTCACGATGTCGCACGTGACTCCTTTAAATTTAAAAACAGTCTAAATAAAAAGGATGTTTATTTTGCTAATAAGCGTAACTTATAGCCTTAAATTATCCCTTAACTTTTTTTGTGCTAAGTTTGATTTGCAGAAATTTTTCGTTTTCAAGATAACGCACTGCGGGACGGAATAAATCGTATGGAAAACCGCACCGCAATAAATAATCGTTACATTGTGTTCAGATTCTTATTTTAATTTTTAATGTCAATTTAATTTCCACTTAAATATAAAATAGGTTAAAGTAAGAAAAAAAGTCAAAATTAGTTGTAGCTAATTACTTTTATATGCAAAGAAAAAGTTTCAACTTCCCAGCTCTGAAACCTTCTTTCGGATTTTGCTGACTTTCAAAAACCAATCTATTGCGGACCATATCTGACACACTTATCCAAGATCTTAGTCTGTAGCTTTTCTGGGAGCTTGGAAAACCCCCCATTTCACGTACAGACAAACGGACGGACGGATAGTGTCTTCCCTATTCATAAGGACCCAGAATATACGTACATATATACTTTATTTGATGCATTTGTATATTGTGGAAATTATACACGGTATGACAAACCTATATACATATGTACATACATATATGCTTTACCATATTTGGTGAAGGGTATAATAAATAAATTAAATCTTATAATTTTGCTTTAAAGTAGAAGAAATTATTACAAAAAAATAATTTTAAAAAGCAAATAGGTAAAAGTTTAAGAAATTAAATTTTTTTAAATATTAAGCTTTTTTTAACGGTACAAAAACTTCAAAAGAGATTAACAAAATGTCGAGCTCAACATGTACATATGTATGTATACCTGTTTTATTTCTAAAAGGATAACAGCAATTTAAATTTTAAGCATTATTACATTTTAGCCTAAAGCTGGTGCTGCTATAGATAATCTATTTTATGGCCAGTGTCATTACAATAAGCTTGAGGGTCTTTAAGGAACAATGATTACATGCATTTTAAAAAAGTTATCTATTTAATAATATCGTAAGCAAACAACAAAAAAAAAATCCCCAAAATAAAGTAAGAAAATAAAAAGGAAGGAAGTAAGTACAAGTAAGAAGTACAAAGGAATTTAAATTTATTTTTTTATTACAAGTAAAATTTTAGAAGTAGGCAGCGTTTTTTAAGTAATGCTTTGGCCTAAATGTATACAAGTGTTTTCTTCTGCAAAGAACAAGTTTAATGGCACTAATAAGAAGGAAAAACAACCCTGCTTGCATTAATAAGCTAAGTGTGCTACTGTTATTTTTGGTATTTATTTCTTATATAATTTCTGTATAAATTTATAGAAAAACTTTTCCCATAACATTAAATGCTTAAGAGACTTAAAAATTGTTCACCTTATTTTTCAGCATTTAAAATTATTTGTTTTTATGAGCTACACATTTTTAAATTTATTGTAGCAAATAATTAAATTTCAATGCGACGAATTTGATTTAATTAAACATTTTTTTTATTACAATTCTTGCACAAAACTGGCAAGGAGAGAAAAATACTTAAATTCAGCTAAAGTTCTAGAATTCAAAAATAAATAAATAAATTTCTATAAGAGAGAGTACACACAATTTTTTCTACCTTTCAATTTCATGGTGTTATAGCCGTAAATCTCTAACCTTTCATTTCTATCAACCATAAAATTTAATTTAATAAAACAATCACTTAATCCTTTGCAACAAACAAACAAAAAATTAATAAAATATGTACATACATATGTATTTGTTTTCAATTTTTCATTAAAATAATTGAATATTTAAAACGTTACCGCGACTATTAATGTTTTCCATAAAATTCATGTAAAACGCTAGAAAACCATTAATTTCAATTCAATTAAAATGGTTTGTGAGTGCTGAATAATATAAAACAAAAAGCAAAATGACAAACAAAATATTTATTTCAACTTTTAATCTCGTATACTAAAACCAAAATTCAATTTAAGTTTTCAGGTGTGAAAATTGCACACTTGCACGTTGTTTTTTTCTTTAGATTTTTTTTTGTAAACAAATTTTTGTTTCAAATAGGTTTTGTTTTTTAGTTTAAGTGCACTTATGGAACATTTACAGTAACTGCAAAAAAAAAAATGAAGCTGCAAAAACTTAAACTCTATATACATATACATAAGTTAATTCCTGAGTTCAGTTCAGTTCAGTTCAGGTACTGAAAATTGTCAACTTCATAAATGTTTGGCAACATGGCGCTTTGAATGAAAAAAATATCTTAACCGACACATTTTTGGCGACACACATTTTTGGCGATTTTTTAAATCAATTTGGCGAAATAGGTCGGAAAAAATCTGACAACCCTGTTTTGCACCACTATCAACTGCTTTCAACTGATATTTTTCACAATAATGAACTGAACTTCTAATACACAACTCTTCACAATAAACAACTGAACTTTCAACTGACTGACTTTATGATAGACTAAAGCACTAGTTGCGTCGCAATTTTAAAAATTCACGCAAGGCTTCCAGAATGTGACAGCAACGTCTAGCAGCTTTCGATTGCGTCTAATGCTTGCTTTCGATTGCGTCACTAGTTCATGTATTAATTATGTCTGTGCATATAAATATATGTACATACATCAGTAAAGAAGCAATTTATGGTTGTTTTTTACTGGTGTATCATTTTATTTTATTTTTATTTTTGTCTGCACTATCATATATGTGTGCGTGTGTTTGTATGTGTATCTTCTTAACAAACATTTCATTATTGTTTTTGCTATAGTTTTTTATGTTAATTTAAACGTCTCTTTAGCTAAACAATTCTGCATATTTCTATTTGTTTTTATGGAAACATTTAATAGGTTTGTTCGAGTACTTTTGCGAACAAGACTTTTCCATAGTATACATTTTCTGTTAAATGTTTATGGTAGATTTTCTACGAAAAAAGATTTATTACATAATTAATAAAAGTTTCCCTTTCCTAAAAAAAACATAAAAAATTATTTGTAGCAAATATTTTAACCGCTGAAAAATTTTCTTTAAAAAAATTTTGCTATTGCGCAATTTAGCAAATTTAATGTGGAAAATTGGGTGATTTTTTATATTGAATAATTTTCTTTAAAATATTTTTGCATTTATTTGCAATTTATTGGCAAATTTTCTGGAAATCTTTGCTATTGATCGATTTCACATAAAAAAGCTGATGTTATTACTTGCACAATAGAAAAAAAGTTTTACTATTATATAAATATATTCTATATGAACTTATAATTATAATATTAAAATGCTATTAGGTGCCCCTGTATCTGAGTGGTAGCGGTGCTAACCTGTCAGTCCAGAGATTATAACCACAGAATACGCAGAAGTGAAGAAAGTGATAGGTAAAAAAGCTCCAATCAGGTTTTTTTTAAACTCGTGGAAAAAGAGAAAAGTATAGTGTATTGATACTGTAGTGTATTACTACTTACCAATTAACACGGATGATAAAAATTTATTGCACTAGAAAGAAGTATCAAAACAAAAACGACGACAAAAGTTAATGGAAAACGAGACAAACAAAAAAATACCCTTATCTTAAATTGTTTCTGTATTTAACAGGCTAAAGTTCGTTCGCCTTGTAAGCCAAATTATATATGATAATTATTAATGAATCAATAACACTAAATTTAGTTGTAAATATTCTGACTAACACATAATTGAACGGAACAGCCAACCGTTTTCGAAGACCACTAAACCTTCATCATCAGCGTTCTTCATTGCAAAACACCTTTCAGCAAATTGAAATACGATGAATTAAAACAATTCACATATTTCATTTGCAAAAAAGTTTCGTATATAAGGCAGAAATCTACATCAACTGATACTACATACAGTGGACCAAACACAGAAGAAAGCTGATGATGAAGGTTTAGTGGCCTTCGAAAATAGCTAGTTGTTCCGTTCAACTATGTGTTAGTCAGAATATTTACAACTAACTTTAGTGTTATTTGTTCTGTTCATTAATAATTATCACATGTAATTTGGCTTAAAAAGCGATACGAACCTTAGCCTGTTAAATATAGAAACAAATTAAGTTCGTAGAATAATAATTAAATTAACTTAATAAATTGTTGTTATTCAGGAAAATTAACAGCATTTTGACCCGATTTATGTTATTTTTATTGGAAAAAATAAAGAGAAGAAATTTGATAGATGCATCAATTCCACTGTGTTTATCGGGCGTAATGGAAATATGTGCCCTTAATTATGAAAGTGGTCTAAGTCATATATTTCTATGGTCGAGTTATTTAGTAGATTATATTTAAGCAAATCAAAAAAATATATTTATAGTATGCAGCATTTTAATTTAGAGTTCTACTAGTCTCGATTTATATAAATTTATTTAATATTTATTGAAGTTTTTTAAAGATTTATTTGATATTTCGAAGCAAAAATACACATGACTTATACCACTTTCATAATTAAGGGCACATATGTAAGTGAAAAGCATGAAGAATTATTGGCCGTATATACTATAATATAAATATATATCTATCTATACATATATGTATAGTATACACTGTATACATATATGTATACTATAATATAAATAAATTCATGCATTTGCACTCCTTTTAAAAATTAAATCAAAGAAGTTTAAAAAACTACAAGAAAACTACTTACATTGTGCTTATTTCTTTTATTCGCAAACAAAACGTTTGTGAAAAAATACATGTTTTTCTTGGGGAAAAACTCACGGGAATAAAAATCGGCGTTGCCAATTTTTTTCGAACATGCAAGTTTTTTCACGTGGAAATAATTCACGATTGCAACTTTAGGGAAAAGGGAATTATTTCGAGGGAATAAATATTCACGATAGGGGTGATTACTTTCATATAATTTTCATTTATTATTACAAAATGTTTGCTGGGAAAAACTAAACCTCTGCTAAAGTCACAGCAAACAACTAAAAGTGATATATTAACTTCTCTGTCCAGGTAGATTGTATAAAAAAATCATGATTTTATTAAAAATATGTATGTAGAGCAGGAAAACTAAGGTATTAAATACAGAACAGTCAAAAATATGGCATCCAGTTTTCTCTTTGCAGCAACAAAAAAATAAATGAAGGATACAAAATTTAAATAAAAACAATAACAAAAAAAGCATATTGAGTTGGTTTGACACACTTGTTAGTGTGTTTCTACAAAAAGTATAGTACAAGTCAAAGTGATAAAGTTACTTGTTTTTTTAATACAAAATTTTACAAAGAAAATTTCTCTATAAAAGAAGATTTCTATAAAAAATTTGACAATAGAAAACATTTTCAGTGAAAACATTTTAATATCAAAAAAGGTTTAATAAAAAATTTGTTTACTACAAGTATTATGTTTTATGTCGCTCTATGAGAACAGCATATTTTATTCCATCACCAATAAAATCTTCCTTTTGCTATTGGCAATTTTCGTAGAGAAAATGTTTGCTAAGGACATTTTTAGCAAATGGAAAATTTTTTATGAAAAATTTAAGAAATTAGGAAATTTTATGAAGTAAAAAAATTGGTACCAAATGAAAAAGTTTAACTCTGGGAACATTTTTATTAAAGTTTAAAAATATTATTGCTATTAGCTAATTTCTTTATAAAAATTACTTTTTTTTTGAAAATTTTCAAGGCAAATTTTTCGTTATCGAACATATTTCTCTAGACAAATTTTGCTTTTAGCAAAGTTTCTATAGAAATATTTACATAAAAATTTATATAAAAATTACAAAAAAAAATTTACATGGAAAAACTTAGCTATTGGCACATGTAATAAAGAAACTGTTTGCTACTTAATTAAAAATAACTTAATGTAGAAAAAAAAGCTACAGATAAATTAAAAAAATTACTATTGGCTGACTTTCTCTAGAAAATATTTTCTGAACTAAAAATTTAATTTTTGAAAAATTTTCGTTGAAAAATACTTGCTAATGACAAATTTTCTAAAACAAAAATATTAATATGCCAAGCACCAAGATGGAGTTTTCCAAGGGATTCAAGAAGAAGCTTATCAATTTGAAAAAAACGTCTGGTTGAAAAACACAGCTAAACACAGCTTCAAACAAATTTAATACGCCTAATTTAATACCAGAGGCGCCTCCAACACTGGATTATTAAAAACGTTGCAAGCAGCAGAATTGTAAAAGAATAAAGCTTTTCTTTGTTGCATTAAACACATTTACCACAGCAGGCTACATGAGCACACGACTTCAAATGCCGCTAGCAGTATTTGTCGCCTCGTAGCCAGCTAATTAATTATTTTGGAGACGGCAGCAGCACCATCTGCATCTCATATTTAAGTATAAATACATAGTTCAGATTGCCAACTTCAAATATCTCGCACTTATAAAAATTAAATTACTCTTTCAAAATGTACTTATATGACGTAAAAGTATAAAAATGAATCAATTTATTCTTTACATGAACTTTTGGATATTGTTTCTGTTAAATAATATGAAATAATTGTACGATATCATTCATTCAATATTTTGTTTTGTACTGGCAACACTGAATTTTCTCATTGCAGTCAAAGAAATAGACTACAACGACAAAATCAGCATAGACAACAACCTGCCGCCTTGTTGCCTTGCTGTCTTCAAAAGAAACATTTTAATATAAACATGTGTATTCTATTTTTGACATTTCGTAGTCGGTAGCTTGCTGTGGTGAATGTGTTTAATGCTTGTTTCTTCCTTCACTATCTGTCATCTCTATCACTATCCCTTTTGTTAACAGTTTTTTCTAGATATTATACCAAATTTTTGATTTCTCATCCCCAAAAATCTATTTCTCTTTCTTTTGCGAAAAATATAATATTTTTTTAATTTTTTTACTTGTATTAAAAAGCTTTAGAGCAGAAGGATTAAATTTTTCGCAATAAATTGAATTATTTTTAAAGTGTGTGTTTATTCCAAGAAGTGCTTCCCACAAGTTATATTTCCTTTTCTTACGTATTTTTGTTTTGGTAGTGTTCATTATTGGCTAATCTGGCTTGATACTTCTTCTTTATTTTATGAATAATAACACACATTTATGAATAATAACACACATTTTTAGACTTTGGCAGACGCATATTTCTTGGTTCATTCTTAAATCATTCTTGTTACCATCAGTTATAAAAAAAATCACCTAAAATTTGGTTATCATTCCTAACAAATTCCCAATGCGAAATTTTTATCCCCAATCACTAAAAGATTAGGGGAAAATCCCCTAAACTGTCACCATTCTCATTTTCTCAAGTCATAGGACGAGTACGTGTGGTTCAGTTTTCACAAATTTTCTGCAGGATACTATAAAATATTTTTTGGCCACAAACATTTTGTGGGAAACAAATGGGTTAAGTTTTTTTAAAACTTAATAAATAATTCAAATTAATATATTAACATAAAACCTTCTATACCAAAAGCACCTTTTTTTTGTCTACGAAGACTGCAGACTTCGCTCGATTGATTACTTCATTTGCACGTGTTATATGAAGCCAACTTTTTTAAATTGTGATGGACATAGAGAAAGAAACCCAACCAACCTTATCATTTTAAAGCGTGACTTAACTAACATTTTTATTTCAGCTGTTATTTTTTATATGACTTCGCAAACATTTGTTCGCGACCCGTTTTGGATGTGATAGTCCATTTATTATTCTTGTTTTGTATGTTTTTTAAAAAAAGTATTTGTTTTTCTGTACTTTTTTCACAGTTTATTTTTAATAACACAATTTTTGCAGTATTTTTTTTTGGGCAATCTGGTGTTGTTGTTTTTATTTTTGTACATGATCGTCAACCTGGGAGAGGTATTTAATTTCTTTCTTTGTGATTGTGCTCAACTTGTCAGTTATTTATGTATGAATATTAAAAATTATTAATGTTTCACGTTTTATATTTGTTGTGTGCCATAAGCGAAATTATTTATTTATTTATTTGAATTGAAAATTAGTTTTGAGTTTTGTTAGCTGAATATGTATATTCCCTATGGACAATGACAAAAAGTATCGTTTTGAATACTCTGCGAGTATGTGCCGTCGAACAACTTAAAAAAGGGCGTATAGTTAAAAATAAAAACCATTTTCATACGCAAACACATTCATCAAGTTTAAACTGAATACATACGACTATATTCATGCACATTTTTTAGATTACACAGCACAAACGAATATAAGTATAATTTATATACACATAAGTATAAAAATACTTTGCGCATTTATTCGTCTACACATAAGTATATACAGGAGTATTTTATTTTTAAACACACTTCAAGCATTATTGCTGCCAGAAAATTGAATTAGTAAAACTTTTAAAGGCCAGGAAGATTCACTATTCTACACAATCGTACGAATTTTGAGAAAAATGGTATAATGGAGTTGATGAAAATTTTTAAAAGAAAATTCATTAAGCGGCCCATTTCTTACACAGTATTATTGCATATGTTGTTATAGATATTATGGTCATTTTAACCTATACTATGCAGTAAATGGCAGTATTTAAAAAAATATTGCACAATTTTCCTTAAAAAGTACAAATTTAAAGTCTTTTGATATTGCTAATATATTGTGCCACCTTCAGGGCCGCGTTCAGGGTTTTATTTTTTTAAGTCGAACGATTCTGGAGGATAGCGAGTCCTAGCGTTAATTGGCAACGATGTTCAGCTGATTGCATCACAGGGATGGAAAGTGCGATTTAATAAATCTCGACAGTGCTAAAAACGTTCATAACTAAATACATTTAAAACTTTACAAATTACAGAATTTTTCACTAACGGTTTTTGTTTGCACATTTTATGTATTTATTTTGATGAATAATATCAGTTGTTTAAATTTAATTATCTGAAAAAAAAAAGCCAAAGCACATTTTCTATTCCTTTTTATACACACAAATGCATACGAGTACGGAGGCGTATGATAAATAAATACGATAAGTATCATGCGTATATTTATTTTATTCCAATATATATCCATACTCTGAGTATAAGCATATTCCGAGTATAAGTATGAAAGATACTCAATATGCACGATTTTTGATTTCTATTTATTGTTGCAGAGTACTTAAGTTTTTGCCATAAATAAAGTAGAAATAGTCTTATGTGTTGGAATCAGCTAGAGCCACAGTGGGTTGAAAGAGCAATTTTCGCGATCCATTTTACGAAAAGGGCAAAACAAAGCTACTACACACATATACAGAAGAATTGTAGTATCAATTTATTCCATAAATAAATTACGTGCAATATTCCATATGAAAGTGCTGAACCCATTTAAATCCTAAATTGGAAAGTTTTCATAATTTCTTATGCTGATTTTCTGTAACAACAATTTGCCAGAAGCGGGAAAATGAACCCGACTTAAGATTTCAGAATGCCGATATAAAGGGTGTCCCAATAAGAACGCAAGATTTAAATTTTAAATAAAAAACAGATATTTAAAAAAAATCTTTAAACTTTATTATACGTAAAGTAGACAAAATGAGGTTATGTGTGGAACAGCATATCGGGCAGATGGCCGCCGTGGCTTTGCTGGCACACACGCGATCTTTTAATGAAATTTTCAATGGCCGTTTTGCATAAATGATGCGGTATTTCATTAATGCAGCGTCCAATTTCCTCTTTTAAGGCTTTATTCGTCGTCGGCTTATTCGCGTAAATCACCGACTTCAAAAAACCCCAAAGGACCCCAATTTTGGTCTCCAAAACGCGAAATAACACGACCGGGAAATGACTGATGCAGCAATTGAATTCCCAGTAAAAAAAGAGACTCCAAAAAAGTCATGAAAATGTAGAGTTTACGATGCGGAAGTAGTGCAAATTTCGATTCGATCTAATGATTTTTACATAGGGTTGTCATTGCAAGAAGTTCTCTTTTTCGATGCCTGGTCACTGAATTGGAAGCGATATTAAGAAAAATTCCCTATTTTGTGTTCTATGATAATATTTTCATCTAGGAAAAATGGTAAATAGTTGCCTTTTTTTAACAATTCGTTTCTTTTTATACGAATTTAAGCCCGAAACAGTGTTTTCATGTAAATTTAAGCAAATAACTTTTCATTTTTAGACTAAAAATTGTTCATAAATTTCTTTAAAAAAATTATTTTTTTTTTTAATTCTGGTGAGTATTTTCTAACACTATGGAGGAGTTACAAGGTTTTGTGTGACTAAAATAAGCTTCTACATGGTTTTTTGCTCACTCTCGTTAAATTAAAAATATCGATTTTTTGGATGCAATGAAAATGTACTTCCACTAGAATGACTTCCATTTTTTTCACTGGGTTGTTTCTCTGGCTGTATGACATGTGGCTTCAGTTCCTGAGTCAGTTGAACTTTGTATGCATGAAGATGCAAATATTTCGTCAAAATTCGCTGCTTAGAGGATTTGGAGACACCAATTTTCTGAGCTCGGTGTAGAATTGAGCTGGATGGAGTTTGAGCGACAACTTACAGCTGCGACATTTTCGGTCGATCCACCTGGTCAAAGGCGCGTTGTTGTCTTTACATCACGAACATACCCAGTTTAGGCAAATTTATCCATTAATATCTTTACAGTTGACTCTTTTGGATCATTATTGTGACCCCAAATTCATCGCAATTTGCGAACTGTAGCTGAAAAACTTTCATCATTTTTGGTAAAACAATTTCACAATGATAATGCGTTCTTCATTCGTGTAGCGCCCCACTTTTACTAATCTAGTACCTTCTACTAGCAAACAATAACAATTGTTCAAATGTCAAACAATGACACTGCGAATGGCGCCAAATTTAAATCTTGCGTTCTTGTTGTGACTTCTTCCAGAATCACAAGCTAGATGCTCATTTGGGGAAAGGTTTTTTCTCTCATTCTCTCATTTTCTTATCTGATGTCAAATACATACTCGTATTTACCTGCATTCATAAATTTTAATGAGATTTATGCAAAATTATCATTAAACATTTTGGGTCTTACGCAAAAAAACTTAACAAAGCTTTGCAAAGCAATGTTAAGTAAAGTTACATTTAAAAAAAAAATCATTATATCAAATTTCTAAAGTAGGTCCCCACGTTTGTTAAGACTACTTTAAGTTGATATTTTCAAAATGTGTATATTGTACCTCAAATATTTTTGATAATATAACACATACTGATTCATGTTACGTTTTAAAATGAAGCTAGAATTGTTAGCTCTTAGCTTAGATTTACTATTTCTGTCATGTAATAGAAACCATTTTCAAATTATCCAATTGATTCAAAATACATGATAAAATCTATAAAAAATATTAAAATAATAACAATTGTACAAAAATGTTTTAGTGATGTACATACAATCAAAACAAATCGAAAAAAGCTGGATATTCAAATACTCATTTCAAGCGAATAAAAGAAATTGTGATAATTCTTCTTTGTTCCTCATATTTTTTTTTACGTATACTTCATAGAAATGTTTATCTGTTTTCTTTGATATGCCAGAAGCTCATATTGTTTAAATTAGGTTGCTTTACTTCAAGAAAATAAAAATTTATTTAATAAAATAAAAAATATTTTAATACCCGAATGAAATTGTATTAGATTTTGTACATCATAAGCTGTGAAGTGGTTGTTGAACACGGTGGTGTTACCAGTATTTATTATTTATAATAACAAAATAATTAAAGTTCTGTTTTACATACAATTTCTTAACAAAGCAATGTTAGCCTTAAAGTGCTTGGCAACTAATATGAACTTTAAAGTTATAGTAAAATATTTTTTTGCACTTCGCATTCAGAAAACAACAGACTTTTGTCTGAAGAAAAACTATTTTTTTTACGAAAATTTATTTCATATATGTACATTTATAATTCAGTAGTTTAAAGTGTTTTACTATTGAGAGTTTTGTGTTTAACAACTATATAAATTTATGACATTATTTTCAACATGAAATTTTATGACTCTTTTTAGAGGCATAAAAATTTGTTTGCGAGTGTACTTTTGCACACATGCTTGTAACATGCAACATTATTATATGTATGTAAATGAAATGTGCATTAGATTTGACTACGCCACACAGTGGGATGGGCTCATACATTTTTGAACAAAAATTGCAAGGAGTGATGCTAAATTATTGAAAGCTGCCACTGAGTATTATATTGACTAAACTAGGAGAGAAAAAAAAAATTTCATAACAGTCGGTCAAGCGCACCATCCATGATATCTAAATCGATTTTTTGGCATAAAGTTGTTCCTAACCCAGCAAAAGTTTTAAACTTTTGTGCATACACTTTTTAAAAGAAAAAAAATACGCATGATGAGTTTCATCAAAATTGGCCACACCCACCGGCCTTATAATACATATAAATTTTTTTTCATTAAATTCTTCCTATCAAAGCAAAACTCTTCAAATATGGTACATTCACTTTCTATAGTGAAAAAGATGAGGAAACTTGCTGAGTTTAAGAGAAATCAACCCCACCCACGGCACAATGTGATTTTCTAAGCAAGATGAAAAAAATAAACAGAATTTAGCTGAAGGAAATGTTTAAATACATATCATCAGCCCGTTATTGGTTTGGAGCAAAGTCGGAATGGAGAAAAACGACAAAAAAGGTTTAAATGAAGTTTTCTCAAAGTGTACCCCAAATAATTTTTTTGTATTTTCATCATTACTTCCGACACATGTTTGAAAGAAAAATGTAAATTTTAGAAACTGTCATGAATAAATTTAAAAGTTAATATTACTTTATTGCAAAAGTAAAAATACGCTTTTTTTTGCCGCATACACCATTTTTCTTAATTTATTTTCAAAAAGTAGCTTTTTGTGCTCCATACGTATACTTTACTGCTGTGAATTGAGACTTTTGTTGTTTTATTTATTTTTCTTGCTGTCTACAGAAATAAGTAGATCGTTTAACGCGGAGCAAGAAGCCGCCGCCGTAATATTTTTAACTATCGATTCGCTTGCACACTTACACAAGAAAAACAAGTAATTTAAGTGTATTTAATATCAAAACTTAATTATTGAACTGAAAATTATTTCTGTTATACTCAAACATGCATAGTTAAGATTTCATTTATTTTATTTGAATGTTTAGTAAGTTTATATTAAAAGATTTAATCGGCGGCTGCGCCTGGGTGATCATTGCTTAATTGATCGAAGTTGAATCTTTTTAACGGTAAGTTCTTTTTCTTTTATTCATTTCTTATACAAATGAAGCAAAACAAGATGTAACATTACTTCGCATGTTTTTGTATTAAAAATTGACGCAAACGCTAAATTGTGCCATGTAAAGCAAAACAATACTTATTAAACCTTACAATAGTTGAAATGGAGCAAAATGAATGCTAAATATCTCAGAAACCATAATTAATTGCGCGATAAATGTTTTGGATTCAAAAAAGAGATATTCGAAATAAATATATATGTATACCCCATACCTTTTCTTTTTTTTAATGGTCGATGGATCAAACCAATAATGGGCTGGCGATATATGGATCACTAAATAGTATGCTCTCACTCTTTCATTTCACTCTTTCATATATAAAATAAAAAACCATAAATGCTCATTTCATATTTAAGCATTTCTTTACAAAACTGCATCATTAGATTTTTGAAATTGAGTAGTTCAGAAATGGGGTTTTTGACATTAAACTCCCACTGTGAACTATGCTGGATATTAAGGAATTTTAATGGCATAAATGTTTTTTAAGGTTTTTTTTTACTTGGCGCCCGGTGCCTATTAAGATGTTTGAATATGAATGATAGCAAAATAAAAAGCAAATGTAAAAGTTGTTTCAAATTGGCGGGGAGTTTAAAATACAACTATGTAGTACTTGAACTTTTTTTTAATCAAATATTTGAACTTTTGACACACCCAAACTGCCAACGTGCCCGGCATATATAAAATTAGATAATAATGTAAAACTTTTACAACAGTAATTAAAACTAGGAAAGGAAGTAAAGTAAAAAGAAATTAACTTTCAAAGGAAGTGAGTTTCAATTAGCATAACGACTAAAAGAGTTTAAAATGGGAACAAATAACAACTTTACACCTCCTTCCAAAAACAAAAGTCATTGCAATAAAATACTCGTATATATTGAATGAATGATTTCATTCAAAAGGTTTATAAAAAAATAAACTAAAATTAAATACTAATGGCATTTTCTTCTCTGAAAACTTTTCAATGATTTTTTGATATATACATTTTGTTAGAAATTATTGTATCATCCCTTGGGAGCTTAAATTTTTTCTTTAATCGAACGCTAAATTATATTTTTTTAATTAAAAAGTGTACAAATGTTACACTTTTTCCAGAAAAGCAAACGCCATAAGAAACACTTATGGCCTGTTTCACACTTTTCAATGAAAATTCGCAAAAAATGATTTTTTGAAATATAAATTTTTTTTAGAAATTATTGTATCATCCCTTGCGAGCTTAAATTTTTTCTTTAAACGAACGCTAAATTGTATTTTTTTGAATAAAAAGTGTACAAATTTTACACTTTTTCCAGAAAAGAAAACGCCATAAGAAGCACTTATGGCCTGTTTCACAATAACGACACGAAACTTTCGACTAACAATTTATATTAAAAACAAAAATAACTTTTTATATTTTATTGTTGTTTTCAATGTAAATTGTAAGTCGAAAGTTTCGTGTCGTTATTGCGAAACAGGCTATTAATTTAAAATTTTTTCGTGTTCGAGATAAGCAGAGCAAATGTTTCAATATTGTTCCAACTTCAAATTTACAGTGTTTAGTTAACTAATGAAGCTGGTTTAACCAATGAAATTGATAACAAAATAATAAGTTAGTTAACTATAGACTGTTAGTTAACTATAGACTGTGAATTTGGACCTTGGTGTTTTGGTACGCGATCTTATTAATTAACATAACAAGAACGTCATTTCGTAAAATCCAAATCTGGAATATGATTCGAAAAATATACTATGAGGGCAATTGTAAATAAAATTTCACGAAAAATTTCAAGCAATGGCAAATAAAAAGAAAAAAATTCTAATAGAAGAAGGGAAAAATGTCTAGCGGAACTTTATTCATGATTGTCTTGAATAACTTTATTCAGATAATTTATTCGAAAAAACGATTTATTTTTAATTTTACTATTTGAGTTTTATTCTATTATTTCTCATTTCTTATTTCTACAAGTCTGGCAGTTCATTCGTATAGAAAATTTTTATGAAAATCATACAAAAAAAAATTTAGTGCTTTTTAGGGTTCCGTACACCAAAGGTAAAAAGGAACCCTATTATTTTCGCTACGCTGTCCTTCTGTCTGTCTGTCCATCACAGGCTATTTTCTCGAGAACCGTAAGAGCTACGAACCTGAAATTTGGACAGAGTATTTACAACTTGAGTGTTCCAAAATGAGCAACGAAAAATATTAAAATCCCATGTAATATACATACAATTGTATGTACATATCTATATAGACTAGTGATGTAACGAATGTCAATTTTTGATATTCGCGAATACGAATACGAATATTTCAAACGATATTCGCGAACACGAATTCGAATATTTGAAACGATATATGCGAATACAAATATTATATGCAATATGAAATATTAAAAAATTTTTATGAAAAAGGACTTCACACTCTTGTTGGCGTACTTTAAAAGTTAATAAAAAGTACCCAAAATTTTAATGATCGTCATTAAATAATATTTGAAAATTATACAAAGCACAACTTTCTACAAAAAAAAAATTAATGTATTTGTACAAACTAAAATTTTTAGTCATTTATTTAAATTTCGTTTAGGATTTATGCAAAATGGCCGAATGTTCGACAATTCGAACATGAATACGAATATTCGTGCATCTATATTAGTGACACATGAAATTTGTAAAATTCGTCTACTTTTACTTTTGAAATTTTTAAAAACGGTAAAACTATAAAATCGTCAAACCGAAATAAATCACCAAAAATTCTAACACTGAAATAAATCGCCAAAAATCTAAAAAAATCGCCAAAACAAAAAAAAGCAGCAAATAAAAAAAAATCCAAACTAAAATAATTCGACAAAAAATGGAAAAATCGCCAATATGAAAAAATCGTTATAATGAAAAAAAAATCGCCAAAATGAAAAAAATCACCAAAATAAGAAACTCAAGGAATTGAAAAAATTTCCAAAACTAGAAAAAATCGCCAAAATTTAAAAAAAATATTAAAAAACGCTCAAAACCTAAAAAATCCCAAAAACGAAAAAAATTTCAAAACTATATATGTAACATAGGTTCGTATAGTATTACATATTCAGTGTCCGTACGGAAGCCTTTGTTCGCGAGTCAAAGTCCCACTTTACTGAATTTATTATATGTGACCCGGTCTATGAAAAAAAATGGCTTATGACTCAAAAAATTATTTTTCCCTTTTTTTTGGTTCGGATAGTTTTTGAGACGCTCTTTAACATGGTGAAAAGCAGAAAGTCCTTACTTGCTAGAACTGTACTAAAACTGTAGAGAAAGAAGAGCACAAATGAAAGAAAAACACAATTTTATTGAAAATCGAGAATTGGAATTGGAAATAAATGACATTTTAGCAACAACAACTGTACACAGTTTTTCCCCCTCAAAACTTCACTACTTTATAACGGAAAAGACCAACAAAAATTGAAGGAAGGAGAACATCTACCGAGACACTGACGAAATGCATTGTTTATTTTTAACAGCTGATTTCTCGAAATTTTGGTTTTGAGTCATAAGCCACCGTTTTATAGACCGGGTCTACCATGTCAAACTATCCAATATGTTAAATTCTTTTTCTAGATTCGTTACCTTGGTATCCTAATTTCTAGGATATGCCTCGTTTCAAAATGCTGAAATTCTCATAGACTTTAGATAACTCAATAAGAAATATTTTAAGCCTGGCATTTTTAGGAATACGCTGACTTTATATTTACAATTTACGGGTCTTTGCGCTTTTCTGAAAAGAACAAATTTGAATATGGGATAAATCTATCGTTTGGCTGGTGAAAACAGTGTTTTTGTTTCTCCTTTTTCTCAGCAAGTCACATTAGACATATTATATATTTCTTTACTATTCGAAGACTTAAAATTTATTCAGTTTTTTTTTCTAAATTGTTCATAAAAATTTTTGTTTTCATATTAAATATTAATTTTTTTTGCTTGGTCCATTCTTGGAGATATGAACATTAACTTTACATTTACATTTACAGCTGCATTTTAAATAACACCAGCCAGATGTTGTTTTTACGCGAATAACTAAATATTTTAAACACTTTCAATTAACTCATATCATTAAATATTTGGAAATTTATTTGTGGCACAACAAGTTTTATTAAAATTGTTTTTATTTGGTTGTTGTTAATTTTCTTAGAATTTTCCAATTAACTTGTGCTCTTTGTTCTTAACTGTTTAGTTTAAATTTTTCTATTATTTTTGCTAATCATGACAAAGAAATCAGTAGCAAGTATATAATAAATATTTAACCATATGCTCGTTCCATATGGATAATCTCTTTATGAAAATCTTATATGTATTAAAAAAACCAGTTATTATATTTTTTCTTCTTGTGAATAAAACAAATGTATCCTTTTGCAAAAGTAAATTATGGTTAAATGTTTATATTTATTTTTTTTAAGAGCACACGTGTGCACTAAATTTATTTCTTTTCAAAATGGTACAAGAAATATATTCCTAAGAAAAAAATAAATAAAAAACAGATAAAAAAATCACATATTTTTTCCAAGCCAATTGTGAGAATTGGTTGCAGCCATTGTATATTCATGTGAATGAAAACTATTAAAACAGTTGCAGTATTATAAAAAGTAAATTTTTTGGCTATTGAAGTATTAAAAATATATGTTCTAACCTTGCAATTCGTATTTAATTGCTGATGCATGAGAGAGAACTGCAAAATTTATTGGTTAAAAAGTTACCCTACTTCCTAGAAATTTGCTGGTGAATTAGGGTTGGCATTCGGCAAAATATTTCATAGAATTTTTAATTCGGAATAGTGAAACTTAAAATGCATTCCATTAATTGAATAAAGTTTTAGAAAACTGCAATAAATATTTCCTTTTTACTTTTGGTGTACGGAACCAAAATTGTTTGGGCTACGATGTCCGCCCGTCCCTTTTGCTCGAGAATTATTAGAGCTACGGATCTCAAATTTTCTCGGAATATGTAAAACTTTGGACGCTACAACAACAAATATGTGACAGTAAAAAAAATTTAAGGGTGTTCTAAAGCGAGCAATGAAAAATCTTGAAATCCTAATGTACAGTACAACATCTCTAATCCGTACACTCGCTAATTCGGACTATCCAGTAATCCGGACATTTGAATTTTTCGGACAGTTTAGTAATTTTTTCCTCTAAAGTCCGGACAAGTGTTTTTTTCACAATAAAATTTGATCCACTGTGTCACGATATGAATAGCATTTGTTCTACTCTTAACCCGTCTGTTGATTTCTGCCCTTCTACAATCGATATTTGGGCAAAGGGTGAAAATGAATTTGCTTACGATTTCTCAGTAATTACAAGCCAAAATATTTAAGAGATTGAGCCTGAGAATGCTCAAAACACAATCTCAAATAAAGAAGCAAGCGAACTATTTGCAAAAGCTAGTTTATGGGCTGAGCAAACCAAAGCGACGGAAGAGAAAATTTTATTTTTAAAAGAATTTAAAAATAAAGCACATAAATTACATAATGATACATACATATATATTCAAACAAAAATAAGTTCTTATTTTTCAAAATGAATATTTTTGACCAATGTTAAGTATTTTTCTTTATATCTTCTGTAAATTAATTAAACAGAAATGAATTCTTATGTGTAGTTTTTCTTTTTTTCGGTAATAAAAGTAAATTATATAGATGTAAATAAACGTATTACGATTAAATTTTTATTTTAACTATAATCCGGACGATCCAATAATCCAGACAGTAGCTGAAACTATATCTGTCCGGATTAGGGAGGTATTACTGTAATATACAGACAATTATTTATGGACACTTGAAATTTTCAAAATTAGTGTATTTTTATGCAGAAAATTTAAAGCATATTTTTTATCAGTTAATGTAATTTTAACATCTTGCTGTATCTTGGAAATCGTAAAACGCAAATCTTGAAATTTTCAAAAACGCTTAAACAAAAAAATCTCAACATTAAAAAAATCGCCAAAGTGGAAAAATCCCTTAAATGAAAAATTTCACTAAAATTAAAATATATCGCTAAAGTGCAACAAAACAGCTCGACAAAAAACTGCAAACCGCTAAAAATTAAAAAAACGCCAAAACGAAAACATATTCAAATGTGAAAAAAAATCGCTAAAAATAAATATATGTATTGTAAGAAACAAATAAAAAAAATGGCCCAAAACCGAATCACAAAAATACCGAACAAAATCGCTAAAACTAAAAAAACGCCAATACTACAAAAATCGACTAAAAACAAAAAAAAAAAATTGGGAAACGAAAAAAAACTATTAAACTAAAAGAGGGTCAATACTGAAAAAAAAATCGCAAAAATCATCAAAAAAATGGCTAAAAACCAAACCCCAAAAGATGGCCTAAAAGGCAAATGAATTTAAAAAAATCTTGAGAACTAAGTACGCAGTTCGATACACAACTTTGCCGACAAAGAGTATACAAGTGCCATTGGCTTGATGTGACGACGACGACGCCATTCGCAATAAGAGGAAATAAGTCTTTTGCATAATCCTTTCAATCAGAATATTAAAGCGGTCCACACACTTGCAATATAATTGTGCAATTTTTCGTATAGTACAATAATATCGCAAATGTGTATGTCATATTCGAAGGTTGCACAATATATTGGCAAATATCAAAAGACTTTTGATTTTTATTGTGCACTCAATACAATTGTGCAATGTGGTAGCAAAATTTTTAAATTTTGTTTACTTTTTCACTGTCAGGAAAATTGTGCAATATTTTTTTGGAAAATATTCTGCCATTTATTGCATAGTATAGGTCAAAACAACAATAATATGTACAACATAATATGCAATAATATTGTATAATGGATGAGCCGCTTAAGAAGAAAAAAATCGCAATATATATTATTTAAATTTTTTCTCACTTTTTTATTTGTTAACCTTAACTAATGCCGTTTCCTTCTTTAAAAAAAGTGCAACATTTCCTAACTTTATATGAAGAAAAATGCAATTTAGCGTACATTCAAAGCAAAAATTTGGGATACTACAATAATTTCTAACAAACTCTCTATTAGAAAAAACATTGTATTAAACATTTTCATAGAAGAGTGCAATAAATGCATTTTTTTATAGAAAATAAAATGCGATAAATCTTAAATATTTCTTAATTATCCATTATGTCGTTAATAATGTTATTACAAAGTTAATAATGTTTAAAAATGTATTTGCTTAAGAAAATGTCCGGTAGTAAATTTTTGTGATTGCGTAGGGCACACCCAGGTATGGACGGAGCTGGCTGGCTCGGCTTGGCTTGGCCTAAGTGTCAGTGGCAGTCTAGACAGACCACTTGTTAATATATTTCATAAAATACAATTACAATAAAAACTCAATTTAACAGAAATAAAATAAAAAAGTATTATTATTTTATTTCTTTACTATTGAATTGTAAATTATTTGCTACATTTAAATTGTCTTTTATTATAACAATTATTTACAATTTAGTTTGATATTTGAGGCCAAGCCATGCATGCATGCATGCCACTTGCCAAACATGTACTCGCACATAATTTAATATTAAAATAATTAATTGCTAATTTGTTTTAGTATTTGTTTAATTAAGTGGATATTTTTATTTTATTTTTTTTTAAATTATAATTTATCAGATTTGCAGCAGTAATTTGAAAAAAAAAAAACAAAAAAAATAGTTGGGACAAAAGTAACAATTATACATCACTGTAAGGTTTTTGTATTCGCTAAGGTGGCTAACAATGCTATTAAAAACAGAAGTGTATGCGGCATGAGCTGAACCTGCGACCCCCTGACTACTAGATTAGTATACTGCCTACTGGTCAAGAGGGCACTGAAGTATCAGGTAAATAGAAAAAAATAGTGTTGAAATTTTACTTTAAAGAAATTTTTTTTTGTATAAATTCGGATGTATAGCAAGTTGTTATAGTTAGACGGCCCTAATTTTTATAAAATTTTGCAACATCGATTTTTATCGTATCCTTTGTTTGTTGTATATTTCTGCTAACAGAGAATACAGTTCAGTACCGTTATATAATCTGTAAGAAGCGGACAATTCACCTCAGAAATTTCTAACACAGCAACTAAATTGTGTGAAGTACTTTGGTTTTGCGGTTGTGTTTTTTAATCACAAAAAACTACTACTATAGTAGTTTAGTAAAGTAGGGAATTCACTGGGACAATGCTTCCTTAGTATTTTTTTAAAATATCATAAGGTGAAGGTGTCTCGCAGAGAATGGCAAAATTATAGTTTTAAGTACTCCTTGCGTATTGGCCATCAAACAACTCTGAATGCGTACAGCTTAAAATAAATAACATACTCTTGTAGAAACACATGCATTAATTTTAAACCGAATACCTATAACTACGAGTATAAACATCCAGCAACTATGTTTATACACATTTTTTTAATTACGCAGCATAAACAACTACAACTAAAGTTTATATACTGTATGAGCTAAAATCACACTCATGAGTATAAAAATACTCTGAAAATACTCTGACTATTAATCGGCTACACATGCGAATATGCCGGGTTATTTTATTTACACATGAACGACGTAGAGATGCTAGAATGGACTAGTCTTAGTTTCTTGAGGGAAAGTAAGTGAGTGCACGAATTGTTTGCGCCTACATTTATGATTATACGCACTTACAGTTAAGTCTATTTACTTATGCATATTTATTTTCGAGTACTGATTATAATTCTCTGGTGTCTAGCCGCAAACTGCAGCATAAAATCACTTCTTTAGATGCTAAGGATTTTCTAAGGCTTGTTTGATGATTTCAAAAGCTTCATATGCGGTACATAAATTCATAATTGAAAATTTATCCCATCACTTTAAGTGATTTTGTTTAAAAAATGCTCAATATATTTTCTACAATTTTTAAAAAAAGTCAACTTTCTTAATCTAAATTCCAAAAACGAGGACTCAGCTCAATGCTCGGGATCTTCATCTTTTGACAGCATTTCATAACCTCAATTTTTTTTGCCATAAAGAGTTTTAAGCTAAAAGTCGGTGCAATGCTTTTTCGCAAGATTTAATCCTTTCTGCATTTCAAATCATATGCCATGCTTTTTACGCAGCTGCAGTAGTATTGAAAATATACTTAAACTTGGCATCACTGACTAACAAAATCAGCTGACTTGTTCGCACGCAGCTTATGATGCTTTCAAAAGTGGAACGTAAACCTAATTTCGAATCTACCGGCTCACGGTATCCTACGCTTTGTACTTTGTAAATTGCAACACGTATTAAATTTTTTGACACACGCGCACGATGCGTGAAAGCGTAGAACGAGTGGTATGTTCCTTCAGTTTTATATATTGGCATTTCTCCGAGAAATTCTACTTTTTTGTCGCGTGCAACAGAAAGCAATTAACCTTGTATTTCTGAACAACGTGACACGATTTTTCTTAATATTTTACCTAACGTAGAGCTGCTGACGGCCTACATAAATATATAAAGAAGTAAACAAAAAGTTTCGTTTTCTTTGAAAAAAACAAGCCTATTTGCTTGGTGTCGCACGCTACAAAAAGTTGACATTCCTGTGGAAATGCCCATATGAGTATAGAGAGAGAAACGATGACATTTCTGAAGCAGAATAAAAGCCAAAAATAAGCAATATTATTGATTAAATTATAAACTAAATCGACTAAATTTGAAATCTGGGAGCAAATTAAGGGCATTCGATATCAATCAAATTTTCCTACAATTTTAATTGTGTTTATATGGAAATTGCGATCGATATCGAATGCAGTAATGTTCTCCCTGGTCACACATTTTTTAATCTTCTATTATTTTTGCTTTCTTTCTCATTAGAAACAACAAAAGTAAGCAACTGCATTAATTAAAATTATTCAGAAAATATGGCAACTTTTTTTTGTAATTTTTCAGCATCTTTAGCTTTGGAGTTGTCAGCACTATTTATCTGTTTTTTTAAGGTAGTTTGACACTATAATGAAGGTATTAATTAAGACCTCTAAGAAAAAAAATCAAACAAACCTTAGATCAAAATTATAATGTGAAACAAAGTTTATTAGCGAACTTCTTTACTCGCGCAATTGTTTTAACAACAAAAAAAAATAGCTTTAAAATTTTATAGATTCGCTAAAAAAAATTTTGCAGCACTTTTAAGAAATCACCCATGCCTACAACTTATTCATCTGCCTTAAAGCCACATAAAGTAATAGTCACAAACAAAAATTATTAAGGCCTAATAAAGGGTTTATAAAACAGATTTTCATTAAAAACTTTTCTTATTAAGCCTGTATAAAACCTTAATAATTTTTATAAATAAGACTGTAAAAATATAAATAAAATTTACTGCCTTTATATTCTCAAGTAGTGTAAACAGGAATTGACAAAAGAGAGTCTAGTCAAAAACCCACTAATTAACAAAAAAGAAAAACTTGAATTCTATTTACATCAAAAGTAGTTCTTTTCAAATTTAAATACAAAAATAAAAAAAAAAACTGAAATTGTTCTCACCTCAACTTTGAACTCTATAATTATATAAAAAAAAATCCGCAGTAACGTCTGCAGGCTGCAGTAATTCAATTTAGCAATAGAAATTTTTTCGCGAGACAAATTTAATAAAAAACATAATTAAATTATACTCTTTGTGATACGAATTTTATGGCGAATATAAAACGAAATAAATGAAAATAAAATAAATACCTTATGTGCTGAAATAAACACTTTTTTAACCACCAAAGAGGAAATGAGAAAAACTTTAAGAGGAAAAGGAAATAAAACGCATTGAAATTATAAATTCAATTGCAATCAAAATGCAATTCAAGCGCATAGAGAGGTTTAATATTATTTTAAACACTTTTCAAGTAACAAATGCTAGCAGGAGTGCAAACAGAACAGTTTTACCAAAGTGATTGCACTGTAGTATTGGAACAGATATCGACATCAAACAAGTTAGAGTGATGCAAATATTAAAAGCGAAAAAATAATAATAACGAAATTTTATGACAAATAGTCGTACTTTTGTAAAACAAGAATTGCAAGAATAAGGGAGTTAAATCTTACACAAAAATATTCCCAGTAAGTCAGCTTTTTCTTCGAACTTATTTTTGTTTCGTTGTTAAAGTTTGAATAGGATAAAGTGCAATCAAGACTGTTGTAAATTAAAGATGGTGAAATTGAGCTTTCATTATAAAAAAGCTTTCAAGGAAATTTTTATATGATGAATCAAAACAATTCACATATTCCATTTCCATTACAAAATATGTATTTAAAATTAAAATTTTGGATCAGCTGGCACCAAACCCATGAAAGCTGACGATGAAGATGTGGAGGGCTTCGAAAACATCCCATTGTTCCGTTCGATCAAAATATTTACAATCAACTTTGGTATTATTTTTTAATTAATAATTATAACATAAAATTTGAATTCCCAATAATACGAACTTTAGCCTAATTCCTAGTAAAGATTTTATATAAAACTACTGAATAGTATGAATAAGTATGAAATTAACACTTAGAAACATTTGAAGTTTTAACTAATTTCCGTCGTTTCAGTTCAATTTCGAGTTTTGCTGTTTTTCGAGATTGATCTCAAAGTGCTTTAACTAATCTTTTTATCAGGCTACAGTAAATACAGAAATTAATAATAACGCAACATTTACATACATATCGTTACCTTAAAACAGAAAGGCCCTAACTCACTATTTCCTTGAATTTTATGGTCTGCTTCACAATAAGGAAAGAAAACTGAAACGAAACTTTCGACTGAAAATTTATATTGAAAACAGCAATAAAATATGAAAATTTGTTTTTGCTTTCAATATAAATTGTAAGTCAAAAGTTTCGTTTCATTATTGTGAAACAGGCCATAAATATTCTTCTATTGAAATTTGCAAAAAAAACTCGACTTCAAAAAAATAGTGAGTTAGGTCCTTCTTATATTAAGCTAAAGATATGTACAATATTTAGTATGCGCGTAAGTATGAATTTGTTTATATTAGGAATTTTTTTTGTAAAAACAAAGCATATTCATTTAATTTGATTTAAGGCAGTTCTGTTATTTTGTATTTTTTTAAAGGTTTTTTTTTGTATTTTTCTTTGAGGCTCCTATACCCCTTAAGATTGCTTGTCTCTCTTGTGAGTATCACATTTTGCAATGCGTTTTGTGAACTTTTTGTGAAAAAAGTTCACCCTTTATTACGCATTTTCAAAACTGTATTTTAAATAATAATATCGATATCGATATTATATATGTATATAGTACTAGTACTACCTATAGTTTTAAAATATCAAAAACATCGATAGGGAAATATAACGATATCGATATTATTATTTAAAATCGATAGTACTAGCAATATCGATAGTATCGCAGCACTAGTGTAAAAGATTTTAACTCGTTATAGTATATTCGCTAAAGGTTATTTTTGCCTTTTTTTTGAGAAAAGGAAACAATTCACGTACGAAGAAGGTAATGGAGGCCTGAGTCCTGTTTTGGGAATTAAAAACCAGGAAAAATCTAAAATTATGGCAACTCTATTAAAAATGGGGGATTTTCATTCTTATCTGGTTTTCACATTAGGTTAGCAGGCATCAGATCAGCATGAAAATTATCCCAAGATCTCCATTTGTAACAGGGTTGCCACATTATTGGTTTTTCCCGGTTTGAGGGGGGGATTTTCATGCTGATCTGGTTTTCAGATCAGGTTGTCAGGTATCAGATCAGCATTGAAAATCCGCCAAAACTCATAATTTTCAGCAGGGTTGCCATCATTTGTGGTCTTTTCCGGTTTGGATGATTGTCATGCGGATATGGTTATCAGATCAGGTTATCAATTATCATATAAGCATTGAAAATCCCCCAAAATTCCCCATTTATAACAGAGTTGCCACCATTTTTAGTCTTTCCCGGTTTGGGGATTTTCATTATGATCTGGTTTTCCAATCAGGTTTTCAGCTATCAAGTCAGCATGAAAATCATTCCGAAATACCCGATTTATAACAGGGTTGCCAGAATTTTTGGTTTTTCTCGGTTTCGAATTCCCACTACAGGACTCAGGCCACCAACTCTGTATTTAAATTTTTATAATTCTCAATCATATATTGTTAGTCTTTCTATAAGCATTGGAGTTTGTTAAGCTTTTGTTTTTCAATTATTGTTCAAGTCTGCTGATGAGTTGCCCCAGCAGCAAGGAAATCTAAATCTAGACGTATTTATGTAATTAATGCACAACAAATACACTTTTTGTTTAAGGTTTCTGTTTAAAGCCACTGTATTGAAAGCATCTCAAGAAATGTTTTAACTACATGAATACATACATTCATACATGCATTTATATGTAAGTATATACATATATGTATGTATATTTATTTATTTAAAAGAGGAACTGCAGCATAGCAGCGGCATCATAGCAAGCATTTATGTATGTACATATGTATGTCTATCATATTCCAACAAATACGAGAATGCAAACGCTTTAGAAGAGCACTTAAAATCAGACAGTTATTGTTAAAAGTAAAGTATACATCCTCAAGAAAGAAAAAAAAAACCAGAAAGAAACAATAATAAAAAAAGGAGTAAAAGAAAAACTTCAAATAAAAAATAGCAAAATAAAAAAAAATAAAAAAACTCCATGCACGTACAATACAATATTCAGTCGTATGTATACGCTTTAATTTTCATCTAAAAATAATGGAACACGTTCCTTCACAGCTAAACCCCAATAAACACAAATAAGTGACGGGATGGTGGCTGGCTGATGGTAACAGAGTTGGCGGCATTGATGTCGAAACCAAAGATAATTTTTGATTTTATATGTACGAGTATGTATGCCTTGATGCCACCAATACTGTCATATAAAAATATTTTCTAGGAAACCCAAAAAAAAAATAAACAGAAAAAGTAAGACTTCAATTTTTTTAAACCTAACGCACGCACACATACATACATACATACATACATATATCAAATCAGGAAAACTTCTTAAAGAAAAATTAGTTGTAACAGCATAACAGAACTTGAGGCAGGCGTGCTGTGCTGTGCTATTCTGTGCTGCTCCCGCAATCGTTCAAGTTGCAAGCACATCTTTCAAAGAACAAAAGCAAGAAGTGTGTAAGAGATAAAATAAATATTTTGTAAATGTTGTGTTTAAGCCAAGAACAGGAATTTCGGTTAGAAACATAAATTCTGCAAATTTTTTACTTATTGTCCCAGTTGGCCATGTCTGTGAGACATCTTAAATAATGGTTACAAGACACATAGAAAAATCTTGGAAAACATAGTGACAAAATTTTCTAGCAATTGGCCACGAAATCATGCAAGACAACACCAGCGACAATGTCCACCCACCACCATATCGATTGCACAGAAATTAATATTCCTGCAATAAACAAATTTACTTGAAAATAAAACCAAAAATCAATTAAAAATGTATTTAAGTCAACTAAACTTATGTTTTAAAATTTAATGCATTACAAAGTCTAATTGACGCAATGAAATTTTTAATTGATTTTTGCTTTTACTGTAAATTAAAGCTGGAATATTTTATTCCGTGTGTCTTTTACAAAATGATAGTGTGAGTTTTGTCACTCAACAGCACTTACTTTAATCATTACTGTTCGAACTAAATTTTTCTATATTTATCAGGCTTGCCAAATTACATGTAATAATTCCCAGTGAAAAAAAATGGAAGTCATTCTAGTGGAACTACATTTTCATTGCTTCCAAGAAATCGATATTTTTAATTTGCCGAGAGTGAGCAAAAAACCATGTAGAAGCTTACTTTACTCATACAAAACCTTGTAACTCCTCCATATTGTTAGAAAATATTCACAAGAATTAAAATTTAAAAGTTATTTGCTAAAATTTACATGAAAACACTGTTTCATGTTAAAATTCGTATAAAAAGAAATGAATTGTTAAAATAGTTAATTATTTACCATTTTTCCTAGATGAAAATATTATCGTAGAACACAAAAAAGGAAAATTTTCTTAATATCGCTTCCAATTCAGTGACCAGGCATCGAAAAAGAGAACTTCTTGCAATGACAACCCTATGTAAAAATCATTAGATCGGATAAAAATTTTCATTATTTCCAGATCGCAAACTCTACATTTTCATGACTTTTTTAGAGTATCTTTTTTGCTGGGTTATTAATGAACAAATAAGAAGAAAGTTAATTGTAAATATTCTGACAAACACTTAGTAGAACGGAACAACTAGCTGTTTTCAAAGGCCACTACACCTTCAGCATCAGAGCTCTTTGTATTTGGTTCAGTTTGTGTGTGTGTGTGTGTGCCTGATCAAATCATAAATATACCCAGCATACCATATGTGCTCTAAATGAGCTCATAAAGACTCTTTTGTCGGAACGCTGACGCTCATAATGAGTTCATAAAATAATCATAAACAGTCATAAAACGCTCATATTTGAGTGGCTTTTTCCACTAAAGTGGTCACTCATGAAAGAGCTCTAAATTTTATGCATAAGAGAGTAGTTTCCCAGCTTACTATATGCGCTCTAAATGAGCTCATAAAGACTCTTTTGTCGGAGCGCTGACGCTCAAAATAAGTTCATAAAATAATCATAAGCAGTCATAAAACGCTCATATTTGAGTGGCTTTTTCCACTAAAGTGGTCACTCATGAAAGAGCTCTAAATTTTATCCATAAAAGAGTATTTTATGACTTTTTATTTTTAATATCACATGTTGGATTTTCTTTTCTTAATTTATTTGAACGAAGTTCACTTATTATTAATTTGCTTTCTTTTAAGCTTGCTATTTTCATTATTTTAATTATGTATTATTTTTATATTTATTATAAAATAACTCACAATTTTGTCTTTACGCTTTCAAAAATATTCACTAATGAATCAATTTGTGTAACTTCTTTCTTCTGCTTAGCTGGAATTTACCGTTATCTGGCAGCGTGCAGAAATTACTCATAAAAATCACAAAAAATCTATCGTTTATGAGCTCAGAAATATGCGCGCAGAAACCAAGCATAAAACACTCATAAAATTTACCGTTTATGAGCTCAGAAATTTACACGCAAGAAACACTCATAGAAAGTCATAAAATCGATCGTTTATGAGCTCAGAAATATGCACGCAGGAAACACTCACAGAAGCTCATAAAATCGCTCATATATGAGCTCATATATAAGAGCGCTCCGATAATGGTATGCTGGGTAAGAACAGAATTTTATTAATATTTTTAACGCACAAATTTAATGTTATTTTCTTACTTCATTAATTTGTCGTTTCATTTAAAATATTGATTTACTTAGCTGGTCTTCGAACTGAGGCTGCATATTTATAAGTTTTAGCGCTTACCAGCTGGCTACAGCACCAACTAAAAATATGTCAACAAGAGGCCAAAATATTTATGTGTTTGATTGATGACAATTGTTATCAAAAAGGTCAATATGCAAGACATTCCCCCTCATTGTGATTGGCGATTTTGCGGCGAAAGTGAGGCGATTTGTACTGGATTAAAGAAAACTTTAGTTTATTTTCTTTAATCTACTACAAAAAGTCGAACTGGAAGTCTCTCAGATTATCGTGAATGACGATTTCCTTTAAAATGTCGACTAGAAAACTCAATAACAAAGAATAAGTCAGTCGCACAAGAATCGTTGATGATAATGCCGTGCAAGGCAATCTGGTCAATTGGGGTGTGTGTCAAATACACACACATACACACACTCTTGTAAGTATGTAAGCACACACATTTCACATGATGGCATTTCTACAAAAACTCCCTCTAGCATTTTGAAATTGTCTATGTTACAGTTTAAAATTTCATTACAAAAGCAGTAAAAAGTTCTTTTGATACTTTAACAAAATATTTTAAGTTTACTGCTGAACAAATTTTATTTTCTTGGCTCCAATTTAATATATATTGGAACTTTAGCAAAAGAATGTGGGATGGCAAATTTGAGTTCGGTCATTGCGTTAAGAATTCACTTTTTTCCTTTTCTTTCTGCTTTTTAAATTTTTTTCTATAATTTAAAGCTTAAAAAGTTAAGAAAAAATTAAATGAAATATATAAATATTTAAAAACTTAGTATCGGCTGTAGTTGTAGTGGCTTCGAAAAAAAAAATATTTGCTTTTTATGGTTTCCGTACACCGGAGGTGAAAAAGGAATTCTACGGCTTTCGCTACAATATCCGTCTGTCCGTCACAGGCTATTTTCTCTATACCCAGAAAAAAGATTGGTTGGAAAATGGTTAGGCCAATAAAATATCATTTGCGTGAACTATATTTCAGTTCACACTATAAATTTTCTATTAGTCCAAAAAACAATCCCTGTTCATTGCCATCAGGGTATAATTGCAATAAAAATATGATTGTGACAATTCTTAAATTGATTGCACCAACCGAACGTATGCTTTTATCATGACTAATGAACTGATTGATTAGCCCAACCGAATAAAATATTATGAATTGGATTTTACTACCAACTTTTGGTTACTGCAACTAACTAGACGTTTTAACTAGACGTTTACTTAGTTTATAGCAGCAATTTAAAAAATTAGGTTTTTTGATTTTCAAAGATATTATGATTTGTGAATTCTCAAATGGTTTTTGAAAGTCTGTGTATAAGATAACAGGGTTGTGGCTGCTCAAAATGTGTGGTTGAAGAAATTCATATAGATATGCTTCACCACCAAAAAATAAATTTCAATTAAAATAAACTTATGACATAATGTCTAATCATAACTTTCTTAAATTTTGTATTTTTATTTGCGTTTTTGTTTATTTTTGTTTCAGCAATGAAGACCAATTTTTTTTTCACATTTACCAATTATGATATTGTTTTAGTTATATTAACCATATTTTCGGTAGCAAGAATAACTTTTATTTGAAATCCCATATTGATAACCAATTTTATCTGTTGTTGCAACTATTGGGTTAGTGGTTATAATTAAATATATTGTGGTACCACATGAAAATTGATAGTTGGTGCAACCGCCAAAATTCGATTGGAAACAAATTCGCTTGTCTCAACGAATCTCTTTTCTCTGTGTAGAACTGCAAGAGCTACTGACCTAAAATGTTCACATAATATATAAAACTTTGGCGGCTACAGAACAAAAATATATGACAGTTAAAAATTAAAGTGTGTTCTAAAGCGTGCAACGAAAAATGTTAAAATCCTAATGTAATATATGTACATATATACATCCAATTATATGTAGACACTTCAAATGTTCAAAGTTACGTTATTTTTATGCAGACTACAACAATAAACACTGAAATGTAAAAAAAATTAAATTAAAGGGTATTCTATCAGTTAATGGAATTTATGTTATGTAATTTTGACAATTGGAAATCTTGGAAAATTCTTGAAATTTTCGAATACGCTAAAAGTAAAAAGTCCAAAAATAAAAATAAATCGCCAAAACGAAAAAAGCTTGAAAACAAAAGATATAATGAAACTAAAATTAGTCGCCAAAAACCCAAAAAATTGCCAAAAACGATAAAAGCCAAAACTAAAAAACGTCAAAAAATCCTAAAAACGAAAAAAGCGCAAAAACTAAAAGAACGCTTAAAATAAAAAAATTACCAAAAAAGATTTTTTTGTTCGACTTGAAGATTTTTAAGAAAAATAATATGGCAACGCTGAGCAAATCCCACTATATTTTTTTTCAACTAAGGCTCGAAAAAAATATGCAGATAAATTTAGTTTATTAAAAATATGACTTTAGTGTACTAAAGGAAAGAATGCTTTCGCACAATATTTTCGCTTTATTTCTAATTGGGCTACCAATGCAACATTTATAGCTCCAAGGAAAGAATTTTTAAGTGTCAAGGTAGAATTAGTAAAATCGTATCGTGAAGTTGCGTGTCAGCTGACAAAAACCGTACCATATACAATGCATGGTACTAGTTATAAAATATGTGGTGGTAGCACTGCTGACGTAGAAATCTACAGAAAACTGATTTTTCTCTAGCGAATGTCAAAAAAGCCGCATTAATACAAAAACAACAATAATGTGCTGTGCAAACTGTTACATTTTCTATAATTTCTACACAAAGTCGAACGATACGGCAAGCTGTAAGGTAGAACGATACGATTTTACTAATTCTACCTTCAGTGGCTAACTTTTTTACGCCTACATATTATATGTTTAATATTTTCTGCCTTATTTTCTAATATGTACATACTTGGATAGAGAAAAAAAATCAATAAATTTGATTAGACACAATATTCAAATACAAAAAAAAAAGTTTAACAAAAACACAAACGAACAAGAAGGATTACAATGAAATTGAGAAGAGGCTGAATGAAGTAAAACACATTTAAAAAAATCCAATAAAAATATTTACATACATATCCATACATGTTTGTATATACCCTGTCGGAGAATGTGTAGTTGACTACACAAATAGTTAACTTATGGTTAACTTTTCTTAGACTGACTAAAAGCTAACTGCAATGTCATCCAGAATAAACCCAAAATTAATTCTTAAGTTTAGTACGTAGTCGAATTTGATGAGCGCCAGCTTAGCTACTTTGAAACTCATTTCAGTTTTATGTTAACATTTTGCTGTTGTTATTTTAGATGGTAGCTTAGCTTGTGTGGTAGCGCGTTGAGTACACAAATTGTGATGATACATGTTCGAACCCCAGAAAATTTTTTTTAATTTAATGACTAAAAGTTGGCTTGAGAAATTCAACTTTAAGTTAGCTGAAAGTAATGCAGAGCGAGTGAGAATTGACTCCTGCCTAGGACATCGAAATGTTAAAGTAGTCAGTTGATTACATTGCAAAGTAATCCAAGTTTAGTCAGTAGTACTTGCGAAATAGTTGCTTAAAGTTAGTTTTAAGTTAGCCAAATTTCCGAGAGGGTACATATACATATATGAACTTATTCATGTACTTAAATGTAATGCTCTTTTGGGATGTTGGCATTTTTTGTATGATTTTATTTTGTGCAAGTATTTTTTTTGTTTCATACTTCGTTTTAATGCTAAAAAAATTACTTTTTTAAAGTCTAGAAGTCTAAAGCATTTGTACTTGAAATGTACATAAAACATGTCAATGCAAGCTTGATCATGTTTTTTGTTTATTCCTACAAAATCTTTTTTTTTTGTAAATTTAGACTTTTATTGTACAGTGTAAAAAATATGTTTTTTTTAAACAAAATATGGTGTATGTTGACAAGTACTTTTGTACATTTAGAGTCAATTGCATATATGTATGCACCTACATACATATGTATGTATGTACATATGTGCAAACATATTTGTACATTAAATTTTTCAACATCTCGTGTACTTACATAAACGTGCATAAATATGTATGTATGTCTTTATGTTTGTATGTACTCATATACTTGTAAATATATTTACTTATACATATAAGCAGGAGTGCAGTCTAAAAAGCTGCTGAACTTTTTTTCATACATACTATGTACTAAGGTCCTGCACAAGACCTACTTTTAAGAAATGGGATTTTTCAATTGCTTTACTACAGGGAACTCTTCTAAAACAAACGCTAAGCAACACTGTTAGCAAAACACTTGTTTCAGTTATTGCAGGTACAGTCGAATCCGCTTTAGCGCAACACGCTTTACTGAAAAAATCGGATTACTGAAAGCGATACGAATCCCCGCACTGACTTTAAATGCAGCTAGTCTTATTTAATTCGCTTTAGCGAAATATCGCTTTACTGAAAATATCGTATTACTGAAAATCATTAGCAAGCCCACAACTATTTTTTGTATAAAACTTACTTCGCTTTAGGGAAAAAATAAACAATGACAAATTTATTTATTTGAAATACTCAAGGCTGTAAAAATTGTGCATGTTTAATTAAATGGCAAAATGAATTTATCATTTTCGCTCTTACGTACTTTTTTATTATATTGTGCTTATTTTAAGCAAACAATTGGGTTTGGTTATTTCCAGCAAAGGAGTAAAGAAGAAAAAATTTGTGATGATGGCTTCTTCATACGCATGGGTGCGTATACAAACGTCATGCATGTACATTCATATATACATACATAAGTTGTTTGTATGCTCTTTTATTTTTCTGTGCACATAAAAAACACACACTTGCATTATAAATAAGTTGTGTGCGCTTGCTTTAAAAAACCACCCTTAACACATAATAGCTTACCATCTACATCTTACACACACACTCAAACGTACAATATGCAAAATAACAAGCATACACGCATCAACATTACTTCTTTTGATTGTTTTTTATGAACAAGAAGTCTTCGCGACATCGCTTGCTAACACTCATATACACGAACAATAATGCATCAATCGTGCTTCGCTTATAATACGACAGCATTTCAACATAATACATGCCACGAGACTACATTTCAAGAATTTTTACGCAGGCCTCTAATATGTATATTCTACGTTCAATTGGTGTCAATGCCAACTGTACAGAACAGTAGTTGCTGCTTAAGTGATTGTTCAAAAATAAATGTCTGTTTTGACTAAACTAACCGAATAAATTATTTAAGCGAATCTATGTACGTTAAGTTTACCAAACCTTTGCAATATTATTGGGCAATATTTAATATTGTGCAATAAAACTGCCTGTAAATGGAAATTTCCTTCAGAAAGCTCAATTTTTTGTCACGTGCGACAGCAAGCAATTAAGCTTGTATTTTAGAAGAATGTGACTCAATTTTTCTTTTACCGTATGTAAAACTGCTGACGGCCTACACAAATATATAAAAAGTAAAAATAAGTATCGTCTTTTAAAAAAAAAGAAAAAAAAACATATTGGTTTGGTGTTGCATGCTACAAAAAGTTGACATTCCTGTGGATATGCCAATGTATTATATTGGTATATGGCGCAATATATAGGATAAAATCAAGTCTTTTGCTTAATATTGAGCAAAAGGAAATATTTTTTAATCTGCTGGCAACATTGCACAATAACTATTTCCAAGTACGTAACTAAATAACACGAAAAATTAAATTAAAAAAAAATTAAATGCACAAGTGTGTGTATACATTTTTTTTAATAAAATGCAATTTATTGAGTTGTGTGGAGCAAAACGACATTAATTATAGCAATAAGGTAGTTAATAATATTGCATAGTCTATGGATACTTTTAAAAATATTTTGTTCTTTTAGAAGGGTTAGCTGTGTGCTACAAACGAGCGAAGTTTCAAAAGGTTTCACTTCGAAAAGATTAAAAAAAACTTTTGAGTCTAACCTTCGAAATTTCCATGCTGATTGCAAAAAATATTGTTGGTAAGTGGGTGTTGTTTGAACATTTATTGACTCTTGTTATTCGAGATCAAGTTCATTTAATTTTTAACATGAACATTTGTGTTTCTTTTTTCATTTTCTTGTACTTCTTTTTTTTCTAAACTTTTCTTCTGCTACATGTTGCAATTTATTTGTCTTTTCAAGTTTGAGAAAATATATTAAGCAAATTAATTGGATTCTTTTTTTGTTTCGAAAGAAGTTTCCTACACAAATTGTGTAGAAAGAAAACCAAACACAATGCACAATTCCAAAACAACAATTATTAAGGTTACACAAGCGTTTTGAAACCGCAAGATTTCTGTGTTTATGTCATGAAACTTGCAGGAAAAAAGTTAAAAATTATGTTATTGCATTTTTGGGTTTAAGACGATTTCAAATCTGTCAAAGAAAAATGCACATACCTTAAGGATCGACTGAAATGTTTCTTTTGCATCGAGGCATCCTACTAAACAAATATACTATCCGAAATTTTCTCGAAAGTAAATATTATATAGCAACGCCTTCACTTTAATTTGAAAAATATTTCTAAGAAATCGTTCTAGAATTTAAAAATTAAATTTACTTTAACCAGAACTTTAACTAATTATCTACGATAACGTTAATAAATTTAGGAAAGGCTTGTGATAATAATAGATTTTAAGCAACTAACCACTAGTTTTTCCCCTTAATATTTAAATATGTACTTAGAAAATTTTATTTAAATTTAAATTGTAAGAAATTAGCATTCCATACAAACTGGACTTACATATAAAAGGTAAGGATTTCTACAGGGTGGCCCAGAAAGACCGAAGTGGTGTGAAATCCTTATAACTTTTTATTTAAGACATATTTTTTTAGTTTTTTGTTTTTTAAATACATTAAATTTATAGGGAATATTTTAAGATTAGTTATTAAAAATTATATCCCGCAAGTGGTGGCCATTTTCTGCTTCGCACAAATGTGCTCTTTCCAACACATTTTCAATGACCTTTCGCAAAACTTCCGGTGTTATGTTGTTAATTTCGTCTCGAATATTGGTTTTAATTCCTCAATAGTCCTAGGCTTATTAAGATAAACTTTCCCTTTTAAATAACTCCAAAGGAAACAGTCTGGAGCAGTTAAATCCGGGGAACGCGGAGGCCAATTAAAATTGCTTCTACGCGAAATTATTTTTTCACCAAAGATGTCGCGTAAAAGAGCCATTGTGGCCCTGGAAGTGTGCGCTGTGGGTCCATCCTGTTGGAACCATATTTGCGGATGGTTTTCCACGGTTGGCTTTACAAAATTTTCCAACATGGCCCGATATCGATCACCATTGATGGAAATGGCGACACCTCGTTCATTTTCAAAAAAATATAGGCCAATGATCCTTTCTGAAGAAACACCGCATCAAACAGTATACTTAACTGGGTGTAATTGTCGTTGATGAAGTACTCTCGGGTTTTCAATATCCCATATCCTAAAGTTTTGTTTGTTAACGAGGCTTCGTCACTCATAACTAAGTTATGAATAATGGAAATGGAAAGAACACATTTGTGCGAAGCAGAAAATGTCCACCACTTGCGGGATATCATTTTTAATAACTAATTTAAAAATATTCCCTATAAATTTACTGCATTTAAAAAACAAAAAATTAAAAAAATATGTCTTAAATAAAAAGTTATAAGGAATTCACACCACTTCGGTCTTTCTGGGCCACCCTGTAGTTGAGAATAAATTTTAAACGGCGCCAAAACGTGGTGACATCGATGTTTGTGGAGCTCTTTTCGGTTGGAATCGAAAATTTCCTTAGGGAAGATGGTACAAAAAGGTGGCAAGTCCGTGTTGGAGGGTTGTCAGTATTTTTTCCATATGAAAGTAGACGATATTTAGTTGCCGAATACATTTTGAATAGCGGCAAACCAAGACGGCATTGGAGTTTGCGGAGCAGGTTTTGGTTGGTACCAAAAATTTGCTTAAAAATATGGTGCGAAAAAATGGTAACGCATTGGGAGAGGGTTGCCAGTATTTTTTTCATATGAAAATAGACGATATGTAGTTGCGGAATAAATTTTTAACGGCAGCAAACCAAGACGAAATCGGGGTTTGTAGAGGGGTTTCCGGTTGGTACCGAAAATTTGGTTATATAAAAAGGTGAAAATATATGGGAGCGAAGTGGGAAAGGGTTGTCGGACGATGTCTAGTTGCGGAAAAAATTTTGAAAGGCAATAACCAGTGTCGACATCGATGTTTGCGAAGCGCTTTTAAGTTGGAACCGAAAATTTCCTTAGAAAACATGGTTCCAAAAGGTGGCAACGCAGTGGGAGAGAATTGACTGTCCTTTTTCCATATGAAAGAATACCATGTATAGCTGCCGAATAAATTTCGAACGGCGGCAAACCAAGACGGCATCGAGGTTTGCAGAGCTTTTTTCGGTTGATACCGAACATTTAGTGAAATAAAATAATGCGACAAAATGGCAACGTAGTGGGAGAAGGTTTCGGGACTTTTTTATATGAAAGCTGACGATATGTGGTGCCGAATAAATTTTTAACGGTGCCAAAGAGTGGCGGCATCTATGATTGTGGAGCGCTTTTCGGTTGGTGCCGAAAATTCCCACAGGGAGGATTATACAAACAGGTGGCTAGTCTGCGTTGGAGGGTCTCCGGACTTTTTTTTACATAAAAATAGCCGACGGCTTATTGCCGAATATATTTTGAACGGTGGTAAATCAAGGCGGAATCGGGGTTTGTAGAGCGGCTTCCGGTTGGTACCGAAAATTTGCTCAAAGAAAATTGCGCGTGAAAATAGGGGAGGGTTTCGCTGCTTTTTTCCATTTGAAAGCTGACGATGTCTAGTTGTCGAATACATTTGGAACGCCGCTAAGGAATGGCGGCACCGATGTTTGCGGAGTGTTTCTCGGTTGGTAGCGAAAGTTCACTCAGGGAAGATAGTGTGAAAAGGTGGCAAGACCATTTTATAGGATTGCCGGACTTTTTTGCGTATGAAAGTAGATTATGTCTAGTTGCCAAATAAATTTTGAACGGTGGCAACCTTAGGTAGAATCGGCGTTTGCGGAGCGATGTTTTGTTATTACCAAAAATTCGATTAGAGAAAATGGTACAAAAAAGTGGTAACTCCACAGAAGATAATTAAATTTATTATCAAATTCTATTGGAAGTATGGCAGCGCTGAAAAATTTTCAAATGCTTTGGAAAGTTGTCCATACACAACACCAGTTAATTATGATATCAATATATGTATTGTGTGTATACATATGTTATATATTTGTTAAAATTAAACGAAACCATATGATATTAAAATGCATGTCTTCAATAAACACACAAAAACACAAATATATAAATTTTGTTTGTTGCAAACTGTCAAAAATGTTTTAATTTTCATTTCTATATGAATTTTGATGTCTGTAGAGCGCCTAAGTTATAATGAAATCTGTGATATATATTTTTTTGATAGTATATATTTATATTAATTTTGTTTATATTCGTTGAGTTGCTAACAATTTTACGATTTCATTCAATCATTAAACATTTATAAGATAAGTTGTTTATAACATTTATTTATTTTTATTATTTGGAATTCTTAAATAAATTTTGCTACTTACTATATCAATTGTTTATACAAATGGGCGATTTCTTACCTGCAATAAAAAAATAAATATTTTATTATAATGAAAAAAATAAAAAAAGCAACAATTTAATATACGCTAAATTCTTAATTATCTTGAGTAAATTTTAATTTTTGGAAATTAGAAAAATTATTTTTGAATTACAAATTATAAATTAATACTAAAGTGTACTGATATTGCAATAAAATATATATTTCTATAACATTAAGTTTTACTTCTTTCACTAAATGTTTAATATAGGCAAACAAATTTATATTAAGATTTTTTGTTATAGGTAGTTTTATTTTTCCTATTTAAATTCTTGTTTGTTTCTCCCGCACAAGTATTAAGTTGCCTGTTAATGTACATACGTGTTGCCATTTTTTGACATGTGTCACGTTACATCGTACACTTCAATAAATTTTGGCAATGCAAAAAATAAAAAAAAATAAATAAAAAATTTAGCAAATACTATAGCGAAAAACTATAGAGCATGTCGAAACGTTCAAAAGTGCAGTAAATAAATATGTACAGCAACAAAGAAATAGAAAACAAAATTGCCTGTAGATGAAAACAAATAAACGGTAGAAGCACAAGTAGTTTAATTTAGATGCAATTTTGTACAATTAAATAAATTCGAATAATAATGTATGTACATGTGTATGTATGTATGTATGTATGTATGTATGTATGCAAATTCATAAGCAGGGATACAAGTGCACGCATACAAACAAACTCAATGCAAATGATGCACAGTGGAGTCTCATAGTGTTTTCACACTGAAATGGTTTTAATAAAAGTTGGTTTTAACGTTAAAAAACATTTGTTAAAACCTGGTTTTAACATTCAAATTCTTTTTGTTAAAACCAACTTAAAACCATTTTTGAATTGATTTTTAGTTGGTTTTATGAAATGCAACCTTGTTTTCGCTGTGCTAAATTCAGTGCTGCAAAGTTAAAATGACTGGAAGCAGCTGATAATGTTTATGTCAGTTAATAGGAATCGATACCAAAGAATTTTTTGAACGGAAAACAACGAAAATATTATCATTGACCTGTGGGAAATGAAAATAGACGATATGACTGACATTGATCTGGCTACAAAAAAGTTTTATTTTGTAATGTATTTGCGCATTTTTTATATACAATAACTTGATTTCCAAGCACTTCTTAACTTTATATAAGTAGTTCCATAATTTTAAAATTTCTGAGTTGTTCATACAAACAGAAACAGTTATTGTACAGTTTGTCAAATAAGTGTTTTTTAAAGCAGAAAAAAATACAACAACAAACACATGCATTTCTGCTGGAGATTTATTTTATTTTGAGCAAAGTTATTAGATAGTCAGTGAGTTAAATTTTGAATTTAACAAATTTGCAGTGTGAATGCAAAATCAGCTGTTTATGGTGTTAACGTTAAAATCAGGTTTTAACTGTCAGTGTGATAACATATCAGATAATAATAAAAAAGCAATATGAGTCCGATCACAGGAGAGATATGTAACAGAGAACAGAAATGAGTATTGAAGAAGTGACTAGAGTTAAATCATGAATTATAATTTCTTGTACGCATGGAGCAATGTTGTCTATGAAGCAGATTCACTCGAAAGTTTGAAGTAAGCATCGAACTCATACTAAGCAACCTTTATGACATTGTTGATTTCGACTCTCCTTAACTCAATGCCTATGGACGATGCAAAACTCATACTAAGCAACCTTTATGACATTGTTGATTTCGACTCTCCTTAACTCAATGCCTATGGACGATGCAAAATAAATAAGTATGATTCACAATGCGAACTTCGCATACGAACATTAAAGTTCTCATTATGAGGGTGTGTGTTTGTTTCTCTGTTGCTTACTGTTGTTTGTTTTTTTTTTTGCTGGAATTGAAAAACAGCCCTATTTACTACTATTGTATACTACTTGCAAACTGTTACATGACTAAACTTTTTAATAAATAGATATACATGAGCTAAATGAGTTAAATCAATGCGATTAGTATAAGTACTTTCCTAAAATTAGAAAACAAACTGAGGTGCTTTGTAAGTGTGAGTGTGGTATGAATATGAATGTCAACGTCGCATTCATATTTATTTCAACTTATTTATAAATTAATATCATTGAGAGTGTGCGTACATCAGAGTAGTTAAGTTTAAACGATGTCTGCGCATTTATATTTAAAATTTCATGAGTCAGTATGAATAGCAAAAACATGATTCAATGCTGATTTCTGGTGTGTAAATATCTAGTAATGAAATTTTTTTTTTTTATATTGGCTTATGGTAACTAAAATAAGATATATAAATTTTTGACTCTACTGTATTTAAAAATCTGTGGAAAACTGCATCTATAGAAATGGAATTATTATTTATGGGGGTTTGTGGAGAATTCAAATAAAAATTTTGAAAAAGCTTGCGACTATGGGTTTGCAAAATTTTTATTAAAATCTCCACCCATAATAATTGGAATGAGATGAAGATTGATACACAATTACCGTGCACCAACAACACCAGTGTAAGGCAACAGTACGTAATGAAGATATGTTATAATATAATATTATAAATTCTTTATAAAGACTGTTAAACAAATATTTGACATTTAAAAAGCTCTTTTATTTAAAAGTTTATATTTATTTTATATTTTTCAACTTTTTAACAAAATTATTCCCACTGGCAACACTATTACACTTCACAAGCAATTTCTATTCATTGCTCCTGTAGGTATGCTTTACAATTCGGTTGAGTGTATTTCTATGCAGCTGTTAAGTTTCTCTGTACTTCTTGTTCGTATGATTACACTATATAGTCATACACAGCTCACACCCTCAGCGTATAGATGTTTACACATCAAAAATCTTTATCTATTGATCGTAATTGGAACCTTGTTGTCAAAGACATTTTCGGGTTCAGTGCAAGAAGCCGAAAAATTTAAGTTTTTCTCGATTTGTAACGGTTTTTCGCAATTTACTTAAAACATTTAGTGTGCCATAGCCAAACTGACACCAAGGGGTAAATTACGGCATTAGATAAATTTTAAATTATTTTTATATAAAATCCATTTAAATATTTTGAAATTTCCTTTCGATTTACACCATATTTTTTTCCTTAAGCGCCACTGTAAACTACTCTTACTTTGTTGAAGGGGTGGGCGGGTGCATATCTAAAACTCATTCCCGAAATGTTCATGTAATTTATGGTGCTGTGTAGTGTACTTAAGTCTGTTTATATAATAATTCTTTGTGTGTGTTAAAGTGTGTGTTTGTTAATTGTGTCAGTGTATGATGAATTTGTTGAGCGATTTTGTTGTGAACTTTTTGGGTGGGAAACTTCAAAAATATTTGTGTTAAAACATGAAATAAATAATTCAATTAGAACATAATAAACAACAGCACAGCAAAATAAACGCCCATAAGGAATTTACATACATATTCGCAAAAAATCAACAACAAATAAATAACGAAATAAACTGACAAAGTCATGTTCGCAAAAAAACAAGCATAAGCAAATATATTTTTAAATTCAGAATTCTGCAAACTGTGGGATTAAGTAAAGTGAATAATATATGAGAAATTTTTGTTGCATATTGCTAAAAAAAGAAATATGCGTAAGTAAATATGTATACCGGCTTTAGATATTCAAAATTTTAAATGACAAAATATGGCAAAAAAAATTATAAAATTAAACCTAAAAAAATATATTTTCTTTCAATTTAAATTTCTGTTCGAACTATGTTGCTTGTTTATTTTCTTTTGACAATGTGAAGTGAAGGCAAAATCAAATTTTTTTGTATCCTCGTACTTGTCGAACGAAACTTCTTTCACGCTCTATAAAAACAGACAGACAGCTAATTAAATTAGCCTCACGTTTCTTAAGGTTTAGAAACCCTAATTTACTTATTTAGAATATGTGATAACTGTTAAGGGTCAAATAATAATTTTTATTCCAAATTATTCTTTTCATTAAATAAATTTAAAAATATAAATTTCTTTCGAACCACAATTACTAAAATGTCTTTTAAGCTCAATAAAACATTATTGGTAATATCTTGTTTATTACATTATTGTTATTATCACCGACATTAGACTAGTAATTTCATATTTTATATAAACAAAATCCTATAAAATTTTATTACGATTACGAAAATAAATTTACATAAAAATTGTTTCGTTTTTTTTTCTTCTTTGTTTTTATTGTTAAGGATTTTATTAGAAAAATAATTTTGTATAACTTGATTATGTTTTATTTCAATGGTTTGCAGGGATAACAGCCTATGTTAATTTTTTCTGTGTAATGAACTCACTAATCTACACAATCATACGACTTTTCAAAAAAAATACAACTCTGATGTAACGAACTCTTGTTGTCTTTTGAAAATTTTCACAAACACCATGACACCAGGGTTGTATTTTCTCAAAAGTTGTGCGATTGTGTAGGGGAATGAAGCCTGGCCTTTAGTGGCGGCGCTATGATATAAGGTCAAAAGAAATTATGCGATGCGTTGGCTGTTGTAGTTAACACGTTGATTACAAAACCAAAGGTACTGGGTTCAATCCCTGTATCAAATAACAACTTCACGCATTTTTCTGATGTGCATTAGTGTTTAGTTTATATCAGTTGTTGTAGGGAAAGTTGAAATGAAACTATACCGACTTCAGCACATACTAATCCTAATGTAACATCAGAGAACCCTCCTTTGTTGTGTAGCAGAATCATCGGCGAAGTAAAATAACTGATAAATAAATAACTAAAACTACAGCTTAAAAAAAATTAATACACCTCATTTAACACCAGAGGCGCTGCAACACTGCATTATTAAAAACGTGCAAAAAGCTGAGTTGTAAAAGAATGAAACTTTTCTCCGTCTCTTCTTCGCTATCACTATACCTTTCACAAAAGAAGGTAACACCTAGTAATAGTAAATAGGCATTCATTGCCTGAGTGTTACTTCTCTTAAAAAAAATAAAATAAAATAATTTTTAATTAGGTTTTATTTCATTTATTTTGGGCTTTATTTCATCTTGATTGGGATTGGGCTTTATTTCATATTTTTTGGGCATTATTTCTTTTTGAGTTTGGTTTCTTTGAGCTTTATCTCATTTAGTATACTGGGTGTTTTTTTCATAAAATTTCTCTTGGGACTTAATTAATTTTTATAAGTTTTATTTTATTGGGCTTTATTTCATTTCTTATTTGGGAGTTATTTCCTTGGGGATTATTTCTCAGCACCTTTAGTGCAGTGTTAAGCAAACACATACACATCGAGACGACAGTAAAAGTTTTCGCTTGTCTACTGTTTGTCAACAAGAATTGACTAATATTAACATCCTACATTAACTTACAAAGCTTTAGAGATTAGAAAGAGATTGTCAATAAGAGCCGATAAACAGTAGACAAGTGACAATATTTACTGTCGTCTTGATGTGACGTCGACGACGCCATTCACAATAAGGGGGAATATGAAAGACAGTAAAATGCATGCACTTACGAATGTACGTGAAAATAATAGCATAACGAAGTGCACACGGGCTGCCTTTTGCTTAATTAACTCTGCTTTAGTGGCACCTAAGGAGGAAGAATAGTAATAGATCTAAATCTTTTGAACTACTGATTCGATTAATAAATTATATGAGTAAAAAATAAAGTTAGAAGAGCATTTAAGGTTTAAGAAGCCGTATTTTTTGAGCGTCCTGTTCATACAAGCCATACTGAGACACAAGAATAACAAAGTTAGCCATCTCAGCTTAAGAACATATTTCTCAGTTCGTAGCTATTACAAATATGTTCCAGTTTTAAGTGTTCCAATTTTTGAAAATTAAATATATTATCTATATCTCAGTGTTTAAATATATCTGATTCAATTTCTTTCGAAAACACTCAGTGCTTCAGAAGACAAGCCAAAATACATTCACGGTTTGTGTTTCTTATTTAAAAAAAGTTCTTTTATTCGGCCAGTATAACCATTCAGAGTCCAAACGACCATTATTACACTCACAGTTTAATAAGTGTGGTTTTAGTATGTCACGAGCCAGCACCTCTCTGAGCCTCTAATCACACACTAATTAATAATGGCAAAATCACCTGTAAACATGTATAGCATTCGATCAATCACTAGCTCTGTCGAGCACTAGCTATTCAAAATTATTTATAGACTGTTTGAGCTTCAATTATATAAAAATATTCTGACTATTAATCGGCTACATATGCGTATATACAGGGCTATTTTATTTACACACAAACACACACACACACATACCCACATAAATCATGTTTTCAAATAGCAAAATAAAAATCCATCCAGAGTATCATGCGTATATTTTTTTTGTCCGACTAAATATCCATAGTCTGAGTATAAGCATACTCCGGGTATAAGTTTGACAGAGTCAATAAGCTTAATGCAATTGTACCTTTTTATTTGTATTTGTAGCTTATTTTAATTTTTCGCAAAAAACGAAGTAGAGTTGCTTTTGTATGTTGGAATCGGCTATAGTCATAGTTGCTTAAGAAAAAATATTTGAGCATACAAACTGTTTGCACTACAATTATGATTATACGTAGTTACTAAAATTAAGACTATTTACTTAAGTATATATTTTTTGGAGTACTCATTGTCATTCCCTGCTTTGATAACAAGCGCAGTCACTTCGTGTAGTCTTCGTAAATTACATGCGACAACATTGGTTTATTACGTATTCTCTCGAAGAAAACCTCACTTATCATTTAAGCGGCGTCAGTCCTCTTCAAGAGAAGCATGGAAAAGTACACCGGCAAGCATTTTACATTAAACTGACTATAATACCGGTAATAATTCACTGGTCAGTCATATAAGTTTCAACCCGATAGGTTTCCCTTATACGATCTTTTGAACTCAGGTAACTCGCACACATGAAATATATATTTAAGACATAGGCGGTTGCTTATAAAATCTATTTACAAACTTTGTATGACATTTCAGTTTGTAAGAGAAAAAGAGACAAACACATAATGTTGCCTGCTGATGATGTCAAACTTATGGAAATCTTTTTAGTCCTCTTCCAATTTGATTTCTTTATTTAATAACTTTTTGTGTCTTTCTTTCTTATTTTATTAAAGTTTGTAAAGTATAACTTTATGGTATATAAACATTTATTTATTATAGATGTAAATAAAAATATTATTTTTAGGGAAATCAAATGTTTGTTGCTTTAACTCCGAGTCCATTTGAATAATTTAAAGACTACATCCAGACATTGAGGCGGACAAAATTATAATAAAGTAATAAACGGAAATGAGTGTTAAATTAGTTATTTGTGAAGGAAAGATTTTTAAGTAAGCACTGAATTGAAAGAAAAATACATACATACATACATTGTATGTAAATAACAATTATGATGATGAAATAGTTTTTGAATTTTTTCTTATGATACATATTATACTTTATTACAGATTTTACATTATAAAAAATTTAAAAAAGAATTTTTATTTTTTTTAAGTTTCTTTAACGTTTAAAGAATAGTCGAAATATTGAAATTTTACAAGCGCCTAAGAAGAGCTTTTCAGTTCGATTGTAATTGAGGGAAACTAAAAGTCCATTAAATATTGTTGGCTACGCCCACTCTTTGAGCACGAGGTTATATCATTATCATTTGAAGTGAATATAAAGTTTTGTTAGAACTACCCACATCTTCGCTTAGAGCGCACAACATGCCCGATGGATCATGTCGTATCATAAGTGTTTATAAAAAGCTTAAGCGACATAATTTTCGAACTTAATTTTTTGACTAAAAATTTATCGTAAATAATCGATTATCGCCAAGAAAAAAATATAATGTCGCTTAAGCTTTTTTTTTGGCGGTTAGGGCACGATATGTGAGTGTAATCTGGTTCAATGTTGTTGCGTCTTTTTTCAACTTAACCTAACTTATATTAAATATGATGAATGGGTGTGGTTCCGTTCCTTTTTTTGAGCAATGAAATCATATCGTGCCATAACCGTCAAAAAAGCTTAAGCGACACAATTATCGAACTTATTTTTTTAACCTAAATCGATTATTTGTGATCGTAAGTAATCGATTTTCGTAAAACAAACGAGGTCCAAAAATGTATCGGTTAAGCTCTTTTTTTTGACAGATATGACTCAATATGCTCAGCAAAATAAATAATTTACCCAATAAGTTAACAAAAGACCAACTTCTGAGGTGACAAATATAAAAAAATCCACAATTGGGCACATTCTTCTTTTTTAGGCAAAACGAAAAGGAAATAGTTTCAAGAAGCGCAAATTAAATGAAGCCTTTTGTAGTATAAGAATCCCGATTGTAAAACAAAAAGTCGACTTGCTAAGGAAAACATTTTTATTTTTCAGGTTATTTTTGGGTTATTTTTTATGGACACGTGATTTATTTTAAAAAATCCATCAAACTTTCCTTCTGCTTGCAGATGCATGCGACTATAATTTCTTTATTGCAACATGGTAATAATTTCGAAATGTTATTTTTGCAGAAAATGAGTTTTTAAATTTTAGGTTAAATCGGGCATCCCCAAAAACCACACACTTTAACCCAGAAAATAATTTCAAAAAAGGTAATCGGGTTTGGTATTAAGCGTTTTTGGTGGAAGCTTTTCCCCACTGGATTACCAACTTAATGATTTTAACATGGCGTGAGACTAAAATAATCGATTCTTGAGAAGTACTTACTTTTTTTATTTAATCTAAAAAAAATCATTCTCCTCATTTAGCAAATTGCACATCATTTTTTAATTTTAATGAAATTTGGTAATCAGTAAAGTAAGTCATTATATGGCAAGTAGTTCTGATGGTAATGTGTAAGTTTTTGCTGGGAAACGCTCTCTTGCGACTTCCCAATTTAACAATTCAACTAGCAAGAGAGTGAAAAAATACCCAGTGGGAAAAGGAAATTTATGCTAAAGGTGATTTTAATGCATATTAAAGTCCTGTACAATACCATTTATAAGACATTTCAAGACATTAGAGGTTTTTCAAATGCTTTACTACCCCGAAATATTGTAAAACAAACGCTAAACAACAGTGTTGGCAAGCCATTTGTTTCAGTTGTTTGTCTTGCCAACAGTGTTGTTTAGCGTTTGTTTTATGCTGAGTTTACATTTGGCATTTACATTACATTTGGCATTTCTCGTGAGTCATTTGCCCAAAAAAGCGTAACCAACTAATTACTAATGAAAAACTGTTTTATTAAATACATGTCTTTATGGATTTAAATAGTTTGCAATTATTTTGGATTCTATAAAATAATTATGTATGAAACTGTTAATAAATACATGTCTGAATCAAACAGTTTTTCATTAGTAATAACTTGGTTACGCTTTTTTACGCTTGTGTAGCACATGGCACACAGATGTAGAATACTTCGCTGTAGTAAAGCATTTGAAAAATATCTCATGTCTTTAAAGATCTTATAAATGGTCTTGTGCAGGACACTAATAATGTATTATTTTTCATTCCAGAATTCATTACGGTTAACACAGAGGAATGAATTCTATAATTCATAATACTCGTCATAAGCAACAACTAGACATTTTTTTTTATTGTGGTTGGCGTTTTTCGACTTCAAATTCGACTATTTGTAGTTGATTAAATAAATTAAGTAATATTTTTCTTTAATCTATTACAATACGCCCCACTTTCGCCGCAAAATTGCCAATCACAATTAGGGGGATTATTTTTCTGCAGATGTGGTAATGCACGTGGTAATCAATGTGCAATTATTGCGTTTGATAAAATTACCCTCCCGTTTCTAAGGATATGTATTGTCTTGCTTTGGAAAATAATACAATATTTCTTCCATTATTTATGTAATTATTAAAAAATGTCCTTCTCTCAAGAGATCATTGTTGGCCACTGAGAACAATGTTTTCTCGTATGTGTATTCATTTATATACGAAGCCGACTGAAGTTGGGTACTCTGGTGCTCTAATTAATTTGCTTGAAGTTTTTAGACAACATAAAATACGATATGACGAATTATTTTGCATAATTAAATATAAAAAGATTTTTCTAGATATGATTAAAGGTGCTTTATTTTCTATAAATATGGGCGACATAAGTGCGTTAAATATGAAAGTGGTCTAACGGCCTTTTTCACAACGCGCAATAAAAAGCTAACAGCGCCTTTAACGGTTCACGTCAACTCTTAATCATACATTGTTAAAAGGGACGAAAGTCATATATTTCTTTGCTCGAAATATTTAGTAGATTTTATTTGAGCAAATTAAAATATATTTTTGTACTATACTACATTTTAATTTAGACTTTAAGTACTAGTCTCGATTAATATATATATTTTTTAATATTTATTATACATAAATTGAATTTTTTTTTGTTAAGATTAATTTAAAATGCATATGGCTTATACCACTTTCATAATTAAGGGCACATATTTTGCCTTATCAAATAAAATAAATTTCATAATTATTATTGGGAAGAACTACTCCAGAATTTAAGGTCTGCTCAATACGACTTCAACTTAAAAAAGAAAAAAAATTGTTTTTCTATGCATATTGCAAAAGCAGTATGCACATCACTGCCACAACAAGAAGTGATCTTTCTTTCAATTACGTCAATCTCTTATAAAACAATTTAATTTCAATTTATCTACAAACAACCTTGGCATTGAATTGATTCTTTTTTTGACGTTATATGCACAGTTTTATTTAAATAAACAATTTAAAAATAAACAATGCAATAACTGAATTTCATAAACAATAGATAGAAGTCAGTGGCTTAACAAAAATATAAAAAAACCCAACGTCAACACCACTCCCATTTTTTTTATTTTTCAAACAATAGTCAACACTGACAAGCAAACAGACAGTAGGAGAACAAGTAAACAGACAACTTAACTTACTTAGACAGACACTTTTGTTGTTGTTGTTGTTGTTGTTGTTGCTGCTGTTATATTATAAACACTTTTTTATTTGAAAATTGCACATAATTGCAGTAATTTTCGACATCAGTGATTACCACTGAAAAAAGAGAGAGAAAAAAGAATCAACTACAAAGTGAGACAATAAATTATCGATGATGTTTCAAACACGTTGCCAACTAAAAGACGGGGACAAGGTGTTACCAGGTTAGTAAGCAAATAATGTTTTTTTTTATTTATTTTACATCAAACCTCAATGTGGACTTCACACACACAATTTAGGATTTTATTTATTTATTTTAACGCCAATCAGATTTGAAAAAAATATTTTTTTTAAAGAATATTTGAGGACTTCATAATTAATTTATTTATTTATTTAAAACGCCAATCAGATTTGAAAAAAATAATTTTTTAAAGAATATTGAAGGACTTCAAAATTGATTAATTTATTTATTTTTAACGCCAATCAGATTTGAAAAAAAATTTTAAGAATATTAGGATCACTACATTTAGATTTCAATGCATTTAAAATTGTTTATATTTTGTTCAGCCAGAATATTTAAATACCATTTAAGTATTAAGCATTTTTTCAGGAAAATTTTTATTTTTCTAAAGATTGAAACAAAAAAAATTCTTGGATATTGTGCACCAGTGCGTGCGTGTGACCCTAATGTTTAGTACTCGTACATTCCTATTTACGAGTAAAGAAGCTTAAAAGTCAACAATAGCTTATTTCCGTTTAAAGTTACAAGAGCGCGCGCATGCAATAATTGTATGAAGAAAAAAACAAAAATTGTTAAACAACACTTTGGTTAATAAAACGGAAATACGTGCAGCAAATGTTTCAAATACACGTAAGATTTGAGTTGTTATAAAACAATTTTTTTGCTCTATGATTTTTCGCAATTTCGCTCCCAATTTAAGTTAAATGAAAGCTTATGTGAGTGATGAAAATATGTATTTGCAAGTTTTAACGTGATTTTAAAGGCAATTTCATTTTCATTGAAAAAGGTTTAAATTGGATTTGAAGGAGTCAAATATGTATACACATTAGTGATGTAACGAATGTAAATTTTTGATATTCGCGAATACGAATACGAATATTTGAAACAATATTCGCGAAAATTTATAGATATTAAATTGGGGTTCTATTTATGCTTCTAATATGAAATATTAAAAAATTGTTATGAAATAGAACTTCGCACTTCTTCTGGCGTAATCAAAAGTTAATAAAATCTAACCAAAATTTTAAAGATCATCAATAAATAGTATTTGAAAATTATACAAAACACAAATTTATATAAAAAAATTTAATGGTTTTAAACAAACTAATATTTTTAGCCATTTATTTAAATTTCGTTTACGATTTATGCATTTATTTATTTAATTTTTTTTTGGAAAAATGCGAATATCTAAATTCGAATATTCGTGCATCACTTATACATATGTAACTTTCGAAGATATCGAAATAAGCAGAAGGAGATGAAATTATATCAATATTCTAAGAACTGTTTCGTTTAAAATAAACAAATAAACAAACAAACATATATTTATGAAATTTTACCATCTTTCATTTGCGATACTAATAGGTGAAAAGCTTAAAAAAGCGAAAAAAATTCGGATTTTTCTACCGAAAATTTTACTAAAATGTAAATTTTAATCCAAAATTAAAGAAAATTATACATTATTTAAGATTAAAAAAAATATCTGAAAAAAATAATTAATCGAATAATGCGCTAATCTAAATAAAAAGACTAATCGAATAAAAAATTTTATTCGATTAATATAATTCAGAAATTTTTTAAAATGCAAATTGTAATGACAACTAAAAAGAAATATATTCAAAATTATATAAATTTAAGAAAATAAAAAAGGTATTAAAAAATATACAGTGCTTTTCGCTTAAAGCGAACTTCAAGGGGCTGATCAAATTTGTTCGTTTTAAGCGAAGTTCGTTTTAAGTGAAGACATCAAGAAACCATTATTGTGTGTGCACATGTCTTTTTTTTAACACTTTGGCTATTTATTTACTTATTAAAACAATTTTAGAACATTGTAGTCTTTAAAAAATAAGTTTATTTAGTTTTTAAAAAATCAGTTATTTTAGTTTGCGTAGTATTAATATTGGCTTTATTTATATACACTTCCACTTGGGGCAAGTGGTCAAGAATTTGTTGTTGTGTCGCGAGACTGAAGAAAATTTCTTACACATCTTACGCTACACATTAATATATAAATATAATTTTTTGTTCATGGCAACACACTTCTTGGTTCGTTTTAAGCGAAAAAAAGAACAATTTACATGCAAACAAGTTTGTTATAACCGAAAGTTTGATTTAAGCGGGTTCGTTATAAGTGAAAAAATTTTCATGGTTTTATAGAAATAAAAGTTTGTACTTTCGAAAATGGTTCGTTTTAGGCGAAAGTTCGTTTTAAGCGAGTTCGCTATAAACGAAAAATACTGTATATCTATATAATTAATCAATTAATCTAATAAAGAATTTTATTCGATTAATAGAATAATTACACAAAGAGCAACAACAGTGAAATAGCATTCAAAATCTTCTTTCAATTATTCGATTGGATAAGGATAAGATTTTGTGATTGATTACACATCGATTACAATATTGAATTACATTTTCTTGTAATTGAAAATAAAAAAACCAACGGGAAAATCTCAGATGCAATTACATGCAATTGGAGACGAAAATAATGCAATTAAAATTGCTTGATTATAATATTAAGGAACAAATTATTATTCAGCTTATCAAAAAAAAATAAAAAATACTGATTTTTTTTTCAAATTTCTGGTTTTATTGGTAAATTGAACTTTGTCATTTAAAAATGGAACGTAATATCATTGATATTAGAGACCTGCGTAAACGTTCTTGAAATGTTAATACGTCTTGCTTTTTAAATGTATTGTCGTGGCATGTACATATTATACTAAACAACAATAAAGGCTGTCGTATAATAAGCGAAACACGATGGATGTATTGATGTTCGTGTATATGAGTGTTCACAAGTGATGTCGCGAACTGTTCTTGTTCGTAACAACCACTACAAATAACACAAGAAGAAGTAGTGCCTTCACCTGGGGGTCTACTCTGCAATTCGAAACGAAAGAAAATGCTCTCGAATTTACACATTATAGGCATACAAATTCGAAAGCATTTTCTTTCGTTTCAAGTTACACAGTAGACCCCTTGGCTATAAATACTGGTGACAACTGCTGCCACTGCGGATTTTTTTTTTTGATTTTCGCTGTTGCCGTAATTTTTCGGACAAGTGCCGATGAGCTCTTGGGATTTTGGCAATATTTAGCCTCGGTTTGAGAATTTCCAAAATGGTTTGTGTCTTTACTAAAATGTTCCTAGCTTGGGTAAGTGGTGCTAACTGGTCACAAAGTATTTGTTTCTTTACTTGTATACCTACAATAACTGAAACAAATGTCTTGCAAAAAGTGTTGTTCACTGTTTGGTTTTGAAAACTTTACTACAGCAAAGCATTTGAAAAATCCTCATGAAAGTTCTTTAAAATGGTCTTATGTAGGGCTCTAATTCATATGACTACAACGACTGGCTCGGCAGTAATCCATTAGACAAGCTGAACATTGTTTGGCAGGAGATGAAGAATTTTACCGAAAATCGTGTTTTCCGATAAAAGATCAATTTCATCTCGGTAGAATGTCAATTAGCAAAATTGCCGCATATGTGGTTCAGAGAACATACACGTGACTATTTAGAAGCCAATGCATCAACAACGAGTCACTGTTTGACGTGGATTCAAAAGATTGTCTTAAGTGTCGTAATGTTTTATATATATTTATATTTTATTTTTCTTTCAAACAAAAATTTTGAAACAATAAAGGTATTCATTTCAGTTTTTTTTGTTGGAAAAATGGACAAATGTAATTTTTTTACAGCAAACACAGGAAAAAAAATTTAAATTCAACTTTTGGTGGAATTTTTTCCTGTGTTTTTTGTCAAAAAAATTACATTTTTCCAACGAGAAAACCCTGAAATGAATACCTTTATTATGACATTATGACTATGTTAAAACTTTTTTTGGAGTTATATAAAAAAGTTAAAACATTATTCGAATAAATACCAAATGATTCTTAGATGTAAAATAAGCAATAATTATTCATTAGACTACTGGAAGAAATTTTTTGCAAAATCTTAAGTTTTTAGGACAGAAGACAAAAGAACTCGTATTTCCTTTTCCCTCCTCGTCTAGTCATCTAATAATTTTGTTTTTGTTTCCATATCCTAAACGAGCGAAGCTCTTGTTGAAATATTAAAGTAACGTTTTCTTTTATGACTAATAATTACATCATTAACTTATTGCTTAACTTAAAATAATAAATACCTAGAATGAAGATAAAATAAATAACAAAATAAAAAAATACCAGCACCAACCTTAAACCAAAAAGCCACCTGGTGTTCAAAGATATATTTTCGAAAGTACGAATATTTTGCGATGATATTGATGATGAATTTCGTTACATTTTGAGGCACAAAAAGTTAATTAAAATAAATCAAAAGCAATTAAAGAGTTTTGCAATGGTGCAAATAAAAGCAGCAGCGGTTAAAGTGCACAGTTGTTTTTAATTAGTAGCCAAAATAATAGTGTTCAGTGGCAGTTCAGTTATATATTTGCAGACATTATTATTAATCGTTAAAAGTACAAGTACCAGCAATAAAATGAAATTTCAAATGCATGTCAGTAAGACAAGCAACCGAAACGTCAGTCAGCCAGGCAGCCAAGCAGCCAGGCAACAGCGGCACACACATATGTATTTGTATATGTAAGTAAAGTTGTTAAAAACGATGATGAACGAAACATTTTAATTGAGCAGATTTAATTTTTTTTATTAATTAAGTTGCAGCAGTGTTTTTACGTTTGTAGCAAAAAGTTAACAGCAAATGGAATTTGCATATACATACATACATAAAATGTATGGCAACGCCATTAGTCAAACATTTTAGATGTGACAGCGTGTAAATACAGCACAAGGGTTGTGTGTTGATGAGTTGATGAGGAGCAGCATAAATCATTGGCAATGTAAAATATTAAAGACCGAGTGTATAGTCGACAACCGTCATTAGATTGTTGGCAGCATCAGCGCACCACAGCAAAACACAGCATTTTCCAAGCACACGAGTTTTATTTTACCACAAACAGTAGTAGCATCCATTTAACCATCACAATATTTTCATTATTATGAATGCAAAATTTAATTTTTTATTTTTTTTTCATACATTTGTGCATGAATTTTTAAAGCAGCGTAGAGACAGCCTCAGGATAATTAAGAAAAAAAAGTAAAACAGCGTATGTTAATTTTTGGCACAAATCCACACATGCACACACACACACACACGCATCAGTTATTATGTTTAACATCATCAAAATATCAGCAAATGTGTGGCGGCCCCGAAAACATTTCATCATATGTATTTGTTTTTAATTTTTGTTGTTGTTGTTGTTTGTCAGCCATTTTGTATTGTTGTTGAACCAAAAATAAGGTGGATTCCAGTCATATACAATTATGGTACGTGCCGAATTTGTATTGTATTTGAGGCATTTAACACAACATCATTGTTACCATCACCATAAAACAGTTATATAGCAGCCGCCATTTAACAAAATGTTGCCATATGCAATAAATTTTTTGTTTGTTTTTGTTTAGCGTGTGTTTTTTTTCCATAACCGTTATATTTTCGTTACAATTTTTATTATTATTATTATTAATGTTGTTGTTGTTTTTGTGTATAGCGTTTTTCATTGTGTTGTTGTTGTCGTTTTTTATGAAGTAAATGGATTAATTTTGCCACAAAAATCCCATGTTAAAAGATATAAAAATTAGAAAAAGAAAACAAAATATTTTTTTTAGTTCATTTTCAATTGAAAATCATAATAATTTGCAAGCCATACAATAAATACGTCATAATTTCCTTGCTGGCATAACAATAGGATGGGATGGATAGATACAGCATTCGTTAGCAGGCTTGATGTTTAATTAATTTAAAATAAAATTACTACTGATTGATGAGATGATTTGTGCGGTTTTGATCGTGCAAAAAAAACAAACAGAATAAAATAAAATTTTGTTAACAGAAACAGAACAATCAAAAAGAAATCAAAACTTTAACTATGGCAAATCATATTTACATATACATATATGCATATAGAAAAAAATTTTCCTGCCATAAGCTCGTTTAATTAAAAAAAAAGAATAATAAATTAAAAATGTAATTCAGTCAAATAAACTTTGGTCTAAAAATTTTATTTAATTCAAAGTTTAATTATTTTTTTTCAATTAAATGTACTTATTGCAGGAAATTTTTTTCAGTGTAAGGAACAGTCACATGTCTAAATGCATTCTTGAGATGTCAAAAAACTGTACTCACAAAAGTTGATATAGTATAAGGGACACTCAAATTATAAGCGTTGGAAACAGAAACAACTCTTAATATATTAGGAATTTAGTATTGTTTTTTGTTTGTTAAGCAAAGTCTATATACATTTCGTCAGTAGACCATGTCTGTCCATTTCAGCAAACAATTGCTTAGAAGCCACACCTTATTTTATTTTATGCTCTTTAGTTTAGCATGTACATGGGATAATGATGAGGAATAATTAGGGAAATGGCTGCAGGGGAGGAAACTTATGAAAACAAGTTATATTATAATTAACGAAAATAAATTTCAAGCGCAGTGACCTTATATATTATTATATATGGTAGAAGTTTACTGATGGAGTTTTTATTAAGGAATTTACTAATTGTTTACTTGATAAAGTTAGAAAATTTTAAATACATTTTGTTTTTTAAAAAGTTACATTTTAATACAGCAAAAGGTGTTGAAAAGTTTTTAATTTTACCAACTCGAAATTCAGTGTGAGCTATACTCTATTAAAATCTTTTTGTCTACTTTTTCATTTCACTGTACTTCACATTATCTCACCAATACAGCTGTAAAGCATTTTTGGACAGCCATGCAGTAGACTCGTCAGCCTTCAGCCTTCAACTCAAAATATTTTTGAAATAAGCTAAGGAAAAATGTATGTTTATACTAAGGTTTCTACCTTACTTCAAAAATCTTTTGGGTTGAAGTCTCTACTGATGAGTTCCATAAGCAGGAAGTGAAGTGATTATAGACGTTGCTTAACCAAAAGAAAAATCAAGGAAAAATTCCTAACATTGATTACGTAAATTTAAACAAAACAAAATTACATATACTTAAATATACTCACACATACATAGTTTTAATAAAATAAATATATTGATAAAAATTATAATTTGACAAAATTAAAAACACAACTTGCTAAAGTGACACCGACTTCTAACAGCACCGTAGTTAACATTTTTTCATATTTTTTTTTATATTTTTAATGAAACTAATTTAACGGGTTAATTTCTGGTTTGACAGAAGGCAAACATTATCAATGAAAAATATAAATATAAAAAGGCTTCCGGCAACCAGAGTTTCGTGGGTGCTAGAAACCACTAATTGTCTATTCACAAGTTTATGTCGGTAATACAGCTTTTGGAAACTGGCAACATAAATGGAGTTCAGTTGATGACCATAATCCACAAATCTACAAGATAATAAATATATAAAAGTTTATTAAAATAACGCAAAAATCTATTGTATTTAATTTTTGTAGTCCTTTCTGGCGATACGCTGATTTTCGCTAAGCAGCTTTACAACAGCTTTAAGGTAAAATTGTCAAAATTTTTTTAGCATAACGTACAAATCTATGTAATGTTGTAGTAATAAATATTTTTAAATTTGTTTTTATCAAATTCTAGAAATAATGTGGTTAAATATTTTTTTGTATAAAGTTTTTTAATTTCTTGGAAACTATCGGAAAGTGATATAAAAAATATATTGTGGCCAAAAATGGATTTGCATTCGTGAAATATTTATTTAAAATAATTTTCGCCGTTACTTCACTCAACAATAATGTATTAATAATCTGTATAAGCTTCCGGCATGAAGCACCACATATGGCAACTATAACATACTGGTAGGAAAAATTAAATTTCCGCCGCCGTTTGTACCTGGAGCAATTTTATGAGAGACGGCCAAAAAGGATTGTTTTATCGTAAAAAATATTTGATAATGAAAAATCTGCCACCATGACATCAAATTCAATATTGCACCAACATTTAACTGAGTAAATAAGCAATGGGGTTTCGAGAACAATTCGCCTAAAAGCTAGTAGAGGTAACGAAAAATAGGTATACGCCTATTTCTTTCTCATAAATTAAATTCCAAAGAAAGCATTTCAAGATTGAGGCACATCCAATGAAATCATTGGCAGTTTCTTTAAGAAAATCGAAGAAAGAATTTCGAAGAAATGCAAAAAAAATTACTTCAGTCTGACACATCCACAGAAAAAATTATCTTAAAATTCAATCAGACATAATGATTGCCATGAGTATATTTGTAATATATTTGATATATCTATTACCCAGCAAAAAAATCAGAACTAGCATACAAATCGCTACAGATACGGAATTAAATATTCGAATACATACTAATGTTTATATCAAAAATTGTTTTAGACAACCTTTTAAGCATACCGTTCAAGTATTTGGATCACTTCCTTCCTATGACAACCATGTGCTAAATTCATGAATGTTTCACCAGAAATATTACTACTTGGAGCTGAGTATATCAGTGCTGTAGCTAATGATGGCTGCTATATTAGTATTTTGCTGGGTAGTGCTGCCAGAGCCATAAACAACTGTTTATGTTTTCATTTGTTTATTCATTTCAAAAAAAAACATCAACAAATATGTCTAAACAGTAAACAGCTGTTTATGGTTATGACGAAAAACCAAAATTCATTTCGCTTCTATGGCTATGATTATAGCGTTATGGCGAGTCACCTATAATCAAATACAGTGTTGCTCATAAGCTTGGTTCTAACAGATGTTTTCTATGCTTATGTATATGTTACGTTTAATTAAACCTTTACGAATTAAAATGTCTAATATTAACACCCAATTACAATTTTTTTTTTGATTTGCTTTAATAACAATTTTGTGTCTACAATTTACATTTTCAACAAGTTCCATTTGAATAGGGAAAGAGGGTATTGAACTTTATTCTCCTTTTCAGTTTTTTTATATCCAACTGTAACAACGATTTAGTAATTATAAGACACATGTCTTCAATCACAAGCTTGTATGTAAATAAGTATGTACTTGTTTATGTATGTACACAGATAAGTACATAATCTACACATGTAGTTGTTTACTGCCTGTCAAGAGCATGTTGTTTTCTAAAGGATAATTAAATTATTTGTATGTACGTGTATATTACATATAAACATACAAGAACAAATACACATTCGGCAAATCTTAGTCTAAGGACATAACATACATATGTAGCAGAAAACAATTTCATAGAAATATTTTATCCAGAGGGTCTCGAAATGAATAGACTGCTTAAAATATTTTTAAATTTAATTTAGCTAAAAAAGGCTTTACATTCAAGGAAAGTGAATGAATGCCTGTTAGTAAGAAAATGCAGCGGCCATAAATTCTTGAATTAGCAAGATGGCGGCCTCAGCTACCCAAGATCCCTTCCCTAAAAACTGCAACTAAGCCATACCATTCAATTGTTGCATGGGTAATTTACCGATTATGTTATTACTTGCTTTGGCGATCACAGTTGGCCGTTTAGCTGTTCTAATTTAACGCCGCCGATCTATTTTATTTGAGGCTAAGAGAAATGTCAAGTGATACCATGACAATGGAAGCCTGTCCAGACTTCTGTGAAATCAATTATATTCAGGCTTAATTAAACTGAATGTCATTTGAGTTGATTTCGAAAAACATTTGATTCGCAATAATAATTTGAGGGTCCGTAAAAGCGAAATGGCTGCCCAGAGCACACGTTTATAGTCTGATATCATGATGGAAATTCAAACTCAATAAAAGGAGGATGACATAAATTCGTCTCAAATTTTTTTTGCGGTATTACTTCATAACTCGGTACGTTTTGGATTTGGATGGACTTTTCATTGGTCCCATTGTAAATACACATACATAATTTTATGATATTCTACTTATTTCATTGCTGCAAAACCTTTGGTTCTTGCAATTAAACAATTTGAAAGTTGAAAAATGGGCAGGGTTACGCCCATTAAAATTCATTATAATATTTCACGGTTCTCCTTAACCGATTTTTACGAAATTTACCACACACCTTGAGCCCTAAAATAGGCACAATCCTTTATTTTAAAAAATGGGCGGAGACACGCCCATTAAAAATTAATATTTTATTTTATAGGGTTCTACTTTACCTATTTTTACTAGACTCAACACACACGCATTTAAAAAATGGGAGGAGGCACGCCCATTAAAATTTAATTTTATATTTCACGTACATACTTCTTATTATCTTCTTCTATCAGATCTTTGCATTGAAGTCAGTTGTTTTGGCAGAATTAATTTGTCATTAACACACATTTTAAAATATTTCGTTGGGTATTTTACACAATTTACGTTATTTATAGACCAAAAGTTGCCTTAATTTGAATCACATGCAACTTGCTCTTCAATATCTACATATAGTAAGTAGTTATTAACATTTGTACATAATTATTATTTCAACAGAGAAGCCAAAACTATTTATTATACATGAATGTGCAACGAGAAAATCATCAATCTACGAACAGAAACACAATTAAAATTTTCTGCAACTACTAAAGTTGTTTCTTGTTGCTCTGGTTGGATATTTAATAATTGAAAATTTGTGGTTAGACATAAATAAGTGGCAACACACACATACACACACATGTACATAGTCCAACCACCTCATGTGAATAGCAAGTTTATAAAATTTTTAATGGAGTTATTAATGGGAATAACTAACAAATGACATAAATATTAATTAGTTTTTAAAACTAAAAGTTTTGGAACAGACTTCTTCCTAAGGGAGGCCTAAAAGTAGGCAACAATTTTTTATATCTAATTAAAGATGTGTAAATTTTTGTGTGCACAATAACTGTAATAAAAATTAGGATAAACAAAATTCAAAATGGAGGCTCAAGTTTTGTGAGTTGTTAATAATATGTAAGCAGCGTTGCCGTTGTTACACTAAAGCAATGGTGGGCACTGTCAATGTATTAGTAAATTTTTTATGTGTTGAGGTTGCGAGCTACCCACCAAACACAAAGCCAAGCGTTTGAAAGATAATGGTGCATTATATATTTATACATAAAAAGACATATTTTTTATCTTGAGAGAAAACGTTGATTAAGTAAAATTATTAATTGAAAATAAATCTTTTTCTAAGTAAACAGTGAAATAAAAAAATTAAAAAAGATAGGACAATAATTCATAATGTTTTCTATTCAATAAAAAAAAATAAAAGAATCGTTGCTTGGTGGAGCACAAAGGTGAAAATTCACCAAATAAAAATATGCGGTTGGATGTATCAAACATAATAAGCTTTGATATTTATCGGTATGGAAGATCATTTTCAGATGGGAAACATATTAAAAATATTGACATTTCGATAGGGCAATGACAAATTTTGGATTTCAGTTCTACAGTTTCACCTTTTCATCCAAATTTACAGCTTATTAATTCCCTGCTATAGAAGCTTCAGAGCTCACTCTTAATACAATTCAAGGTGTCACACCCTCATTCACAGAATTAAAAAAAAAATGCTTCGCACCCTGATCTATAAGTGTTTACTGAAGTACGTCTGAGCCATAGTGATTGGCTATATAGATTATTTGACTTAAAGGAAGAAGCGCTGCAGATCTTAAAAACGGAAATATAGAAGAATGTGCAGTACAAATATAATGAAGTCTAAACGAATTTAATAAAAAAACTGCAATAAATGGGAAAGAATTTTTGCGATTTATATAGAATTCTTTTTAACTTTCAAACAGATCATTCTTTACTCACTTTTTCTAGTTTTCCACAAACTGCTGTCACAGTGATAAATAGAAAAATTTTAAATATATTGATAACATAAAAGGCATTGTATGTTACCAAATGCATTATTTATAACAAAATATTTTTCGCATATCATCATCAATTTGAAATGAGACAAGTATGTTTGCTGGACAAATATTCTTGAAAAAAATACAAAAAAATATGTAAGCATCCGCCTGATGTGCATCATCGCTGTCTCATCGACGACTAAATTAAAGAGGGTAAGAATACGTGTGAATATTATTTTCACAATTGTGCCAAGAAACGCCCGAGTCTGCACTAAAGTATCACTTTTGATCCTTAATCGTTCCAATGATACTCTTTATGACGTTTTTTTAATTTATCCCTTTGTATCATTTTAACAAAATGTATGCAGTAGGGCAATCATATGCTCAAAAATTAGACGAAGCACAGTCTAGCATATTAGGAAAAAGAGCTGTTCGTCCAGTTGGCGATATTTGGTTCGATGGTGTCGATCAGTTTACTTACTGCTTTGCTCGATAGAAAAGCCAATAAATGGTGAAAATATTGCAAAAATTCCAAATGTAAATTATTTCTGGGATTATCACAATAAAAAAATATGTATTTTAACTTACTTTCATCATCAATCTTAATAAAACTTTTAATAAATGAAATTTTTGCAAAGGAAAAAAAATTAAAAAATTTTTAATCAGAAATAATTCATAGTTAAGCTCAAGTTCAGTAATTTCAGTTCTTATTGAATGAAATATTTTTATTAATTAATGTGAGTTTCTAAAGAAGAGAAGAAAAATTAAACTTAGACTTTAAGCTGGGGGAAATACCGATACTTTTCTGTGCAGCCACGCACTTCATCAGCACCCTAGTCTATCTACTTGGGTAGAGATTCTTATTAATATCAGCTATTTAACTTAAATGTACAATGAACGGAATATGAGAAATGATTGTTGTGTATACAATTGATTTACCTTTGGTAAACACATTTATAAGTATCACTATTAATTCTCTGTTTTTTCCATTTTTTCATTTTTCTATTTAGGTTAGCACGAGAATTATTTTACTCTACCTCAGTATGTTTAACTATTCTTACTTATCTTTTTACGATCATAACATTAATTATTTTTACTTATTCGATGTACCATCGGTACATGCATGTAAGTATTATTGTAGTGGTCTATGTTACTTGTTGTTGCATTCTACAGTTTTTACTTGGATTTCCAGCATTCTGAAACAGTGATGGCCAAGTGAACAGTGATTGCCAAGTGAACATATTTTTGTATTGTATATTTCATTCAATAAGAATTGAAATTACTGAACTTGAGCCTAACTATGAATTATTTCTGATTAAAATTCACTACAGTTCAATTAAAATATCTAAAAATTTTCTCACTTAAAAAATTTTTTTCAAATTTTTTTCCCGGTGTTTGTTGTAAAAAATTACATTTTTTCATTTTTCCAACGAGGAAAAACTGAAATGAATACCCTCATTATATGTACATATATACATACATATTTTGTCAGATTTGTAGGTTAAGTAAATAAATCAAAAAGTTAACATGTAAATAAAGTTTTGCAGCTTGTTTATCAAAATAATAAATAATTTGAATACTAATTAACGAATGAACTTCTGGTATGAGGCCTAAAAGTAGACAGTGATTTTTCTTAATTCGTTAAAAATTAAATCATAATTTAACTGATATTATAATAATGTAGAAGTTAAATAAGAATAAAAAGCAAATATATTCATAAATAACTTTTTTTTTAGAAATGCCTACATATTTTATTTAATGTGATAGATAACTTTTATAAATTGTTTTCTAGCCATTTTTTCTTCTACTACATACATCCAAATGTATGTATGTGTTTTGCATAACTTCTCAAATATAATAATGCAAACTCATTAAAAAACTTAAATCAGATTTATTATTATATTTTTTTCTCACACATTAGTTGACATACATGTTAGCTCCTTTTCTATGCGCGCATATGTGCCCTAAAAGTATGCAAAACTTTTTGTTTTGTTATACAAATATAATAATTTTGCCAAAGAGAAGATCCTTCTTCATATAATATAACTTTTTTGCAACTGTCAGCTAGTTAAGATTGTTTTAATAATGAAAATTATTCAAAGGTTTTTATATTTTCTTTAAACAATATAAAATAAATTTATGTGCAGCCTAAAAGTAGGCTACACATTTATCTATAACAAGTTAAGCTAGTAGCAAGTAATCTTATTCTCGTTTAACTATTTCTTATTATTTTGTAAACTAAAAAAATATTAATCGTTGAGTGAACAAAAGCGTAAAAAGTACAAACGTTGTTACTACAATTATACAGAGAAATCAAAGACATAGTGTTAGAGAAAAATATTAGTTTTGTGCCAAATGAGTACATAGATAAGTACATTCTTATACTGCAAAGTATCTTATTTAATGAACTTTAAGAAAAGTTTAAAATAATTTGACATGACTTAAGAATAACATAAACAATAGGCAACTGAAAGAGAAGCTAAATATTCTACTTTTCCCACCCAATATTTCTATTGGTTGAGCCACGTTCTAAACAAATGATAAACAAAAATCAACAGAGCACCTCGCGGTTGCTCGCTTTATTGACCCACTGAACGATGGGCAGACATGCCGATTTCTCACCTCCACTTTGAGGGCATTGCCTAAAACGAGACCCAATTGTTTAGGAAAATATACACTAGACGACATATGAAGTATGACAGATTGGTACAGGTGACCTCATACGGTACCTCAGCGTGAAAGGGGGGAGGGATCTATAACGACTTATCACTAAATCCAGTAAATATAATGCTGATTGATTCTACTTGATTTTTTGCAGGTAACAAGAAATAAAATACTTTCGAATTTGTATGTAATATAATATACAAATTCCAAAGTATTTTCTTTCATTTCGAATTACAGAGTAGAGCCCCTACACAAAAATAACGAATTAAAAATCGAAATCTAAGGCTGATAGTTTTTTTAATTTTTTAATTAAAGTTCGAACTGTTAAAAGAACGTTGATGTTATTTGATCGTCAAAAGGTGACTTTATTCCACCTCAAACGACTACAACTAAAATTGACAGACTGTATGAGCTACAATCATACGCATGAGTATAAAAATACTCTGATTATTAATCGCCTCTATATGCGTATATACAGGGCTGTTTTATTTACACACACAAATGAAGTCAAAGCACATTTTCTATTTAATTCTATATGTATACAAAAGTGAATTTATACGTTGCCAAATGATGAATAAATATATAGACAAGTGAATGTATATGGTGGCGTATGATAATGAATAAATATCCCGAATATCATGCATATATTTTTTTTGTACGATTAAATATCAATAGTCTGAGTATAAGCATACTCCGATTATAAGTATGCCATATGTCTTTGTATTTGTAGTTGTAGCGGTATTTTAGTTTTTCGCATAAACGAAGTAGAGATGTTCTCGTATGTTGGAATTGTCATAGTTGCTTGAGAGAAAAAAAATTGAGCGCAGGAATTGTTTGCGCTACATGATTATGACTATATGCATTTACTAAAATTAAGAATGTTTAGACCTAATTTACACTATGCAAGTCTTATTGCTAAGCTGATTAGTTTGTTAGGAGAGGGAGGCGAGGGGAAAGGAAACGGTTATGTTCCCCTCGTCTCTCTTCCCCACAAACTAATCAGCTTAGCAATAAGACTTGCATAGTTTAAATTAGGACTTACGAGTACTGAATATATTTTTTTGAGTAGTCATTGCCATTCTCTGGTGCCGCTTGACCTGCATGGATAGAATTATTCCATGTAAATGTTATCTAAGCCGATTTTTTCCTGTTAGGTGGCCACTACAACCCTAAATACGAGTTCAAGTAACTTAAGTCGGGCAACGCTCGTTTATATTTTATTCAGCAGGTTTGTGTGCAAAATGGCCAAACGCACAGTTAAATACAAGTATATTATTTACCCATTTGACCTGAGATTCGATAAAAACGGTTGCTAACTAAAGCGAACAAATTTCGAAACAAAATTCTTCGATATTTGTTCGCTAATCTAAGGAAATTCGAATGTGCGCTAAAGCTTCGAGCATCGAACTTCTTTCAAAAGTTTTTCAAATGTGTGACGGTAGCCGAGTGGATGTGTGTCAGTCTGTTAGTCTAGAGGTACCAAGTTCGATGCATGAAAGCACCGTAAGTTAAAAACAACATAACAACACATACCTACATACATATGCGCAATAATTGAACATATAAAAAAATTTGTCACGCTAGCCTTAGTTGGATGTGTATTAGCCTGTTAGGAGGGAGATACCATGTTCAAATCCTGCAGCGGTAATTAAGGCATTATAAAAGAAGTAAAATAAGTATGTAAGTTAAAATAAATAAATAAAAAAATTAAATTACTTTTTTACTTTTTCTGCTGCCTTTTTGGGATATCGAAATTAGTTCAATATTTTCTCACTTTTGACATTGCTAGCGAAACTTCGAGATCGAATGAGTTTTGGGACAAAACTGAGCGACAGGTGAACTTTTTTTGAATCATTTTTGAGTGTCACTCTCGATAGTTTTGCACGATAAATGTTCGAGATATATTCAAAATCGTTATCAATAGCGATAGTCGTGGTCAACTGGGCAATAACAGTGCGTGTGTGTGTGTGTGATAAGTTATTGGCATGACCGAGTTATTAATCGAGTGATTGGTCAAATTACGTACTTGTACATAAAAACTTTAAGCTTGAAAAGTGTGTGCAACCAACATTTGAAGGGAGAAGATGTGATAGATAGATATTAAAAGGCATGAATAAGCCACAGCCGTCAAAGACAGGAAATTGCATTATAAAAATTGTTTTGTCTATTTTTTAAATCCTTTCCTCTTACAATAAAACGTTTTGTTTTTTGTATTGGTGATATTGGATTCTTTCATGTGCGTGATTAAAAGCTTTAAGGTGTAAAAGTTAATCGTTTTGAATTCATGAAATAAATTGTATTGCAGCTATAAAAAAAAATATAAATCTCTGATAAAAATAGAGAATGGAAAAAATAAATAAAATGTTTGACATAAGCAACTGGTGGCAATTTTTGATCAATAGCCCACTTGGTGGTTTATATATGTATATTTTATTTTTTGAGAGCATACAAATCAATTAAGTTACTTATGATTTTAATTATTTACCACATGCCTTTTAAAGAAACCCATATAATGGTCCATCGATTCATAGTTAAAAGTAATAAACTATACAAATTAAGTGCCAAAGAAATCGCACACAACTGCAAACAAGTTGGTGTTTTTTTCTTCTCTTTGGTATATTAATGAAATTAAATTTTGGAAAAATACTCTTTGCAAGTATGTGTGGTATTTGTATGAGCGACGAACGTTACAGCCAAACAAATGAACAAGGTATTTTGAAAGGAATTTTATTGGATTGAAAAGCAATATGTACACACTTTTAATGGAATTTCGTTGCTTTTTTGCGCAGAAACTATACATACATATGTCTGTATGTAAACATTTAAGAATTTTATGGCCGTAAATTGTAAACTTATTAAGAATTTATTATTTCGAAATAATAAAACAAGGTCTATAAAATTAAAATATTTAAAGAGAAAAATAATAAAAATACATAATAATTAAAATAAAACCTCAGCTAAAGCCCCATAATATGAATTTTTCATAGACATAATAATAGCAATAATAATATCAGATTTATTCGATTAATCGAAGAACTTTCTAGCATTTAAAAAAAAATCAAGCAAACAAAATTTTGTTTAATATTTAATTGTATTAATATGAGAAATTTAGAATTTATTCGTTTGTTTAAATATTTCTTTTAATACTTTTATTTCACTATTCGAATCAAATTGTTAGGCCAACACTAAGGTTGTTTTTTTAATTATATGCATTTCCTTCGATTAATCGAGGAACTTTCTAGCATTTTTTTGTGAAGTTTATTATTCTACTACTCGAGAAATTTAAAATTTTTTCGTTTGTTTTTAAACACTTTTTCCTTTATTTTTATTCCATTATTCGAATAAAATTGTTTATTGTGCATTCGATAAAGCGAATAAATAAATAATTATTCGATTAATTATTTACTCTTTCTTGTTATATTTTACTTATATTTAATAATTTTATTCGAATAAATTTTTTTGTTAGTATAATCGATTAAAACCTAAAATTTATGCTATTAATAAAAGGAATATTCTTTTTTTAAATTTGCTGTATAGAAGAAACTTAAAATATTACATTTGTATAATAAATTTATATATTTGATTCCGACAGTCGAATAAAATTGTTTATTGATTAATAGAATAGAAATAAAATTAAATCATTAATCGTTTAACCTTAATACTTTACTTGTATTTGTTTACTCGAATAAAATTTTTTATTCGACATGCATATGTATGTGTGCATTATTCGAATAAAATTGTTTACTGTGCATTCTATGACTCGAAAAAATATGAAATTATTCGTTTAATCGTTTTAAGTTTTCTTTTAATATTTTAGTTGCATTTTATAGTCGAGCAAACTATAGTTAGTATTCGAATAAAATATACAATTTAATCGATAAGTAGAAGGAAAATTTTTTTAATTTGTTTTTATTGAATATTTTGGAAAACTGAGTATGAGGAATTTAAAATATTTACTCCCTTATTCATAAAAAATATTTCTGCTTAATAAGAGGTTTCTGAAACAAATTTGCTATGTAAATTTGATTAATAAACCTCCTATAAAATCAAAATACTTTTTTTTAATTATACTTTATAAATATTTTGTACCTATTTTTGATTTCATTATTCGAATAAAACTATTGATTGTGCATTTGATGAATCGCAAAAAAAATATTATTTCATTAATCGTTTAGGTTTTCTTTTAATATTTTACTAGCATTATTTTATTCGAATATACTTGGGTATTATTCGAATAAAATTTTTTATTTTGTATTTGCTGATTCGAATAAATATGAAACTGCTCGATTAATCGTTTACACTTTCTTTTGAAACATTTTTTGCATATTATTATTTTATTCGCATAAATTTTTTTTGTTAGCATAATCGATTAAAACCTACACTTTAATCGCGGGGATATTTTTTCTTGTTTTTTTGTATTTAGTATTCGGAAAGCTGAATATGAGAATATTTCAAGTACTTAATTTGTATTTTTTATTGTAGTACTTATTTTTGATTATTCTAATTATTTGAATGAAGTTTTTAATTGTACATTTGCTGAATCAAACAAATTTAAATTATTCGGGTAATTCTTTAATTTTTCTTTTAATTTTTTACTTGCATTTTATTATTTTATTCGAAAAAATTTTTTTGTGAATACAATTTATTGAAACTTAAAATTTATTCGATTAATCGGAGAAATATTTTTTTTTTTTTATATTTAAGAAATCTGAATAGGAGAAGATTTAGAATATTAATTTGTATATATTTTTCTTTTAATACTTTTTCAGATGCCATTATTCGAATAAAATTGGTTATTGTACGTCTGATGAATCGAATAAAACTTATATTATTTGATTAATTGTTTACGCTCTCTTTCAATACTTTACTTGCATTTTATAATTTTATTTGAATAAATTTTTTTTGTAACTACAATCGAATAAAATCTAAAATTTATTCGATTCATCGAAAAAATAATTAAATTTTTTTATTTTATATTTTAGAATAGGAAAACATTTAAAATATGAAATTTATATTTTTTTCTATAATACTTATTTTTGATTCTATTGTTCGAATAAAATTATTTATTGTACATCTGAGATAATCGAATAAAAATAAAATTATTCGAATAATCGTTTACGCTGTTTTTTAATATTTTACTTGCATTTCATTATTTTATTCACAAAATTTTTGTTTGTTGTTTTAATCGATTAAAACTTAAAATTTATTCGATTAATCGAACAAATAATTTAATCTTTGTTTTTGTTTAATTTAATATTTTAGAAAACAGAATAGGAGAAAATATAGTATATTAAATTCGTATTTTTTTCTTCTTGTACTTTTTTGATTCCATTATTCGAATAAAATTGTTTATTGTACTTTTGATGAATGAAAAAAAAATTATTTGACTAATCATTTACGCTTCCTTTTTTTATTTTATGCGAATAAAATTTTGTTAAATTTATTAAATTAAGTTATGCGGTTAATCGTTAACGTTACCTTTCAATTTTTTATATTTATTATTCAAATAAAATTTTTTATTCGATATACATGTGTTACTATAATTGATTAAAATCTAAAATTTATTATTACCCAAATAATTTTTTCCCTTTGTTTTATTCATATCTTATGTTACTATCTATAACTTTTTTGATTATATTAATAATTTAGAAACCTGAATAGGACACAATTCAAAATGATAAATTTGTATTAGATGTGTTTGAAGCTGAGCTAAGATTTGGCCAACAATTTCCTTGCCACCAGAAAATGTCAGTTCTAAGGGCTAAGCTGCCACAAAACAGAAAAATCCATTAAAATTTAAAACTTAAGAGTAGGAAAGCAGAAAGCAGGGTATTTTTCCAATACCCATATGAGGCTCCATTTGTAAATTTTGTAAGATTTACGCCAGATAATCACATTAGACTTCACATTTAAATAATTAAATGTACTCATATCATGTCTTAACTTTTCAATATTTGTAACCAAATGTTATGATGTCTATAACATTCATACCCGTATGTATAAGTATAAAAAACAAACACTTTAACGGAAATAACTTTTTCGTATTGTTAATTAAATCGCATTAAATTTGTTACACTAAAAATCTCTATCAATCACAAAAACCTTGTATTACAATACAAGTATCAATATTGTTTAGGTTTCTTTACGACATTCATGATTAAGTTGAATACAATTTATAGTAAATAAATTAACTTAATACTTAATATTATTGTGGTTAAAGATAAAAAAATATAGATTAAAAAAAACACAGCATACAGCTTCTAAAGACACAGGGGCTATTGACCTCGTGCGGAGGAGTTTTGAGTAATAAAAATTAATTGCAATTGTAATTAATCTTGTAGTTTTATATAGGAGTATATAAATATGTATAAGAGTTTGTATGTATCTACATATTTTACTCTCTGTTTATGCGAACTAACCGCAAAACTTGTTTCAATTATACATTGTTTATTCCATAAGAAAAATTATAATAAAATAAGAAGGTAACAAAGTGACTACTATTTTTTTTTGTTAAAAAGTTTGCTAAATCTTTTATTATTGAATGAAAAAAATTGCTGTAGTAATTTAATTTAATATCCATAGATAATGATTTTATCCTCTACAAAATTGAGTTGTTTCAGTAATTTAATGAGTGAGCAAATGAATTCAAAGTTTCACAAGAATCGGCATAAATAACAATAATTCGGAATATTTAATTTTTATATATGTTTCACCATCATTAGTGTAGTCTAATTTAATTTGGGGTAAATTTCTATCATCCCATGTCAAAGTTTGTTGATAAATACGCAATCTTCACTGTTCTCCTCAACAAAACGATTTCCCATATCAGAAACCATTATGTGTATTAAATAAAATTGATGTGTGATGATGGAATGATGACAAATTAAACGAAAACCAATCGCTAGATATATACAACACTAGCCTATTTTAGTGTAGCGTGGTATAATCTAGCCCTAGTTTTGTCTTTCCTAGTATATCCTAGTCTGGCCTAGCCTAGGCTATTGTTTGTACCGCAGTCTATATTAGTGTAGCGCAACCTAGTCTAATATAGCATAATATAGTCTAGTTTATTGCAGTCAAGTCTAGCCTAGATTAATGTAACCTAGCCTACTTTACTCTAGCCTAGTATACTGCAGTCTGGTCTACTTTTATCTAGGTTAGTCTCGCCTAGTATAGTTTAGTCTAACCCGGTCTAGCCTAGTCCAGTCTAGTCTAATCTAGCCTAGTCTAGTATAGTCTAACCTAGCCTAGTTCAGTCTAGTCTGTCTAGGCTAGCCTAGCCTAGTCTTATCCTGTCTAGTCAATCCCAATATTATTCTAGTCTAGCATAGCCTAGTCTAGTCTAGCCTAACTTAGTATAGAATAGTCTATTCTAGTCTAGCCTAGATTATTTTTGTCTAGCCTAGTCTAGTCTATCTTAGTCTAGTCTAGCATAGCCTAGTCTAGTCTAGCTTAACCTAGTATATTCTAGTCTAGCCTAGTCTAGCCTGACTTAGCATAGCCTAGTCTAGTCTAGCCTAACCTTGTCTAGTCTAGTCTATTCTTGTCTAGTTAAGTCTATCTAAGTCTAGTCTAATCTAATCTAGTCTAAACTATTCTGGTCTAGTCTAGTCTATCTTAGTCCAGTCTAGCGTAGCCTTGTCTAGTCTAGTCTAATGTTATTCTGATCTAGTCTAGCCTAGTCTATCACAATCTAGCCAAGCCTAGTCTACCACAATCCATAATAATCTGGCCTACATTATTTTATTGTAATCTAGTCTAGTTTAGTTAAGCATAGTCTAGCTAAGCCTAGTGCAGTTAAACCTAGTCTAGTCTAATAGAATCTATTTATAGTATATTATAATATAGTCTAGCCTGGATTTGTCTAGTTAAGCCTATTCTAGTATGGCCTATTTATAAAGTAATACAAAGCCCACAGGCTAAATTTTAATATGTATATAGTCTGGTCCAGTATAGTTTATTTTATGCTAGCCTTGTTTAGTCTAGATAAACCTGGCATAGTCTAGCCTACGGCGGTCTAGTTTATTCCGGTCTCTCCTACTCTTGTTCCTACGGTATACGGTATTATCGTCTGCTCTCGCGTAGATCATAGTTGACATAGTTAATAGTCTACAGCAGACTAATAGTAAAACAACAGTCTAGATCATAGTTTGAATTACAGTCTAAATAACAGTCAGAGTCTAGCAATATATTAATTATAGTCTAGTCAGTCTAAACATGGTCTACTCACAGCTTTGTTGTGGCCTATAAAAAGATAAATTTATTTATTTTATTTATTAAATGTTACAAATACAATTACAAATTATATCTTAAACGAGAATAGTAACAAAGACCTTCACTAGTTGTGGTGAAACAGACCACAGTCTATGGTGGGAATCGAACCTACAACCTCTACACTGATAGGCTAGCACACTACTCACTAGCCTACTTTTCTTGCTGAAATCTCACCCAGTTAGTACGAAATTTTTTTTACCTCTTTACTATTTTTGACATTAGATTTTCTTTTTAAATAGAATTTCTTTTGGGTCAAAACTTTTCTTCAAATCATTTAAAATAATTAACGTTCAAAACAATTGCTTAGTTAACTAAACAAATTGACCGCAACTATTTAAGTGTTGAATTGTCATCATTGTGCTACGTACGTAGTTACACTTCAAATAAACTGCAATTAAGTTGAAAGACAATACTCGTAAACTACTCGCTTGTAATACCCTCGACGTTTAGCCGCTGTTGGAAGACTTTGTTTGCTTTCCACTCTATTTTTTTATTTTTTTGAACAGGAAAAGAGATTAAATTGTGTGGGATTAAGTGAGTGTCTGAAGTGTCATGTTGCAGTTTAAGTTTTTACTTATTGTGAAGGGTTAATATGAGAATTTTTTGGGGAAACAAGAAACTTTATGCATTTAAGGTTTTTCTATAGATTTATAAAAAAATCTTCGGGAACCTATTTGGCTTTCAAGTTTTCTAACTTGATAAAAGAGATATACTCGTATTTTCTCTAGAAATAAAATTTGGAGGCGTGACAACATAGGGGAATTTTATATAATAAATTATTTAAAAATGTTTAAAGTAGAAAATATTTATCTAACAATCTGTAAATGAAAAGCTAAGCATATTATATAGATGATATTTTATTGTCTGGACATAATAAAATGACTAAAGTTAAGTGGGAGATGACGTCTCATCTCATTTATGTTTATAACATGTTTGCCACAATAATTTATTGTTACAGATAACTCGAAATACAAATGTTTTTGACAAACTCTTGCCATGCCCTTCTCTTTTTTTTTGGTAACACAGGCAACATTGTAATCGAACTCGAAATGCCTGCATGCATGCATGATACACAAAACAACAGCAACATCTTACACCAGTGTCATTGTCATGAATGACAACAGAAAAAAGCGCTTGATTTTGACAAATAATTTTAGATTCTTTGTAACAATGGCGTTGAGTAAGTAGCATTTGTTTTTCACACAGATTTGCTGCCACAACTAACTTTAAAAAATTAACCAAAGGTTTCTTTCAAATCTGCTGTATTTGTCTCTTATTTGTATTTGCTATACACACTGTCACTTGCAGTGAGTGACATTCAACTTGCGGTATTTTTGACATTTTCGTTTTTGTTTTTTATTTTTGTTGACTTTGGAACCTAAAACTAAAGCTATAACCAAACACACGAAGGCTCAATTTGTTTAACAAATTCTTTTTGATTTCGTTTCGTATTGACAAAACAAATCAGCCATCAGTCAAATGGATTTTTAGTGGATAAATGACAATAACTAAACTGAGCTCCAAAGTGATAAGGTTAGTTAGTTGTTTGTGTTTTTTTTCCGACAAAAAAAGGAGGTTAACAATTTGTCTCATTTTTTTAGGTGTCTAGGTTCATAACTCGGTGCATTTTAGACCGATTGCAAAACTTTTTTTGTTGTCTGAGAGGGTATAGATTCCCATTGATCCCATTTGAAAAAAGTGGGCGCCCACAATTTTTTAAATTTAATTTTGTGATCTTCTACTCATTTGATTGCTGCAAAACCTAGCAAACACCTTTGGTTCTTGTAATTACAAAATTTTAAAGTTGAAAAAATGGGCTGATCTACGCCCTTTAAAATGTATTACGATTTTTACGAAACTTAGCACACATCTTGAGCTCTAAGATAACCACAATCTTCCTTAAAAAAATGGGCGGGGTCACGCCCATTAAAATTTTATATCATATTTCACAGGGTTCTATTTCACCGATTTTTACGAAACTTGCCACAAACCTTTAGCTTAAATAAAGGCACAGTCTTGCTTTCAAAAAAGTAGACGGAGCACACCTATTACATTTTAGTATAATATTTCACGTGCTTGTGCTTAACCAATATTTACAAAACTTGGCACACATTTTGAAATCTTAAAAATACACAATCTTGTTTTTTTTAAACGCCCCACAAAATTTAATACTATATTTCACTTGCCTTTACTTAATCGATTTTTACGAAAGTTGGCATCCACCCTGAGCTTTAAAAAATACTCAAGCATGTGTTAACAAAAAGTAGGCGGTGCTATGCCCGTTTAAGTTTAGTATTAAATTAAATGTATGCACTAAAAAGATAAAAATAAAACTTAAAAAAAAATTAAACCGACTTCAAAAATAAGCACTAAAAAGCTACAAATAATTTATATCTAGTAAAATAAAAGATTTTTATATATGTTACCTATAGTGCCGTTTGAAGTTGGTGCCAGTAATACTGATACTAAACACATAGGACCATGCTCGGTAAAAAAAACTGCAAGTAATTTTTATGTACATATGTATGTGAACATAGATATGTGCTTAGTTGCCAATGTTGCTGGCACCATATATAAAATCTTATATTATATTATATTATTTTTTTGAAGTAGGTTTAATTTTTTTCTTTTTAAAGTTTTTTGTTTCTATTATTTGAAATTAGTTGCAATTGTCCCCCGGGAATAATTTCACACGGAATTTTATTCATGATTGCCCTGTATATCTACCCAAGTACATAGCCCTTATTTCCCCCAAATAATGTCTAAATTAATTAATCTTTACCATCGATACATTAGCTGATTTTTTTCAGTTCCAATTGCAGTAGTAAGAAGTATGTAATGAAAATAAATGTAAAAACAACAACAACTATTCATTGCTTTTGTAGGAATACAGTGTTGCCACAGAAATGTGTTTGACTGGGCAACAAGTGTGCGTTCAAATTAATAATTGGTATTTTTTTGCAATTTTCAAGGCAAGAAAATAAAAAAAAATATGCTGATTATTGAGTTCTTGTTTCAACTTTGTTATTAGTTTAACATCTCATTTGTTTAAATGGAAGTTTAACATAATATCTCTAGTTAATCTAATATATTTTTGGGTAAAGGTTCCCGGATGCTCTATATTAGCAAGAAATAAAATGCGCATAGCATACAGCTTAGCTAGGGCTGCCATACCTCCTGGTTTTCCAGGATTTGTCTTGGATTTAGATAAATTGTCCTGGTATCCTGGTCCACTCTTAAATTGTCCTGTTTTTTTTTACCAGCAACTACAATAAATTGAAACGAGATTAACTCTGATTCAATTTTTGTTTCAACTAAGGCCCTTATTATGAGCAACTTTCAATATTCGACTGTAGTCAAAAGTACTGATCGAACGAATTTTGATTTGAATGGTCCTTATTATGAATATCCTCCAAAGTGATTTTTAAAATTTTCAACTACTATACCTAAAAAATAAAAAAAACTGTCGTTTACAAATTTTCTTTCATCGAAAGCCGAATTCTGCTCGATTCGTCATGAAATTTTCTATGCTCTTAATATAAATTGGAGATTCAATTTTCGTATATAAGGTTCTGTTATACGTTCGTTTGTGGTTTGTATGAGTATCCTGGTTGATGATCTCATAATTCTGGCAGCCCTAAGCTAAGCCCTCAATAGTCAATTTCAATGTACAGGGTGTTTTTTTTAGAGGTATAGAACTTCAAATTGAAATAAAACACAAGAAAATCGTTTTAATGTCCATCAATTTGGCTTTATTGGAAGGATAATTTTATGCCATTAATGTTTAAATATGATTTCGGACATGTGGCCGCCGCGGCTGGTTCGAATAAAGCCAATTCTACAGGTCCAATTTTCAATCACTTTTTCGAGCATATTGGACCGCATGTTGGCAATAACGCAATTGTGACGTGCGCTGTGTGGCATGTAGCGACGTCTTGATGGAACCACAACTCATCCACATTCATGCCATTCAAAATCTTCCATAAAGTTGATGGACAAAGCTCCAATTGCTGTGCACGGTGGCAAATCGATTCATTCCGGTCCTCTTCAACACTTTGCTCTACAGCGGCAATTGTTTCTTCGGTGCGCACTGTTCGACGTCTCTGCGGATGCGTATTATCACATAGAGTAAACGTAGTGCGAAAACGATCCATGGTTAACCGAATTAATTGCTCTGATGGACGATTATGTCGACCATAAAATGGACGGAGCTTGCGATAAACTTCGCGAACTGAACCATTATTTTCGAAATAAATTTTTGCACGATTTGCAAGCGTTGTTATTTTGTCAACCTGTTCATGATGAAATGGCAAACCAAACTAAATATTAATCACTTGACAGCTGACAAAATGGCCGCCAGTTAAAAAAGTGATGCCAACTTAAAGTTCTATACCTCAATAAAAAACACCCATTATTTTTAATAAAAAATATTTTACTGAACAAGTAAAATAAAAAGTTGGTATTTTTGGGCTGGCAAATGTATAAATTTTTTGGCTCTAGTGAAAAATTCATCTTTTGGACATGCGCTGTTATTCATGAAAACCACACAATTTTATATTTATAAAATAATTTTTTTTTTTAAATTTTACCATTAAAAAGTTTTAAGTATTTTTTGTATCTCAATTTTTTTTACTTTATTTGACGCTCTCTCTTTGCAAACCTTTGCAACAATTCACAATTCTTACAAATTCGTAAAATTTTAGTAAAATAATTTCATAAGTAGTCCTATCACTTTGACGCATACTTTTAGCTCTTTTTTTCTCTCCTTCCTTCATCGCATTGTAAACGTTACAAAAATTGCTTTCCAGCGCCCCATTGCTGGAAAGCAATTTTTGCCATTCATTTTTTGTGTGTTTTATTTTTTTTAAATATATTTTTCCCTTTTGTATCTTTTAAAATTGTGCTTGAAGATCAAAATGCAAAAATCTTGTTATTTAGGTAAATTTTCATTTACTTTGGAGTCCATAACTAAAAACCGCATGCATTAAATTTGGCAAATGAATGTGCAGTATAAAACCAAAAAAAAAAACCTTCTTTTAATGTGGCCCGAACAGTATTTTCCTTCCATTTATTCTTGAACTTAATTTTGAATGTTGTTGGAAAAACTGTAATGCTATTCTTGTTGTTGTTGTTGTGGTTGCCAACTTGCGGTTTATTTCCATTGTTTATTGAGAAAGATTATCTGTTTTAAGTTGCTATAGTTTTTAGTCACGATTTCATTACAAAAAAAGAAAAAAGAAAAAAAGTTAAACTAGTCTTTACAAGAAATTTTAAAATTTTCCAAAGTTTTACCAAATTTAAAGGAAATTGTTGTGTGTTGTTTCTATTTTAAATGCCTCAACTCAACACTTGTATTTGGTTTTTTTTTGGCTTTTTCTTTTCTGTTTTCAGGGTTCATTAAATTATTGACTTTGACAACAATTTGGATTTGTCGGCTATTTTTTTGTTGTTTCCCCCCTCTCGCTTTCCAAAATTTACAGGTTTAAAATGGTTTGAAAGCCACGTGCCTCAAGTTTACTTTAAATTTGAAAGTTAATTTGGTAATGAGTAAAAGTAGAAAAACGTTTTTAAGGTTGGCTCGTATTTTAAATATAAAATAGGGCCACAAATAAGCAAATTTAGGTGAGTTTAAACAATGGTTTGGTATTGAAATTTCATGAAAGTTCACAGGGCTGTTTGCATGTTTTATTTCACTAGTACTTTCTTATTTCACAATTAATTTATTTTTCACCGTTTGGGAACAATTAAGTCATCGTTAGCGTATGATAAAGATCTTCCCACACTCTATATTTCAGTGTATGTTCCTAACTCTCTTTCTAGCTCTTGTAGAGGTAGGGTTCCGTACACCAATTAAACCGAAAAAAAAATTATCAAATACGGAAAAAACACCATAAGAAGAAAATATCCCCAAAATCCGAAAAATTTTCAAAAACGACAAGCCCCTAAACTAGGAAAAAGTGCAAAAACTAAAAAAATCGTCAGAACTGAAAAAAAAATTTACCGGTTACTTTAATTTTTCAAAATTTTTGTAATCGATAAATTTTATTGTGAACTTATTGCTCATTTACTTCAAAGTGTCATAAGTCAAAAAACAGTTTTTTGAGTTAATAATGCAGAATAATTCGGCTTTTCGTATTTTATCTTGTGTAAAAATTTCATATAATTTCATATTGTACCATCACACAGTGGTTTTCCTTATATGGACAAACGGTTAAAAATCGATATATCCAAAAATAAAAAGCTAGGGTCTTCTCATAGCATACCCGAAGAACTTAAAGTTTGGAATTTTTAAGGAAAAAATATTAGCAACTGTAGCGACAGCAGAGCTATTAAGTTTCGATTAAGTTTAGTAATCAATTAGATTACGTTTTAAAAGGAATTGTGCTTTCTTTAAAAGAATTTCTGATAAATAATTGATTACGATTACTACTAATTGAACTGAATTACTTGAAATTACAAAAAATAATCAAAAGCAATCGAAATTAATCAAAAAATTATCCGACTACTTTCAAAGACTTCTTTTGATTATTAATAAATAATCAAAAACAATTAAAAGTAATTTTTAAAATTAATCGAATTATTTTTCAATTACTTTTGATTCTTTTAAATATAATCGTAATTCAATCATTACTTCACCTTTCAAAAAAAAAGTAACTAAATTAGTAATCAGTACGATGAATAACACTGTGATACAAAAGTTGAGAAAAAAATTATTCAGGGGCTCTCATGTACTAATTCTGTTTTCTTAGAGTCCATAGAGAATGAAAATAACTTTGGTTTTTTTAGATCACTTCGGAAAGTAAATATGGCGAAAAACTGTTTTTTTAGAATTTCATACCTTCTTTGTTTACCAATCGATTTTTATTAATTATTCTTTTGTTTAAAGGAGCTGATGTTATGTTTCAAACAAGATATATTTTTTTGTAGATCGGTCAATAAATGTCTAAGTTATAGTGGTTGAAGTGTGAAAAATTAAAAAAAAATAAATTTTTTTTCTCATAACCAACTTAGACCCTGAGAAAAATTTTTTTTAAATGTTTTTTTCTTTTGACACTTCAACCACTACAACTTAGCCGTTTATTGACCAATTTGCAAAAAATATGTCTTGTTTGAAAGATAATATCGGCTTCTTTAAACAAAATTACAATTAATAGAAATCCAGTGGGAAACATAGAAGGTATGACTCTCTCAGTTTTAAATTCTGTATTTCTCCATATTTACCGTTGTAAAATCACTTTCCGAAGTGATCTAAAAAACCAAAGGTATTTTCGTTCTCTATGGACTCCAAGAAAACAGAATTGGTACATGAGAGCCCCTGAATAATTTTGATGTTGCACAGTGTAATCATTACTTAACAGCTATGAGCCATAGTAGCCATTTTGTATTTGAAGGGTTAATTGCCTTATAGTTTTGTTTTAAAAATTTTTTACATATAAATTTTTTTAAAATGAAAGTTCGTTTGTTTTAAAATTTTTGTGTAAATTGTTATTCCATTTTAAAAAATTAAAAAGTTATACAAAGTTATATAATGCAATAACTATGAGTTATTATTAAGTAATATAAGGTAACAAAAGATATTAATATATATCAAATATTAAGCAAATTTAAAACTCCTTAACTTAAACTTATTGTTTTTTTTGCTCCAGAAATAATGGATCTGAACTTAAAAAAAGAGCATATTTAAAAGATCTGTATTTGTAGCAATGCGCGATATTTGTCGTGTATGTTACAATCTAAACTGTTTTATATCCTCAATTTTCGTTTCATCTGTTTCCTCCGATAACTCACATGTTGACACCAATGCATGCTTGATAACCTCAGCCGCATGGATCAGAATATTTCTCATTTTTTTCGGCAACAATTTCAAATCCAGAATTTAAAGCTTGGAGAATTATGGCACATCTTTGGATTCCTGTTATTTTTGATGACAGACCAACATTTTGAAATAATCTTCGCGCTGTGTTGCCATCGTTGGATGGAATTTCCGCAACCACCAGCTTTTGGCCTATCTACCAAAAGTCCCATTTCGTCCCGAAATCGTTAATGAATAAATTGTTTTCTCGTCAAAACACTTGACTTTTCCTTCTTACTGGTTTTCCATTTTTTAGCTCTCTCTGTACGATAAATATTACAAAACAAATATTATGCAAAGCACATCCAAAATCCCGCTGCCACAATATTTTTATTAATTTAAAGATGGGCACAAAATCTATAATCTTCTGACAGAAGAATATTTTGTCAGAAATATTTTTTTTTTGAATTGTGACACTAATGAAGTAAATTAGCGCTATGTTGTATATTCAAGGTTATTTTTGCTATCGAAAGATTATCTTAAACATTTTGCTATCAACAAATATTGTAGGAGACTGGATTAACTTTTTATAAAAACAAATTTCCCCTTAATAAACTTAAAAATTTGTGGTTATCTATATTATTGCATTTTGAAAACTGATATTATCAGCTGCTAGTTGGCTTTTGCCATACGTATTCCAATTTTGGCAAATGGCAACGCCATTAAAGTTCGGTTGCCAATCACAATAGCGTTTTAAAATACATAGAATGTCTTAATATTGCAACGTTTCAATTTTAATATTTTAATATCAGTTGGCCAGCTGTTGTTGTTTTTGTTTGTGTGTAAATTATATTTAAAAGTATAAATATTATAATGTGGTAATGTTAAAGAAACTTTTTTTATTTTTCGCTGTACTTAGGCATTTGCAGAACAAAAGTTATTTTGATAAATTTATCCAACAATAATTTCTAAATAAAAATTATTTTTAATTTTTATACTTCAATATAAATTGTTTTTTATCGTTACCTTATTCAAAATGAACATTTTAAGATGGAACAATGTTGCCACATTAACATTTTGAGATACTCATTGTGAATTCCCTAATTATGTTTGAAAGCGTTGAACAGTTTTCCGCTCATCTCTGCTACGTCTGATAATATTTTTCTAAATTCCTTCTTTGCTTTTAGTAGAGAATTTCTCTCTAATATTTCTATTATCTTTTAATAATTCAATGTATATTTTACTCTTAATCCCTTTGATTACTTTCCAAATTGAGGTTTATCTCTTGAAATGTTTTCAATTTAATTTCTATTTACTATTGTTTTTAGTATTTAATTAAAATGTAATTGAAAACGTGATTTGTTGCTAATCATATAGAAAATGTACGAATATGTATGGCAGAATATAAAAAAATAATATCTATATGAAGCCAAGCATACGATAACACATAAAATGGAAGATAAAACAAAATATATTTATTGAAAAATTAATCTGCTCTTCAAAGGAAAGATAAAAAAAAATAATAAAAATAAATTACATAGAAAATAAAATACTAATGAAAAATAAAAGTTTATGCTGGTATGCAAGCAAAAAATATTTTCTTTGGCATTTTTATTTAGCTGCAAAATTAAACTTGACTTTGAGAAAAAAAAGGAAACTTCACACTCGATTTCTAGATTAATTGCATAAACATAAAAACCTGACAAATAAATTTGATTTGATCTCTTCTATTTAAAGCGCTTTTCCATTAATCACTGCCTTTTCGTTGTCCATACATATTTGCTACGCTGTCTGTCTACTTTTTCACCTCAAGCAAACTCATTCACATTAAGTAATTATTTAGTTTACATGCAACTCTAAGGAAATTAACTTGCTGCTGCAGCAACAGGTTTATAAATTTTTAATGGATTGTTTTACTAATTCATTAATAATTCTGATAAATCTAATATATATGTATAGTATATATGAGGTGTAAGAAGCACAAAGTCTTATTCCTATTACCCCAAGTAAATAAATGAATGGTATTTTAATTGCATATAATAGTTAAGAAAGAAGTGATCTGTGACAGCTACAACAAACACAACACAAGTTAGTGATAAACCCCACACAAGAAAAATTTGCATGTGTTCACGGTTAATTGCTTAGTTTATGTTTTGCAAAATAAAACTAAAAAGACTTAAACAATTTTTGCATTTAATGCAAGTAGTCAGGATGGAAAACAGAGTCTCACGTTACTTTTTCCCCTTTTCATATAAAATACAACACGCAAGCGAAGTTATAATAACTAAATACAGTCAGCTTTTCTATAAGAAAAGTGTGCTGTGCTGTGACCAGAGAATGACAGTGAGTACTCAAGAAAAAAATATCCATAAGTAAGTAATCTAAATTTTAGTAGCTGAGTATAATTGTAGCGTAGCTCAAGCAATTTGAATGCTTACATATTTTCCTTCAAGCAACTAGGATTATAGCCGCTTCAAACATAGAAGAGCATCTTTAATTCGTTTAAGCAAAAAACTAAAAATTAAAAAGGGCACATGGATATCAAGAGCATTGACTCTTTTTTCATACTTACAGTGTGAGTATTTTTATACTCAGGATATCTAAACGGACAAAAAAATATAGGCACTATATTCGGGATATTTATTAATTTTTTTATTTTTTATGCTTACCTCGATTCTTATGTATTATTAATTAAAATCGTTCAGTTTACGTCCAACACTGGTCGGGCCTAATAACTATATTAAGATTTAAGTACTTATTGTTAAATAATTTTTGAAGATACAATGGGTAGTATGAATAAAAAAAAGTATTTGCTTTTTACTTAAAAATTTATTTAAAAAACAAATGAGACATACATATTTGGGGTTTTTTAAACAAATTTTTAAATAAAAACCACATACTTTTTTATTCATACTACCAAATCTATAAATAATACTCGTAGTATTAAAAAAATTCATCATTCGCCACCGCACAGGGGAATATTTGATCCACAAAAAAAAATGGGCCCAAAAACAAAATTGAATTTAAAGAAATCTTAAGAGCTAATTACGCAGTTCAATGCACAATAAAATTTTACGTCATATTGTACATTTTTAAGACTTTTAAGTGGTGATTTGAAGCTCTGAGACGACACTGCTAAAGTCAGGAAAGTGAGGCAAATTATAAGAGCTTTTTATATTTTTTGCGTTTTTAATATGTTTTTATGATATATTATTGTGGCTAAACTAATGAAGCTATTATTTTTTTGTTTGGCTGAAATATTTAATCAAAACCTTTCTCTAATATTGAAGGAAAAAAATTATCTCGAATATTAATGTTGAAACAATTCGTTTAAAAATAAAAAAGGTATACACTTTTTTTGCAAACAAAAAACAAGAAGTAGGATTTTAAAAGTGAATCTAGTTACATTTAGAATTTTGTTTTATACCACAATTAAATTTAAAATCTCTAATTTTAAACGCAAGAAAAAAGTTTGCGCAAGTTTGCGCCATTTTTATTTGAGGATTTTTTAAAATTTCACCTATTTACTGTTTTTCCTCATCTTGCATGGATAAACATGAATGAGAAACTTTTTTGTCAGTCATAAAATGTTTCGCTTTGAGGGGTGAGATACTCCCCCTGCCAATAAAAGCTCATATTTTTACGATATAAAGACTTAAGTAGTAATTTTTTTTTAAATATTTATATTATTTTTTGCAAATACAAATTTTGTCACCACCCGCAAATGGAAGAGCGGACGAAAATGGCATCACACGGTCTCCTGAGTCAAAGTTTAGGGTTTTGAACTTTGGCTGACATTAAAAGTTGCATTTGCTAAACAAACGTATGAAAAAAGTTAAGAAAAAAATTTTTTGTGAGACATTTTTAAATTTAGAAACTTGATTAGAAACTCACATTAATTAATAAAAATATTTCATTCAATAAGAACTGAAATTACTGAACTTAAGCGTGACTAAAAATTATTTCTGATTAAAAAAATTTTATTTTTCAAAGGTGGGATTAATTCTTCTGAAGGGAACTTTTTTCCCCTTTGCCTGATTTTTTTGTTTTCTAGGTTTGACAGTCTAGAACTATAAGACATAATTTTGCAAAGTTTAATTGATCTAGCGGAACTCAATAAATTTTCACAAGCAATCTAAACCAGCTTTTGGCTTAAATACTCTTCTGTGCGCTGCAGTCGTATAAATACATTTGCTTATATAAAAAGGAATGGAAAATGTGTATGTTTGTCTGGTTATTTGAAATATGTATATATATTATATGAAATAGCCCTGTATATACACATGTGTAGTCGACTAATAGTCAGAGTATTTTTATACTCATGCGTTTGATTTTAGCTCCCACAGTCTATAAATTTTAGTTAAAGTTGTTTGTGCTGCGTAATTAAAAAAATATGTTTATCAATAGATGTTAGATGTTTACAGTTAAACGTATTCAGTTTAAAATTAATGCGTGTGTTTGCATATGTGAGCCATAGTTGTTTGACGGCCAATACTCAAAGGGTACTTAAAAGATATTCATTCTACTTTCTAAAAGAAAATGTGTTGAGGCATAGTCAACTTTTCTATTAAGTCTAATTAAATTGCCTTGTTCATACCTTAGTCAGACTCTAATGGTCTTCTCATAGTTTAATTTAGTTAGAATCTGTTCAGAATCTCAGTCTTTTCAGTTTGTTCAACTAAAAATTCTCTACACATATTTTGATCTCACTACACATGATTCCATATTGAATGCTGATAAATAAATTTAAAAATGAATTGCTTGAGTGCAGCCTACACACAATTCAGCAAGATTGAATGAAAATTAATTTAAAAAAAAAATCAGTCACTCAAATCTAGATATTGAAAAAGATCAATGACTGAATATTTAATGAATTACTCTTAGTGTGAAACCGAAGCTTTTTATAATTGTTCATTTGTTGTGGGCAAAATGCAGTGAATAAAATAAACAAAGTTGCTAGTACGTAAATAAGAAAAAAAACCTTCAAGTCTTTTGCTTAATTTACAACTTCTGCATTTTTTGAGTGCAGCAACGCTAATTTTTCACGTTTACATCATATTGTTGTGGGGCTCGTAACAACATTGTGTTCAACATGATTTTTAACAGAACTAAACAACAATTAATGATTTTTCTTTCCCCCCACCCTCCCCGCCCTACAAACATCAGAAATCTTACATTTACGTTTCGTTATCGTGTTATTTCGAGTTCGAGGAGTCAACAACACGTTTCAGCAATTAAATAAAAATTACACACCAATAGACTAGACTGACTACTGAAAATCAAAAAAACAAATGTTTGCTGGATTAGTTACATTTTTGTTTCCATTTATTTAACACTAATTTTTTGAACAACTTGCAAAAGAATTTAGATCTTTTTTTTTTGCAAAAAAACAGTATATAAAAAAGACTGTTACTTTGCTTGACAAAAAAAATTTAATAGAATTTATTTGAAAAAAAAACCAGATTGACAAGACGCCAACATGATTATTTTTCCCTCATGTTTATGCTTTTACAGATTTAACACAAGTTTGTTCGAAATCAAATCAAACCACCCACAAGCATTATTAATTTTAGTAAAAAAAACAATACTGAGACAAAAACATTGTAAGAAATAAGAAAAATATTAACGAAATTGCAAATGTCTTAACACAACCACTTGAAAAATATTCGCTTTTAATAAATCTGAAACTTGATTACTACAAAAAAGAAATATTAAATATTAAATATAATCGGCAAAACTTCAAAGGTTTATTTGCAGTAGAAAAAAAAATAAAAATAATACCTAATGAAATGGCAAATCAAAGCAGAAATTAAATGAAAACAATTAAAGCCTTTAAAGGGCGCAGTTTATGGCAGGGAGTTACTATAGAGAGATCCAAATTGTAGTATTAACCTACCTAATAAATATTAAACTTAATTCCTCTTCAGTGAAATGAATATATTTTTAGAAAAGAAAACTTCAGTAGTTAAATTACTTGACTGCCTAAAACCCTTAACGATAGTTTACTACAAAACCGAAGGTCCTGAGTTCGAGTCGGGATCTGACAGTAATTAAAAAAATTACAACAAAAACAGCAATAACAACAACAAAAATTATAATAACATTTTTCTGATGTGCATTAGTGTTCCTTTGCATCACTTGTTGTAGGAAAGTTCAAGTAATGAATTCTTTACTATACCGACTTCAATACATACTAATCCTAATGTAACATTAGAACGCCCTCCTTCGTCGCTATTGTTTAGCAGAATCATCTACGAAGTAAAATAAACAATAAAATGCCAACGCAGCTGGAAAAATTAAATTTAATACGCCTCGTTGACACGAGAGGCGCTTCAACCACTGTCTTATTAAAACCCTGCAAAAAAGCAGAGTTGTAAAAGAATGAAAACTTCCTCTCTATCTCTGTCTTCTTTAACCGCCTGTCTTTTCTATCACTATCACTTTCTTAAATAAGGTAATAGTATTAGTAGTAGGCATTCATTGTCTGAGTTTTAGTTCTCTTTATAAAAAAAATGTGAGGTATCAAAGAGCAACTGAAGTCTTCTAATAATCCAGCTAGTTGCACAATTAATTTACACCTGGAATTGCCTTCATGAGCAAATGATGGAAACGAATTCCCGACCTTGTGGTGTCTAAGATCTTGCAATCTGGCTCAGTAACAGATATGATATAAATTCTCATTATCCTAAGTTTTGCTTTCCTTTCTGAGTTTAAAACAAAAAACAATAAAAAAATATTTAAAATCAAGCAATCACAAGTAGTGTTTTCGTTTAGTTTGGCACTTACCTTAAGCAAATGAAATTTGACGAAACTTGACGAAAAGTTCCATAAGTACATTATAGTTTGCCACATACGTTTTATATGTAACCGCACAGTTGCTTAAGTTCGCTTATTCATATTATAGTTGGGCTTTTAGGCTTGCTTATCCAACAACCAATAATTTTTTTATATTCATATTCATTTGGATTTGTGTTGAAGCAAAATTGTTAAAATAAAGGAATTATTATTATTATTATTATTACTATTATTCTTCTTCATCGCGAGCTATTCTGCAAAATTTCATAATTTTCTATTCAAATATATAATTTCTCTACAAATCATGTTTTCATATTTGCCACACAACATCTCATTAATTATTAAATTACTAATTGTCTAATGACAAATTCATATGTTTTAGACAATCGCTGCTCGCTCTCTCACTTAATGGAAATCAAATTTGTCAGTTGTACAATTATTCATAATTACCATTTCATATGCGTAGAAAATATAATCTTATCAATCATTTTACCATTAATTTAAAAACTAAAATACACGTAGCGGCAAGATTTAAAGCATAATACTTTTATGAGCGTTAGTAGGGCACGGGAATTTGTGCTTTGGGTTTTTTCCATGGCTGATAGAAAAATAATTTGTGGAACATTGTTTTTTTTTGGTTTAATAAACAAAAAAAAACAACAAGACTTAAAAAAACTGATAAGTTTTTGGGTTGCTGCTTTCACAGCAGTAAAAGTTTAAATTGTCATAGCTAATTTGACAGTTCTAGATATTTTTGCATTTCCTTTGGCCTGTCAAATCATCATAAATATACACTTGCTTTTAACGTTTGCAAAATTATTATTTTTTTTTAACAAAAAACACTTGATTCAATTGGAGAAATGAGCGCTGAAATTTTCATACGTTTCAGTGATTTTAAGTCAATGTCGAACGTTTTCTAATATTTTCATATTTTGAAACTTTTCGGAATTTTCGGACTTAGTTTTTCAAGTAATTTTTTTATTTTGAAAGAAGAAATTTTTTTGAATTTTCGGTATAAGAGTTTGATAAATTTTATATATGTATTTTGTTTTTGTAATTAAAATTTTTCCCATATAAAATTTGACAACGCTTGGCGTTGCATTTTACAAAATTAGGCCTTTAAATTTTTTTCCGAATCTTCGGACTTTTTGCTCTTCAAAATAATTTTGTCTGTTAGAGTAAGGTGATATATTAAATGAGTTGGAGTGAATTTCAAAGTCTTTTGTAGATAAAATAATTTTTAATGTTTTTTTTTTGTTTTTCAATATTATAATTCTTTTCCGAATTTTCGGATTTTTATGTCCTTAACTGAATATTTTTTTTAAAATTCTTAGCTTTTCTATTCAAAACATTTATTTACATGTTTTATAATTTTCTACCTACATTTGGGACCATTTCGAAAGTTTTTATTTATTTTTTTAATTTTTAATAAAAAAAAATTGTGCATAAAAATTTTATATAAAATTTTTTTTTTGTTTTTTTAATAAAAAATATAATTTGGGATTATTGGTAAAACTCCCAAAAAAAAATACTAAGACAATTTTTATTTAAATTTTTTTTTGTAATTTGTGTACGAGAAGTTTTCGATTTTTTTTGATTACAACTTAAGTAATCTGTGTATTCGAAGTTTTCCAATTTTCTTTGTTTTTCTAATAGTTTTTTCTCGGGTTTTCCTTATTTTTGTGTTAAAATTATTTTTCGCGAAATTTTGAAGTTTTTTTTCTTAATCTTACAATTTTGTTTTCAGATGTAAGAATCTTTTTTTTTTATTTAATATTCCTATACATTTCACACCACTGTGCCATCATGTATGCAAATAGTATTTCTCATTTACGGTTTGCAATTTACAGATATTGAAATAATGAAAATAATAATTATCAGTATATGACATCATTCTATATATACACATGGGATTTAATATTGTGGAATTTTATGCAGGAAACTATGTAAATAATAATAATAACTATTTGACATACATATGTACAATTATACATGTCTATATCTCTAATTGACAGCAATTCAAAATAAATACAGTGAGTGTTAAAAAAAGGTACTTCAATTTTAAATTAAAAGATTTGGGAAATGCACTGTAAGAATTCAAACAAAAATTTTTTAAATTAATTAAAGGGTTAATTCAATTAAAAAATTTTAAAATTTAAAAGTTGTCACGCGTGACTTTGCATGAGCGTGAGTGAAAAAATATTTTTTCTTTAACATAAAAAGAATAACAAAGTAGGCAGCTTATTTTTAAAACTCTTCCACATTTTTAATTTTTTGTCACTTTATCAAGTGTTTGGTTGTGACTGCAAATAACATATGAGTCTACATAGCAAAAGTTTTTTTTAAAATAAAAATTTAAATTAAATTAAAAAAAAATGAAAATAATGGCGAACTTAACAAAACAAGAACCAGACAAAAGTTGTCATGCGTGACAACACGTGAGCGTGAGTGACAAAAATTTTTTTTATGACATTAATTGAATAATCTTAATATGACGAGCCTTATTTTCGATTTAATCGTAAGCGACAAAGATTGAATTTTTTAGGAAATGGTTTTTTTAAATATTCAACTATGTTTTTGTACGTAAATTATAGTACACGATAAAATTTTACAGCCCATATCTACATTTGGCATTTTGATAATTCTAAACTTTGGGCGGACCCATACGATCAAATTGAAAAAAGGCTCGATTAGTCAAAAGTAGTCACGCGTGATAAGACGTAAACGTGAGTGATAAAAATTTTTTGTTCGTGAGATTAAGCGAATAACGAATAAGGGTGGCTTCTGAAGTTTTTTTCCAACAAATTTTTTATTATTATAAGATTGATTGCAAATTAAGAGGGATTATAAAAAGAAAATTATTTAAATCGCTTTGAGGTTTTTTTTTTTAAGTAAACAAACTTTAATTTAAATTTTTGCCAATAAATTGCTTTTTCAAATGTTTATTAGATTTTATCACTCACTGTACTATTAATAACATAAATAGATAATCATTATCGGGTTGTAAAAACAAATTACACATTAAAGCTATTAAATTTAATATCAGAAATGCACTTGCATATACATAAATGTAATATAATGTAATTAAAGAAAAAATAAAAATCAACACTCACCTTTGGTAATGAGGCTAATACTTGTTGTTTAACATCCCAGACCAATTTGTCGGAGGGGAACTGCAGACATTTGTAGACATTTAGTTCGGGCACATGTATGCGCACCAGTAGCCAGCCATCCCGTGGTTCTGGCGGTGGTTCATCGTCAAATCCCGGCCCTGAACTATTGTCCATGTTGGCCGGGTTTTGTTTGACTTTTGGTGTGGGTGGGTGATACGACGTAATTTTGAATGTTTTTTTAATAATAATTTCCAAATAACGAAATTGTCTTGAAAGACGTTATTGCAAATTTAGATTTATATTTGTTTATTTTCTTATGTTTCGTATTATCAACGTTTTCTTTACATCAGCTTTTGAGTATTCAATACTTTCCTTTTGAAGCTAATCTTTTTGTTATTGCATTTTCTATTTATCTAAATATTTGTTTTATATTAATTAGAAATTTAATAATTTATTTCTCATATTATTATCATTATTATTATTTAATTGCTGTTGCAGAAACGCAAGCCATTTGTTTTCGTAGTGTAAACATTTTAATTGTGTACATTCCTTTCTCTTCAGTTGTTGCAACAATTAATGATTCCTAATAAAACTGCAGGCTGTAAAGAAAGAAAGAGAAATTACAAATTAATTTTGATTCTGGGAATAATCAACAAAAACAAATAAATTGCAATCAAATAATAGAATTCTTGCATTCAATGACACCATTAATATTTAATTTATTGACTTATACCAATTTGCCTAAAAGTATCGGCTTATTCTATGTATATAAATTAATTATTTTGCCAAAAGGCAAAGTCTTTGTATTAAAATTATTACAAAGTGCAAGCATTTGTTTTCAGTAAGACTTAAGACTGAAACTATACATATTACAGGACTGCGTAAACAATCTTGAAGTGTAAATACGTCTTGTTTTTAAAATGTATTGCCCTAGCATGTATTATACTAAATCAATAGTAAATGATGTCGTTTAATAAGCGAAGCACGATGGATGTCTTAATGTACGTGTATATGAGTGTTTACCAGCACAGTCGCGAAGACTTCTTGTTTGTAACAAACAATCAAAAGAAGTGGTATTGATGCGTTTATGCTTGTTATTTTGCATATTGTGCGTTTGATTGTGTGTAAGATATGGATGGTAAGCTTTTATGTGTTTAAATATGATTTTTTAAAACAAGCGCATACAACTAATGTCAATGCATGTGTGCGCTTGTATGTGCGCAGAAAACTAAAATGTCATACACACAACTTAAAACCAGAACAGCACTAATACATGTTTAGTGCTGTTCCACTGAAAAAAAACGTGCTTGCAAATGTTTAATTATGTATATAAGAATATTTTTATGGGTTATTTTTATGTGAATGAACGTTTGTATGTAGTGGTGCCTTAGACTGTATGTACTATTTTTTTTTTAAATTTCTGGATACATACTAGACACTCAGCATCTATAAAAGTATTTAAGCCAAATAAAAACAAATTTTCCAACTCTATATTCCACATATTTTTTATTTCTACAGTAATAAATGCTGTTATACAAATATTTAAATTAGATAATTTATTTATACTTATAAAATAATGATAAAAATATATAAAATCATTTTGGTGGTGTTTAAATACTCTCGTTGTATTCATTTCATAAAAAATGCGACAGAAATCTGCTCTTTTTGTATTTTATGCTCTTGCTTTAGATTTTTGTTAGTAGTTGTGCTGTGTATGTATGAAAATCAGAATGTTGGCAGAGCCCTCAGGGCAATGGGATGGTGGACTACGATGTACATGCTTGTCCCATGCGTATGAAAAGTAAAGCATCATACATTTGTTCTTCACGAAGAATTTTGTTCTTTACTCCTATACTTGCAATAACTGAAACAAATATTTAGCCAACAGTGTTGTTTAGTGTTAGTTTCAGATTTCGCTGTAGTAAAGCATTTGAAAAATCCCTCATATTTTAAAAGTTCTTGTAAGCGGTCTTGTGCAGGGGTCTAATACATATATGTACAGACGATTGGCAGTTCTTACAATTTTCTCAGAAAATTTTGAAAAAAACTCTTTCTGCTGAGTATACTGACAATTTTTGTCTGGCAACATTGCCACAAAAAGCATTGCCAGTCCATTTCATGAGAGCTGGCGACAAATTTTTAGACATCTGACAATCGTGCAAACCTATTTTTTACCATTGTTAAATTATTGCCAGATATTTTTGGCAGACATTTTATTATTGTCAAGTGTTTATGCAGCTGGCATCATTGTCAGAGAATTATTTCTGTCTGCAATACTGCACACACTTGTTTTTAAGGAAAAAGAAAACTGCAAATATAAAGGGTGCTTTTGTTTAGAGTGACACAAGTTAAAATCATAATAAAATAAGGAAATATATTTTTAAAATCAATGAAACATGCTTTATTTAATGAAATTAATGTTTAAATATGAGCATGTAGCAGGCGCAATCTAGAACAGCAATTTAAAACAAATTTTCTCAATCTGGCTATCATTGTTTTTGAAGACATATGGGCCTAAGACACCTACAGCCCATAAAGCGCACCAAACGTAATTTTTTGTGGATGTAATGGTATTTCAACAAAAGCTTTTTTGTTTTTTCCTTACTCCAAATGCGATAATTCTGCTTATTTATGTACCCATTCAACCAGAAATGGGCTTCATCGGATATGAAAGAAGTGCACGATGAGTCTGACGAATAGAACAATTTTATTTTAATTAAAAATTGCAACAATTTGCATGCGTTGCTCTGGTGTAAGTCGATTCATAATGAAATTTCAAAACAAACTATTTTTGTTTCTGCAACTATCAGCTGTTAAATGGGTGCTCAAATAAAGCAGTGATGCCAACTCAAGGTTGTGACTCTCTATAAAAAAAGACCTTTAAAAATGGAATATATACAGCAAAAGTAATTTCAATTGCTACTTTGTGATACATAATAATAATATATATATATATATATATATATATATATTTATATAATATATATTTGAATTTACATTCAGGAACGAACGATTGATAATTGACAATTTTTTTAAAATGCTTTACTCTGGCAACGCTTAACAACAGATCTGACAACTTTTGCATATGAGAACCGTTGGAACTGACAATTTTTTGATTGTCAATATAGTCAGATAAATTTATTGTCATAAAATCGTCTGCCAATAAATTGTAAACTTTTCTGACAAATTCCAAACATCCTTGTGAACTGCCAATCCACCATGTGCTGGCAATTTTAGGTTGTCAGTCCATTGTCAGCAGGTTGCCAGATCTGACAGTAGCTTAAGTGATAAAATATCATAATACTCTGCGAATTTTTCTACGTTTAATATCGCGCCGTAACCGCCAAAAAATTTTCAACTTCTTATTTTTTTATTTTTTTTTTGTAAAACCAAATTTAAAAAAATGTGTCATTTAAGCCTTTTTAGCGGTTATGGCTCGATATTATAGAGAACTAAATGTAGAATAGAACCTCCCAAATGACGTAGGATATTTATTAAACCGTTAAAGTGCTTAGTATAGTGCCGTGAGGCGCTAAAGTTACAGCTGTTCTTCCTCCGGTCCGTCTGTCTGCCTTTCAGTCTTTCTGTCCCTTTGGACGCCCGCTTCCAGTCCCAATAAAATAGTAACTTTGTTTGCTTGTTGCGCTTTATCTGCATCTGAAACATTACACACAATATACTTCTTTTAAATTTGGACCAAATACTTGACGTGGAGGAAAGTATGACCTACGAAACTATCCAAACGATTTTTATAAAACTCAAAACATAGAGAATATTTGGATCGAAAAATAGCACCAAGGCTATATATATTTTAAAAAAACTAGGGGCTAGGCGAAGGCAGGGAACCTCTCTAAAACGGTCTAATCGAATTTGAGGATATTGAAAACATAGACAGATCTCCATCTGAAATTCGAGAATGAGAAGCTCAACAAATATCAAAGTTGAAACAAGAACTCAATAATTAACATAATTTTTATTTTCTTACTTTTCCGTTGCTACATTGGCTGACTTTTTTTCAGCTCGAATTCTAGCATTTAAATAAATTTTTTTATGATTTTTGCAGTTAAAGCAGAATTAAAATCTTGGAATGTTTAACTTTAGAATTGTGCTTTCTTATTCTGGCACGTCTCTTCACAAAGTCGATTACTTTGTTATTCAAATTTCTATTATCATGCGAGGCTTTGCTTTGAAAAACTCTAGACAATCGGTTCTAAAGTATCCGGAAAGAAGTTAAGACGGCACCGAATATGAAGCTTAAAATCAAATTTTTTTAACATTTGCATTAAATAATTTAATTTCTTTTATTGTTGGACATTGCATAATTTCATTTGCTATACACATAAATGAAAACAAAAACGATACGAGTAATATTTACGCATTTTGTTTCCCAACAGGGAAACAAACTAAAATAAATAATGAGTTTACTTTTTTCTTCTCGATACCAAAAAAAAGCCACCATGTTGCTTCAATTGCTTTACGGATCCATTGTGTTTCCGTTTGGTATTGTACATTTAAATGAATGAATGAATGACATAAAAACCTATAAAGTAGCGCAAAAAGGCAAAATTCAACAACAAAAATGAATTGAAATTGAATTTTCTGCGCTAAATGTGGCACAACAACATCATGCACAAACAACATGCTTTCGATCATAAATAAATATTGCCTGAATACAAACGAACATACCAGTATTGTGCAGTTTTTCAACCGACACATAAAAACAAATGTTTTGAGGAAAATTCGGTACACGATACAAATATTTGTAAAAAAGAAAAATTTGCTTAAATTTTTTAATAAAAACAACTATACAACCGGAGTGTTGCAAGTGAACTTACTATGTCAATAATTAGGGTTCACTTCGTTTTAATTTCGTTTTAATGATTTATATATGGGCATTTCTCCGAGAAATTCCACTTTTTTGTCGCGTGCGACAGCAACCAATTAACTAAGCTTGTATTTCTGAACAACGTGATATGATTTTTCTTAACATTTTACCTAACGTAGAGTTGCTGACGGCCTACACAAATTTATAAAGAAGTAAAAAAAAGTTTAGTTTTCTTTGAAAAAATAAGCATAGTTGCTTGGTGTCGCACGCTACAAGAAGTTGAAATTCCTGTGGAAATGCCCATATGTAAGAGTATGTAAAAATAAATGTTTGTCTGTATTTCCTTTATAGAATCGTAAATTAGCAAAGTTGTTAAGAATGAGCCCACGAAGGTTTCTAAATTGGTACGACAAATTTTCAACAGATGGCGCCACTGTCATTCCAATGAATCTAATATATAAAAATTAATAACTGTTTATTCGTATTTTATGCGTGGTTAAATCGCTTATCCGGTCGTACATGAAATTTGGTGCACTTAGTCCGTAAGGTAAAGTTAAAAGTTGGTTCAGGAAGGCGACAGGGAGGAATGTCTACCTCCGAAACTATCAAACCGATTTTAATGAGATTTAGACTTATATACATAGATCTGCATCTAAAAGTTCACAGACTCTATGTACATTTTCAAGGCTATGATCAGGAGGGCGATAGAGGGGAAATTTCTGCGCTTCAGAAACGTTTTCAGAACAGATTTACAGAACATAGACCAGAAGAAAACAAGGAGAAAAATTTCTTAGTAACAACTCGATTTTGGTGAATTTTAAAATATAGATGCCCCTTCGTTTAGAAGGATACAAACTCTATGTACCTTCTGAAAAGTAAGAGAAGCATGGGTGTAGCGGAGAAGTCCTGCTTCTCCGAGACTTTGAAATCGATTTTAATGAAATTTAAAGCATAGGAATCATTTAGAAGATGACATAGGCTATCTGTCAATGCACCTAATTTCTGCTCCTCCGATACATAATTTTAAATACGAAGGGGTAGCGTAGCTCACCGGGTGTAGCCTGTTAGAAAATAAAATTAAATAAATATATAAAAAAGATGATTTTATTTTTTGTGTGAGAAACACAGATTTGCTAAACTTATTGCACACAGTTGTAAAGACCGACCCGGGAATTTATTTATTTTCCTTACGAATGGGACACTATTTCGGGTTTCTGAATAAATTATTTTTCAAGATACGTATCTCAAAACAAATATTTTCTAGATTAGATTAAAAAAGCTGTACGCAAACACAATTTAAAGCTTATTAATGTATAGAGATAAATATATTGCGAGCTGCCGTGCCCACTCATTTTATTACGACTATTTTTAACCCTGGACCAAAAATAGGGGAGTTATAAGTTTGTAGTGTGTGTCTGTGTATCTCTATGTCTGTCCATGTCCACGTACAAACCAAACGGCTTTGATACGTGACTTGATCGAGATGGTTCTTAGCCATGTTTTAAGAAAACCAGTCCAGCCGTTTAGAAGATATCATGTTTTCTCTAGATATATTCGGGGGTTTTTAAAATTTTTATTTTTTGTTATTTTTAGAACTATTCATACTACTACATCGCCTCAGAATAGGTTTAGCCCATATGCCACAAAGTTGAAGTGGAGAAAAACGACTAAGAAGGTTTACATAAAGTTTTCTTAATATATACCCAAAGGATTTCTTCTGTATTTGCACCAACGCTTCCGACACATGTTTTGAAGAAAATTTTAAATATTTGTGAACCTCCCATCAATCAAGTTGGAAGTTAATATTACTTTATTGTAAAAGTAAAAATACGGTTTGTGCCGCATACACCACTACTCTTACCACTATTTTCAAAAAGTATATTTTTTTGTGCTGTGAATTGAGAATTTTATTGTTTTGTTTATTTTTCTTGCTGTCTAGAGAAATACGTAGATCGTTTAACGCCGACCAAGAAGCCACTACCTTAATATTTTTAACTATCCATCCGCTCCGATTTCACAAGAAAAACAAGTAATTGAAGTGTATTTAATATAAAGAATGAAATTAAAGTATTTCTGTTATAATCAAACTTGCATAATTAAGATTTCTTTTATTTTATTTTATTGTTTAATATGTTAGGTTAGGTTATGAAGTGTGGTGCTTTACCGCACCTCCACTCGAAGACCCAATTGGGTCCATTGTGATTTCCTTCTGTTACCCAAAAAAGTAATATTCTCCCTCCCATTTGCAGCCAGAAGTGACCATGTTATCCATCACTAAGCCACCGAATTCCCATGATGAACCTCCTGATGTCCTCTAGTTTACACTTCCCGAAATCAGTAATGCTTTCATGGAAACGCCTGCTCAGACTTTTAAGCCTATGACGTTGCAGCTTCGTGCAATGCCAGATAATATGTTCAATGGATTGTGGTTCCTCTTCATTCCAGCACATCCTACAAAATTCTGGAGTGCCAAAACTCCATAATATGTTTATATGAAAACATTTACTCGGCGGCTGCATTTGGGTGCTGATGTTTTTGCTTAACAGTCGCCGTTTAATTTTTCTTATGGCACCTTCTTTTTTATTATTCATTTCTTATAGAAATGAAGCAAAGCAAGAGTTAACTTTACTTTGCACATTTTTGTATGAAGAATTTGATGCAACCGCCAAACAGTAGCGTGTATAGCAAAACAATACTTATTAAACCTAAAAATAGTGGATATGGAGCATAATAGACGCGTTTTTGTTTCAGAAAGAGTGTATTCAAATATATACATATATTTTATACCTCACTAATTTTTTTTAAGAATGTTCGGTGGAGCAAAGCTATTCTGGGTCGACAACTAATGAAGTAAATTTTTTAAATTTTCGGGGTTTTTCATTGAACTAATACTAAAAAAAGATGTGTGAATTAGCTATATATCGCAACTGTTTGGTTGTAGTTTAGGAAAAATTTTCAGTTAATGGTTTTTCTTTTGTATAAGAAGTCTTGACAAATGTCAAAAATTAAAACTTAGTGTAAACGGCACAATTTTTATGAATAGTTTAATGGAAACCTGCTAGATTTTTAATTTTATATACATACATGTATATATATTTTTTTTTTCATATAAGAAAAATTATAAAATCAATCAATTGACTTTAATAAAAGGAAACCAGAACTAATAATTATTTATTCGCTATAATTTGCTTACAACAATTAAAAACAACTGCTTTAAATACATTTTGCGCCCTTTCGCCATACAGTTTAATTAACAAATACGAGTGTGTAAAAAAATTTCAAGTGTTGACTTTTAATTTAAAATTATTTTTAACTAAAGGAAAAACATGTGTCTCTATGTAAATTTGAATTCAGCGGTTCAAAGTTGTAATTAAATATTAAAATTGTATTTTCTTTTAGCAAAAAAAAAATAAAAAATAAAAAAAAATTTAAATATGTTCAACTTTACTCATGATAACTGACCCACTTTACTGGAAATAAACAGCATAGAAAATTGTTTTTTCTTTTTATGTTTAAACAATTTAATTATATTATTTTTCTTTTTTCATATGCCATGTGAAAATGTTTGAAGTGTTGGGGGGTTTTTTCTCTTTCTCTAGGATGGTGTTAAAGCAGAAAGTCCAACACAATGTTGTACTGAACGTAGTTTAGACTAGAGGGTTGCGTAAACAGTTTTGAAATGTAAATACATCTTGTAGTTTAAATGTATTGTCGTAGTATGTATTATACTAAACCAATAATAAATGATGTCGTTTAATAAGCGAAGCACGATGGATGTCTTGTTATACGTGTGTATGAATATTTACAAGCGCTGTCGCAAAGACTTTTTGTTTGTGACAAACAATCAAAAGAAGTGGTATTGATGCGTTTATGCTTGTTATGATGCATATTGTACGTTTGGGTGTGTATGTGTAAAATGTAGGTGGTAAGCTATTTTGTGTTTAAGGGTGGTTTTTTTAAGAAAGCTCATACAACTAATTTCAATGCATGTGTGCGTTTGTATGTGCGTATGTACGTACATTAGAGTGGCCGTTAATTGTATGGATACTTTTTTTGATTTCTTCTACTCTCTAGATAAAACTGAACCGATTTAGGTGGTAATCAGTTCAGTTTTATGTAAAAAAAAATACCAAAAAAATAATAGCGACAAGTTGGGTTTTAGGCCCTCAAAGTTGGTCTTCAAGCCCATTTTTTAATGTAATTTTTTGCATATGACTATCTCTTTAAAAAATCATTTTACAAGAATATGAAGTATGGAAATTTTTTAGCTCTTCAAGTCAACAACATTAGTTATCACAGAAAGTTTTTTGCTAAAATTAATATTTTATAAAATAATGAGGAAAATAAAAAAATTATATTTATATGGAAATTTTTTATTTTAAGCATGTCCAATAAGAGCTTAGAGAAATATATTTAATTATTTCATACATATACATTAAGTCCAAATAGAACAAAAAAAAAAATTAAATATATAGGTTTGAGGGTCAACTTTGAGGGCCAACTTTGAGGGCCAACTTTGAGGGCCGGCACACCCGCTAAAACACAACTTATCAGTATGAAATTTTTTGTATTTTTTTACATAAAACTGAACCGTTTTGGGGGGGGGGGTGAGAGTAGAAGAAATAAAAATAAAATAACGGCAACCCTAACGTACATGCATGACGTTTGTATACGCGCCCATGCGTATAAAGAAGCACGCATCACAAATTTTTCCGTCACGAAGTATTTTATTTGTTACTCCTATACCTGCAATAAGTGAAACAAATGTCTTGCCAATAGTGTCGTTTAGCGTTTGTTTAAGAATACTTCGCTGTAGTAAAGCATTTGAAAAATTCCTTGTGCAGGGGGCTAGTTTAGACTTAGGCCACGATATGTATGGTGTTTGTTTTATATTTTTTTTATGTTTTTTATGCACTTTATTTTTTGTATGTATGTAGATGTATTTAGTTCAATGTGTCATTTGCACTGACAGTGTCATATTTATATGTATGTTGGAATTAGAAATAAATGAATAAAAAGTGTTACAAGTGACACCAAAGTTTAGGGCAGTATAAAAGATGGATTTAGTTTTCATTAACAGAATGTTTTTGCTTTGGTTTTAAAGCAATTGCTAGCAGCAAAATAACAGCAGGCATTTATTTTTAAATAATAAATAATAGAATATAGAAAAATTCTATTTAACTATATTTTCTTTATGGGAAAAAGGTAGACATTAAGCAAATTTTGTAATGAAAAAAATTTGGCAAATTAAACAATATAATCATCTACTTTTACGCCTGCAAGACAGCAGCTGTTCCTTCCATAATAGAATTTTCGTTAAAATAATTACTCCTAAAAGACACCTTCCTAATCTTGCTGAAGCTTTTAATTAATTACATAAATATTAATAATTATTTTTTATTCTAGTCTAAAGCATATGATTAATATGAATTAAAGAATTACATATTGATTAATTTAATGTGCTTTTGTGATAACTTGGATTTTACTGCCTTAATTAACTTTATTAAAAAAATTAAACTCATAAATTGTATTTTAATAATTATACATACATTATACATTGCACATGCATATATACAAAGCAACATATTTAATTAGCAGCATTTGTGTGTAAACTTTATAATATTAAAGAAGAAGAAAAAAATATATAATTTATTTTACAACTGTGTGTGCAGCACTTTTACCATTCTACCATTTCAATAATGTTATTGGCATTAATTTATTGAAAGAAGAGAAAAAATTTTTCTTTTTCATTCAATAGTAAAATTTATTTTATTTATTTATTAAAAATGAATAAAAACTATGCATTTGAAAAAGGCTTAATACAATTAAAAATGCATTTTTAATGAGATCAGTTTTTTTTTCAATAAAAAAAAAATAATTAGCTTTAAAATTAAAAAAATAAACAGTTTTTTTCTATAAAATTAATTAGCTTAACTAAATGGTCTGGAGTTTAGTTTTTAATTATTAAATATAGAAAAAAAATTTCAGTTTATGGATTTTTGTTTTGTAGTCATGTATGTATTAAAGTCCTGCACAAGACCGCTTACAAGAACTTTTAAGACATTTTTTTCATTTCAAATGCTTTACTACGGCGAAATGTTCTAAAACAAACGCTAAATATCACTGTTGGCAAGACATTGGTTTCAATTATTGCGCGTATAGGAGTAAAACAGAAAATATTTCGTGACGGAAAAATTTGTGATGATTGCTTCTTCATACGCATAGGAGCGCATACAAACGCCATGCATGTACATACGCACACACACCCTGTGTATGAGCTTATAATTTTCTGTACACATACAAATGCACACATGTATTGTGTGTCTTTGCTTTCAAAAAACCTACCTTAAACACATAATAGCTTACCATCTATATCTTACACACACACTCAAACGTAGAATATGCAAAATAACAAGCATACACGCATCAACATTACTTCTTTTGATTGTTTTTTATGAACAAGAAGTCTTCGCGACATCGCTTGTTAACACTCATATACACGAACACTAATGCATCCATCGTGCTTCGCTTATAATACGACAGCATTTATTATTGGTTTAGTATAATACATGCCACGGGAAGACATTGAAAAAACAAGACGTTTTACATTTCAATACTGTTTACTCAGACCTCTATTATGTATGTATTTGTAATTCACTAATATATAATCTACTATATTATATATTATATATTTTTATAACATTTTTTTGCAAATGATAAGATTTATTTAATTATTTTAATTTTCTATTTTTATTTAAGGCGTTTTAAAATTGATGCATATTGAAACAAGTTTGTCTGTTGTTGGTTAAGCTCGTCTAAATGCAATTCGTTAATGCTTAAAAATCTACGGCTGTAGTTTTATAATTCTCAATAGTTTATTGAGAGTTTTTCTTAAAACATTTGGGATTTTTTAAACTTTTTTGATTTATGGCCGAAGTCTACTGAGGTGTTGCTTAAGCAGCAACGAAAAACATCCAGACGTGTTAACCAACAACCAAAAACCCCCTTTTTTTTAATTTACATTTCTTTCAATAAAGAAAGTTCTACATAGAATTTGTAGCAAAAAAAAAATTTTTCAACGAAAAGTTTTTTGAAAATAAAATTTTTTTTTTGAGGGAGCAATTATTTTTATGTAAAATTTTTGAGCGAATATTTTTCTTTTCAGAAACTTTTCTTAAAAAAATTTTTTAGCTACAAAATTAATGTAGTGTCGAAGCTTACTTCATCACTATTGCATACCGATTGACGATTGTAAAAATATGTGTATGTGTAAAATGCGATACTGTTCTAAGCTTTATAATTAATTAATTTAAGACTAAAAATAACATACCTATAAAACTAATACCACAAAAAAATTTAAACAGGAAATTGTTGCTATCATAATAATTATTTTAAATAAAATCGTTGCTTTTACTAAATTTGCTATATAAAAATTTCTATATGAAATTTGTTCTGTCCACAAAAAAATTTAACAAACAAATTTCGGTTTCAATTATTTTTCGTTAGGAAATTGTTGCTATTGCTATATATTTCACGAAAACGTTTTGCTATCAATAAATTTTCTATAAAAAAAATTTATATCGATTATTTTTCTATATTAAATTGTTGCTATTGATATATTTTTCATAAAAGCTTTTTCCATACAAAATTATTTTGTTATCGATTATTTTTGCATCGGAAATTATTATATTGTTTATAAAAACTTTTTGCTATCGTTAAATTTACTATAAAATTTTTTGTTTTGGAATCGATGAATATTTAAAAAAAAATTTGTCTCTTACGTACCTTTTCACAATGTATGGTTAAGAGTTAACGTGAACTTTAACTGACAGTTCTTCATACAAAACTTGCCGTTAAAGTTCCTGTTATCTTTTAACCATACATTGTGAAAAGGTACGTTAATCTTTTTAACAAAAGGTGTTGCCACCGTTGTATTTTTATAGAAAATATTTGATTTTGATAGAACATTTTTACAGTCGGAACAATTTCTATTAGATATTTGATAAATGTTTGCTATCGACATATCGCTCATTTACTTCAATAGTGGCATAACTCAAAAAATGGGTTTTTTGAGTTAATAATGCAGAAAGATGCGGCATTTCGTATTTTATCTTGTGTAAAAATTTCATACAAATAGTTTTTACCATCAGCTCCGGAGAGAAGATTTTGTTTTTCATTTCTCCATTGAGTTGTATGCAAATTGAAAACTTAAAACGCGTTTTCTGCAAAACTGTTTTTTTTTGAGTTGTGCCACTATTGAATTAAATGAGCGATATGTATATTCAATGTGAAAGGTTTTGCTATCGATACATCTTATGTGGAAAGTTTATTTAATCAATAAATCTTTCTAGCAATAGTTTTTCTATAGAACTAATGTTGCCATCAACAGTTTTATAATCAAATATTTCTGAAGAAAACTTTAAATAAAAACCTTGCTGACACCATAGAAAATTTAATTCAGTATATCTACAATTTTAAACTATAAACATAAAACAAATAATAAAAATAATGCTGACACGCATAAAATCCAAGCAACATAATAGTTTGGTTCTCACATTAATTTAACATTTTTTTGTTCTTTTTTTTGGAGTATAAAAACTATAAATATTTTCAACAAAAGACTTCAGTTAAACAAAATATATATAAAATCACATTGACCTCTAACATCAATTGCTTTTATTTAGCATCCCAAGAGAAAAAAAATTTGATTTCAAGACTAATTCCTGCAAACAGTGCAACGCAAAATCCCCTGTCAATGGCAGAAAAATAAAATTATTTTGAAAAAAATAGCCTTAAATTATATAATTCAGTATATTTACAATATATAAATTTATTTAAATTTCATAATTTCATTCATAAATAACAATTGTTAAGTGCATGTAATAGAGAGCTGGTGGCGATTATGTTGAATGTTTATAAGCTGCCACAGATTGTTGTGGTTTTCAAAAGTAAACGGAATAAAAAAGAGGGTGAAAAATGAAATCTGTGTCATTTACATGAGTGACTGACTGTCTGTCTGGCAGGCACTATCAAATAATAAATGACATTATTATGCACTTAATGAATAAAATGTCCACTTAAAAAATTTATTTTAAAAGTTTCAAGACAAATTTTTGTTTTTAAAAATGTTTATATCGAGCCTTATTTTCGATTTAATCGTAAACGACAAAAATTAAATTTTTCAGAATTTTTTTATTATAAATTGTCGCCTATGATAAAATTTTACGACAAAAAATTTTACAGCCCATATCTTAAAAGTTATCAACAATTTTGGTATTTTGATAATTCTGAACTATGGCCCTTCCATAGACTTTTAGTTTCAATAAAAAAATTATATTTTCGATAACATGTCGCTTACGATAAAATCAAAAATTAAGAAAATCGATAAATTTGCCATTAACGATATTTGCTATAGATAAAATTTCCAAAAAAAATAATTGTTTTGATATTGAAATATCTAGAAATCTATTGCTATTTATAGATTTTTTCATATGCTATTGAAAATTGTTCAACAAAAAATGCTTACTGTAGATAAATTTTCTATAAGGGATATTTGCTATCGATATTTTTTCCATACAAAATATTTTTTATCGATATTTTTTCTATACAAAATATTTTACTATGTAAATATTATTCATACAAAGTATTTTTTATAAAAAAAATGCGCTAACGATATATTTGCTTTCGAGGATATTTGCTATTGATACATAAAAATTTTGTGCACAAAATATTTTTAATAAATATTTTTTGCTACTGAAAAATTTTCTTTTCAAAACTATTGCTATTGAAAACCTTTCTATAGAAAACTCTCGTTTTTAAAAAATTGTCCACAAAAGATGGTTGCGCGAAAAGTTTTCTCTTCAGTATGTTTGCTATCGATAAATTTTGTATAAAATATATTTGAGAAACGAAAATTTTTTTCACAAAATATTAAAGAATTTTTTTTGTTGCTATCTGCTATCAATAAAATGTCTATATACAAAAAAATGCTATGGTAAAATTTTGTAGACAAAATATTATTTACAAAAATTTTCTGCTACTGAAAAATATTCTCTAAAAAGCTAATGCTATTGAAGGATTTTCTAAAGAGAATTTTTGCTTTTGAAAAGCTTTCCACAAAATATTATTAAGGCTACATAATTACTATTAGATACATTTTCTATACAAACAAATCGCTATGAACAAATTGTGTATACTAAATAGTTTTTACAAAAATTATTTGCTATTAAAAATTATTTTTTAAAAAGCAATTGCTATTGAAAGATATTTTATATGCTATTGAAAAATTTTCAACAAAAGATAAATTTTACATAGAAAATATTTGCTATGAAAGAATTTTCTGCAAAAAAACTTTTGCTATCCATAAATTTGCTATTGATGATGTTTGCTATTTATAAAATTTTAATTCCAAACAATTTGCTATATAAAATGTATGTACACAATATTTCAAAAAAAATATTTTGCTATTGAAAAATGTTCCCTCGAAAATTGTTTTGAAAACATTTTCTTCCACAATAGATGTTTTTTGCTGTCAATAAATTTTCTTTTTACATTATTTGTTTTTGATACGTCATTATATAAATATTAATAAAAGATGTTTGCTATCGATAAATTTTCCATTGCGAACATTTGCTATCGATAAATTTTAAATAAAAAGTAGTTCCCAATTGAAAATTTTTTATGTAAAATATTTCTTATAAAAAATTTTTTCTGTTAATTTTTTTTTATTTTTTCTAAAAGATAATTTGCTGTATATTTGTAGAAAATATTTATTTGAAAAAAAAAATTACAGAAAATATATGCCAACGATAGATGATTTTACAGAAAATTTTTTGTTGTCAATAAATTTCGTTCAGAAAATATTCTCGAGAAATATTCAACAAGTCAAGAGTATTTTTTAACTATTTTTAGCAATACATTTTCTTTAGAAAATAATTTTACTATCGGCAAATTGTCTTTAGGAAAATATTGCTATTCTGTTATGTGATGGAAATCGATTGATTTCAAATCGCTTGATTTAAAAAAAAAAACTAATAATAGCCAAATATCATTTCTGTTAATCAAAATTAAGTTGGAAAAAATTATTTTCAGCCTCGAAAATATTAACTAAATTCAGTGAAGTGCGACTTTGGCCCGCGCACGAAAGATTCCGTACGGACATTGGCGTTTTTTTCTCATTTTTATCATTTTGGCGATTTTTTTTATTTAGGTGATTTTTTTTAATTTTTGGCGATTTTTTTCATATAGGCGATTTTTTAAGTTTTGGCGATTTTTCAGTTTTATTAATTTTTGGCGATTTTTTTAGTTTTGACACTTTTTTCTCGTTTTGGCGATTTTTTTTCATATACATATATACATGGGTGATTTTTTTTTAGTTTTGTCGATTTTTCGGTTTTTGGCGTTTTTCATTATGTAAATTTTTTTCATTTAGGCGCTTTTTTTCGTTTTGACACTTTTTTTTCTCGTTTTGGCGCTTTTTTCGGTTTTTGGCGTTTTTTAATTTTGGCGAATTATTTTTATTTTGGTGTTTTTTTTTAATTTTTGGCGATTTTTTTCATACAGGCGATTTTTCGGTTTTGGCGTTTTTTTTTTATTTTTTGCGATTTTTTTAGTTTTGACACTTTTTTCGTTTTGGCGATATATTTTATTTTCGCGCTTTTTTAATTTTGGCAATTTTTTCATATAGGGGATTTTTTTTTAGTTTTGTCGATTTTTTTCATTTAGGCGCTTTTTTAGTTTTGACACTTTTTTTCTCGTTTTGACAATTTTTTTCGGTTTTGGCGTTTTTTTAATTTTGGCGATTTTTTTCATTTTTGCAACTTTTTTTTCATATAAACAATTTTTATAGTTTTGGCGCCTTTTTCGCGCTTTTCCGTTTTTTCCGTTTTTGGCGTTTTTTTTATTTTTGGCGATTTCTTTCATTTTAGCGATTTTTTCGAATTAGGCGATTTATTTTAGTGTTAGAATTTTTTTTTTAATTTTTTCCAATTTTTTTGGTTTTGGCGATTTTTTTAATATTTGACGATTTTTTTCGATTTTAAGTAAATATAAACTTTGCTATCGCATTAATAGTCCAGAATTATTATTTAACTTATTTAGTAAAATATTTTTTATTAAAGCTGTATTGAAATTGATGGATCCTGGGTTATTAGTGGGATAATTTTTTTATAAAAATTAATTGCTATTCATGATTTTTTCTAAAGAAAATTTAGTAGGCGCCAAAGTTTCTTTAATACTTCTTTATTGCTAAAAAATTTTGAAAAAATTATATAATGGGTCTTGTCGTGATTGGAGGATTTTGACTTTGAGACTTCAGCTACGACTTTTAATGCTAGATTAAAGCAAATGTATTGCGATGATCTTTCATTTATTACATAATTGTAGTCAAAGTCGCAAAACGCCAAAAGAAATGTTTCTCTCTGCTCTTTAGGAACTTTTGCTTTAGAAAGGTTTTTAAATACTAACTGCCTTATTCATAAAAAATATTTTAGGTTTATTAAGCGCTTATTTTAAATATTGCTATGTCAAATAAACCTGCAATAAACCCAAAATATTTTTTATGAATTATACCGCATTTCTATTAACAGTGAATTTTCTATTACAATTTTTATTTAAAAAATCAATATTGTAGGAATTTAATTAGAAAATAACTTTTAGTTTCCAACATATCTGATATGCAAACATCAAAATTAGAACTATGTAAGTAAATTTTGTTGATATCAAAAGGTTGAAATAGTCGAAGTTTATCATCATATAACAACAAGTTTTAATATTAATAATAGTTAATGAAACGAATCATACAAGAGTACAACATGGAAAAATAATTAATGCAGGGAAATTAAATTTTTGTTGATTTGTAAATTTTGTCGAAAACAACATATTTGCTTTATCTATAATAAGTTCTAAAATTTGATAAGAAACAGTGAAATAAAAATTTTTTATCGAATATTTGTTGCATGACTTTTTCACGATTTAAAAAAATCTTTTATCGATAAATAAGCACAGAATAAAAGCTTAAGTATGTTTATATATTTCTTTAAGTATTTATTATTGACTTTTTCAATTATAAAATTATGTTGTATATCTTTAGACAAATTTATAAAATGTACTTAAAAGAACATTAGAAATGCAATAGTTATCAGCAGGGAAACCGCAAATATGCAATTGCATACTTTTTCTTGTGTGACGTATTTATGCGTAGATAAGATATTTATTTTTATGAATTTTGGCATCGATTTTTTATTGCATAGTTTTGCATGTTTTATCCTTTAAAGCATGTTTTTGCATATTCCAGTCTTACACGCATATTTTTAGAATTTTTTTCGAATCTTGAAAGCATATTTGACGCTTTTAGTGTATATTTTGAAACTGTATAGAATTTTTTTTTATTTTAAAAAGCCTTAAAGCCTATTATCTGTTGGTCAACATTTTCATTCATTTCTCATTTCAAATGTTCTGTACATATAATCTATAAATTTTTCAAATTTTTACGCCATTATTACGGACGTTAGTTTTAATAAAAATTTTGTTTTACTATTTGTGCCGGACTCTGCCCCGATTACATCAGTAGACGTTAAAGAAACATTGTCAGTGTATAAAAGTTTATTTAGGTGTGACAGGCAGTAATTTTTATTTGAAAATCTAGATCAATATTTTTTTGTTTATTGCAATAAGAACTATTAATAAAAAGCTTGTGTTATTTCTCAAAGATATAGTTCCAAGGTTTTAATTCTGATATCGTAATTTTTTTTTGAAGTTGAAGTCTTTACGGCTGTGTACAATAAACATTTATTTGTATCATTTTCTTTAGTCAAAATTTTTATGACAATTTTGTTTTAACCTACACTTCAAACCCAAATTATTTCTTTGGCAGTTATTCCCTGATAACTTTTCTCTTGTTTCCGTTTTTTGTTTATTTTATTATTGTCTTATTTTAAATGCAAATATTGTTGAATTAAAATATACTTTCGTTAACAAATAATCGAATTTATGTTATTTTTAAGAGCATATTTTTTAAGTTTTTAGTGCATATTTTCAAGTGTTTAGTGCATATTTAATGCGCATGAAACACTTATTTTAGAGCATATTTCTGTTTTCCCTGGTTATCAGCTTGTTGCATTTATATTTTAATTTCAAGTGTATCTTTGCATTACGAGTATTTGTGTTTTTTTTTACCATGAGACTTTATTTTGTAAGTCAAGTTTGCTTTTTTCATTACTTTAAAGAAATACAAAGTAGTTTGCATTCTAAGTACTCATATCTTTATATGTCAGGGTTATTATATTTTATATTGTATTGTAATTAACATTTTATCACAGCAAATAAGAAATACTTTAATTGTTTTATTTACTTAAAGAAAAAGAAGTAACAAAATGTAATCAAGAATAACGTTTTACAATTTTAAATACATTTTTCAGGGTTACCGATTTAGTGGTTTCAAACCCGCCGGTCTGGCAAGGCTAACAGCTGATAAATATCTATCATCTGAAACGTCACTTACATATGTAGTAGATAGAAGGTTTGCCATTTACAAACATGGATCTTTTAACACGAAAGTCCAAGCTTATAATGAAGCAAAAAAATTTCTTATCGAAATCATAGTTTTTTTTAATTTTGCTGTGAAAAAGATTCCAAGAAATTTATAGACATCAATTGATATTAATTTTTCTAAACAATGAACCCACTATACAAATAACAGCTGACTAATGCTGTTTGCAAGCATTAACAAAACGGTACAGGAGGTGGAAGATAACGAAATAAAAATAAATAAAATAAAAATTGGAGATAAAATAAAACAACTCGCCACTGTTTATGAAAAACATGACCTTGTGAAGTACAATTAACGAAAAACAAAAATATAACAAAAAAAAAATACCGTGAAGGAAATATTTTTATTTAAATATTTCAGCGCAAAAACCGTTTTTAACTGGTAAATGAATAAATAATAAAGATTAAAAATAAATAATAAATTAAATGCTTAAGCAAAATGATTTTAAACACGCAAATGATTTGAAGAACTGACGCAGAAGATATTTAAGTTTAAAGAAATGATAAGACCAGAGCAGGCTGGTAAATTTTAAATCTCAGACTTTTTATTTTTTTAAGTTGTAGTGGGCAGAGTTCGTTGAAAATCTTTTAAACCCTTTTTATTATCTTAGCGAAATAAATTGAGCTGCTATCAAACGAAACAAAGGATAGCAAATATTTATTTATAAATCCAATGCATGTATGTACATATATCTATGCATATGTAACCATAGAAAGGCCCTAATTCACTATTTTTTTGAAAACCAGTTCTATGAATATTTCAATTCTAATATAAAGAAAAAAGCAAAACTCTTGATTTCAAAAAAAAAAAAAATAAAATAATCGGCCATGTTCTGTAAATCGATTGATTTGAAAACGCACGTTTTAGAAAACTAACTCCGACAATAAAAATATTCTTTGTTAGATTTACAAATTTTTTTTATTATATAAAATCTCAAATACCATATCTAAAAGAAACTTATCGTATATGATTTTAAAAGTGTCTGCAGGACCATATTTATTTTTTTGAAAACGACAAATTTACTCGGATTCTGTGGCCGAATGAGTTAAGGCCTTTCTATATTAAGGTAATAATATTTTATATCTGTAACTACTCATGCAGCCAGCATATGCTGTTTGTTAATTTTTACTTTCCTTATACACATTTTCTGAAACGATCGTCTTTAAATCTTGGAATGTTTAATATATAAGTGCGGTATAATTCCACTTTTAATCTTGCAAAGATTAATGAACGATGATAAAATAGTTTTCTTATTGTTAAAAATTTTATAAAAACTTAAATCCAAAACTAAGTCTAAAAAAGTTAAGGTGGTTTGATATGTTTTTTTTCTAAATTTAAAAAATGTAAATCCAAACCATCATCGAATGAGCATTTTACGATTCTCATTATGAATCATATTATAATTAAACGGCTGAGCATTTCACGACGAGTTGTAAGATAATAAATAAAATAACTCTCATACGATTATTTACATGCTTTATAAAAGATTCGTTAAAGTACATTTTAGAGTATTCCCTCTATGATTAATCAACCTTATTCCAGTTGTCGACATCGACATCAATTTAACACAATACCAAATAGCTGGGTCTTCTTTTCTCGCTCTCGAAGAACAATTTTGTGCTACTGACAATCTATTTCCGTTCCCTAAGATCTAGAAAACAGCATAAACCTACCAACAGGCGTCAGTTGTTTGCGACAAAGGCAACAAAAGACCCAATTTTTTGGTATTGCGTTAAAGTGATGTCGATCGTCGAAAGCTGTAATAAGGGTTAATATAAAGCACAGGTCTTACTATTAGCGCAATGTACCGATTTTCGCCGGCTCTCTGCAGCTAAAAGATCTAGTTTAATTATTCTGCTCTTCTTTAGAAAATCACATTAATTTTTAAAAATATTTCATTCAATGAATATTGAAACTTATGAACTTAAGCCCAATTAAAAAATTATTCCTGAATAATTTGATATTAAGAAATTCAATTAAAAAAATTCAAAATTTAAATTTTGATTTTCCTCCTCCTTTATAAATATAATTGTATTATCAATGCAAACAAAGTTTTTTTCTCACACTATGTAATTATAAAATTTTCTGTTTTCAGCCCACTGTCCACACCCGTATTATAAACCATTAATTATATGGCGACTTACAAAAAAATTGAAAATTTATAAATACAACGAAGAAATACTTCAATATTTGACACGTATTTTTACGTTAAATATTAATAATGAATTTATTTCGCTTTTAAATGTTTAAACAAGTGTCGTTAATAAAGAGTAAAAATAATATTATTTTTTTTGATAAGCATTGTACAGGGTGGCCCAGAAAGACCGAAGTGGTGTGAATTCCTTATAACTTTTTTATTATAATTTTTTTTTTCTTTTCTTTTCAGTATTTTGTAAAGAAGACTTGGATAATTTATAATGGAGCAATACACAATTGAACAACGTGCCCAAATTGTTGAAATTTACTTTTCAAATCAACGGTCCATTGTGTTGACTCAGCGTGCATACCGTCGTCAATTTAATGTGCGGGTTGCACCCTCTCAGTCAACAATAACCCGTCTGGTTGCAAATTTTCGAGAACAAGGAGCAGTAAGGAACCTTCCTGGTCCCGGCAGACACCAAACTGTCCACACGGCTGACAATATTCAAGTGGTACAGGAGAGTATTCGGGAGGATCCAGAAACATCAACCAGGAGACGTTCGTCACAACTGGGCCTCTCAAGAACGTCGCTGCAGCGAATTTTGCACACCATAGGATTGTTTTCATACAAAATTCAACTTGTCCAAGAATTGAAAACAACAGATTACCAGCAACGACTTGACTATGCAATTTATTTCCAGCAAAAAGCACAAGAGAATCCAAATTTTATTCATACCTTAATAATGAGTGACGAAGCCCATTTTCAATTAAATGGGTTCGTTAACAAGCAAAACTGTAGGATATGGGCTACGGAAAACCCGAGAGTACTTCATCAACGACAATTGCACCCAGTTAAGTGTACCGTTTGGTGCGGTGTTTCTTCAGAAAGGATCATTGGCCCATTTTTTTTTGAAAATGAACAAGGTGTCGCCATTTCCGTCAATGGTGATCGATATCGGGCCATGTTGCAAAATTTTGTAAGGCCAGCCGTGGAAAACCATCCGCAAATATGGTTCCAACAGGATGAAGCCACAGCGCACACTGCGAGGGCCACAATGACTCTTTTACGCGACATCTTTGGTGAAAGAATAATTTCTCGTAACAGCAATTTTAATTAGCCTCCGCGTTCCCCGGATTTAACCGCTCCAGACTGTTTTCTTTGGGGCTATTTAAAAGGAAAAGTTTATGTTAATAAGCCTAGGACTATTGAGGAGTTAAAAACCAATATTCGAGAAGAAATTGACAACATACCACCGGAAGTTTTTTCATGGAAAATGTGTTGGAAAGAGCACATTTGTGCGAAGCAGAATATGGCCACCACTTGCGGGATATCATTTTTAATAACTAATCCAAAAATATTCCCCATAAATTTAATGTATTTAAAAAAAAAAATTAAAAAAATATCTCTTAAATAAAAAGTTATAAGCAATTCACACCACTTCGGTCTTTCTGGGCCACCCTGTACAAACGAATGGAAACAAATAATTAAGAAATAAGAGAAAAATAATATACATATAATGATAAATTATGTCATAAAATTCAATACGAATTTTACAATTGAAACAGTAGGAGAACTTTTAAGAAAAAAAATAATACATTTGACACTTTTAAAAAATATACTTTCAATTTAAAGGCACAAAGCAAACAAAAAATAAATAAAAATTAAACCGTTCGTTTTAAGAAGGTGCATCTAAAAAAACCTTTAAAGAGCAGAAAGTGTTACAAATCGTATATTTTAGAAAAGATTTAAGGCTGCATTAGTCTTTTCTTTCTGTTGCTGTTCTGTGCCGTTCTTTTCCGTATAAAATATTTTGCAATTACTTTTTCTGTGAAAAAAATCAGCTGGCAACCTATACAATTGATTACATTTGTACAAAAAGTATCACAACACACTAATGCATACACACTTTTGGCTGTCACTTAACGTTGAATTCTATTTTCTACAGATCTGTCCGCAACAGAACAGAACGAAAAAGGCAGAATTAAAGGCTTCATTAGTCTTTACTTTCTGTTGCTGTTCTGTGCCGTTCTTTTCCGTATAAAATATTTTGCAATTACTTTTTCTGTGAAAAAAATCAGCTGGCAACCTATACAATTGATTACACTTGTACAAAAAGTATCACAACACACTAATGCATACACACTTTTGGCTGTCACTTAACGTTGAATTCTATTTTCTACAGATCTGCCCGCAACAGAACAGAACGAAAAAGGCAAAACTAACCACACATACAGATTTTCAACTAAACAGAAACTAAACAGCTGATTCAGAACAGAACAGCACGTACAAACTAACTCAGCCTTTAATCAAAAAACTTTTTACTAGCAGTATCTTTCAACAAAAAGTATCTTTAACCTTTCTTTATATAAACTAAATTTTAAGAAAGTACCCATTAAAAAGGGAATTTAAATAACAAATCGAACAAGTGCCTTTTACAAAGGTACTTTTAAGAAAATGATTTTTTTATAAAAATATTTTTCTTTTATATTTTTCACAAGCAGTATTCAAAAAGCTGCTTTAACAAAGGAACTTTTTTAATACAAACCTATTGCAAATGTATTCCTTAAAAAAGTAACTTTTAAAAGTTTCTTTTATATTTTACGAAAGTACGTAAAAAAATGATTTTAAAAAAATACTTTCTAAAAATCACATTTCAAAAAGTACTTTATAAAAAGTACATTTTAAAAAATTACTTTAAAAAAATTAGATTTAAGAAGTTAAGCAAAAATGTACCTTCTAACGGAAACACCTTTCATTTAAGAAAGTACTTTTAAAATAGAAGCTTAAAAAGTTCCTTAAAAATTTTTTTATAATACGGAGCTAAAAAATTTCCTTCTAAAAAAGTACCTTTTATAAAAAGGAGCTTAAAAAGAAAGAAAGCACTTTGAAAGAGAAGCGTAAAAATTTACTTTTGAAAAATTACTTTTTTTCTGAATGAAGTTAAAAAAAACTTTTAAAAAAATACTTTTTGTTAAGAGTATCTTTATAAGTACTTTGTAAAAAAGTACTCTTTCTAAAAAGTATTTTTTAAATCTTCCAAAAATTTACTTAAAAAAATGCCTTTTAATATACATAAGTACCATAAATAAAAATTTTCAATAGAAATACCTTAAAAAAGTGCCTTTTAAAAAGGAATGTGTTAAAAAAGTGTGCGCTTTAAGAAAATATAGTTAAAAATTGCCACCTTAATATAAAAAAATCCCTTTGAAAAGGCACTTTTAAAAAAAAGTTTTTTCTTGTAAAAAAAATACGTTTTGAAACATTTTTGGGGAAAATAAGTACCTTTTGAAAAAAGTATGCTTTTAATAAAAATTATTTGAATAAATAATACTTCTTCTTCTTTTAGTAAATTATTGTATTTTCTCTTATTAAAGAAAATATATCAAAAGGCAAATATGTCTCTTAAAAAACAAAATCATTTATGCATTTTATTTATTGCTTTTCACAACAAATAATTTCAAAGTATTCGAAATTTAATCTCGCTGAAAACTTTGTTTTCAACACAAAAAATGTTATTGTCTTCATTTGTCAGAAATACTGTCACTGATTTGATGTGGTTTCGTCTATAAAGTTTTTGTTACCGATCAGTTAAACTTTTACTTTGTATGTTTATATCAAATAAGTAAAAAATATCTATTTATTTATTTTTATTATTTTAGTATTACTCTTGCTTCAAATTACTTTTCAAAGACATAAATTTTTATAATCAGTTGTTCGATTTTCCCACATAATCGTATTAGAAACAGCTGAAAGACAGCAATTGGAAAATTTTTATTTTTGCAGATATTAAATTACAAATGAAGGTAAATGAATTAAAAAAAAAAGTATTGGTGCGTAGACGTACTTACATAATATAGTGCACTCAAAAAATATTGACAATACAAAAGACAATTGCAAACAGCAAATTGTACAATGCTTAAGTAAAGTCCTGGAAGCTTAGGTTCCCGGTATTTTGTTGCTAAAAACATTTTATGTTAATGTTTTGTTGCTCAAGCTTAAGCAACTTGCATTGCAAATGCATTGTTTATTTTTAAACTTTCATACTTTGTAACAAAATTGCAAAGAGAACCGGAAGCCAGATTAAAAATTCTTTTAAACATAAACTGGAGAAACACTTAAGTTTGGTCTTAAAAATAGAAGTATATATACATACATATTTGTTTAGAAACAACAAAGTAACAAAAGTAAATAATCATAAATTTTTGCAAAAGGAGCCACATACAGTATGTCACAACACGAAACATATATGTACATACAGAAAGTTTATAAAAACTTGTTTTTAAATTAATAATAAGAAAATCTAGGAAAACATTAAAACTTATTTTAAAAATAAAACTGCACTTGTAACAACTTTTTGTAATGGGATGACATACTTTTATTGCATACTGTAAATACATAGCAAATATAAAATTCTTTACCTTTATTGTGTTTTATATATGTATGTATGTATGTATGTTTTTATGTATGTATGTATGTAAGCCTTTCTTTTGAAAAAGATTTCAAACGTCAAGTGGGGGAGCAGTGCCAGCAAAAAGTGTCACATTTAATACCTTTTTAAGCTGCTCTCTCTCTGCTATACAATATAAAAATTCATTTTGTTACACTACTTTTACTGGCTACCAACAATTTCTGTTTGTGTGTCTTTACTATCCTCCACATAAATTATGTATATCTGCCAGTAATATTTACTTTACAGAAATAATGGCTTAAACTAAAGTAAAAAATTCTATTTGAATTCATATTCATGTGCTTTACTAAACGTGTCATGAAATAAAGTGGAAAGTGTGATTAACTATAAATGCTGGTAGTATCCACCCGTAAAGTATTCGTTCGTACATACAACTATGTAAGATTTACTTGCGAGATTTAACAAATGTTTAACTAGAATTGTATAACATTTTATATGTACTTACATTATATTCACATCATTGTTGCTGTCATTGTTGACAATAGCAGAAAAAGTTTAATGAACTCCCCACAAGAGGAAAATGAGTAGAAGAATTATTTTTTTTTAATTTTATGCGCTTTCAAATGATTTATATTTCAGAAAGTATCATATCGCAGTTTAAATTTAATGTCTAAAGTAAGAAAGTTATTGAGCCAGATTTGAAAGGGAGTTAGTTTGAGCCATAACATAGTTAAAAATATTTGGGGTCATTATTATTATTTCTTTCTTTTAAAGGTTATTTTCTTACAAAAAGTACTTTTTGCAAATGATACATGTTTATGGCAAAAAGGTACTTTAAAACCTGCTTTTTAAATATTTTCTAATTATGTTTTTTTTTTGGAAAAAGTACTATTTCCCAAAAAAAAGTACTTTTAAACACTTTTTGTAAATAGCTAATTTTTCACATGTACAAAGGAAAGTTTTCAATAAATGAATAATACTTTTTAAAGGAAGTTTTTAATCTACTACTTTTTTCAAAAAAGTACTATTTCCAAAGAAGTACTTTTAGCCATTTTTTTACAAATAGGTACTTTTTCTTCTAGAAGTAGCTTTTTATACAAAACTTTTAGAAAAACTTTTTTTGAAAGGTACTTTAAAAAAAACTTTTCTTAAAAGGCAATTTTCAAGAGATATATATACATACATATATTGTAAAGGCACTTTACCCAAAAAATTTTTTTCCAAATGGTACTTTATTTAAATTATTTTTGTAATTATTAATTTAAATAAAATACAATTTCCTAAGAAGTACTAAAAGGCAATATTTATAAATTGTTAATTAAAATTAAAAAAAAAAAACAAAATAAAAGTACTAGTACAAAAAGGCAATATTTTCCAGAAGCAAGTTGCAAAAAGTAATTTTTAAAAAAAAATAATAGTTTTTTTCAAAAAGCAGTTTTTAATTACCTTTACCTACCTTTTCCCAAAATTACTTTTTCAAAGAGATACTTTTTTCCAAAGTACCATAAAAAATCAGAATGAATTTTTTAAAAGGTACTCTTCTAAAACGTACAATTATAAAAATCAATTTTTTTGAAGAGGTACATTATCTCAAAAATATATTTTTTTTTCAAAAGTATTTTTTCTAAAAATTAAATTTTTTAAATACATAATTTCGGAGGAAATTTTTTTATTACGTATTTTTTCAAAAAAGTACTCATGTTTCCAAAATAAATCCCTTTATACATTTTTGGCATTCAACTAATTTTTTTTCAAATGTGCTTTTTTAGATACGTACTTTATTTTAGAGAACTTTAACAAAATTGTCAGAAAAACTTTTTAAAGGTACTTTTTAAAAGAGTTCTATGATGAAAATTTTATTTTGCGATTTTTTTCAAAACGTATTTTTTGAAAGGTAATTTTAAAATTTTTTTTTTCAAGAGGCAGTTTTATCAAAAAGTACTTTTGCAACAGACATTGGGTGATATGAATAAAAAAAAGTATTTGCTTTTTACTTAAAAATTTGTTTTAATATTAAAATTTTTTATGTGTTTTTTGTTTTTTGAAACAAATTTTTAAGTAAAAAGCAAATACTTTTTTTTATTCACACTACCACCCATTATCTCACATTAAATAGTAAAAATATTTCATTCAATAAATAATAAAAAAAATTAAATTCATCAAATTACTGTACTTAAGCCCGATTAACGTCCCTTTTCACAATGTATGATTATGAGTTAACGTGAACTTTAACTGACGGTTCTTCTTGCAAAACTTTCAGTTAAAGTAGCTGTTAGATTACAATTGTACATTGTGAAAAGTGCCGTAATAAATTATTGCACCACAATTCAGTTAAATCTAAAAATTTCTCACAAAATTATCTTATGTAAAAAGATACTTCTGTAAAAATGGACTTTTTAGATGCCTTTAAAAAGGTACTTTTTTAAAAGTCACTTTTCAAAAGGTACTTTTTTTTAATATTTTTTCCTAAACTATAAAAATAGATAAAAATATGTACATATATATATTACATATTTTATATACAAATTTTATTAAAGCTTTTTATTAAAGCTTTATCAAATGAATAAAATTGTAAACTATTTACAAAAAAACTAACCCCCATATTCATAAAATTTAAAATGTATTTGAAATGTTTATTATTTAAAAATTTTCATACAAAACTTTCTTAAAACGGATTTCAAATTCATTTTGTTTTTTATGAATATGGGGGTATGACTTTAATAAAACTTGTAAATAATAATTAAAAAGGCCGAATAAATTATTCACCCTTACTTCAGTTGTCGATATCGACGTCACTTTAGTATAATACCAAACAATTGGGGCTTGATTAATCGATCTCGAGAACAATTTTGCGCTACTGGCAATCTATTTCGGTTCCCTAAGGCCTAGAAAAGAGCATAAACCTGCCAACAGAAATCAGTTGTTTTCAACAATGAGTACACACGCTCCAATATTTTGGTATTGTGTTAAAGTGACGACGATGTCGACAACTGGAATAAGGGTGATCATAATATGCATACATACATATATATTTTTTTAAATATGAACAAAAAATTTTTTAAACGTGCTTTTTTCGAAAGGTACACATAGTGCCTTAAGCTTTTTTGAATAGTGGTTGGAGTCTACTGATGATTTGTCTAAGAAATTCATAGACGTGCTTAACCAACACCAGACAAACTTGTTTAAATAAGTATTTTTATAAGAATATTTTTTTCGGAATACTTTTTAAAAGGCAGTTTTCTTAATAAAAAGGCCTTTTAATAAAAAGTACTTTTTCAAAAATTACTTTTTTCAAAAAGTACTTTTTCGAAAAGGTACTTTGTTCAAAAAGGTAATTTACTTTTTTTAATGTATTGTATATTTTTAAAAAGGTTTTTTCAAATAAAAGAACTTTTTGGAAGAATATTTTTATAGAACGGTAAATTTTTAAGAAATGCTATTCAAAAAAGCTCTATAATATTTTAAAACTACTTTTTTAAATTTGTTAACATTACTTCTTTGTTAACAAATTTTTATTCAAATGATACTTTTTTAAAATTACGTTATTATAGGTACACGTTTTTTTTCAAACGTTACTTTTTTGAAAATTAATTTTTATTTAAAACGGTAACCCTTTAAAAAAAGTACTTTTTATAAAAGATATTTTTTTAAAGAAATGTGATTTATCTCTTGGCAAATCTGAAAAGTCTTTCGGCCCTGTTCTGTAAAACGATCGATTTGAAATCGCACGATTTAAGAAAACTAACTCCGATGACAGAAATTTTTTTATACTTTTTTAATTTTTTTTATTATATAGATTCCCAAATATCATATCTGAAAGAATGTATGTGTATGATTTTAACAATGTCTGCAGGACCATTATTAATTTTTTTTTAAAACGAGAAATTTACTCGGATTCGGTTTGCAGAACAGGGCCAGTTGTTTGAGAAGGATAATATTTTTGGAGTTCATTTTAGTTCACATTAACAGATATTTATAATTTTAAGAAGCCAAAACTTCTACTTCATGTGAAAGGTTGCTTACAATCCCATCTCTGCTATAAACTATGTATGTATGCCCAATTGCACTAAAACATTAAACTGGAATACAGACAGTCACAAGCATTTTTTCTATCTTTGCTTTCTATGGCCGCGAATTACTTAATTTTACATTAAAGTAACCATTATTCACTTAACTAAGACATTTTTAAAACACGATACTCGTAAAAAAAAGTTTTTAACATAATTCAACATAATTTAAGCTTAAAAATAAACATTGTTCATGGCATTATAAAGACAGAACACTCTGCAAAATAAATATCTACGAGTAAGTATAGAGAAAAGTTTCAACCAAAATCTATATAAAAATTTTTCTGGTCACGTACAAATTCCAATCAAGTGTAAACGACACAGCACGGCTTTCAAACGTACACTCGTTCGTACCCGTACATTTATTAGTTTGGTAACATCTCGCTCAAGCCCATCATCATACACTGGCCACTTAGAAGGAAAAAATACACTTTGTTTGCATATGACTAGAAATTTTTTAAGTGCAAAACGAAAGAAGCATGTGATGATTTTTATTTTTTTTTTTTTAATTTTCCTTTATGTAAATGCAAAACTAGTAGAATTTGAAAGACAAACAACACTCTCTTATCTGCATGATTATCTAAATTATCGGCAATTTTAGCATAAAGAAAGATAAGATAAAAATAATAGAAAAAATAATCATGATTTTTTTTTTCAGAGAGTGCGTGCGTATCCTGGTTAGTTTTTCTTTATTGCTCGTTGTGAATGGAAAATATTTTACGAGTTTATTTTTAACGAAAGAATGAATAACAATTAAAAGACGCAATATAAAATGACATAAATATTTGCCATAAAAATTTACGAGTACTTAACGCTGTTTACACAATTTTAAACATGGATTAAGATAAGTAAATTTTAAATGGTCAGAACGTAAATTAAACGAATATTCGTTATCTTACAGACAACTAAATCTTTTTGTTTTCCCTATTACTTGCTATTGTCTGAAATTCTTCGCCGAGAAAAAATTCTCCCGGGCATATATTCACGGTTGGCCTCATGAATTGTACTTTATTAAAATTTTGTATGTACATTTTGAATTAAGAAACAAAGTAATACTAAAAATTAATAAATATGTATATTTTAGGGCGGATAGGTTTGTATGGAGGCAAAAAAATTCTTAATATTTTGAAATGTTTGTATGGGAAACCGCCAGAGGTCGTTCCAGGGGTGTGCCACAGGCATAGGTGGGTCAGCCCTCCAAAATTAGTGGGGGTCGGTCATACATTTTTACTCGATTGAGGAACTCTAAATAGGTCAAAGTGAGATTTTCGAAATTTTGACCCTTCAAGAAAATTTTACCCTTCGGATCAAAAGTCGGGACATCAAAATACATTTTAGAGGTATTGTTCCTTCGGCAAAATTTCTTTTTTTTGATCCCTAGAATACGATTTTCCTTGTAATTTGTTCGATTTTTAAATCGACCCGCCCTAATGTATACGTCGTTAACTTAATATAGAAAGGCCTTGACTCTTTTTTTTTAAATCGATAGATAAGATATTCTTCTATCGAAATATACAAATAATTCCTTTTAAAAAAATGAGGAGTTAGGACCTTTTTATATTAAGCTAATGATATATAAGTTTCTCAAATATGTACTTTTTCATGAAAATTTATATTTGCTAAAAATATGTATTCTTAAAAGATAATTTTTAATATCGTTATTTTTATGAAAAAAATTGTTAGAAGGTACTTTTATGAAAAAATACTTTTTTTATTAAGATACATTTTAAAAGTACTTATTTAAAAGTACTTTAATAAAACGAGCATTTTTTACAAGACACTTTCCAAAAAAGGTACTTTTTTAAGAAAATTCTTTTTTAAAAGATACTTTTTTAAAATGTACTTATTATAGCGCTTTTTTGAGAGATATTTTTTTAAAATTACTTTATTAAAATACCATTTTTTTAATGTACATTTTTGAAAAGTACTTTTTTAAAGGGTACTCTTTTTAAAAGGTACTTTCTTAAAAGGTACTTCTTTAGTAAGGAACTTTTTTTAAAAGCTGCATTCTTAAAATGTGTTTTTTTTAAAAGGTACTTTTATAAGAGGTACTTTTTTTAAAATTTACCTTTTTAAAAGGTACTTTTTTAAAAGTAGTTGGTTTTTTATAATAGGACCAGCAATCAGGGGAGAAGCCCTACTCATGCAATGCATTGTGCTAGAACTAGGAAAATATGTAATGGAGAGGAGGCTTAGAGGGAGTACTGTCTGTGGACATTCGATTTAAACCTTCCCACATTGAAAATGACAGAAAAACCTTCCGCAGGTAGTTCATTCCACATACGGACAGTACGGCTAAAAAAGGAATTCTCTCTGTATTGCGTAGTACGATTTCTGGGCCAATCGACCACAAAAGGATGTGGTCTAAATGAAGCACGTGTTGTGTGTAAGAATGTGAGGGTTTCAGGAACAAGTTCGCTAATTTTATCAGAACACATTCCATTTTAGTAACGATATAACAAGCAAATGCACCCCCACATTGCATCGATGCTCCAATTAGTCAATTTATTCCCAGCGAAAAATTACACCTTACCATCAGAACAACTTGCCATATAATGACTTACTTTTCTGATTACGAAATTTCATTACTCGCTTACAAAATGATGCACAAGTTGCTAAATGAGGAGAATGATTTTCTTTATATTAAATAGATTACATGAAGAAGTTGCCAAATAAAAACAGCAAGTACTTCTCAAGAATCGATTATTTTAGTCTCACACCTTATTAAAATCATCCAGTAGGAAAGAGCTTCCACCAAAAATGCTCAATTCCAAACCCCATTACCGTTTTTGAAATTTTTTGCTGGGTTTGGATACCTTACTGTCACCGATGAGCTTTTTCGCCCTCTCTTGTACTCGGTCGAGCAGACCAAATTAGACTTTGAAGCGTCGGCCCATACAAGTGAGTTGTATTCTATTTTCGGTCGGATATAAGTGGTATGAATAGTAAGGAGATCAGATGGGATCAGAAGTATCACTTGCACCCTTTTAAAAATCCTAGACACTTGAATGCTTCTTTTGAAACTTGTAAAATATGTTCCATCCATCGAACATCACACGGAATTTTCATGCCAGGAACATCAAGATCTTTCGATTCCTTAATGAGGACTATCATGAATAAAATTCCACATGAAATTGCTCTCTTTTCCAATTAGATTTTTTGTTTTCCCTATTAATTGCTATTAGTTGGAATTGTTCCCAGAGAAAAATTTCACCCGGAATTTTATTCATGATAGCCCTGAATATTTATACCCTCCATAGTTAAAGACGAATCAGCATTTTCGGTCATGCGTCTATAAGTAATCATACAACACTGAATCTTACGGGCGTTAAAATCATAATTCAAGGTATTATTCATACCTCAACCTCCGTCAGGTTTGGTTTATTGCTAAAAGAATGGCAGATGCTGCTGTTGTCCGCGAAAGAATAGATGGGATTGACAGTTTGACATAGCAGGTCATTTAGAAAAATAAGGAATAGAGTTCGGGAAAGAACGGAACCTTGCGCTACCCCTGAATTTATCTTGAACCCGTTTGATGAGATCGCATCTATGACAATTCGTATAGTGCGATCCCTGAGGAAACTCGATAAGAATCAAGAGAAGTTATCACCGTCACCAACGGCAATACATTTCGAACAAAGTACACCAAACACATTGGTACTTTTTTTAAATGTACTTTTTTGAAACGTGCTTGTTTAAAGATACTTTTTATAATGAACTTTTTTCAAAGATTTTGAATCGGTATAATTTTTACACAGGAATTGTTTTAATTTTTAATCGATTTCTTGAAGTACTTTTCTAAAAAGATACTTTTCCAAAAAGATATTTTTGAAAAAAGGTACTTTTCATAAAAAGGTACTTTAAAAACTGTACCTTCTAATAAAGGTTAACAAAAGTACATTTAACAATTTATTGTTTTTAAAAAGAATTTTGAAATATGTACTTTTTATAAGCTACTATCATAAAAAGGTACTGTAAGAAAAAGCCCGTTTTTTTTTAAAGAACGTTTTAGAAAAGGCACTTTAAAAAAACGTACTAGTTTAAAAAAGGTACTTTAAAAATAATTTTTAATTTGCTGGAAGTTTAACGATTTAAGCTGTTATATAAATAAGTCTTTATCGCTTACATTCCCTGAGTGTGGGATCTTGTCACTGTGTGTTAACTTGCATTTCTTCAAACGTGTATGAGAATAAATTTCATTTCTTTAGAAATAAATCAACTTGAGAAAAATAAAAAAACAAAGCGATGACTTAAACTCAATTATCAATTCAAATGTTTAAATTAATTAAATGTTTGTAGCAATTGTAGCCAACAACAGGCACACAAGCTATCGATTGTATAAGAAACTGGTTAAGTTTTTTTGTTTATACACTTTGTTTTTTATTTTCTAAATTAAAAATTTAGATGGCAATGCTGAAACCAAATGAATGCAATTTCGAGGAATCTTATTAAAAAAACTTATGTTTAAAAAGCTTTTAAAAATTTTATTTTTGGTGCAAACATTTGGGAAATAATAATGGAATTTTGAGCAATATTTAAAATTAAGTGTGAAATTTAGGTTTTGCTTTTATTTGCTTGAATTTTGCGAAATCGTTCATTCAACTTTTTTCAAAGACCTTTTTTTATATAATTTTTGAAACACACAAGGTAGAGTGATGACTGATGATGATGATGATGATATAAGCAAAAATTTATTATTATTTAACTTACCTGAAGTATTCTGCGAATCAAAGTCGTTGTATTACTAATTCAATGACGAAATTCTGTAAATAGATAGAAAAATAAATTATTTTTTAATTAAAAATTAAAAAAAAATTATTTTTATTAAAAATTTTTAGAAGTATTTAATTTTTACAAAACATGAAAAAAAAATTAAACCATGTAACTCAACAATTCTGGTTAAACTTGGTTAAAGCAGGTTTATTTGCACCTTGTTCATCTTAGTCAAAAGTTAAGCTAAGTTTAACTAGCTTATATTAAGGGCTAATAAATAAGTGCAAGTTAATCTCAATTTTTGGTTTAAAATGTGTTTAAACCAGCATACCTAGAAATCAGTGCAGTGTTTAAACCATCTGTAAACGCATAAAATTGGGTGTTTAGACTACCAATGCATGCCATATGATTTTGTTACTTACAGACCATATGTTTCAAATTAAAAGTGCCCTGAACTTTTTTCCAAGCCTCTACTTTTTGTTCGATCTGTTTTCTTATACTCTATTACTTTTTTATACGATTCTACTTCGCCATAAAAGTAATTTCTTTGTCTATAAAATTTGGCCACCTTTAATTATATTTCTTAAAATGTTTTGCCTTTTTTATTGTGCAAAGAATTGATAGCCTGCTGCAAAACAGCTGTTTTTTGACATTTATTCTGGTGCTGCCAAAGATATTATTTTTAAACTACACATACGACTTCACTGATTTACTCCTGTTGAGTTTAAACTACATATAAATTTGAGTTTAGTTCAACTAAACTAGTGTTTAAATTTTCACTGATTTATTAGCCCTAAGTGACTCAAGCTTAAAGGAAAGTTTTAAGCGTTCAACAGAAATCCTATTCCCTCTTCTAGAGTTCGACGTTTTTGTAATAGATTAAAGAAAGTCAAATGTCTACATACACCAACCACGATAAGGCCCATGATTTTTGTAAAAAAATTACTACAGTCAAACCATTGCAAAACTGGCCTCCTTGCAACGATTACAACAACACACTACCGTGTTGTTTCTCTCAATTTCCTGCAATCTTAAAACAAAATTTTCCCTTGTAACTAATTTATTAATGTCTGCTTTTCTTTTATTGTCACTCTAAAAACTTTTTCACACAAAAATGTCTGTCTGGCCTTAAACAGGCATTCATTTTGCTTTGAAGCCTATTGAAAGGCAAACTTGCAACATCGGCAAACCACTACAAACCTCAAGGCAGAAAAATCACTGACGTCAAACGCTCAACACCCAGTTCAATGTGCACTTACGACTTTAATTTGAAGTCATTAATGTTAAATTTTGTTTAATTTATTTTAAAAATGTTTCATTGTTGTGGTCGTTAATAATGTTGGAAAAAATATACTTAATTTTCAATTCATTTACAATTTAATTACAAGCATTTAACAAAAATTTTAGGAGTTAAAAGGTTTGGTAGGAAAAAATGCTTAATCATTTTGAAAAAAAAAAACAATTAAAAATTTTATTAATAAGTAAGCAAACTGATTGTTTTTATTATTTTTTTTTTGTAATATGAAATTAAAAGAGGGAATGGGCGTGCCAACTTTTGCTAATCTCAGATTAACCTAGTTTAGTTAAACTAGATTTAATTTAATTAAATTTTAAATATGTGCAAATAATATTTTCTTAACTTTTTGTTACAACAGAGCTTTTAGCAATTTTTAAATTTTAAATTTAAAGGTCATAATTTATAAAAATTATTAAGGCTTTATAAAGTTTTTTAAGAAATATTTTGTATGACAATTTGTTTAAAAAAAACTTAATAAGTTTTATAAATGGAGCTGTTTTTATTTATTTTATTTTTATTGGATGAAAACGAATTCAGATAAAAACATGTGAAATATAATATTAATCATTGAAATTTATTTGTTGGTGGTTTAGCATGTCTATATACGTATTTCATTGGCGCTTGAACCAAATCAACAGTAGACTTCAAGCACACATTTTGAACAGTCACAAACCTCTTACTTTATGCACAGACTTTCAAAACCTATATGAGAATTCATAAAATAATAATACTATTGAAAATCAGAAAAAGAAAAAATATATATAGACATGCTAAACCACCAGCAATTAAATTTCAACTATTATATGTACACTTCTGACAATATGTCAAATAATAAATTTCCTTATAAAATTTATATTTAGTGGGCATGTCTTCGCCCACTTATTTATGCACAAAATTACGTTATTCTAAGAGCCGAAAAAAATCTTTACCAAGTTTCGTGTGATTTGGATAAATAGAAGTACAAATAACTTATTACTAACATTTCATGGGCGTGGCCACTTCTAGTTTTTTTAACTCCACATTAAGTATTAGTAAGGATCGTTTTCTGGCACATCTAAATAAACTTGTATACATTGACAATGTTCCTTGAACGTATACCTCCTTGAAACTAATTGCGTAATATGTAAGAAAAATCTATACAATGCATGGAAAATTTTATATAAATCTAAGTCTAGACGATATGTTGAATCAGCAAATATATGCTTACATTCATTACATTCTTAAAAATAACAACAGATCCTGCTGTCAGCATATATGTATATATGTTAGTCGTCTACACAGTATGCTGAAAGTACCAAATTTCTTAAAGTCAACATAGTATGTCAGCAAATGATAATACAACATATAAGTTAGCATAAAATTTTTGTGTCTGCACAATATGTTGAATTTCGTATTCTGATATATATGTTGAGTCATGTTTTTCATTTGCTTAAATATAAAAATATGACAATTCTCTTTCTTTATTATTAATTTATGTGTGTATATCGGTTTTAGTGAAATAATTTATATTTTTGCAATTATCTATGTGTTTAATGAAAAAGAGATTAGCGAAATGACGGAAATTAGCAAAAAGCTGCAACAGCAGGATGACAAAGTCAAAAATGTTTTAAACTCTTCAAAACTGTTAAAACTGAAAAAAAACCACACAAAAGGCCGCTTTTATTCCGAAGTTTTTCAAAAATTCGCAAAAATTTGCAAAATTTTAAACAAGCCATAATATGAATTAAAAATTAGAACAGTAAAGGCCCAACTATAATATGAATAAGCTGGCCTAAGATAATGCCAGAATGGAACGATAAGTCTGTAAAATATTTAAGCAGTTCAGATGTGACTTTTTGGTGGCCACAATGTACTTACATGCACTTAAGTATTCTTTAGCCACAGGTGCACATTTAGGTTTCGCTTTCTTTTCTGAGTTTAAAATAAGAAACAATAAAAAAATATTTAAAATCAATGAATATTTTCTGATGCTGTTTGCTTGAGTTTAAAAAATGCACAAACAATGTTTTCCGTACGGAATATGCGTTCAGTTTGGCACTTAGCTTAAGCAAATGACATTTGACGTAACTTGACGAAAAGTTCCATAAGTACATTATAGTTTGCCACATACGTTTTATATATAACCGCACAGTTGCTTAAGTTCGCTTATTCATATTATAGTTGGGCCTTAAGGCAGTGTCACATACAACTTCAATGCTTTGCGTGACGTTTCTAACTTTGGGAAAAAAGCGTGAAGCAAAATGTGTATGACACAATAAAAACTTTGACAACACTCACTGTTTGTTTCACTGTTTTGTTTTATGCACAAAACTCAGAACAATTCGATTACTCTGATGCAACTAACTCATTTTTTTTGTAAATTTACCGACATCTTAATAAAAATTTCATATTTACATGCGATTTTGGTCAAACAAATTAAGAAAAGTATACCAACTGATTCTGAAAGCACGCAAAAAGTTGAGAGTTGCCTAACTTTTCGCTTGGCTTTGCTTTTTGTTAAAAGTACTTTATGTGACATGTTTCATATAAGCATTTAAATTTCATCTTATATGTCAAAGCGAATCTTCAACGCAACGCGAAGCAAAAGTTTTCTCTGACATGGCCTTTATAGTTTGAAACATACGTTTTAATGTAACACAGTTGATTAAGTTCGCTTATTCATATTATAGTTGGGCCTTAAGGAATGCAGAAAATTCAGTAAAAATCGCGAACATAAATTTTGCAAACATTTTTTAACAGCGGGATGATAACAAAGTTTAATACTTTTTTTTAAATCGGCAAAACTGCCAAGAAGTTGAAGACATGTAAAAAGTCGCTTTTATCGCAAGTTTTGCAAAAAAAAAAATGTGAGAACTTGCATCATTTTGAAACAGCCATAGTATTGATTAAAAATTGACAAAACTGTATTGAATGCAAGAAAATTCAATAAAAATCGCGAAAATTATGAAAATTCGAAAAAACTGGCCAAGTCTTTCATTTTTTTAAAATCGGCAAAACTCTTAGGAGGCTGAAAGCATGCAAAGAGTCTCTTTTATTGCGAGAAGTTGCAAAATCGGAAGGAAGCTGGAATAAGAGTGATATCTTCTTCAAAAACGCCTGAATTTTTTTTATGAAATTGTAATTACTCTTATGTTTTACTCGCCCAAATCCACCATTAATATTTCTGCAGTATATTTTTTACATTTACCTTTTCGTTTTAATCAACGGTACCATAGGTTTAATTAATATGCAGTAAATTGCCGAATTTAATAGAAAAAATCAGGCAACACTACATACATGAATGGAGTTAAAATATCAATTATATTTGCATACATATATGACAGCATACAAAGTACAAATATGGTGTCTACACGATATGCTAAAATCATGAACAAACGTTTGTTGGTAACATTAACAAATGCCCTTCATATGTAGTTAAGGATACGTATATTGAAAAAATTTTGTGTCTACACGATATGTTGGCACTGGTAACAAATTTTTTACCATAAATATGCTGATTCAACATATCGTCTAGACTAAGCTTAAGATTTAAGTGAAAAAAAACTAAATAAAATTTTTGATCAACTCATAAGCTTGTCAGCATATTAAATTAAAAAAAATATGACTTTAAATGTAAAATATGCTAAAAATATGCGTTTATGACTGATATATGCAAAATAATGCTTTAAAGGGTAAAATATGCAAAAATATGCACTAACTACTAGATGCCAATATTCATAAACATTTTTGAAACGGATAAATATCTTGTACCCGCATTAAAACGTCACACAAGAAAAAACATGCAATTGCATATTTGCGGTTTCGCTCGTGGTGACATAAAACACTAAAATTTTTGGCGAATTCATCAATTTTTAACCCATTTGACTAATTTAGCACTAAACGTTTGAAAATTGCATTAATAGCCGAAAATCGAGAAACAGACTTTAAAAATTTTTAGCGATAGAGATTTACTAGTTTCAGCGAGTTATAAAATACGGGGACAGGCCAGTCCACTTATTTTTGACATATACTTAGACCAAAATGGATTTTTTGGTGCGATCGTTTTACCCGTTTTCACCCCCTTTAAGTTCAAATATCAAAAAATTCCGTCTCAGTGGATCTAAATAATAACATCTTATACCTGATTTACATTAAGCATTTTTTCATGAAATTTAATAAATTTTGTTGCACACAACTTTTTCTATTTGCTAATTGTAGCGATATAAAAGTGAATGTTATATCGAAAAGAATGTAGAATGAATCTCGGATGCATTTTTGGCATTTTCGATCTCCTATTGAAAAATAAAAAATTTTCATGCAACTAATTTCATGAAAAAAAAATTCTTAATGTAAATCAGGTATTTTTTATCCAAAAATGTCATTCCTTTTGTCTATGCAGTTAAAGTGAAGCAACTAATTTAAAAACAAACAAAAAACCTTTCATTTATCCACTTTTGCCGTATTTGGATTTATAACCTCCTTCTGCATGGCAGCTTGCACAGGTGCCATTTAAATGATTTTACTGGTGATTTTATTTTTTTTTTTGAAGAAAAGAAACTGCTCTTAACAAACGAACGAATTATTCATTCATTTCTTTAACACATTTTCCTCCTTTATGCAACAAAATATATATCCTGACCTGTTTTATCTATGAGGTTGTTGGGGTTTTTCTTTTTCTGATTTTTTTTTAAGTGTTTACCTCAAACACAACATAGTTCAAAGTTTAAAAGCAGAATGAAATTTTTGTTGCTTTCAATCGTTTGCTTTTTTATTTTTATTTATATTTTTTTTTTGTTTGTAGTTACGTTATCGTTAACCATGGTTTACTTCCTGTTCGTAAGCGCAAAGAAAAAAATTCCTTTTCCTGAGATTATGTTGGCAAAAGTTTTAGCGTTTTTCTTTCATTTTCTATTATTTTTCTTGCTTGCATTAATTTTAAGTTGCGTTATATAGAGACTTTCAAGAATGTTGAATGAAATGAATGATGGGGTGAAGTGAAGCTATTGGTTTAGTTAAATGGCATCTAATATTTCAACTTAATAGTGGCTAAATTTTTAGCTAACTTAAGTTTGAATTTCAATTTGAAATTTTATACAAAGAGATGGTAAAATTTATCTTTTGCTTCTTTTGCATCTTTTGTCTCAATTCTATTTGCCAATTTAGAAGTAAAAGACAAACTTTCCTTAAGGACGCATTTCATTTGAACTGATAGAAAGCAGCTTGTGTTTGGTGCGGATAGACGGACGGAAAAGAAGTTATACTTGGAAGCAAATTTAAATTGCTTTATGTTAAATTTCTTAGAACTATGGTTTAGAAATTTAATTTATACAGATTTTTGATTAGTTTTTTTTTCGGGAGTATTCAAATGAATGAAGGCAGAATCTGTAATCAACATTGTACAAAAAGAACAAACTTTTTACAAAGCACCATATTCTGAAAAAAAGAAGCATTAGAAAACTTGACGTGTGTCTGAGTGTAGAGAGTTTATGCCAGAGCCTTTTGCAAAAAATAGTTTGAAGACACCCTTTATAGAATAGCAAATTGTGAAACCCTTAAATTTTTATTTCAATCGGACGAAATCGAACTTTTGGATATTCTGCGTTTTGGGAGGCTTTTTGCGGACTACTTGAGCATTAAGTTATGAGCACTCTTGTCAGCCCACGTTGGATCCTTTCATCTCCAGCCACCCCCCACACACAAAAAAGAACTAATTTTATGGAAAACGTTATATGAATATCTTGTTCATAAATCATCATTATTTTTATTGGTCATTTATTTCCTTGATAATAAAATTTTTATAACTTAACGGAATGCTGTTAAGAAGTTAACAGAGCTCTTTTAAAGCACAAGCTTTATGTCAAGGGTTATTTAAACTTCTATAAACTGCGTTCAAAATCTGTTGTAATTATAACACAGAAATTAAAAAAATAATAGAAATTAAAGTTTATTCTATCACTAAAGGCCGTCGTGATCATACAAAGTCCTGCGATCTACGAAAAAAATACAACCCTGGTATGATGGAGTTTATGATAATTTTCAAAAGGCAATAACATTTCATCACACAACCAGGGTTGTATTTTTTCGTAGATCGTTCGACTTTGTTCGGTGAAATTTTCAAAAACACTGAAACTAAAAACTCTCCAAATAAAAATAAATAAAATATATAAAAAATCGAAAAAAATGCCAAAAGGAAAAAATCGTCGCAAATATATCAAAATCGTCAAAACGAAAAAAAATCTATAAAAAATAACTAAAAACTTTTTCAATAGCCAAAAACTAAAAAAATAGCTTAAATGAAAAAAGCTCCAAAAACTAAATAAACGGTAAAACTAAAATAAATCGCCAGAAACCGTAATTTTAATTTTCAAAAACGCTGAAACTAAAAACTCCAAAAATAAAAAAATCCCAAAACTAAAACATCGTAAAAAAAGAAAATATTACAACGCAAAAAAAATCGTCAATAACTAAAAAGCGCCAAAAACTAAAAAAACAGCTTAAATGAAAAAAGCGCCAAAAGCTGAAAAAACGCTAAATTAAAATAAACCGCCAGAAACCGTAATTTTCATTTTCAAAAACGCTGAAACTAAAAACTACCAAAATAAAAAAAAATTTAAAAAATATTAAAAAAAATCGCCAAAATTAAAAAAAAAACGCTACAGCGACAAAAAATGCCAAAACGAAAAAGTCGTCAAAAATAGAAAAAATCGCAAAAAATAAAGAAATGACAACAGAAAAAAAATCGCTAAGGCGAAAAAATCGCCAAAAATAGAAAAAATCACCAAAATGAAGAAATGACAACAGAAAAAAATCGCTAAAACAAAAACATCGCCAAAAATGGAAAAAATCGCCAATTATTAAAGGTCGCCAAATTTTACTGAGAAAGGAATTATATTTATGCTTGACGAAGTAGAATAGTATAAAAGAATAAAAGAGTGTAAGAAATGTTTTCTTCGAACAAGATCTGAAGAAAAAGTAGAGGCTTGGAAAAAAGTTTAGTCCTCCTTTAATTTAAAACATATGGACTGTAAGTAATAAAACCATATGGCCAGTATTGATAGTCTAAACGCCCAATTTAATGCGTTGACAGATAGTTTAAACAGGGCAAATCACGGCATTCGATACGACTCGTAATTTAAAAATATTTCCATACACTGAAAGAATTTTCGGCAGAAATTCAATGAATTTCGACATTAATATAATGAAAAAATCATTAAAATTCAACCAACGTCACGCTTCGTTGGATTAATGACACCAGTTTCGTTAAAATTATTTTATTGAAAACTTCGTCAAATTTATTTAACAGTATAATTAATGCAGTACTATAACTTCATCGAAACAATAAAATAATTTCATGAAAAGAATGAAATAACTTAATTATAAAGGGGTTTCTTAATAATTACAAAATATTGTTGTCATAAATCCAATAAAATATTCTAACGAAACCAGAATATCAAGGAATTAATTCCAATGAAATTGTTTCACAATATTCATGAAATTTTCATTGTTTTTGTGGAATTATCATTAGATTTGTGAAAAATTTTTAATGAAATTGTTTCATTGGATTTATGAAGCAAAATTCTTTCGGTGTATGAACTCTATTGAAATATTTTTAAATTACGGAGTTTAAACACATTTTAAACCAAAAATAGAGATCAACTTGCACTGTTTTATTAGCGCTAAGTATACAAATTTTTCCCTCTCTTGCTTCTCTATAAAGTTATTCATTCCACCACAAATTTTTTTCATTTATATTCTTTAACTTTTTTCTTCAGCTGTCACATTTAATTAACTTAAGGCTAGTTTGGCATTCGTTGCCACGTCACCATTAAACTAAACAAAATTCACAAAACGCCACCTTTTACTAAACTTTAAATCCGCGGAATTCTTCTTTTCTTGCGGATTTTTAACCATTAAAAGAGAAAACTTAAGTGTGAATGAGGCAAAAAGTTTAAATCTAATTTAATTTAGCTGCACAAAGCAAAAGAAAAACAATTTCAAATTTGTTTTCTTTAATTAAAAATACGATGCATTCTGCATTTCACTGTTAATGTTATGGGAAAAAGTCTATCAAATAAACTTGGAAAAAAATGGCAGAATGAAAAGAATTTTTTGCATACAAAAAATATAAAGCATAGCAGCAAGAAAAAAATTAATGTAATTATAATAATTATTATAATGCTCACTAACTAATTGCAAATTGGCTGCTGGGAAGAGAAACAAACGTGCATATTAAATTGCTAAGAGAAGTTTGTTTAAGTTTTTCTTAGCAAAAACTTTTAGAAATTGATGGGATAGTTATAAAATAATTCAATAGGACAGAGTGAATGCGGAGAGAAGTTATGTTACTTTTCTAAGCTAATCAGGGCTATCATGAATAAAATTCTGCATGAATATTTTCGCAGGGAATAATTCCAACTTATGGGAAGTAATAGGGAAAACAAAAAATTCTAATTGGAAAAGGGAGAAATTTCACGCGGAATTTTATTCATGATAACCCTGAATATTTCAGGGGGTCTACTGTGCAATTCGAAAAGAAAGAAAATTTTTTTATTGTTTATTGCACATCGCTTATTATAGAAAGGAGCTAACTCATTATTTTTTTTTTTTTTGAAATTGTGATTTTTGGTTATTTCTATAAGAGGAATATCTAATGTATCGAAAAATACAAAAATCTCAGTTTAAAAGAAAATAATGAGTTAGGGTTTTTCTATTTAAAGTAACGATATAATTTCGAAGGTATTTTCTTTCGTTTCGAATTAGAAGAATAGACCCCGTGGTGAACGCTTATTATTTGAATACTCTGCGTATTATTCTATTTATTGCTCGATTAGATGAATCTACTCCATAACTTTAATGGTAGAATTAGTAGATTCCTAGTGTGAGTTGACGGATTAGCTGACAAAATCTGTAACTTTAATAATGCAAGTGCGCCAAGATAGCGTCGACAAAATAGCGTCGTTTTTGGGAGTTTTAAAACCGAGAAAAAATGGGGGAAATTTTCTGGGTATTTCTAAAAATATATCAACAAGCTAGCAACGATTTTGGGAATTCAAAGGGGTAAACAAAACAATATATAACGTTTTGGCGTGGGAGTCCATCAGTGCTCCTAGGACAAATTATCCACGGTTTTTGTTTTGTTTTTTTCCCCCTTTGAATTCCCAAAATCGTTGCTAGCTTATTGATATATTTTTAAAAATATCCAGAAAATTCAACCCATTTTTCCCGGTTTTTAAATTTCCAAAATGTACGCTATCTTGGCACACGTTAATAATGCATGTTGCAGTTTATTTAATATGTATCTTAACGTATGTGAGTTAAAAATCTACAGAAAATTGATTTCTACGTCAACTCTTATCTTACATTCACACACATATTTATATAAAGCAAACAGAAATACAATATCAGCTGACACATTCACTGGCAACCTCACGTTTTTAGTAACTCACACCCATAATTGAGCGATACGACCACTTCAAAAGTAACACGATACGAATCGACTAATTCTACTATAACTATGCAAACTAAAATATCCCTTAGAACTAAAAAACTTTATGTCAATATGTGTAAACCTAATTAAAAAGATGCATTTTTAAATTCACTACTTAATATTATCTATCTCTCTCACTCTTTCCCTCTCTATCTTTAGCTGGAAAATCTGGGTTAGTGATGGTTTAAAAATTTATAAAATTTATCTCCGCAGAAAAGCCCAACAAATAGCAAAAAAAAAACAAAGTAATTTTTCTTGTTTTAAAACAAATTCACATAAAAAAACAGCAAAAACAAACGCAAGCACTTCATAATGTTACAGTGCGCACATTTATACTGTGTGTTTGTGGCTTTTTAGCACAAACTGCGGCACAGGGAAAGATGAGGTAAATGAAAACCGTGGTAGCTAAAAGTTTTATGAAGTCAGACAAATTACATGTGATAATTATTAATGAACAAATAACACCAAAGTTAATTGTAAATTATGCTGATAAACACATATTAGAACGGAACAACTAGCTGTTTTCGAAGGCCACTACATTTTCATCATCAGCGTTCTTTGTGTTTGTTTTACTTTGTGTGATGTCAGTTGATGTAGATTTCTGCTTTACAAAGTGATACGAACTTTAGCCCAATAAAATCATAAATAAAGAAAAAAATTCAAAGAAGGGCGACTTTGACCCGCACACGAAGGGTTCCCTACTGACACTAAATATGTAATTCAATACGAACTTTATCCTATATATACATACGTGTAAAATATGGTTTTGGCATTGTTTTAAGTTATTGCGTTTTTTCAGTTTTGGCGATTTTTTTAAGTGGCAATTTTTTATCGTTTTTGGTGTTTTTATCATTTTGACGATTTTTTTTGGCGATTTTTTTTAATTATGCGATTTTTTCATAAAGGAGAATATTCTTAGGTTTAGCGTTTTCTCGGTTTTTGGCGTTTTTTTTTTCATTTTGGCGATTTATTAAGTTTTGAAAATATTTTTCTCGCTTTGGCGATTTTTTTGGGTTTTTGCCGTTTTTTCATTTTGGCGATTTTTTTATTTTATTTGGCGTTTTTTTAGTTTTTGTCGTTTTTTCGATTTTTGGCGTTTATTTATTTTGGCGAATTGTTTTTAATTGTGGCACTTTTTTTCATTTTGGCAATTTTTTTTTCTTATAAACAATTTTATTAGTTTTGGCACCTTTTTCGCGCTTTGGCGATTTTTTTATTTTTGCGATTTTTTCATTTGGGCGATTTTTTTGGATTTTAATGATTTATTTAGTATTAGAACTTTTTTTTAATTTTGGCAATTTTTTTTAATTTTTGTCGATTTTTTCGGTTTGGCGATTTTATAGCTTTGGGATTTTTTAGTTTTTTGGGATTTTTTAGTTTTATAGTTTGAAAATTTGAAGAGTTTGCCTCTTACGTTTTCCAAGATACAGAAAGTTGTCAAAATTACATAGTCAAAATTACCTTAACTGTTATAACGCCCTTTAATTTACATTTTTTAATTTTAGTGTTAATTGCTGTAGTCTGTAGAAAAAAACACTAATTTTACAAATTTCAAGTGTCAATATACATATGTACATACAATTGTATGCATATTCCATTTATTTGGGTGTATAACAACTTTTAATCTGCACTGTAGCTAAAAAATAGTTAAATGAGAAAAATAACAGAAAAAAACCCTGCCAGCCACAAGTACGTTAAAGAAAAGTTACATGATATGAAAATTGCACATGTCTATGAATGAAAATGTAGTGTTATAGTATATTAAGCGTAATAGTACTACCATGACTGTATGTATGTATGTAGCTTCGGCGCTGGAAGGAAGTCACCGGGGAAGGAATTCCAAAAGTGTAAGTAATATTCAAAAAATTTAGACATATTATACAAGCACTTAATGTTTTGTGTTTTATTTTCATTTAGCCGTTTTTGTGTGTGAGTGTGTGAGTAACATAATGAAACTTATAATAATAAAAAAAGAAAATTTCCAAAATATCACACCAGTTAAAACTGTTTTGAAGGAAGAGATATTTCATTTCCTTTTTAAATGCATTTAAAAGAGGAAGATTATACACAAGTTATTGTGTAGAAAAAAAGGGAGCGTTTCATGACCTAAATTTAATTTAATGTATATTGATGTTCTTAAATTATAATAAACTACTCTGAGATTAACTGAGATTAAGTAAACTGAAGGAAAGCATTTACAACCAGTTTTGGAGTACGAGATTAAAATTAGTTAATTTGAATAACACTGTACAGCACAAAAATAATAAGTAGGCTGCTGGCTTTCAACGAATTTATTCCAGCAGAGTATGCTAAAAATATATGCCAAAAATATATGCCAAGATCAAGTGAAATTTATGTTCTAAACATATTCAAAATTGTCGTCTTAAGTTTCACATCTCTCTTTTCCATCAGAGAATGGCAATGACCACCAAAAAAATATACACATAAGAAAAAAGTCTTAATTTTAGTAAACAGCGCATAATTATAATTTTAGGGCAAACAATTCCTACGTTCACATATTTTCTCTCAGAAAAACTAAAAGACGCTACAACTAAAAAATAAAAAGGCAAAAGCGTATCAAGCTTTTTGACTCTCTGTCATACTTATAATCGGAGTATGCTTATATTCAGGATATGGATATTTAATCAGACATAAAATATACTCATGATACTCGAGATATTTAGTCATCATTCGCCACCGAATGTATAAATTTGCGAATATAAAAAGGAATGAAATATGTGTGGGTGTGGCTTTTTAAAAACATGCCCTACATGTGTGTGTGTGTAAATAAAATAGTTCTGTATATACGCATGTGTAGCCGATTAATATTCAGAGTATTTTTACTCATATGCAATCATGCATATGATTTAACATCACACAGTCTATAAATCTTAGTTATAGTTGTTTCTGCTGCGTTGTTAAAAAATTATATAAACATAACTAGTTGTTAGGATGTTTATAATTGTACGTATTCGGTTTAAAATTAATGGGTGTGTTTGTATATGAGCGTGTTTTTTTATTTTTATCTGTACGCATTCATAGTTCTTTGACGGCCAATACTCAAAGAGAACTTAAAACAATACTTTTGTCATTCTCTGTTTTGCACATTGTTATGGTGAATCGGCATTGAGAAACCACGAAAACTTTATATTTTAGTCAGTGCATTTATTAGTCAATCTTATATTAAATCTTACTAGGACAATTTTTGAGCAACACTGTATTTCTGTAACTTTTTCTCGTATAGGTATTTTCAAGCGAATATTTAATATTCCACAAAAGTTTACTAGAAGTCTTCGGAAGAATTTGTAGGCTTTTCCACAAGCAAAGTTAAGCTTGCAAAGTCTTGAGTTTGTTGGAGAGAAGGGAAATAGGAACTACATATTTGAAAAGCAAAATTTTGCGTGCCTCATTTAAATGTACCGTTACAAAATTTTCAAAAGAAAAAAACACATAAGTTTACCAATATCTTGACTAAGGGGAGCATACCAGCTAAACCAATGCAGGGCAAAATATAACATGCGGTTTCTAAATGATTTAATACTGACTGTATGCGTGAATACTGAATACCAGCAAAAAATTTATAAATTATGGAAAATATTATATTTTTCTAACTAACGACATCGAAATACATATTTTTTGTTAAATTCTGTTTGAATCCAATTAATAAAGTCTAAAACAGGAATATATAAAAATATTGAGCGTTAGCGAAAAAAGTAATTTTTTTGACAATTTTCATTTACTGTCACTTTATCAAGTATTTTGTTTATTACTTCAAATAAAGCCTGACGGCCCTATGTATAAGCGAAAATTGCCATGAAGTTAGCATAAGTGGCAAAATTGAACATGATCTTAAAGACTTTTGCGATGAAACTTCACATTAAAAACCATGCTAGGACTTAGAGGTGTGTTAAAATTAGGTAATGCTGCCGTTTTTAACCTCATATTGTATAGAGGAACTTGTTAACACCTTATTATAATTTCGTCACTTATGCTAACTTCATGCCAATTTTTGCTTATACATAGGGCCGTGAGTGTATTAAAGGTTTCCATAATGAAAATTTACAATTTATGAAAATTGTGTCGAAGGTGAGTATTTTATTAATGTTAGTCAAAAGTTTTCACGCGTGCGAAAACGTGAGCGTGAGTGATAAATTTTTCTTTGTGAGATTAAGTGATAAAAATTTTAAGGGCGGTAGGAGAGTGTCTTCCGAAGTTTGATTTCAACACATTATGTAAATCAATCCTGCAGGTTGGATGCAATTAATTATGGCCACAAAAACTTATAAAATTCCGTGTATCTAGTAGATGTACGTAATGCTACAAATCTGTAACTTATAAAAATAGGTGGAGCCATGCCACCCTAAAATTTTATATGATATTTAACGTGCTTCTATTTAACCGGTTTTTACGAAACTTGGCACACACCTTGAGCTCTGAAAGTGAAACGATTCTGCATTTAAAACAGTGTGCGAAGCCATTTCCACTTAAATTTAGTATTTAATTATGTACATATATATGTTTCTAGTTATCCGATTCCCACAAAAATTGGCAAACAGTTTGAGCTCTTGAAATGACATATTCAAGTGCTTAAAAAAATTTTTCGGAAGCAGCCCATTAAAACTTTAATATTATATTTGACATGCTTTTTTTACTTTTGTTCATGTAGAATTTGCTAACCTGATTGGCACAGACTTCGAATTACAGAATGTTCTATTTAAAACAATCTAAAATATTTTCGCTAAAGATTTCTTTAATTATTCTTTAAAAAAATTATTTGTAAAAAAACCCAAACTACAACGTTGCTACGCTAGTAAAAGGTAGGAAGCCATTATATAAATATAACTTGTGTTTGCATTAAATATATTTTCAAGCAGACTTTATCTCGTTTGAATTAGTTAATTTAATTCTATGAATATCCCTTTTATAATATAGCTGATTAAAATAAAATGTGTATTTAAAATATTACACTCACTTAACTACTTCTTACCTTAAAAATGTTGCCCATGCTCTGGATATTATAAAATATTTTAAATAATTAATTTACCTCTCAGAAAATATGAGGGAAAAAAAACAATTATGTATTGTAAAGAATTAAAATATAGAAATTACAATTTTTTTTTTCGTTAAGGAGAGAAAAAATTAACTTCCGCTTGGAAAAGAAATGCACACAAATGTTTGTTGGTTTTTTTTTCTTACACTAATATTAATGCATGAAATGAGTTAAAAACTTATTGGGAAGGCTGGAAATTTACATTTAATTTAATTAAATATTACGGACAAATTAACAGGTGTTTTTAAGCAAAATTTTTTCATTCCTATAACAAGCAAAGCAAACTCATATTTAATATTTAAAAAGCATGTTCCAAATATTTTCTTATATTTTTTTTTAACATTTCAACTCTCCAACTCCAATATAAACATGCGAGTGTACTCACCCAGAAAAATAAATTTAAAGGGGAGCAGAAATTTAACTTAAATCTTAATTCATTAATTAATTAATTCGTTCTTAACACGGTATCTATAGTGAGTGAATGATTGGATGATGAATGAATTTAAAATAATTAAACATATTTATTTGTCTTCTTTCTTTGTTAGTTATCTGCCACAGATTAATAGGATAAGAAGCATTTATCTTTTTGTTTGGGAAAATAAAGACATGTGATTATGCTTATTTCAAGTGGGAAGAACAACTTGAACAGCTTAAAATAAAATTTATTAAATCATACAATAAACCTAAATTAAACATACATACATACATATCGTTACCCATAATGCAAAACGTGCTAACTAACAAAACAATCGAATTTTTTTATAAAATCCGATAAACCTTACAAAAGGACATCATAATAAAAAAAATCAGACTTCTACAAACAAACAAAAAATAGAGAATTTATTGGCAATACTAAAAAATCCTAATTGCACACATACTTTTTTTCAAAAATGCTTGGAAGATTTGCCAAAGTTAAGAGTCATACTACATCGAAAGAATTTTGCTTCATAAATCCAGTGAAACAATTTCATTAAAAATTTTTCACAAATCTAATGATAATTTCACAAATCCAATTAAAATTTCATGAATATTGTGAAACAATTTCATTGGAATTGCTTCCTTGATATTCTGGTTTCGTTAGAATATTTTATTGGATTTATGACAACAATATTTTCTAATTATTAAGAAACTCCTTTATATTTAAGTTATTTCATTCTTTTCATGAAATTATTTTATTGTTTCGATGAAGTTATAGCACTGCATTATTTACACTGTTAAATAAATTTAATGAAGTTTTCAATAAAATAATTTTAACGAAACTGGTTTCATTAATCCAACGAAGCGTGACGTTGGTTGAATTTTAATGAATTTTTCAGTAGATTAATGTCGAAATTCATTGAATTTCTGCCGAAAATTCTTTCAGTGTATCGCCAGCGACAACCCAAAAATTGTATTGCGCAGCGGACTTCAAAAGTCATAATCAAACTTATAATCCCTATTCCAATTATTGGTTGTTTAAGCCCAGGATTAATCAGTGTGACCTGTGTGTGACTTAGAATGCAAAAGCATTTCCCCAGACCAGTTTGATCAAAAGTCAAACTAAGTTATTTTTCCAAAAGAAATCGCATATTAAATATTGCTGTAAGCTTATTAAAAATCTTATAAGTAAACTGAAAATGTTCACAAGAATATTTTTAAACTGGGGAATCATGATGGCTCTTATTATATTAATTTTTGCTTAAGACGACTTAAGCACTTTTTTGTTTTTGCCACAAAACTCGTGTATACATAACGTACATAAAAATTAAACGAATAAAAAAATGTGTTTAAAAATGTTTAAAGTAAATTCTGATTCTGAATTATTCGAATAAAACTATTGGATTAAAATTATTGGCATAACATTATTCGAATAATAATGATTGAATAAAATAATTATACTAAAACTATTCGATCGAAATTATTCGAATAAACTTATTTTAAAATTACTGCAACTAAAGTTAGGCATATAAAAATTATTCGAATGAAATTTACCGAATAAAGTTACTGGAACAAAAATTAGCCGCATACATGATTTTGTTAAAATTAAATTATGTATTGCTATTTTTTTTTTTATAAAAATTATTCGAATTAATTTGTTAGAATAAATTTAATCGAATAATTCTAATCGAACAATTTCTTTGGAAAGAAAAAATTTTTAAAATAAAGTAAGTATACCGAATTTTTCACCACAGTAGTTGTAAATTGAGGAATTATGATGGTGCTTATCTCGATTTTTGCTTAAGTTGACTTAAGGACTTTATCTTTTCTGTCACATAATTCGTGTATACATAGCTTATACAAAAATTAAACGAATCAATAAATTTATGTGAGTAAAATTATGCATACAAAGTTATTCGAATAATTTTATTCTAAAATTATTCCTTAATTTTGTTATAAAATTATGTACATATACATTTTACTCGAATGAATTATGTATTATCGAATATATTTGTTCGAATAAATTTATTTGGATAAATTACTTCGAGTAAAATTATTCGAAAAAAATTCTTGGAATAAATTTATTCTAATCAATTTAAATTTATTCCAATATATGTATGTGGCTTAAAACAAAGGTGGCTTATGACTCAAAAAACTAATTTTCGAGAAATCAGCTGTTAAAGATAAACAATGAATTTCGTCAGTTTCATGGTAGTTGTTCTCCTTCCTTCTGTTTCTGTTGGCCTTTTCCGTTATAAGCTAGTGAAGTTTTGAGGGTTGTTGTTGTTAAAATGTCATTTATTTCCAATTTCTCCTTTTCCACTCTAGAAAATTTTGACGTGAATACCTATAATGTCTGTCGATGAACAATTTGGCGAGGTTGGGACTTTCTGCTTTTCACAAAGTTAAAGAGCGTTTCAAAAACTATCCGAAGCAAAAAAAAGTGAAAAATAATTTTTTGAGTCATAAGCCATTTTTTGAGTTCATAGACCAGGTCACATATAATGAATTTTTTTTAAAGCTACAATTGATTTTTTTTAACAAACACAACCCGCGAAGCTATAGCTTGTCTGCAGAAAACACACACGAATCGGCAATAAATATGTATCTCTAGAAATTTTATATAAAAGGCACTAAATTTTTTAAGTGATTTCTTTAAAAAATGCAAGATACTCGTAACTTAAACTTAAGTAAGCAAAGATTAAATAATTTCGACAAAAATGACAAAGTTATATAAGCGTTTTTTTTTTTGCTTAATTTCAAGCTGAAGTGTTAAATAAGAGCAACTGATTTTTAAGTGCTATTGTTACAATTGTGAAATATAAAATTGTAACATCAACGTTATTGAAGTCGTCTTACTTGAAACAAAAAAAATTGTTTGCAACATCATTAGCAACTTGAACGTAATTATCTTAAAAATCAGCACCAACACCACCATCTCTTTCATGATTATTTTCATTACTATTGTATCATTAGCATTACATCTTGCAAAAGACATTTACAACAGCAGCACAATAAAAAAAACAGAAACATGCACTTGTTCTACATTTCTTTAAATTCTTCTTGTTATATTTCTTTTTTTATTTTTCTTATTTTTTCTGTCTGTTTTTGTATTAAAACTAGAAAAGAGAAGGAAGATACTCGTACTATAGAAAACGCATTCAAGTATAGAATTATGTTTGTAGAGTGCATTTTTTCTTCTTCTTATTTACATCATGTTTTTTGTTTAATTTTTCTATATTTTTTTTCTTCTTTTTTTCGTAATTTACTGGATACTACTTACATTACAAAGATAGTATTTATTTGTATTTATTTGTTTGCATTACACACAAACACACACACACATATATACACTAACAAGTCTGTGTAAAATGTTTAAATACACATGTTAAATTAACATTTTTACATGTTGGTTAGTTATTAAAGTGTTTTTACCATTGTCTCTATGTATGTATGTCAGACTGTCTGTCCACACAACCATTCTTTTTAACATCGGAAAGGTGTTGCAAAGATGTTGACAAATTCATTTAATAGGAAAAAAACAAGAAATGAAGATACATATGTAGATGTAGATCTCAAAATAGATTAAAATACGTTTTGTTTTGAATCAAGTACTTGGGCATTATTTGCAGCAAAATGGAATGAATGTCTTAGAAAACTTGTACGTTTAAAAGACCGACATTAGGGGCTGTTCACATATTACGTAACGCTCAAAGGATGGGAGTGCAAATAACGTTACGTAACTTTTGAATGAGTTTTTAGCGGTTAAACCTAAAATATTTATTTTATTTGATGATAAATACGAGTAGTTATAAATAATATACGAACTAAAGCAGCGCAATAAATCTTTGCAGGGAAATCAAATTCTAGTGGTCCGAAAGTATTGAAAAACAGATACATGCATAAGTAAATACATAAATACTTGTTTTGTGGTTTTATAGTGCAATTTTTAGTAAAAGACCTCTCGGTATTTCTCAACCAAAAAATTTGATTCAAATATTTTATTTTCGATATTAGCAATAGTTGAGTACATTATTCTATACTCGTATTTAGGAAATATTTTACATTCAGACTTATTCCAGTTGTCAACATCAACCGCACGTTAATGCAACACCAAAAAGTTGTTTACTCGCTCTCAAGATATTCAAAAATCGTGCTAAAATAGTTTTACCAGTGTACCTCCATACCAAAACTCTTTAGTGTCTTAATTTTAACATTCCATTGCAAATGGTATATATCGTTACTATGTAAAATGGTTTGTTCCTAAAGAATATTTTAGATTTATTCAGCCGAAAGGAATGGCTTCAGAGAAGTGTAATTGATCATTTCCTTTAATAGACGAGTATTTTATAGCTATGACGATAATCCTTAGAGATTTTGTTTATTTCAATTTCTAACCCTGGAATTTAATTTTGGTTTTTTTGGTTTTAATATTAAATTATTTATTTCTTAAATAGGTATGTTTTATTCGAAACATATACCTATTTAATTTTTAAGCAGCTATAGCTATAGCTACTTAATACACTACACTACACTACACTACTACTACACTTAAATTTTTTCTGAATATTTATATAAAGTTCGAATAAAATATACGTAATATAGAATATATTTAATTGCCAAGGAAATAACTAGTTTTATTTAATTAGTTTTATATGTAACAAAAAGTGCACGTTTCCCAACACTGGAATCATCCTTTTAGATTTTTCTGCTTCCTTATACCAATTTTGTTCTTTAAAAATATATATAAAATTTGTTAAGTGAACAAAGGAAAACAGAAATAATAATAATATAAAAAAGTTAAAATTTTCCAGCTCTGGAGCTGTGGTCTTTAGTTTTCTAATACTTTGTAACTAAAAGCTTTCATTCTAAAACATAAAATGTAACATGTATTTAATTTATAAAGAAAAAGAAAAAAATTAATAAGACCTAGTTACCTTTTTATATCCCAAAAAGTGCAAGTTTCCCAACCCTGGAATCATCTTTTTCGATTTTTCTGATTTTTCACACCAATCTTTTTCTTTTAAGAATGTAAGATATATTTAATTTATAGAGAAAACGGACAAATTTGTTTTAGTAGGTTATTTTTATATAACAAAAAAGTTAAAGTTTTCCAACCCTGGAAGCGTCTTTTTATTTTTAATACCAATTTTGTCCGTGCTTAATCCTAAAATAAGCTTATTTAAAAAGAAATGAAAAAATTGGTTTTAGCCAGTTACTTTTATATGGCAAAATCAAGTTTAAGTTTTCCAGCTGCAATCTATTGTGGATTATTTCTGACACACGAGTTTAAGGCCGAAGTCTCTAGCTTTTCTTGGAGCTTCGAAAAACCGATTTCACGTGCACCAGACGGACGGATGGACAGACGGACATCGCTTATTCGTCTTCCCTACTCTTAAGAACCCAGAATATATTTATGGGTCGCATATGAATATTATGGAAATTAAACATACCCTATACCATTTTTAGTAAAGGCTATAAAAACTTACTGTAAACAATTTCAGATTATATGAAGGAAATGCGAACCACAGCTATTGGCTAATAAATCAGTCAAAGCTTAAACCCTGGTTGTAGTTAAACTAAACTCAAATTTATATGTGGGTTTAAACTCAACAGTTTTTAAAAATAATATTGTGCCAGCACTAGAATAAATGTCAAAAAACAGCTGTTTTGCAGCAGGCTATGAATTCTTTGCTCAATGAAAAAAGAAAAAATTAAAAAAAGTTGTAGTTAAAGGTCGCCAAATTTAACTGAGAAAAAAATATACTTATGCTTGGCGAAGTAGAATAGTATAAAAGAACAATAGAGTGTAAGAAAACAGATCGAACAAGATCTGAAGAAAAAGTAGAAGCTTGGAAAAAACTTGAGTGCTCTTTAAATGCATATATGTATGCTCTGTAAGTAATAAAATTATATGGCCTGTATTGGTAGTTTAAACGCTTCATTTTATGCGTTTAAAGATGGTTTAAACACTGTACTGATTTATAGGTTTGTTGGTTTGAACACATTTTAAACCAAAAATAGAAATTAACTTCCACTGTTTTAGTAGCCCTGACTGTACTACGCGTGTATTTACGTTTAGTTTAACTATAGAAATATGCTGTAAAAATTAAAATTAAAATAAATCGCACATTTAACAGACAGCTGTTCTATTTTAAGTTTCAAACAAACTCCCAAAATTTTGCTTTAAAATTGTATTACGAAATTAATTCGGCTTAGCGTGTGAATATGCATGCAAATATCTTTGGGATTCAAACTACATACATATTTATTTCAACCCAAAAAAAAAAAAGATTATTATTTTTATTAAAACTATCTACGACCATTAAAATTGTCATAGTGATTTAAATGTTTTATTTATTTATATTTTGGTTTTTTTATATTTTATTTAAAGTCATTTAAACTAAAATGTAGTAAACAAAAACTTTTTTCATTTTCCCCAACAGCTGCACAACAAATAATCGTACCTAGTTAAGTTAATATTTGTGGCAGCAAAACAAAACAAAAAAAAACAGAGTTTAACTTAAACAATTTACAATTTTAAAAAATTTGTTTTATAAGATTTTAGCTAGAGATAACGGCAATTAGTTGCTGCCACAGTGCATTTTTTCTTCTCTATTTTTTTTTTGGCTTTTTCTTTGCATGTACAGCATAAAAGAGCCGTCTAATAAATACAGCAAATGGTTTCAAATGTTCAGGCATTAGTTCTTTTTTTTGTCTTCTGCTGCATTTATTTGTTTCGTTTCTATGCTTTTTAACTTGTATTTTGAATGTAGTACTGCCAATGGCCATAGATACTAAAAAAAGATACATATCGTTGTTCACAAGTAGAAAGCCCCTAAACTCATATTTTCAGGAAATTTTCAGTGATTCCAATACATTTCACACAAATACACCTCGTTAGAAAAATATATTGCAAAAGTGTAAAAAATAACGAAAACAAAAAATGCAAGCACCTGTACAAAGCAGTTGTACTGTTTATTATTATATTTTTACCTTCTTCTGTAAAGTTACAGTTATTTGAGTTATGACCTTTCTAATTGTGACCAACGATATGAACATACATACATACATATGTACATACATACGTATTAAGACTTACAACAATTTTTTTATTCAAAACTTCTTTACAGTTTTTACCCCCGCTAGCAAGATTTATTGTTTGTTTTAAGCTAATTGTTAAGTAAATATTTTTGTTATTAAAAGAATTTTATTTTCGGGCGAACAAGTTTCACTTACAACAAAATGTATGTATGTATGTATGTATGTATGTATGTATATGAGAGAAAGAAAACTGTAAGTTGATAAATTTCTTATAAAATATGAAAAACTGAACTGAACTCTCTTCTTATTACTTCAAGAACAGTAAATTTAATACGTAACTAGAGAGAAAATCCAAGTTTATAAAATAAATCCCTACTTAAATTATATTAAGGTGAGTTTAACTTAACTAGAAAATATTAAATAACAAACAAAATCATTATCTGTTGATTGAAAGGATTAAAAAGTTTGAGAAACTTTTTTCCACAACCTCAAGCCTTTACAAAACAAACTCTGCGTGTGTAATTAGACGTGTCATAGCTATAATGCAGCGATTTTCAAAACCGCGCACGAGTGCGTGTGCTCTCACAATAATGAAGAGAGCAATTAGAGATAATTTGTATTTGTATATAATGTGTACTCAATTGTTAATACAATCAGGGTTATCTATCACTTTAATCTCAGGCTAGTCATATGTCCCGGTTGTGTAGTCGCATTTTACTAGACAATGGGTAGTATGAATAAAAAAAAAAGTATTTCCTTTTTACTTAAAAATTTGTTTAAAAAACAAAAAATAAACATATAAATTTTTGGTTTTAAAACAAATTTTTAAGTAAAAAGCAAATACTTTTTTTATTCATACTACCCAATGTATTCTTTTTAAATTAGTTTAATTTCAAGGTTTTCTACTTTTTAGAGCTTGAATAATCATATCTGAAACTAAATTATTATATACAATTTAAAACACTTCAAATGTGCATTAATCTCTTTTTGAATACAATAAATTGACTCGAATTAGAGTTTTGCAAATATATTACAAATATATCGTGGCAGCCCTGCTATAACCCAGCTAGCATTTTGTATCATAATTCAATCTTTTCTGAATCAGCTTGACGGGAAAAATAACCGCATATGAGATAATTTTTCGATCATATATGATACTCCCGTTGTAAGAAAATGGTACCCTACAGATGAATCATGCCAAAGAATCATTTATGATACGATTTGCTGATTCATTTTTGAACAATTTTCTGGTAGTATTTAATCATTAAATCACATTTTTGCTGTTTCTTTGCATTTTGTTCCTCTGTTTTCAAGAAATCAATATTTAATCATATTGATGAATCATAAATGAATCCCTTTTCCACCAGCCAACTTATAAATCAGATTTTAATCATCAAAACTGATCCGAGGAGAATCATATAAGAGATTTCTCCAAAAATTATCACCCAAATGCTAGCTGGGTTCAGGCAAATCGCTGACAAATTAATTAAGCCCATAATAAAATCGACGGCAGTAACTTCAAATACTCTCTGATTTTTATTTTATTTTCTTTTGTGCTTATTTTTCTTAGTAGTTTTGTTTACAAAATGTATGAAATTGATCAAAAGTATGGTAACATTTTTGTGAGAATGAGTATTGATATGCGAGAGCATAAGAAAAAACGCTCTCAAAATAAAATAGATTCTATCTCACGACTGGTTTCTGTGGCTGCTTTTTTGTGTCAATTTGTATGGAAAATGTGTTTAAGCCGGTATTCTGTTTAATCAGTTAATCCTATAGCCATAACCAAACCAAATTTTAATTGGTTTCTATGGTAATGGCCTTGGCGTTATAGCGAGTCACCTGCTCCTATAAGGTACAATCAGACGTGTCGTAACCATAACCATAGAAAACAGCCGTTCTAACCAAACTAAAGTTTGCCACTGTTTTTGATTATAGGTGACTTGCCATAATGCCATAGCCATAACCTTAGAAAACAATTGAATTTTAGTTTGGTTGTGGATATGGTTTTATGGCCATATCACGTCTAATTGCACCTCTAATCAAATACAGTGTTGCCCATTAGTTTGATTCCAACGGTTATTTTCCAGAGATCGCAAATAACAATTATTTTCCAAATTTAAACTAAAAAAATCACACTAATAAAGAAGTCCTACATGCACAAGGAATATACCAATGTACTCCATGTTACACGGACTACCTACAGATTCAATGATTTTAATTTATTTATTCCTCACAAAATAACAGTTATTTCTTGATTTTAATTTTTTTTCTCAAAAGAAAAATTTAATTTTTAAAATGACTAAACTAAAAAAAAATTAATTTAATTTAACACATAAGAGTTTTTTTTACAAGCGCTGGCGATAAATTCCATTTTCCTTATTTATAAAAATTATTAAGGCTTTTTAAGAAAAATTTTGTATGAAAATTTGATTTAAAAAGCCTTTATAAGCCGTGATGAGTTTCATAAATAAGGCCATTAAAATTAAGCAAAAAAATAAAAATAAAAAGCAAAAAATTATAACTGTTTTTTTTGTGAGTAATAAGTAAAAATCAAGAAATAACGATTAAAATGTAATTTTTAAAATAAAAATTATAACCTTTTTGCGGTCGCTGCTATTTTCTATGGTTATGGTTATGGCACGTCTGATTCCACCTTACGTTACAAACTTACTTACATACATACATACATATGTATATCAACATATATATTAGTAAAAATACCTACTAATTATTTTTATAAATATATAATTTGGTTCCAATTAAGTTTTTTTTTATCATAAATTGTACTTTTATGAAACAACCAGTAAATAAATCAATTGTTATTGCCTTTGAACAAAATAAGTCAAGTTTCTTCCATTTCTTAAAGTTACATACATGGTACATACATATGCACATACAAACATATGTATGTAATAGTGTCCTTCACATGACCATTTATAAGACCTTTCAAGACGTGAGCGATGTTTCAAATGCTGTACTAGAGCGAAATGTTCTAAAACAAACGCTAAACAACACTGTTGGCAAGACAAAGAACTGAAACAAATGTCTTGCTAAACAAGTTTGTTTTACAATATTTCACCATTTGAAAAATGTCTCATGTCTTGAAATGTCTTATAATTGGTCTTGTGCAGTACTTTAGTATGTAACTTAATATTTCTCTCATACTTACATTATTAATATTCTATCACAAGAGAACAAGGAGAACAATTCTTTTGTTGTAATTTTTGAATGTTCTCAATTGTTACGTTGATAAAAACATAAACAAACATGATTACATACTTACATACATACATACACACACACGTAACACGACCGATCGCGTCGAAGTTATGAATTTATTGAAGCTAAGATGACGAAATTAATAAAACACATGTTTAACACACAAAATTAATAAAATTAAACTGAAACCTTCTTAAAATATTTTATTACACACAAATAAAACTATTGTTGCACTATATTTTAGGCCAAAAATTGTATATAAAAAACCACTTCTAACTATTAAATATTTAATTTTAATTTACTGACTTACGAACGTTCACGCACTGTTTGAAAGAATGTAAGAAACTGATAAAGGAGGAAGAAAATTAACAAGTCCATGTTGTTTAGTGCTGCCAACTGCACGATTTTGTGATAGATTATTATTGGGGTGTGAAAAGGATTGATGATATTAACTCAAAATTTTTAAATTTTCAGTAGAGATGAAAAACTGTTTGTGGTTGCATTAAAAATTTTATTATTTTTGAACTTGAATAAAGGATCAAATCAAAATAATAAAATTTAGTATGAAAACATACGATACATTTCTATTTGCACGTTTGTGGTAATTACTAAAAATAATATGTACTTTTTAGTGACATAAATGAAGTTGCTACACTATCACAAAAACTGGTCTAATATGTTGTTTTAGAGATAAAAGACTAATCGGAATATTTTGAACTTTTTAAAGTAGATATGTACATAGATAATGAGGTTGTTAGTTAATTTCCTGCAAAATGTGAAATTTTTAAACTTTGAGTTAATAGGTACCTTCTTGTTGATCTAGTGCGATATACATATGTATACATATATGCATGTTGTTATTTTATTTTTTATATTTAATTTATCTATGTACAAAAATTATTTAGTGTAAGGTAATTAATAGGGAAAGGATTTTCAAGCATTTAAAATCACGTTTTATGTACATAAAATATGCAGTAAAAATAAAAAAATATGTATTTAAAACTAATAAAATATGCATTTATCAATTTTTTTTCAACATTTAAGAACATTAGAATCTTAAAAAAATCTGCTTCATATCTTTCCTAACAAACATTTTGACATTAAAAGCAGAAAAAGCTCAGCTTCAATGCTTTTTTAACAAATATTTTGTCAAATCATATGGAATACAAAATACGAGTAAAGTTCAGTCGAACTTTTATTTACGTACATTAATGAACAAATGTTTCTTTTTAAATTGTCAAAGGTAAATCTTTGACGATTTTTTCTGAAAAAAATTTTATGTAATATAAATTAAGTTACTGGTACGCATTTAAATGCTGCTATTTTGTTTGTGGAATATTCAGTTTCTAAGTTTTCGTTGGTGGAAGTATATTGATACAATTTGTTGCATATATTTTAATTTATTTTTTACCGCATCTTCAATTAATTCAACTTGAGGTGTTAAAGTAACGAAAGCTTCCAATTGGGATGTAGTGTGAACAAGAAAACAATACAAATATCAATTTAGGTAGAAGGCTGTCGGATACTATACTTCTATTAATAAAATGAAAGAAGAAAAAATAACGTTTGCTTCAAGTGTTCGTTAAAACCAGTTGTTGAATGAAAATTTTATTTTAATGTACACTTGAAGCACACGTTTTTTTTTTGTTTCCAATGGGGGAAAGTTTTTTGAGAAAAATTTCTTTAATTTTATTGATAGAAATATACGGTCCTATGTATAAGCAAAAATTGGCATGAAGTTAGCATAAGTGACGAAATTGAATTTAACGAGTACCTCCATAGAATTTGACATTAATTAGTATGACTTTTAATGTGAAGTTTCATGGCAAAACTATTTGAGACCATGTTCAATTTTGCCACTTATGCTAACTTCATGCCAATATTTGCTTATACATAGGGCCGATAGTATCCGACAGCCTTCTGTCACGTCCCCCATCTAATTACTGTAGAATGTATCCGTATCGTATCACAGGATATTTTTCATTAATGACAAAGAAGCTTTCATTCAAAGGCACTTTATATCCACATGAAATTAATGCGGTTTAAAAGAGCTATTATACCATGCTCTTATTTCTTTCTTTAATTTTCAATCGTATTGATATTCTTAACTTAAGCCAATATGTTGAACTTTGAGTCCTACGGTGTTTTTGAATATCGATTCATATCATATACCAAATAAATTAAATTAATAAATGCATAAGTCCTAAACGAAATTTAAATAAATAACTAAACATTTTAGTTTGTACAAATGCATTAATTTTTTGTAGAATTTGTGCTCATCATTAAAATTTTGGGTACTTTTTATTAACTTTAAAGTACGCCAACAAGAGTTTGAAGTCCTTCTTCATAACAATTTTTAGGGTTCCGTACACCAAAGGTGAAAAAGGAACCCTATTGTTTTCGCTACGCTGTCCGTCTGTCCGTCACACGGTATTTTCTCAGGAACCGTAAGAGCTACGGACCTGAAATTTGGACAGAGTATGAAGAACCTTGGCCACTACAACAACAAATACATGAGAATTAGAAATTAAAGGGCGCTCCAAAACGAGCGACGAAAAATGTTAAAATCTCATGTAATATACATACAATTGTATGACCATGTGTATATTGACACTTGAAATTTGTAAAATTAGTGTATTTTTATATAGACTACAACAATAAACATTAAAAATTAAAAAATTTAAATTAAAGGGTGGTCCATCAGTTAATGAAATTTTGACTATGTAATTTTGACAAATTGCTGTATCGTGGAGACCGTAAAAGGTAAGCTCTTGAAATTTTCAAAAACGGTAAAACTAAAAAATCCGAAAATTATAAAATCGCCAAAACGAAAAAAATTGCCAAAAACCTGAAAAAATCGCCAAAAATTTAAAAAAAATCGCCAAATCGAAAAAAATTTACAAAATTAAAAAAAAATTCTAGCACTAAAATAAATCGCCAAATTCGAAAAAATCGTTTAAATGAAAAAAATCGCCAAAATGAAAAAAACGCCAAAAACCGAAAAAAAATCGCTAAAACGGGAAAAACGCGCCAAAACCAAAATAATTGTTTATGTGAAAAAAAATCGCCAACATTAAAAAATAATAATCTCCAAATTTAAAAAAAATCGCCAAAACGAAAAAAATCGCCAAAATTTAAAATAAACGCCAAAAACTGAAAAAAATCCTCAAAACGAAAAAAATGCCAAAACTAAAAAAAATCACTTATATGAAAAAAACGCCAAAACTAAAAAAAATTGCCAAAATAAAAAAATCGCCAAAATAAAAAAAGCGCCAAAATAAAAAAAAACTTCAAAAACCAAAAACGTGAAAAAAAGTGCCAAAACTCAGAAAGCGCCAAACTAAAAATAAACGCTTAAAACTAAAAATAAACGCTTAAAACCGAAACATATCTCGTACCCATACGGAACCCTTCGTGCGCGGGTCAAAGTCGCACTTCACTGAATTTATTTAATATTTCATATTGCAGGCGTAAATAGAACCCCAATTTAATGTCTACATATTTCACATATAATATTCCTATTCGTAATCGCGAATTTGAAAAATTGACATTCGCTACATCACTACTTTACAAATAGTAACAAAAAACCAAAATTAGATTTATAGCATGAAAAAACTAAAAAAATTTATTAAAAATATACATTTATTATAAAATATACAAAAGTATGCAATAACAAATCGATGCCATTTTGTCACAAATTTGTTGATTCGCAAAGATATTATATTTACGTTTATCTACGACAACGACAGAAAACATATATTTACATGAAAATCTTTTCCCTAGTAATTAATAATGGCCTTAAGGTGCAATTAGACGTGAAATGGCCATAATGTCGTAGCCATAGCGATACACATAGTTGAACGGAACAACTAGTTTTTTTCAAAGGCCACTGAACCTTCATCATCAGCGTTCTTTTGTGTGGTGTCAGGCGATGTAGATTTCTACTTTATATACGTAACTTTTATGCAAATGGAATATGTGAATTGTTTTGATTCATCGTATTTCAATTTGCTGAAAAATTTTTTGTAATGAAAGCTCAAATTTACCATCTCTAATTTACAAAAGTCTTATCATTGTCGTTTATTCTTTATTAATTATGCACATGTTAGTTAATTTGCTTACTTTTTTCTACTTAAGACAAACTGTTTTGGTTTTTTACTATTAAGTATATTAATTTAATTTTTGCCATAGGCACAATTGGTTTCTATGGCAATGGCAATGACGTAATGGCGTAATCAAATACAGTGTTTCCCTTTAGTTTGTTTCAAACGGCTGTTTTCTATGTCTATGGTTATGTCACGTCTGATTGCACCTTTATTCACCATTTCGGCAACGCACATAAAATTGGAATGGAAGCCCCAAAATGCACTGACCGTAGCGCTCATAACTTTTATTTTAAGAATTCCTTTTTAGTCATTCTTTTTTAAGTTTTTTTTTATTCCTCAGAAAATTAACGTTAGTTTTTAATTTATTTTTTTTTTCTCGGAAAAAGTCATAAGTGTTATATTGATCACAGACGTTTCCAATTTAACGACGTCCTTTTTCCCTCACTGTAGCCCGTTGTATTTTAAATCAGTCCGAAATATGTTATCTTGCTCTTCTACCTGACAAACGGTTCAATATTGTGAGATGGAATATAGTAAATATTAGAATTAGTCCGCGAAACGGAGAATATGGCCGTCAAAGAGGACGTGCAGATTATATGTATGTGATAATTTTTCTTCTTCTTTTATTTGGTACCCATTTTGTACTGAAATAAAGGGGTTTGTTTGTTCATAAAAATATTCACTGTGACTAAAACCTTCTTCCTTAGCGAATCAAATCTAATGGAAAATGAAGACAATGAGTTATACTACTAAACTGCATTTGCAGTATATCTGAATTGTATTTTTGAAATTTTACTTATTGAAAAAATCTTGCTCCGAGTTATATGAGGGAAATGGCCAAACCCTTCTTCCTCAGCGAACTGACACGGACTAGCAAAGTATTTGGGAATTACATGGCCTCTGCTTGAATTACATATCTTAGTAGAAGAATTCTTATTTCCCTACTTTCTTATTTCAGAAATATCTAGGATCCACATAACGTCTGATTAACTAGGATACATTTTTTTATGGCTGAGCAAATAGCGTTGAGCATTGATCTCACAGGTCAATTTGAGACAATTTGGCATTTTTTTTTTTTTTTTTAAGAAAATCTAAATCTAAAACCATATATGAGACTCTCCTCAAAGATGTTTGTGCATGAATTTAAGCTTACTGACTAAAACTTGGACTATAGCAGCGAGATGTCATAACTACTTTGCTTTCAATCACTGAAATAGCGAAGATTTCATATATTTACATACATACATATACAGATTTTCAGTTGCCAATCTAAATTTAAATACCAAATGAATGGTATTCAAATTGCTGCTTCAGTAGTGATACTAACCCAAATTTTAAAAGTTTAGATGTGTTAATTAAAATACCAAAGAAATTGTTTTACTAGATTTCCAAAGAAAGTGTATAAAAATTGCAATGTGCTGCCTTTCTCAATCATAAATTGAACTAAAAATCTGCTATGCTCTTCTTTCTCACCACGGCTATTTATTTAGCAAATGAAAACATGGAAAAAGAAAAATAAAAAGAAAAACAAATTTGAAGCAAAGCAGCTGTCATGCATGCATAAAGTGCATAAACAAAACAAAAGAATATGTAAATTTTTAGAATGCTTTAAATTTTCACATCATCTTCTTGAGTGAGTACGTACTCGTACATTTGCCAGCAACGTCATTGTTGCTTTTACATCATCGTTATCATGATCATCATCACATCATCTTTATTCCGAATAACAGAAACTCGTCATACAAGATAAAGATGCCACATGCAAGATCATGGATGGCATCATTATAACAACTGATACTTGCAAGGCTGAAGCGAGCTGTAACGTCAAAATTTTTTTGCTTCTTTTTTTTATTGTTTTGAAAACCGCAAAAATATCATGTGCATTTGTAAGCTTTAAAAGTCGTGTGAGTGGGAAATTTTCAAGTTCAAAAGTTGTTTTATTTTTAGGTTACAACCGGAAAAATGCATAAATGAGATTCTAAGAAGAGTAGAATGTAAATTGAAGATATTTGGCATCATTATGAAATACATATAATAAGATCTGCAAATGTGCAAAAAATTTTAGAAAAAGGAAATAGACAATAGACATTAATACGACACATGGAATACACTTTACATTTATATTATGAAAATGTCTTGGAGTGCAGTAATATAGTTCTATCATAAACGTCCGGAAAATCTACAGGGAAGATTAACAATTTAATCGTTGGACTAATATTAAAGTGAACACCCGCTGAGATGATCCTCACTCTAAATTAGTCTTACTGCCTATAGAGCATATGAATGTCAATGTGACTTGCTGGTGGCAAATCTAATACATGAGTTCTCATTCCGTGATATACAGCATCTGAAAAGCAACATTATATTATATCATAGAACAAATTGGATATTTAAACGATGTCCTGATCTTAACGGAATATGAACTCATGAAAACATATTTAGCTTACTACTTACTTGCTCTTCGAACTGGAAAGCGCTTCAATGTTGCAATCTCGGCTAAATTTTCTATAAGGAATGAAACCCAACAATAATAAAAAGAAGTACTATTTCGATAAGATATTTCTTTAAATTAAGTGCTGGAGCCCTAAGCAGAAGCTATAGGCTGAGTTTACATCTGGCATTTCTTGTGTGTCATTTGCCCAAAAAAGCTTAATCAACTAATTACTAATGAAAAAGTATTTGATTCAGACATGTATTAATTGATTTAAACATTATTATTATTAATTATGTATGAAACTGTTTAAATTAATAAATACATGTCTGAATCAAACAGTTTTTTTTATTAGTAATTAGTTGGTTGCGCTTTTTTACGCTTGTGAGGCACATGGCACACAGATGTAAGCCCGGCCATAGATACACAGGAATTGTTGATGTATTCCTTAAAGAGTGAGGGTGGCGTTGGCTGAAGTAGTTAGCACGTTCACTATATAACCGAAGGTCCTGCTTGGCTCCGAGCCTGGACTCCGATAGTCATTAAAAATAACAACATCACGGATTTTTCTGATATGCATTAGTGTCCCTTTGTGTCAGTTGTTATAGGAAAGTTGAAGGGTCGAAGGCACAAGCTTTGTTCACTGAACTAAAGCAACTTAAGCGGATAATATTCATAAAGTAACATCAGAGCGCCCTCCTTCGTCCAATAAAATGGCTATTAAAATTTAGCTTCGAAGATTAAATGCGCCTCATTGACACCAGAGGCGCTGCAAACTCTACATTATTAAAAAGAACGTGCAAAAAAGCAGAGTTGTAAAAGAATGAACCTTTCCTCTATCTCTCTTCGTTGACCACCTGTGGATACAAATTTCGTTTGCGCTTACAAAACGGTTCAAGGACTTGTCCATATGGCGGCTGAACAACGCCAAACACTTGCGAATGTGTCATACGATTGAGTTTGCGAACGATTTTGCTTAAAGACGACATACATTTTACGTAAACTTTTCTCATAACCAAGTGCTCATTCAAAATTGAAAATACTGTGATATGTGCCCTTAATTATGAAAGTGGTCTAAGTCATGTGCATTTTTGCTTCGAAATACCAAATAAATCTTTAAAAAACTTTAATAAATATTTAAAAAATAATAAATAAATTTATATAAATCGAGGATAGTACAACTCTAAATTCAAATGTTGAACAATATAAAAATAGTTTTCAATTTGTTCAAATGTAATCTACTAAATATCCCGACAACAGAAATATATGACTCAGACCACTTTCATAATTAAGAGCACATATGTGAGATGCCTATGGCTTCCAAAATCTCTCTCACATATCTCTCTCTCTCATCACTCTCTCACATATTTCGGATCGTGAACTACTTCAATAGTTTGGGGTGTAGAGACCTCACTTACTCACTTACTTGTTTCCCTTTTTTTTTCTCAAGTTAATGATTCACAGAATTGCGGCATAAACACACTTTCCATACAAATTGACATAAAAAAAGGACCCCAGAAAGCTGTCGAGAAGTAGAATTTGTTTTATTGTTAGAGCGTTTTTCATGCTTTTGCATATAAAAACTTATTCTCTCAAAAATGTTACCATAGTCTCGGTTCACACACTTCAACTTTTATTTATCAATTCGTATTTCAGCTGCAAGAAAGAATTAGAAGAAAATACAAATATCTCTTTTTTCTCACAGCTGAATTACGAGTTGATCAACACAAGTTGAAGTGTGTGAACCGGGACATACTGTTAATAAATTTCATACATTTTCTAAATATCGGTTCAGCTGCAAGAAAGAAAGAGAAGGATATACAAATATGTATAATTTATTTCTTCCAGCGGAATTAAGAGCTGATTAACAAAAGTTGACGTGTGTGAACCGGGACTAAGCGAAAACGCAAAGAAGAATAAGCACGCATAAAAAAATAAAAAAAATATAAGGAGCATTTGAAGTTACCGCCGTATATTTTATTACGGTCTTTATTAATTTAACAGCAATTTTGCCTGAAGTTGCAGACTTATTCTGTTTAATCATTTATGCGGCTGCTCTCTGCTGTCAATGGCTGTCAAGTACAAACTAAACAACACAGTTTGGCAAATCTTTGACAGGAGTAAGGAAACGGCTGTCTTTTGACAACAGCAGTGTTGCCCTTTCAGTTTAGGGGCGCAGAATTCAAAAAGTTACGGACTAATGGAACCTTACGCTAAATGCTCTTCAGCGTAGCTTTTAATTTTTCTTCAGTTGCGAAAATTACCACAAATTATAATCTAACAAAAATTTCAGGACACTCTTTACCAACTGTAACAAGTACAAAAAAAAAACTAAACTATAATGGTATTATATATTAAATTAAAGCTCCTTGAAGTGAGGTTAATTCTTTTGTAACAAACTTTCTGTATGGCATTCAAAAACTTTTGGATTTTGTTTTTATTTTATTTTTTTTTTGGAAACTTTTTGCACAATTCAGCTAAATTAAGGAAAAGGAACCAAAGACGTGGCGAGTAGTTGCTGGCTGCTATTACTAATTTTATCTTCAACTTGAAAGAGAAGAAAACAAAAACCAACTTAAGAACGTGATTTCCAGTAGAGATAATAATCTGACAAAGAAAAAAAAGAGAAAAAATAGCAGCAGCAAATTCCAAACAGAATACAACAGTGAGTGGCATGATGAGAATATTAAACAAACTGTTATGAAAAATATTATTGATTTCTTAGCTGCTAAATCCACATGTAACTAAAAAATATATTGAAAATAAAAACTGAACATTAAGTCAACATTAAGAAGAAAGTTTTTTTGTTTGTTTTGGTTTGCTACTCTTAAAAAGAAGCTGCAAAGCGTAAAGACAAACATTTATGTAGCTCGAGGCAAATATGTAGTTATTATTCGTATTTAGTTGCAAGTTTGAAAATGGAAACAGGAAAAAAATATATATGAAGAATATATATGGATACATATATTATGTTTTTATTTTTTTAATTCTAACCAATGATTATGCTTCATTGAATCTTGAGTTTATGATGTTTAAATTGTTGCAAATCATCATCAAAAGAGCAGAGCAAAATGAAAGGAGCAGAATAGCAACAAGCTTTGATTTCAATTATTGCAATAGGATGCAGCTGTGGCAGCCTATAAAATGGTTGCTGCTACTTTGTTAATTGAATTCAGCTACTGTTTAATAACAAAATAATACGTTCTGTTATATTTTTTTCTCCAATACCTTGCAGTAAAACATCTTTTAATTGGCTTGATGTGTATTTTTAGAGCTATGCTCTTTATGTCCGACACAGGAGCTAGAGCTAAATTTATATTTGTTTGGATTTCTTTGTTTACTTTACTTTACTAAAAAAGGGGAGTTATAAATATGTTGTATGTGTCTGTGTGTATGTACTGTGAATATCACGTATCAAAAACCTGCACTGTGGGCTGAGAGGCTTCACAAGTGGTGATTAATTCAAAAGATGAACTTTAACTTTCACAACCGTATTTGGTACCATATGAAAGAAGATAAAATTCTACATCACTAAATGTAAAAATAAATGTTCTTGGTAGTTTACTTTATTTGCAGTGTGTGGCTCAAAGTTCAATAATTTTAGTTATTTTTGCGTGCATTGATTAAAAGAGAAAATTTTGTTATTTCAAGTGATTATAGTTTTTGTTAAGATTCCTATAGGTAAAAGTTTTGTTTATAATGGAACCGTAAGCTTCAGCTATTTGAGCATTTAAAAAATTATTTTTCGTTTAGATAAATATTTTAGAAATATTTAAACAATATATATAAAATTGCTCTAAAAATGTGGTCTTTTTGATATATATGTACATTGAGCTTCCACAACTTTGCGGATGAGTGCAGGAAAAAATGCTTTTATGATTTTAAAATATAAGATTCTAGCTAATACATCCCAGAATACCTCTTTGCGCTTTTATGCGATTTTTGAGTTATGAAGATTTTTGTGAGAGAATTCCAGTTGCTAAAAATCGATGTGAAAAATACATATTAAATATTTATTTTTTTTTATTTCAACAAAAAAAAATATATTTTTAAAGGCCAATAAAGTACACACAAAAAATTAATATAAATGATTTTGTAATATTAATTAAAATATTTGTAATATCAATTGAAAAATTAATTAAATTTTCAACTATAAACAATTTGATAATATCAATTAAGTTTTTCCACTCAAATTAATTATGGCTCGATTATGGATGACAACGGAACTGTAGTTGCGTTGCTAGTTGCAAAAATGGTATTATGGATGGCAACTGGTAACTAATATCTGGTAATTTCAGTTGCCATATTGGCAACCACATGTAGTTGCTGCATAGTAGAAAAGTGAAAAAATTAAAAATTAGGTGCTATATTATTTTTATTTTTGAGTTTCTTCTTTGCATATTAAAAAGAAATATATGATTTAAAGTTAAAAGAGATTGTTAAAACCTATTTTAAGCCGTCTAAGAGATTAAATATTTTGCATTTCCTTCTCTTCATTAGCAATTAATTAATTAAGCACTTGTATTTCTCATATAATGCATTTTTTCACATTATTTGCAATTGCCAAGCTGTCGTAATCGCATTTTCGATAACTTTTTGGCAAATGAAGGAAGTCGCCATACATAATACCAATTTTAGTTTCAGTTGCGTTGCTAGTTAACTCGGCAACTGAAGTTAAGTTGCCATCCATAACCGAGCCATTAATATAATTAAAAATTTAATTATCACAATTAAATTTTTAATTGAAAATATTAATTGGTGAACACTTTTTTCTGTGTATGCTATAATTTACAATTAATTTATTAATTTATCTTTTTTCATTCTAAAGTTACAGCAAAAATAGTCAAATAAGACCATTTTCTCTAAAATACAAAAAAGCCCATAAAAGATTGAATTTTTTTTTTTCAAATTTTTTTTAAATTCTGGTTTTTTATATATTTATTAATATTCTTCAATAAGAAATAACAAAACTTAAAAATTACCACTTCTATGAATTAATCGCCACTTTCTCTAACATTTACCCCACTGTGCGCTGGGCCGATTTTGATTTAATTTTTCTGTTTGAAAGATGACTTCATCGAGAGGGTTCTTAGCTATGTTTTAGGAAAACGGTCCAGCCGTTTAGAAGATATCACGTTTTTTCTATATATATTCGGAGGTTTTTAATTTTTTTTATTTTAGTTTTCGTTTTCTTTATTTTTTTTTCTATGTTCGTAAAGAAGTAGATGCCAGATGATTTTAAAATAAGAACTTTGAGAATAGAAGCAAGGTGTATTTAAACAGGTGGCAGCGCTACTTCAGCTGATAATTTTTTGCTCTATGTGCTTCGTACCTAACGAATGTCAGAAACTTGGTTTTGTTTTGGTTTTGGTACAAAAATATTTGTGCTTTTGACATTCTTCGGTTCTTTACACAGCTATGGTTGCCGTATTATTGTATGACAAATCCTTACGCAGGCACCTGTATAATTAAACCATGAATAGAGGAATGCCAAGTCTGCGTTTACATGTGCGAAAAGTGTTTAATAGGTGAAAAAAAAAGAAAAGGTGTTTAATAGGTATAGCAGCAATCATAAGATTATATTAAAAAAAATTGTGGCGTGTTCCCGCCCACTTTTTTACAATGGGACCAATGGGAAGCTATACCCTCTCAGACAACAAACAAAACTTACAATCGGTATTAAACGTACTGAGTTATGAAGGTAGACACCAACAAAAAAATAGAGACGAATTGTAAACCTCCTCCTTTCTTGAAGTCGGTTAATAAATAAGTATTAAATAATATAAACACTAACAGCCTTATTTATAAAACTTAAAAAGTCTTTATAAAGGGTTTTTAAATAAAATTTTCATATAAAATTTTTCTTAAAAAGGCCTTAATAATTTTTATAAATAAGGCTGTAAATAAGTAGTTTTAAAAATAAAAATAATTTTATTGCATTGTTATTTAACACATGCAATTTGTTTTAAATAGCTAAGCAAGCACAGCTCTAACCAGGTGTCCTAAGACACCTTTCTTCTTCTTTCTTAAAAGCAGCAGCAGTTTTTTATTGTTTTTTCCTTTTAACTGCTGCAAAAATAATTTCCCTGCACAAAGAGACAGTTTCTATGGAGTTGCTACTGCACAGCTCTAACCAGGTGTCCTAAGACACCTTTCTTCTTCTTTCTTAAAAGCAGCAGCAGTTTTTTATTGTTTTTTCCTTTTAACTGCTGCAAAAATAATTTCCCTGCACAAAGAGACAGTTTCTATGGAGTTGCTACTTTACTTTTTTTGTTGCATTTTCTTTTCTTTCTTTTTAGTTTTTCCTCATTAGATTATTTTGCTAAATACAATGCACTTAACGGTTTCTTTCTGAGTTCTTTTTTAGCTTTTCCTACTTACAATTTATTTTGTAATGATCTTGTTGTTTATCATGATAATGATGTTGCTCTAAGTAATTGCTGCCACTGGAGGTCTTTAAAAGTTGCATTATTTTTGATAAATTAGAATTCTTGCTGTGATTTTCATGTCTACTAACCTGCAACGAAGAATAAAAACAAGACAATAAAATTTTTAATTTTTTTTAAAGAAATCATGGGAGCAGCTTTAGATAGACAGACAGTAAGTTAGGTTAAGAATAATTTTAGTTTTGTTTTATTTTAATTTGTAATTAAGTAAGTTTTTTTTGCCATTAATCAGTTTTATTTCCTAAAAGTAAATAAAACTTAGAAAAAAACTAAGCAGCTTCAAAATTAGGCAGTAAAATTATAAGGAAAGTATTGTAATTCGTTACTCAATAAAAAAAAATCATATTTTTTTTGCTTTATTATTAACCTCTTTGGCACCGACTTCGAAAGTTCGTTAAAAATCTTAATTCCGACTGTAGTGAATACATATACATATATTATTCTTGATAGCAATTATTCCTGCTCTTAATAATAAAACTTACAATCTCCCTTATTGCGAATGGCGTCGTCGACGTCAGATCAAGAAGACAGTAAAAATTTTCACTTGCACTTGTGGATTCTTCTTACTCCAAATACGACAATTCTGCTTATTTACGTACCCATTCAACCAGAAATAGGATTTATCGGAAAATAATATTTTGAAAGGAAATTTATAATTAAAAAAAAAGAAAGAGGTGTCTTAGGACACCAGGTTATAGCTATGCTACTTAGCTATTTAAATAAAAGTTAATGTGTTAGATAGGAATGCAATAAAAGTACATTATATTATGACGTAAAACTCTCTGCAAATATTTCCATTTATTTTCCATTATTTTATTTTCTAGCGGCATACGTACGATTAAACTATTGTATTGTTTGTGGCCGGCGCTGGCTGTCAGCCGGCTTACAGCCGAGTCACTGTGTTATCTAATTTGTACTCATGTGCAAAAAGAATACAAAAACAAATTGAGCAATCCTTCTCATTGTTTTTGTTTTACTCATAACTCCTGTATCGGGCAATAAATAGCATAGCTATAAAAATTAAAAAAATTATTTTTATTAAAAATTTTAACAATTCGAACACTTTGCTCTTGTGTAACTCGATTAATAATGAAATTTCAAAGCAAACTAAACAGATAGCAATTATCAGCTGTTAAATGGGTGCTCAAATAAAGCGATGAGTGATGCCAACTCAAAGTTGTGATACTCTAAAAAAAATACATGCTTTACATGTTCAAGGTTAAATCATAAAAGTTGTGGGTCCGCCTATTTTTCTAAATTTGAGCAACTTTTATGGGGAGGGCTCAACTTGTTTGCAATATTTCATTCAAAACATTTGACTAGAAGTAGATAATAAATATGTTTATGTTTACTGTTAAATTTTTAAAGACGTGTCATGGTCCACTGCTCCAAATAAAGTGTGGACAAATTTGAGGTTAGGAAGTAAATTGACTGTCAGATAATGAAATATCAAGAATTGAGCTGTCACCGTTTGACACTTGTTCGGTAAAAAGTTGGAAAATTTTATAGTTGAAAAAAGAATTTTAATTGTGAAAATTTACTATAAAAATTGTGAAAATTTTCTTTCGCATTTTTCGTATTTTTCACTAAAATCATCTTTACGGGTGAGGCCAATTTTCAATTAAGCGGTTATGTAAACAAATAAAATTGTCACAAATGGGAATCACAAAATTCACAAATAGTCCTCGAAAAATCATTACAGCCAAAGAAAGTGACCGTATAGTGCGGTTTGCGGTCAAGCAATATCATCGGCCCTTACTTTTTCAAATATGATCAAAGAAACGCTGTCACCGTGGATTCTCTGAGCTACCAAACCATGCTAACCAATTTATTTGTGGACACAACTGGCTAATCGTGGGGTAGTTACTGGTTTGCAGCACAGTATATTAAAAATATTATTACTGCGGCAAACCAATAAGCAACCGACATAATGTTGACATCAGTGAGCGTGGCGTTGGCTGAATTAGTTAGCGCACGTTGAGTACAAAACAGTCATTAAATAATAGTGGCCTGCGCAAGACCATTTATAAGACCTTTCAGGACATGAGAGATTTTTCAAATGCTTTACTACAGCGAAATATTCTAAAACAAACGCTAAACAACACTGTTCGCAGGCATTTGTTTCAATTGTTTGTCTTGCCAACAGTGTTGTTTAGCGTTTATTTTAGAATATTTCGCAGTAGTAAAGCATTTGAAAAATTTCTCATGTCTTGAAAGGTCTTATAAATGGTCTTGTGCAGGATACTATTAAATAACAACACCACACTCATTTTTCTTATGTGCACTAGTGTCCGTTTGCATCAGTTGTTGTAGGAAAATTCAAGTGATGAAGGCATAATAACTGGTGTCTAAACTACACTGACTTCAGCAGATACTAATTATAATATTACATCAAAGCGATGTCAAATAACCAATAAAATGGCCACTAAGCACAGCTTAAAAAAAAAAGAATTCAATACGCCTCATTTAACACCAGAGGCACTGCAACACTTCATTATTAAAAATAAAAAAAGTGCAAAAAGCAGATGATACTGAAGCTTTCTTCTATCTTTTGCTTCACCGCCTGTCTTCTTTATCACTATCCCTTTCCTAAGAAAGGCAACACCTAGTAATAGTAGTAGGCATTAATTTCCTGATTGTTAATTTACTTTTCGCAAGACGTCGCCACAAGCCACACAGCCTGCCAAACAATTCAGTTATTGCATGAGCAATTTCCCGGTCGCGTAATTCGAGTTGGCAATGTCAATTAGCCGCATTGTTCTTGCAACTTAGCGCCGCTGGATTATTTTCTTTAGGACTATTTGAAAGGCCGGGTTTACGAGAACAAACCAGAAACATTTCACGCTCTGAAAGATGAAATTCGGCGCTGCATTGACAAGATAAGCGAAATTTTGTTGCAACATTTGGTTCAAAGTTTTTTTTGACAGCTGACGTCTACCGAAGTGTTAGAGATGAACTTTTGCCCGACATCATATTTCATTATAAATTTCCATATTTCTATTTTACATTGCTATCAATAAAACTGAATTTGCCCTAAAAAAAATGGGTTTTTTTGCCCATCCTTTACATATTTTTCAAAGCATATGGAATATGGAAATTATTTTGATTTATTGTACTGCAATTTGTTGAAAGCTTTTTTTATGCAAACAAAGAAAGCTCAATTTTACAACAGTCTTGTTGTTGATTTCTTCACATGTGATACTAATTTTTAAACGAGAAACAAACAAAAAACCGCACACAATAACTTAATCAACTAAACTTATTTTTAATTAATTATTTTGATAGTTAAAACCCAATTTCGGGGTTTGATTTTATTGTTGTCGATTGTTAAAATAAAATATGTACATATTTTTCTTTCTGAGCACAACTTTGAACCCAAAATATGTGATTATTTCTAATTGCGTTTTTTTTTATTTCAAAAACTATGTTTGAGTATATAATTTTCTAATTGCTTGATTTCATTTTATTTTATTGTTGTTATCAAATTAAGATTTAAAATAAAAAATTATTTTAATTACTGAGAGAGCCAATGCTGCATTGCTCATGTGTTATTATTATAAATTGTTTTTCATACATTCATATGTGTGATTTAAAAACAATTAGTTGTAATTACTTGTGCTTTAGACTTTTGACTTAAGATAAATATAACGATTTATGATATTGAAACAAATATATGTATATGTACACATATATTTTTAAAATTGGAAAATAAAATGTTTATGACTTTTTTCCTTGATCCAGCATATGTATGAAGTTTACTTGAAATCGAGCAATCATTTGAAAAGTATTGGTCCTTCGAACTGTACAACACTTTCCTTTAATATCTGTAGTGAAAGCACAAACAGGAAGAATCGTTAAATTGGACGATTGCAATAAGGCATATTGTTTTATAAAATATTTTGTATTTAATTTTTTTATATACATACATATATCTGTATGTGTATTTTGTGTGAATTGAATGAATTGAGTTATTGTTTGAAACCAAGATCACTGCGCACGTTGCATGTTTGAAAAAATTAAAGACTGCACCCAAAGGAAAATAACCTATTTTATATTTAATAATTTAATATCTTTATTATACATATAACAACGTTGATTTGTTAGCACATATGTACATTTCGTACTAAAGAGTTCATTTATACCAGGCATTTCGAAGAAAACGCCTCACACAGTAATTGACATCTTAATAACAAAAATACATCAAAGGTGAAAGGCAACCCTATTGTTTTCGCTACGCTGTCCGTCCGTCCGTCCCCCGCTATTTTCTCAGGAACCGTAAAAGACCTGAAATTTGGACAGAGTATGTAGAACCTTGGCCGCTACAACAACAAATACATCCGAATTAAAAAAAAATTTCTAACACTAAGCTAAATCGCCAAATTCGAAAATATCGCTCATATGAGAAAAAAATTGCCAAATTTAAAAAAAAACGCCAAAAACCGAAAAAAATCGCCAAAACGCGAAAAATGCGCCAAAAACAAAATAATTGTTTATATGAAAAAAATCGTAAAAATGAAAATAATCGCTAAATGAAAAAAAAATCGCCAAATTGAAAAAACGTCAAAAATCGACAAAAAAGTGTCAAAACTAAAAATCGACAACTAAAAAATCCCCTAAATGGATAAAATCGCCAAAATTAAAGAAATCGCCAAATTAAGAAAAAACGCCAAACACCGAAAAAATCGCGTCAAAAATAAAAATTTTTACACTAAGATAAATCGCCAAATTCGAAAAATTCTCCCATATAAGAAAAAAATTGACAAATTTAAAAACGAAAACGCCAAAAACCGAAAAAAATCGCCAAAATGCGCCAAAACCAAAATAATTGTTTATATGAAAAAAAATCGTGAAAATGAATATAATCGCTTAAATGAAAAAAAATCGCCAAATTGAAAAAACGCCAAAAATTAGAAAAAAAAAGTTTCAAAACTAAAAATCGACGTAACTAAAAAATCGCCAAAATGAAAAAAATCGCTATAATAAAAAAAAAACGGAAAAATTAATAAAATCGCCAAAAATTAAGAAAAAACGCAAAAAACCGAAAAAAGTCGCAAAAAGAGAAAAAAAACCGTCAAAAATAAAAATTTGCCAAAATGAAAATCGGACGCCAAAAACCAAAAAAAATCGCTTATATGAAAAAAAATCGCCAAAACTAAAATAACCAAAAAAAGAATCGCCAAAACGAGGAAAAAAATTGCCAAAACTAAAAAAGCGCATATAAACGCAAAAACCCCCAAAACTAAAAAAACGCTTAAAACCGAAAAAAGCACAAAAACGAAAAAAAAAATTCCAAAACTATATTTTATATAGGCTAACGTTTTTATTGAATTACATATCTCGTGTCCGTACGGAACCCTTCGTGCGCGGGTCAAAGTCGTACTTCACTGAATTTATTTTAACTTAATCTCCCTCAAAATTCTAGTCTTGGAAATTCTTGGCTTTCGTGTGCCCTCTTTGCCTTAAGCTGTGTAATTTATTCAAAATTGTTGTAGTTTTTTTTTTTGACATTTGTAAATTTATGCTTTTGTACTTTATTTAACCCTGAACTTGACATTCGTCTGTATGTATGTATGTATGAAGAGCTAAAGAAATAATAAAAATTAAACTTCATTTAAAAGGAATACACATACAAAAACACACTTAATTTGGACATGGCCACGGAGCCGTTAACAAAAAAAAAAAGAAATAAAACAAACGTGTTAAACGCAATCGTGTGCTTATTATAGTTTTGCTAAATTTTATTATCTTTCTACCACATTTTGTACTTCACTTTTTATATACGAGTATTTATGTAATTGCTGCAGCACGAGCCAATCACATTCATTAAGTTGTCTCTCAAGCTTTTTGCCATTCATTGAAAATTATGCAAATGGAACAAGGGATTATTTAGCGAGAAGAGCTGAGAAAGGCTCAAAGGACTGAAGTATTTTAAAAGGCCTGGCGTACGATGTCGACAGGAAGGAGACGATCGAAAACTACAAAAAAAAAATAAGACGAAAAAAAAGTTTGTTTTAATTATATAAATTTATCGTAACCGATCGAACATTTTTATCGACATTGTCCGTCCCTTGATATAATTTTCATGAATATTTTTTCTATCTTCAATTCCCATTTTTTATTTCTGCAATGTTTTTAATTTTCTTTGCCATAACAACACCACAAAACATAATAATCCAATAATTTACATTTAATTTTTCTTTTAAAGATAAAATGATAATTTTTATTTGACTTTTATTTTATTTTAATGTTCATTTCAACTGTTAAATTTTTTTTTGCTTTAATAGCTTGTTTCCTCTTTAATTCCTCGTTTTAATTAAGTTTCTTACATGTTTCAAATCGTTTTGTATTTAAACATTTATTTATAATGAACAACTTAATTTTTTTATTTCTTTCTAACTCCCTTTTGTTTTGTCTCACTAATCTTTCAAATTATTAGAATCTTTTGTATAATTATAATTTTAGCTGGTTTTTCTTGTCGCCACCGTCCGTCTGTCCATGTGAACTTCCAAACAACCGGTCATTAACGATTTATTTTTTAATTTATTTGAAACTGAAGTGCGTTTGTGTGAAAAGCAGTAATTTAACGAAAACGACTGACAGACGGAACTGTTTTGATGTTTACACTGACAAAACATCATTTAACTTGTGGCCTTTTAACCCATATTTAAATTTTATTTCTCTTCCCCTTCTGATTGCCTTGATGTAGTTATTTTGCAAAGTGTTTCAAGTGTGTGTGTGTGTGTGTGTGGTGAATTAAACACTTGCTACGACTACATGTGGCAAATTCATGGTCATTTGTTGTTGTGTTTATTTACGTGAATCTTACTCAAGCCCTAAAACCCATCGGTGCATAAAATTACCCTTAAGGCTTGAAGATTTTCGGTTGCATTTTATTTGCCGCAAGCAAAACGATTTATTAACTATTTCGTCTTCAGTGGTTTGAGAGAAAATATAAATTATAATATTGACTTTTAAAAGAGATAAGTTAAAATCGGAAATGGCTTGTACATTTAAGGAAACAGATATTGTTTGTTTAACAAAAAAAAATGTAAATATTTTATTATAATACACGATATCTTCATAATATATATCTCTCTGTTAATATGGTAAATTATTTTAGTCAAGTTCAAGTTAGTTCTACAAAATTGTAGTCTAAATAATAATATTTAAGAAAAATATGAAACCATGTTAAAAATTATATATACACAGAAAAAACTAATTTTCCATTTCAAACACAAAATTCTCTGAATCAAATAATAATTTTTTAAATTTAGGTCCTACAAAGAAATTTGTAAATACAAATGCAAAATTTTGTAATATGTAATTTGTTTGGAAAAACGCAGATTTTTTCAATCAACAGATTGTCTGATTCAACAAAATTTTTTAATGAAATTAAAAAGTAAATAAAATAAATAACTGTTGTGTACAGAATGCAATTTCTATATTGGAATTGAAATGTTCTCTTACTTCTTGTTTTTTGTTTTGCTTAAAACAAAATTGGATCAAACTATTTACTGGAATAGTAAAAAATATTTACTGAATCAAAATTTTATTTCAAACAAACTTTTGTTAGAAAATTTTTTGGGAATAATTTTTTCTTTGTAGTAGACACTTGAAACTAGCATTAGTGTATTTTCATACAAACTTTGCTGTGTAGTTTACATATCTCGTGTCCGTACGGAACCCTTCGTGCGCGGCTCAAAGTCGCATTTGACTGAATTTTTTTATTTTGTTTGTCTTCCTATTTCGAAACATTTTAAATATTTATCAAGTATGTAATTGGTTGAAGACTTGTTAATTGCGTCTATTAAATATATTTTTTTTTTAGATTTTTATGTATCATATCATTTAATATTTAAAAGCATGTACATATGTATGTATGTGTATCCAATTTGTATTTTCTGTTTTTCAAAAACTTTAACAGAAAACTGTCAACAAATTCAGTTATTTCTTTAAGACTTTAATTATAACTCAAGTTACTCTTTTTTTTCAACAAAAATTGGTTGTTTTTGGTTCAAGATAGTGTGAATAAATAGCGTTTTTATTCATATATTTTTTTTAATTTTTATTTTAAGGTGTTTTATCTTATTGTTTAATTTGTTTCATTATTTATGTTTTATAATTTTTTTATCTTTAACATTTGAATTTTTGCTGTTATGTTTGCTTCTTATTTTTTGTTTATTTTAGTGTCTGTGTTATTAGAAGGTGTTGCCACTGTTTAGTAAAGGGCTGCACAAGACATTTTTTTGTTAGGCAAAAAACTTATAAAAAAATTCAATGAGAGCTTAAGAGAATTAAGAAACTTAAACAAGAGAATGAATTTGATGTGTGCAAGGTGAATTGAGAAGCAGGTGATTTTATCAGTCTTGATGATGCCGTTATTGAATTGATTTACTCCCTAACTGTTAAAAACAAAAATATTGCAAAAAAAATTTTGTTTTATTTATTTATAAGATATTTAAAAAAATTTCCATACAAATACAATTAAAATTGCATGGAAATTTCGATCGATATCGAATGCCGTAACTTCCTCTTTGAGTTATTTCAATTCACTTCTTATTCTTTGCATGTGTCTTTTATGTTGTTTGTTTTAACACAGAATGAAATATAATTCGTGTTCTTATTGCAGAGAGTGATATATCTACCTTTCAAAATATTCATTGCATATGTTTAATATTTAGATTCTGAATTAATTCTTCATTATTAAAGTTGTTTGTTTTAATTTCCAGTTGGTTTTTATTGTTACACTACATTATACAATTTAAATGAAGTTGTTCGTTCTTTAAAATTTATTACTTCTTGAGTGAGCAAACAAAAAGAAACTAGGCAGAAGTTTTTAGTTTAGAAATGATTTAAGAACACAAATTAATCTTCAATTATTTAAAAGTGTTAAGGGCAAATAATTTCACTCAAATTTTATTATTAATAGCTTCTACAGTAAAAATGACAAAATATTCGTATTAATCAGAGACACAAGCAAGTAAGTAAATCACTGTCATAATTTATCGACCGACAGACCTTCTCTACTACCGAAAAACAAAATTTTAAATGATTTATTTAAGCATATGAACGCTCCATTTTCATTTGGACTGTATATGTATATTTTTAAGTTTTTTTATTTTTATTTGTATTTACCCTCAGTGTCATAAAATTAAATTGTTATTTATAATAACAGATATACAGTATAATTAAATTACGGCAAACATGTTCATTATTTAAAATGATTGAGATGTGAGGGTGAAATAATTTCATTTTTAAAATGGAATTTAAAAAAAAAAATTAACCACAATAAATAAATAAAATAAACTGTTTAAATAACTTTAATTTGTTTGAAACGTGTCCAGCAACCGGATGAGGCCATTGACGTTTTTTTTATACATTATTAAAATAGTATAATTTTTTTAATTTTACATGACTTTTTCAACCTTATTGATGAATAGGTTAGCCCTTCTGTCCGTCTGCCTGGTCGGCAAATTAAAGAGATTTTCCGAAGTCCTTAGAAAAACTAAAGACTTTAGTGTTAGACACATATAACAAAATTTGGGCCCCAGGGCTTGGAAATTTAAACTTTTTTTTATTATATAAAACTAAAAACTAAAACTAATTGTTTCTTATCTTTATTTTATATTTGATTGGTATTTCAAATCAAAAAAATTAAAAACATTCTTTCAGGGCTGGAAAAACAAAAAAAAATTTAATTGAAAATTTTTTTTATAACTAAAAATTATTAAAATTAATAAAAAACGGTTCCAGGGCTGGAAAATTTAAAATTTGTTTTATTATAAAAATAGCGAATTAAAAATTATTTACTTCTCTCTTTAATTAAATTTTTTTTTATATCTTCGAAAGAAAGAAATTGGCAAAGAAAATCATTGGAATCAAAAATATGATTCCAGGTCTGGAAAATGTAAACCTAATTTTCGATTAATAAAATTAACTATCTAAAAATAATTCCCTCTATTACTTTTAAAATTGTTTTATTTTAGAAGGCAATAAATTAATACTGGAAATTATTGAAATCAATAGAGAGTTCCAGGGCTGGCAAATTTAAATATTTTGTTTTGTTTATACAAGAAAAGAACTACCAATAATTTACTTCTCTCTATTAACTTAAAATTTTTTATATTGTCCAAATAAATAAAAAAGATCGTTACAGGGCTGGACAATTTAAATATTTTTTGGTTTACAAAAGCAATTAGTTGCTAGTTTGCTTCTCTCTATTAATTAAAAAGTTGTTATATTTCAAAGGAAATAAATTGATACTGAAAATTATGGTAGTCGAAAGATCGTTACAGGGCTGGAAAATTTAACTTTTTTGGTATACAAAACTAACTAACCAAAAATAGTTTACTTCTCTCTATTGATAGAAATTTTTTATATTTTAGAGAAACAAATTGGTGTCGAAAATTAGTGAAATCAAAAAGACTATTCCAGAGCTGGAAAATGTAAATAATATTTTTTTATATTTTAAAATGAAATAAGTTGATGCTGACAATTATTGAAATTAATAGACGGTTCCAGAGCTGGAAAATTCAACATTATAATTTTTTGATTTATAAAAGTATCGAACTATATAAATTTAAAATTCTTTAAAATTTCGAAAGAAATAAATTGGTGTTAAGAAATAGTTAAATTGAAAAAACTTTCCAGGGCTGGAAAATTTAAACCTTTTTTTTTTGGTTGATAAAAGTACTTTTCTCTTTTAATAGAAAATATTTTACATTTCAGAAATTTATAAATTTATACTGAAAACTATTGAAATAAATACACGGTTCCAGGGCTGGAAAACTGAAATATTTTTTTTTCTATAAGTAACGAACTTAAACAAATTTACTTTTTTCTATTAATTAATATTTTTTTATAGATATTTTTTAAAGAAATAAATTAAAAAAGACAATTCCTGGGCTGGAAAATTTAAATATTTTTTTCTTGTTTATAAAACTAAAATATAAAAATTATTTACTTTTCTCTATTAATTGAAAATTTTTTATACATATTTTTTAAAGAAATAAATTGGTGTTGGAAACTAGTTAAATCGAAAAGACAATTCCAGGGCTGGCAAATTACAATATTTTTTTTTAAAGTAACGAATTAAAAATAGTTTACCTATTAATTTAATTTTTTTTATGATTTCGAAAGGAATAAATTAATGTTGAAGGTTAGTTAAGGCAAAACGACGATTCCAGGGCTGGAAAATTAAAAATTTTTTGGTGTACAAAACTAACCAACAAAATTAATTCTTTTCTATTAATTAAACATATTTTATATTTTTGAAAAAAGTATATTAGTATTAAAATCAGCAAAATTAAGAATACAGGGCTGGAAAATTTCATTTTTTTGGTATGCAAAAACAAAAAAACTAACTAAAACTATTCTTTTTTTCTTTAGTAATTAAACATACGAGTATTTAAATTTTCAGACAGATATTGTAACGATGAAAGTCGAAAGTCCCTCGTTTTAACAATCGTTGTATTATGAATTAAATGAGAAATCGAATCCTTAACCCTGAAGAGAAACAAATTGATTCATTATTATTTTAACTAAGTGTACAATAAAATCTCTCAAGTTCATAAAGAGCAGGCGGAAACTAATTAAGTATAATTCTTTCAGCGCTTAATAGCACTAATTTTGTTTTTTATTTTTGCTTCTATTTTATTTTATTTTTTAATTTCTGTACGTGTTTATTCTTTAAGCTTCTTTCTTCGCTGTTATACAATAAAAGTTGTTTAATTTTTACTTTACTTTTCTTTAATGTCTTTTTAATACTGTAGATAAATACCAATTATTATTATTATTTTTTTTTATTAAACATGCTTGTTTGCCCAACGATTATTTTTCAGTTAAATGTTTAATTAGCACAGATAATAATGGTTTAAAAAAAGAGTGGAACCAACCTGGAAAAAGAGAAGAAAAAAACGTTCATTAGTAAATGTAGGTTAGAAGAAATTTTAAGTAATAATAATCATATGTTTAAAGAAAAATTATTAAATGACGTAGAGAGTCAAGTGAGATAAAATATATTTTATTGTGCTAATGTGTTAGAATAAAAAAGTTTGCTTTGTTTATACCAAATCTTAGAAAGCCAGATATTACGAAATTGTTTATGGTCCTTCGTACTGAGCGGTGTAAATGATGATAGCAGAAATCTTCAGTCCATTATTGGTTTGGAGCATATGCCAAAACGTCGGAATGGAGAAAAAGGACAAAGAATGTTTACATAAAGTTTTCTTAAAATATACCGTTTTGCCATTTTGACCACAGCTTCCGATACATGTTTTGAAGAAATATTTAAACTTTAGTGAACTTTCATGAATAAAGTGAAAATAAGTTTTGTGCCGCATTCACCACTTTTCTTAATTTATTTTCAAAAAGTAGCTTTTTGTGCTCCATACCTATACTTTACTGCTGTGAATTGAGAATTTTGTTGTTTTGTTTATTTTTCTTGTTGTCTAGAGAAATAAGTCGACCGTTTAACGCCGACCAAGAAGACACCGCCGTAATATTTTTAACTATCTATCCGCTTACACACTTACACAAGAAAACAAGTAATGGAAGTGAATTGAATATAAAGATTTAAATTAAATGATTTCTGTTATACTCAAACATGAAATCGGCGGCTGCGTTTGGGTGCTGATGTTTTTGCTTAACACCTTCTTTTTCTATTATTAATTTCTTATAGAAATGAAGCAAATCAAGAGTTAACTTTACTTCGCATGTTTTTGTATGAAGAATTTGACGCAAACGTCAAACTGTGGCATGTACAGCAAAACAATACTTATTAAACCTTACAGTAGTTGATTTGGAGCAAAATGAATGCTAAATATCTCAGAAACCATAGCCAATTTCGCGAAACATGTTTTGGATTCAAAAAGGAGATATTCGAAATATAGATTCCCAAAAGAGCGTAACCACTAAATGCTAATGAAAAATCTTTCAATTCAGACAAAAGTTTGTCAAGTTAAAGAGTAGCCAATAATGTTGGATTCTATGATATTGTCTATTAGTTGTGTTCGAAAGTGTTTAATTTAATAAACAAGTGTCGGGATCAAAACTTTTTTCATTAGTGTTTGTTGGTTACGTTTTTTTTGGCAAATGTTTGGCAAGTGTGATCGTGGCTTAACTCGTTTTTTAAAATGGTCGGTGGGTCAAATCAATAATGAGCTGACGAAATGTCAAATTCCATATAGAAAAAATGAGTTAACATTAAAAGATGCTTTTCAATATAAAGCTTGACTTTAGTTATGATAAAAATGTATCAGTTGTAGACGTAGGGTTAAAATGTTCAAGCACATGAGCGATATGAGCTTAACAAATTATGTAAATTTTTCCATAATCTGCTTTTACTTTATTTTTTAAGCTGTCCGCAGCATTTAAATTAATTAAATGATTGACATTCAGCCTAAAAAAACTTTCGTGCACAATGAAAATTAAGACTGGCTGCTTAAATCCTTTTTTATTTCAACTGCTCAAAGAGAGAGAAATCATTTAAACATTGAAAAAAAAAACCACTAAACTGACAACTAAATTGATTTAATTTTAGAAATAATTTACATAAGCAGTTTTACCAAAAATTAAAGTACGAGTAAAATAAAGTCAGTATTTAGAGGCAAACAGCACCAACCAACCTACAGCTGTAATTTTATATCTTCTACAGTTTTTGTTTCGTGAAGCAGCAGGCAAAACCCACATTCAATACAATTTGCAGCAACTTGAATACGTAGAATACGTGTTATTACGTGGTATTACAAAAACTCCTGACTCTGAAGACCAGAGAAGAGATGGAGTTTAAAATTAATGTGGAAAATATTATCACATATCCACTTTCATTCCTCAGGCTACGAACCTTAGCCTAACTAAACAATTTCAAATAGAACACTTTGCTTTTATGCAAGAAGTCCGCACATACGTTTGTTATTCTGGCCACATGTGGCAAATGTTTTTTTTAAAGCCCGATAGAACTTTAAACTGTTAAAAATAACAAAGAAAAATTTATTTATATCAAAATAGAAGTTTATGCATGTGTTAGGTCATGTTGAAATAACTTTAATTCAACATAATTCTTCATTTTGATTTATGTTTCCTTCGTGTTATTTTAGCATCAAATTCAAGTTGTTTCAACTTGAAATAACTTTGATTCAACATAAATTTTCATTTTGATTTAACAGCTAAATCAACAAATAACAACAACGTTAAATCAATGAACGTGAAATAAAGTTATTTCAAAATAATTTTTTAATGCTCACTGTAAATCATGTTGAGTTAACATGAGGCAAAATGATTTCCAAAAAATATTAAATTAACCTTATTTTTAGAAACTTCAACATTGAAATGTTTCTGTGTCCAGAAGTATTCGTATCAGAGGCACATCAACTCTTCTCGCTAAACTTTTGATTTTGTATATGAGATAGATGAGCAAAATATACATGCATATATATATATATATATATATATATATATATATATATATATATATATACATATATATATAACACATAAAAACTTAGGGCCTGTTCCACGATGTCGACAAGGTTCGACTTTTCGCGCACTCACATTTGAATAAAAAAACAGTTTTTAAAATTTTGTCGCACACTAACATGCAAAACAAAAACAATTTCTAGAATTTTTTTGTTTTTGTTTTAAATGTTAGTGCGCGAAAAGTCGAACCTTGTCGACATCGTAGAACAGGCCCTTAGTGAAAGCCTAAAGCTAAAACACACCAGATGAAGAAAAAAAATTAAATAGCTTTTTTGCACGAGAAATACAAATAAATACTAAAATCAGAGCTGTTAAATTTCGATTACGACTAGGAATCAATTGGATTACATTTTAAAAAGAATTGTACTGATTATATAATTCCCTTTAAGAGAATTTCTGATAAATAATTGATTACGATAACTAATAATCGAAGAGTAATATAAATTACTAGAAATTACAACAAAATCATTACAAAGAATCAAAAGTAATCAAAAACTAATCCGACTACTTTCAAAGATTACTTTTGATTATTAATAAATAATCAAAAGGAATTAAAAGTAATCTTTAAATATAATTGCATTATTTTTTTATTCCTTTTGAATTTTTTTTTATTATTTTGTTGTAATTTCAGGTAATTCAGATTACTTTTTCATTATAAGTAATCGTGCCAAACTGAATATAATCGTAATTTAATCATTACTTCACTTTCAAAAAAAAGTAATCAAATTTGTAATCAGTACGATTACTAATCATTACTTAACAGCAATGACTAAAGTACCTCGGACGTTATTAATATCTGCAAAGATATTTCTTTTTCTTTTATTGAAGAAAAAGAGGATACAAAATAACGTTCCAGACACCACAAAATTATGTTTTGAAATCATTAATTTAAAAAACAAACAACAAATCTAAACATTTCCACTCAAACCTGATATCACCCACATCAATATGACAAATAAGTTTGTATATAAAAATATACATATGGATGTACATTCATATTGCTTTTTCAACTTTAATGTAACTTTACACACTTTTTATTTTTTATTTTTATTTTTTTGAATTACTTAAGCTAAACCTGCCACGTATGGCAGGCAAGCAGTAGTTAGAAGAAAATTTCTTTAGCAAACAAATGCCTCGTTTATGCGCAAAATCATGTTTTTCTTTCAACAAATTGAAATGGAAATAAACAATAAAAAGAATTGACGTGCCTTAAAGAAAGAGGGCGACAAGGCGTTACTAGACAAAAAAAAAGTTCAAAAATAAACAACAACAGCAACAAAAAGAAACGCTTGCTTGTATATATAAAAGTCTAGCGACAAGTTTTTCTTTTTTTTCTATTTGTTTTGAGGACAAACAAACACCAAAGCAAAGTTTTTCATTATACACACATATATTTATACATTTTGATGGAGCACTTTTTATTTCTTTTAGGATTTTGATGCAGGATGTTTTTTTTCAATAAATTCTGTATTTTCTAATGCAGAGAATAAAACCGCACGTGTGTGGTTGCTTGTAGAGTGAAGAGTGCGACAAAAGCCAAAATGAAAAAAAATCGCCAAAATGAAAAAACAAACGCCAAAAACCAAAAAAACGCCAAAAACCGAAAAAAATCGCCAAAACGCGAAAAAAGCGCCAAAAATAAAAAAATTTTCCAAATGAAAAAAAAATCGCCAAAATGACAAAAATCGACAGATTAAAAAAACGCCACAAACCTAAAAAATCGACAAAACGCGAAAAATACGCCAAAATTAAAAAAAATCGGCTGTTTCTTATCAGTAATTTTTTGGTAAATCTGTTGTAAATTAGAGATGGTAAATTTGGGCTTTCATTACAAAATACGTTTCAGCAAATTGAAATACGATGAATCAAAACAATTCACGTATTCCATTTGCAATAAAAGTTTCGTATATAAGGCAGAAATCTACATCAACTGACACCACACACAGTGGACCAACACAAAAGAACGCTGATGATGAAGGTTTAGTGGCCTTCGAAAACGGCTGGCTGTTCCGTTCAACTATGTGTTGTCAGAATATTTACAACTAACTTTGATGTTATTTGTTCATTAACAATTATCACATGTAATTTGGCTTAAAAAAGCGATACGAACTGTAGCCCGTTCAAATCATAAATATTTTTTTTATTTAATCAAGACCTGTCAACAAATTTTCTTAAAAAATTTTTTTTATTACAAATTTGACTCGGACAACTCCTTTATGTTATACGCGTTCCGTTTTCCTTTTTTATTTTTTTGTTAATACTTGCTCGTCAACTTTTTGAAAATCATCATCAGCTCTCTATACCACAAGACACCTAAAACTAGATGCGTCTAATGAAGCTGCAAGCAGATACTTAAATCATGTTGCATATTGTTACATCAACAGCAGCCTCTTCTAGACGGCGCACAAAATACAAAAAAAAATAAACCTTTATGTGTTGCTTTGTGTGTTTGAGTCTTTTTGATTTTGAGACTTAACATACATGAGAAGGATGTTGTAAACAAAACAGCGAACAACACCAGCAATAAACAACTAAAATCATAGCAACAACATATTTTGCAATCAAAACAGCAAGAAAGTGAACGAAAAAAAACACATAAATAATCCCTTTTTTATTTACAAGGGTCATTAACACGAATGCAAAAGGCACCATAGCGCAATCAAAGAGGAAAATAAACACAATAACAACTGCAAGTACAACCACAACACAGAGATGAAGCATAATTGCAATACAAATTCAACTGACGGAATGGCTGACGACTGACTGACAGCGATGCTTGAAATCTTCTAGTCACGCCTGTATTCTAAAACGCAGTGTTGTTGCAAGTTTTGAATTATGCGCTGGCAAAAAGGATACAAAATAGGGGCAAACTGCTGCTTAGAAGTGAAAATTTCCTTTTTAATGATTTAATATTATAAAATTTTTTAATATTAAAATAATTTTATTCATACTCGTATGAAGACCATGCCCACATGGTCAGAAAAATATGTATGCGAAATTTTTATTACAGCTGTTGACCTGCTGAGGCTGTCAATGATTTGTGACTTCCCAGCTGCTGCACAAAATGTATGCAGCCATTTTTATATTTTCACTTTGCGCTCATTAGTGAATACCGCTACTATTTTGAGTAATCTCTGTAAGTCTATTAATTATAGTGGCCAAGTCGCATAGATTTCTTTACTGGGTGGTTCCTTAAAATTCGTATCATCATTTTCAATTCTATTTTGCTACATGTTATAAAAAGACAGAAAGACAAACAGACGAAGGGACAGACGGACGGACGAAAGGACGCAGGGAAAAACGTATAAAGTGCGTAATCATTGTAATAATAATAATAATAATGTTTGCCATGACGCTACTAATAATGATAATTTTAATGTTCATCATAATGACATGAATATGGACTAGCTCCAGGTATGTACTAAAATCCTGCACAAGACCATTTATAAGACATAAGAGATTTTTCAAATGCTTTACTACAGCGAAATATTCGAAAACCAACGCTAAACAACACTGTTGGCAAAACATTTGTTTCAGTTGTGTGTCTTGGCAACAGTGTTGTTTAGCGTTTGTAAAGATTTTGAAAAACCTTTCATGTCTTGAAAGGTCTTATAAATGGTCTTGTGCAGGACACTACGTACACACATACATACATACATATATACATTCATATTTTTGTTCTTTGCCTTTTTCCTTTAATTCATCCAACGGGGCTTTATTTGCCAGAAAGAATTAAAAAAAAGTTGTTTTTGATTTTTTTTTCTCTTCATAGAAACGTTGTTCAATATTCCCTGTATATACTAAATTATTTTATTCTTCTGCTTTGCGATTAGTTATTTTTAGCACAAAATACTCAGAACTTATACCAACGGTTACGTTTGGAATTGCATAAATAAACATAAAGTAGTTTTTGTATTTAAATAGGCGGCAGCATTGCCTTTTTAAGGTTCCGTACATAAAAGATGGAAAGCAACCCTATTGTTTTCGCTACGCTGTCCGTCTGTCTGTCACAGGCTATTTAATCGAGGACCGTAAGAGCTACAGACGTGAAATTTGAATAGAGTATGAAGAACGTTGGCCCCTATAACAACAAATATATGAGAGTTAAAAATTAAAGGGTCTTGCAAAAAAAAATCTTAAAATTATAAAGTTGAAAAGACAAAAAAATCGCATATTAAAATAAAAATTTCTAAAACTAAATTAAATAGCAAAAATCAGAAAAAATCGCCAAAATGAAAAAAATTGTCAAAATTAAAAAAAATCTCCAAAGTTAAAAAATCACCAAAATAAAAAACACCGATAAAAAAATCGGTGATATAAAAAATATCACCAAAATTAAAAATTAATTCAGTGAAGTGCGACTTTGACCCGCGCACGAAGGGTTCCGTACGGACACGATATATGTAATTAAATACGAACTTTAGCCTATATAAAATATAGTTTTCGCATTATTTTTTTCGTTTTTGAAGTTTTTTTAATTTTGGCGATTTTTTTAATTTTTGGCGATTTTTTTCATATAGGCTATTTTTTTTCATTTTGGCAATTTTTTTAGATTTGACACTTTATTTCGGTTTTTGGCGTTTTTTCAATTTGGCGATTTTTTTTTTAATTTTGGCGATTTTTTTCATTTTGGCGATTTTTTTTCATATAAAAAATTATTTTGTTATTGGCGCGTTTTTGGCGTTTTGCGATTTTTTTCGGTTTTTGGCGCTTTTTTTCATTTTGACGATTTTTTTCATTTGGACGATTTTTTCGAATCTTGCGACTTATTTGAGTGTTAGAAATTTTGTTTTAATTTTGGCGATTTTTTTCGTTTTGGCGAATTTTTTTAATTTTTGGCGATTTTTTTGGGTTTGGCGATTTAATAATTTTCGGATTTTTTAGTTTTACCGGTTTTGAAAATTTTAAGAGTTTACGTCTTACAGGTTTCAAGATATAGCAAGTTGTCAAAATTACATAGTCAAATGTACGTGTATCAGCGTCTTAAAAGTTTACATCTGAAACTCATTTAAAGTTGCACCCTTGTGTAATAAAAAAATTCATAAAATCGTGTGATACTTAAGACTTTTGTGTGTAGTGTCTTCAGGACATTTATTCAAAACAGAAGTGATGAAGGCATAGTCACTCGTCATTGAATTACAACAACTTCAATAAAATACAACAAAATAAAATAACCAATCAAATGGCTACTAAGAACGGCTTTAAAAATTTAATATGCCTCATCGACACCAGAGGCGCTGCAAACATTACATTATTAAAATCAGCAAAAGGCAGAATTGTAAAAGAATGAAGCTTTCCCCTATCTCTTCCTTCACCCACCAGTCTTCTCTAACACTATGCCCCTACTAAAGAATTTGACACCTAGTAATAGTAGTAGGCATTCATTGCCTGGTTACTGGGTTGGACCTGAGGCAGTTGGAAACTGATAATCATTTTCATCAAAAGATCATCTTCAGCGATGAGGTCAATTTCTGTATGAATCGGTACGTCAACAAAAAAAAATTTAGAATGGTACTAATCGATATGAGATCCCAGATCCTGGTTGCTGTGGATGTGTAGAATATGACGTGGTAGTAGGAGAGGTATTAAGGAGAGAAATGTAGCCCTTACAGAGCCACGAACACCGGTATACAATATGTTATGATCGGACTAGAAATGGTGATACAGTGAACACAGTACTAAAAGGGAGGTTTTTGTAGGCGTGGCTAAAAAAATAAAAATATTTTTGTAATTTTTTTTTAAATTATCTTTAATCCTAGGGGGTAATTGGCACAAATTTTTGTTCGAACCACTCTACAGACCACCATTGTCAACATAGTCTCTTATGCTAGGAACACAACTTGGACGAACGACGAATTTTTCGGTGCGTACAACACATTTGTACATATGAAAATGAGCACAAGACCACCGTAGAACGAAATTCGTCGTGCGTGACGAACTCTGAAATAGATTTATTTCTATTTTGTACACCGACGAACGAAGAAAAAAGAATTTTCTTTCTCAGTCTCTCTGTATTTGTACAAACAACAACCAACTTTATCAAATATGAGAGAGGAATCCGTTGAGTAAATTCGTCGTTATTGTGCTTCACACGACGAATTTAAGCAGCGAATGCTTATCGACGAATTCGTCGTTCGTCCCAATTGTGTTCCTAGCATTACGCTGTCGTGTTACCAAACTATTTTCACCAGAAGTGAATGATAGACCACGAATGAAAAGGAGGGCTTGGTCATCTTACGTCCAGGTGAAGTGATCCCGTTATATTTTTTTTTGATGGGGGGTCAACGGCGGGGTTCTTAATGTGCCTTAAACATTAGCGGCCTTCAAAGCCAACATAACTCTGGGAAATACAGCCCGATTTATGCGTCCGGGTAATAAAATATTTGACATTGAAGATTTTATATTCCGTACATAATGGCACCCATATGCAGTCTGTTCGAAGGAATACAGATTTCGCTGATATTTCCCACGTACTTTGTTTTATTTAAATTTAAAGCTCGTTATGAAATTTATAGAAAACGGATGTTAATGAATTCATTTTTTAATGTATTCTTTACTTACGTGACCAAATATTTTATATAGGGATTTTTGAGCTTTTAGCGCGTTTTGTGCAATTCTTTCTTATTTCCATTTCTCATTGTTTTAAAGCAGCGAACAGAACATTAGATAAATCTACTAAACATTTCGTGACTTTGCAAAATAACTATAAACTCCGCACAATGCATGATGCATGTGCATGTATGTACTTTAATTTCGAAAAGTATAAAAATAAACAATAAGTCAACTATTACAGACATTAGGAAATATAATAGAAAGAAAATAAACTGTAAATGGTTCCATATTACAGTTATAAAATTCTATAAGTATGAGTGTGCTTTTCAAAAAAAAAAAACTAAAAATAAATCATTGAATCATTTTGATAAGTTTATATTTTGCTTTAAGCAAAGTATACTAACTTTTATGTAATAAACATTCGTCGTATTTATTTCAAACATTAGAAAATATAAACAACAAATTTTTACATGAATTTGAAATATTTATTGAACAGGTTTTGACCTACAAATTAAGAGCATCGTAGTGTTAATGGATTTTGTGGGTTAATCGTTTGGGTGTTTGTAGTTATCAACCTTTTTTTTCTTATTTCTCTATAATTTTTATATTTTGTTTTGTTTTGTTTCATTATGTGGTAAAATAAATTCAGTTCATAGATAAGTATAAAGAAGTAGAAGTAGATATTTATTTATTGAATAGCCAATGAACTTGAGTTTAAGTTTCAATGTGATTTGAAAAAAATAATAATCTTAATCGAAATCTGGTTGCGAGTATAAATATAAAATAAATTATTTATACCTATTGTGTAAACGGAAGGGGTTAGTTAATGTTTGTTGTTTAATTTGATTTTATTATGCAAATTGTTTAATTATAACAAACAGACTATTTGGCAGGTATCATAAACGCCCCCTGGAATTATTTTTGTTGCCATTGGAATTTTTAATATCAACATGACATTTAAAGAGCTACCCGAACTTCAACATAAAATGTTTTCAAAGTCTACTGGGCGTTTCAAAGAACTTAGAAGTATCTTCGAAATTTCGATATTAATTTAAATTTGAAGAAATTTTTAAATTTGAAGAATAATAAAAAAAAAGTAAAACCGTTTGAAAATTGCCAAAAAAAAATATTAAGCGCTTCGAATTTTCGAAATCAAACCTGTTGAACAAAATTAAGCATAATTTACAGTTTTCGAACACACACTTCAAATACTCAATATCAAATATTGCGAACAAAAGTCCAAGTTTTGAAAAGCCATTTATATATTTTCGAGACATTGATTTTAATATGAAGTTTTCGAACATAATTTCGAATTTTCGAAATCAACTCTTTCGCACAAAATTTCAAATTCTTAAAGAAAAATTCCTACCTTAGGCGATACCTAGTCTCGAGCAAAATTTAGAGTTTTCGAACTCACACTTCAAATATTCAATAGCAAATATTTAGAGCAAAATTTAAAATTTTGAAGTACATTTATATATTTTCAAGACTTTGATCTTAATTTCGAATTTTCGAAATCGAAACTTTTGAACAAAATTTAAAATTTTTAAAAGCAGTTTCCAACTTTTGCAGATACCTAGTTTCGAGCATAATTTAGAGTTTTCGAACACACTTCGCATGTTCAATAACAAATTATTCGAACTAAATTTCACATTTTGAAAAGCAAGTACTATATATTTTTCAAAATTTCATCTTAATTTCGAGTTTTCGAACATTGCTTTGAAAATTTAAATTTTTTTAAAGAAAAATTGCATATGCACACTTCGAATGTTCAATATAAAATATTTCCAACAAAATTTAAAATTTCTAAAAGCAATTCACATATTTACGAGACTTTTATTTTAATATAAAGTTTTCGAACATAATTTCGAATTTCCGAAATCAAATGTCTTTCGCACAAAATTTCAATTTTGAAAAGAAAAATTCCAACTCTAGCAGATACCTAATTTCGAGCAAAATTTTAAAATTTTCGAATACTCACTTCGAATGCTTTTTGAACAAAATTTAAAATTTTAAAAGGAAAATTAAAACTCTAGCATAATTTGGGGTTTTCGAACACACACTTCAAATGTTCAATATCAAATATTTGGAGCAAAATTTAAAATTTTGAAACATAATTTCCAACCTTCGGAGATTATTTAAAAATTTTGAACATTATTTAGAGTTTTCGAATACGAAGTAACTCGAATTTTCAACATCAATTTGATAAGAAAATTTTTATTGAAAACTCAAGCATTGTTTGTAATTCTAAATACAGAAGTAAATCTATTTCGTGATCAAAAAGTTATGAAAACAATATTTTCTGAATTGTTATAATATTTTAAATTAAACAAAAATTAAAATTTTGGAAGAAAATTTCAAATTTTGAAGAAAATTTTAAATTTTGAAGAATATATAAAATTTTCAAATCAAGTTTTTTTTATATATGATATATTAAAATTGTTAAGCAAAATTTCGAAATTAAAAAAACAATATCGAATGTTGAAAAAATTTCGAATTTAAAGAAAATTTAAAATTTTCCAATGGCTTTTGAGAAAAACTTTTCCGTATGTGTTAAACGCAATTTCAAATTTTCAAACACAATTTAAAATTTTCGAACAAAATTTTAAATTAAATGAATTAGTTCAAGTTTAAGGAATTTTTTCCAATCACATGCTTTATAAAATATAGTGACAAGTTATTCATGTTTTATTAATAAGTTTTCATACTTTATTTTAATATTATATTACAAAATAAAGTATATTTAACAGCACAAGTCTAATGACACACTTGTGAGTTATTTTAAACAAAAACGACGTGTTAAGCGTGTATTTTTAAATTTCGAACTGAATATTGAATTTATTTTAACAAAGTAAAATACAGTCTGAATGAAGTTTTATTACTTTAAAAGGATGTTTGAATTTCGTTGCGCAATATTCTGCGATTTGCGTTTGAGATAAAAACAAAACAATTCTCAGAACAAATTTTATTAGACTTAAGAAATATCTTTGTTTTTTTTTTAAATGTTGTTTCAGACCGGCGCAAAGCTTTCAACAATATTTAAATCTGCCCACACATTTAAATGCTGTGAATATACTCGTATTAGGCGGCAAAGGGAAGAGGAAAAAACTGTTTTATATGAAAAAAAAAACAATAAGATGCCTGCAAAAATTGCTTTTGCGTATCATTTTTAGTTTTATTACAAACTTAAATATTCTAGAAGTCTGAAACGAATATAAACAAAAAATAAATAAAAGCACACATAAACTTAACTTGCTGCAATTAATAGTGCAAAGAGATAAAAAGATTCGTTGGTTTTGGATGGCTTCTAATTCCCGTTTATTTTAAGATTTATGTGGCATAAATACAAGCCAAGCGCACTTTGTTAGAGTAAAGTAAAGACTGCTAAAATAGCAGTTTTTTTCAAGAATTATATTAATTCTAAAATTGCACAGATTTATGTTAAATAATAATATATAAAAAAATATAATTTCCCAATAAAAAAGACACTCCAAAGAAGTCATGAAAATGTGGTTTACGATTTAGAAGTAGTGCAAATTTGGATCATTTCTTAATATTTCTAGCGTTCTATAACAGCTACGTCTACACACATATTCTGAAGTTTGCATTTGAGGTGAAGAGCTTTGAAAGCTCTTACAATTTGTTTTTGTAGCAGCAGGCATTTTTGTCGCCGATATCTGTACCTGGATTCAGGAACTTTTTGCGACCCGAAAATCGTAATATTTGACAACATATTTATTCGCTTGCGGTAACTATAACGTGATTCCGTAATTTATTTTTTATGATAGTCTCCAGCTTTTATGTTACTCACCATTTAATTCAATATATTATGTGGTATCTCTGTATAGAAAATTTTAAAATAAGGGGAAAAGCACAAAGAATAATAAAGAAAAATTCAATGAATTTTAATTTTGTAATTTAATTTTTTTTTACTCCAACCGACAGCGAATATTGTTAAAATATTTTACTGAATAGCAAAGTCCATAAATTAGCGTTATATCTATTATTATTATATTATGAGTCCAGTAGTGCGATTCACTAACTTTTTTTTTAACGATAATCACATTGCTAAAATAATTATAACGAAAATTTATCAAATTTACTAATCAGTAACATTTTAACGATATTCGCTATAGGTTAATGTCAACTGTGTCGTTACTTAATCGACAGTAATTTATGTGCTGTTAATTTAATCGACAAAAATCAACAGAAAATATCAGTTAAAAATAAAATTCATAACCACACAAACGTTATTTTGAGCGACACAATGTATAGACAAAAATTACGATTGTCGGATCGTTAAAAGTTACTGAATCGCATTGCAGGTACTTATTGGCTGTTATGCTCTCGTTTGTGTGAAATCACAAAGCAAAAAAAATACCCATTTTTCTATTTTGTGTCTTTTTATATGAACTTAAACGAGAAGCGGTGTTTGAATGTAAATTTAAATAAATTACTTTTAATTTGTAAGCCAAAATTAGTTTATAATTTTCTTTCGATTTTTTTTTAAATCGTAATGAGTATTTGCTAAAATTATAAAGGTGCGATGGGTTTGACCGGATATTGATAGGACCGGTAAACTTTAGAGCTCGGTTTGCGTGAACGGCCGAGTTGTTTTATTTTTTTCTTTTCGAACTGCCTGATTTTAAGTTAATGTGCAAAACGATCTCAAAACCAAAGCAAACGTTTCCTTCGGTTTATTTTCCCCCTAGTCGAATTCACAATCTTGTGCAAATGGCCTTGCATCGTTGCATGTGCAAAATGGTATAGTATATTGATACTCACCACTAAGAATTGTTAAGTGGTGAGTTGAATATACTGTACCATTTTGCACATGCAACGATGCAAGGCCATTTGCACAAGACTGTGAATTGGGCTACTATGAATACGAGCCGTAATCGTGCCAAAAAAAGGTTAAACGACAAATTTTTAGACATCGTTTTTTTTTGCCGAAAATCGATTATTTACGATAGCAAAAAAATTGATTTTGGTGAAAAAATTAACTTCAAAAACTATGTCGATTAAGCTAATATTTTTTTAAGCTAAGTAACCTTCAGACAATGAATGCCTACTACTATCACTAGGTGTTACCTTCTTTAGGAAATTGATAGAGAAAGCAGGTATTGGAGGAAGAGATAAAGGAAAGCTTCATTCTTTTTTTAATAGTGCAGTGTTGCAGCGCCTCTGGTGTTAAATGAGGCGTATTAAAATTTTTCAAATTTTCAAACTGTGTTAATTAGCCCTTTTATTGGTTATTTTACTTCGGTGATGATTCTGCTATACAACGAAGGAGGGCGCTCTGCTGTTACATTAGGATTAGTATTTGCTGAAGACGGTATAGTTTCAGTGACCAATGACCGGTGAATAGTAAGTATGCCTACATCACTTGAACTTTACTCCAACAACTGATATAAACTAAACACTAATGCACATCAGAAAAATGTCTGGTATTGTTATTTAATGACTGCTGTATACCAGGATCGAACCCAGGACTTTCGGTTTTGTAGTGAACATTCGAACTACTACCACGCTTATACAAAAATATTTGCAAATAAATTAACTAACTCAGGCATTGTAAATGTATAAAAACTTGGCAGCACTTCTATAAAAATGCTACTTATGTTTACAAAAAAAATTTTAGTAAATGTATAAAATAACAAATAATAAGTTGTTTTTATTGTCATTATTTTCTTCTATCAATGTATTTTTGTGCAATATTTATCAATTTATTGTTTTTTCTTAGCAAATATTTGCAAGTGTGGCAACCTCAAGCATTTTATATGCAAATAGTGCGTTAATCGTGAATAGTTTTCTGAATTAGTTAGTCGCAATAAAAACAATAATATGGCAACAATTTACAGCTTTATCTAAAATCGTCCAAATAGGCAAACGTCCAAAATGCGTCAAAAATAAAACAAACACATTTTTCAAACGAAAACATAGTACCACAAATAAATTCAAATGAACTGAACTGAACTCTTATTAAAAAAGAAGTCAATTGTTTAAAAAAAAAACCAAATAATTACATGTCTTACTTTGGTTTTGTTTAAGTTAACTTTACCTAAATACTCTTAGTACGTTTGCTGAAGATAATCTTTTTTGATAAAAATTAATTTTGGTGGTAAATAAAAGACTATAGTCACTTTTTTCATTTCCACAAATCTAAAAGTTTCAAGTTTGTATCAGAGAAAACTTTTTCCAATTTTAATAACTTTTACTGTCTGAATTTCCTGTCTTTCACATTCTTTAACAACGTGAGAAAACCCTTTTAGAATATCGTAGAAAGAACTTTTATTTTCTATAATAATATTGTAGTGATTAATTAGACTTAATCTATCTTCGAAATGAAATCTTATTAAAATTTGATCAGATTTTTCAAATTGATTAACTTAAGAATCATCAAATACTAATATTCCTTAATAAATTTCATCAGTGTCTAAACAATTATTCTCATCTTTATAATCTCCCAAATAAAAATTATCACACTCGAGCTAAAAATTACTTATAAGTTTCTAAATAGTTTTTGCATTTCAGTTGATAAATTTTCTACAATAACAGGCTTAAAAACATTTAATTCCAAAATTATTAATACAAACATTTAAATTTATTGCCATCTACTATTTAGTTTTATTTGCATATTCTTTCAAAAGCTGCCAAGTTCTTGGTCAACTTCAAAATTACTTTAAAGTTCTAATAACTCATGTAAATTTATAATGATCTTAAAGTCAAATTGAATACAAAAATCGTAGAGTCGTCAAAAATCCAATTTTGGAACCAAAAATCGTCAAAATGACGATAAATCGTCAAATCTGGCAAGCATGCGTGCGTATAAACGTAGTATACTTCAACCAACGACAGCCGATTATGGTACGATTAGCGTTCGTCCTTTATTTGGAGTTTTCGCTGGTTATTTTTGTGCCTGTAAATGGAAACCTGCGCGATATTATATTTATAAATATTTTTTTTAGATTAATATTATTCACTGTAAAGAATGAAGTAAAACGAAAAAAAAGCTTTCCTCCTGTTTATTTTCATACTCCGATTACCGCTCATTCTTTATTTGGAATTTCTGCTTTTTTTATTTTTATCCCTGTTTCGTAATTTCCGGGTTTAAAAACAAAACTATATTTATTAATATACTGTTTTTTTTGTAAGATACATTTGGCATTTATGCATGTTTTAAATATTTTGTGCTGATTTGTGTGCTTGTTTCTTTTTAAGCAAATTTTTAAATTTATGATGACATTTTTAATGGAATATCAATTTCATGTTTTTATTTTGTTCTTTAATTTTGTTTGTCCAAAGTATTATTTATGGTTTTTTAAATTATTTATTAATTCCCAAAAATATGTTAAGCATCAAAGATGATAATAATTTATTTGTTTGCAGGCAAGTGTCTGTGTTTGGGTTAAAGTGGCATATGTGCATATGTGCAAGTTTTAAGGGCAGTTGGAAAAATATTTTTTTTTATACTGTGAGCCTACATGAATCAATTTTATACCCCTTAACTATTTTCTTGGCTAATTTGGCCAATAAATTTATGTGAAAAATTTCCACTTTATTTAAGCCCAAAATGAACCAACCATCCATCATGATGATGTTGTCTATTGACAGTAAATACCAATTTTGCAATGTAAATATTTCTCCCCAAACTTCCATTAAAAGACATAAAATAATATTTGATCTGCTAATAAGACTGGTGGCCAGAGGTCTGATGGAAATAAAGTGGTATAACCAACAAAAAATAAATTATTAAACATTTAATAATAATTGTTAGAAGACTTCATAAATATTATGGCCAAGTCCCCTCCTGCTCAACAACAACTTTTCAGTTTTATATCAATCCGTTCGTCTGTTCAATTGTCTGCCTGTCTGTCATACAGACAGCAACGTATATATGTACATATGTACGTATTTATGACTTTAATTTGATTTACAGCCACAATTTTTGATTTTGTCATTTTAAGTGCTTGAAAAATGCTGACAAAAATTTTTATTAATAAAATCAAAAAAAAACTACCAAAAAATATTAAAGTTTCCAAAAAAAAATATTTTTCTTCACTTTATTTGTGAATTATTTTTATATTTCTACTTTAAAGTGCTTTTGCTAATTTCATGTCAAGGTAGTTATTTATTTAAACGCTTTAAAAGCTTGTGTTGCTTAAAGCTGCCAAACTTGAGCAACTTTTGTTGTAAAAATAAGGAAACTTTTATTTCAAAATTGTCTAAACGTCTTTTTTGGCAATTAAAAATGTAAATATTTGTATTTTATTGTTTATTCATCCAAAAACAAACATAAAACTTTAGTTAAAAAAACTCCAAATATTGATCCAAACACAGTTTCAGTTTCAGTTTTTTTTTTTTAAGAGTTTTATTAAAACTTTCAAACAATACAATTCGTTTGTCGAAGTCTAAGAGCCTGACCCACAATGTCGACAACGTTCGACTTGTCGCACACACTTTCATTTGAAACAACAACAAAATATAAAAATTTTTAAACTTTTAAAAATCTTACTTTAATTTTTTTTTAAATTTTTTTTTTAAATGTAAATGTGCGACAATTTGAACATTGTCACATCGTGGCTCTAAATAAGTAAATAAAAAATCTCTGTTCATAGAATTATTCATTTCGGAATAGTATACAAAGCAAGCAAACGTGCTGATCGGAAGGTTCGTCGAAATTGTCAATCAAGTTTAATGCAACAGAAAATAGAGTTGCCAGATCAGATAGCTGCCAGAAACGAAAATTACAAAAAAAACTACTCTTAGCTATATGAATGCATGACAGAAAATGGTTTAGTCGTATTTAATTCTAAATCAGTGGTCGGCAACCTATACCATTGCATTTTATAATTGTGTGCGTTATACTTTCACCACGATCCGATGTTGCCAGTCAAATTTCCTCTCATTCCCCTAATTTGTAATTTTAAATATCCAAAGGCAAATTTTATTTTATTATGGTCAGAAGAAACACTCAAGTTTTATTTATAAAGAAAGGCATCCTTTCTTATTGCTGCGTCAATGTAATAGTGAGTAAAAATATGGTTTTGTAGGAAATTTTTCTAAAATAATTTAAATATATGCTTGAAAATTCCTTTGCACGTCATGTTTTTTCATGCGTGACAACACACATTGTCAAATAAAACATTCTGGTTGGTAAAAACAATTCTCTGAAAATAAAATTTTTTAGTAAATTATCATCACACATATTTTCTAATTGAGGCAACTCTCATTTTTAACAGTATGCGATAGCGAGACTGATTAATGTTGTTTATTACTCATCAATGCCTTTAAAATGGTATATTAAGAAGTGCGGCGCCCTTATTTTGCCGACCACGGTTTTAAATACTTATTTAATTTTTTTTTTCAACTCTACTGAGTGTTGTTCTATTGGACTCTGGTAACTCTTTCTACAACAGCACTTTGGCAAACTCTCTCATGTTTTCGAATAGTTTTGAGTCTCTTAAAACGTCTGACGTTCTACAATGTGATGTTACACAAAGCAGATCCCATCTTGGCAAGTCTGTCAGACTTAATATCCCAGTATCCATATTGTCTGTCGATCTGTATAGTATGCCTCTCTATCACTTTTAAATTGAAGAACCTTTTCCAGATTTAACTTTCGTGTTCATTAAAGCTTTGACAACAACTTTACTATCCGTGAAAATACCACTTGGCATCCTGTTATCAATTTCCTTTTAGCTATTTAATGCCTTCTGTAACGGCTATAATCTCAGTCTGAAAAACTATTCATTTATCTAACTTTTCGACCTTTTTTATGTATTCAATTAAACTATTTTTTTGAGCTTTAGGTCTGGTATTATTTTTCTTTTATTTTATCAATATTTCGTTAACCTTCGATTAACTTCTTCAGGATATATGTTTATTGTTTAAAATAAAAGAAAAATAATACCAGACTTAAAGCTCAAAAAAATTGTTTAATTGAATCTGAAAAACTATGTTATGGTCCGGCATAGTTCTTAGAGCCCGCTTTCCGCTCGGTCACCATTGTTCCAACAGGCTGTATAAATATCGATTCGTGAATTATTCCCCGCTTCGTTCATTGCCTCCCTTTTTTGTATAAGGGCCATGCATTTAGTGTGTAAATATCTAGTGGGGATTCTGGGACAGATTTCTGTGATGACACAGAAATCTGATTTTCATCCATTTTTTCATCACCATCAGCCAAATCTGCTTCACATTAAAGCTTTACATCGATCGGTAATATCGATAAAATGTTCTCCACTGCCTTTATTGATGTGATCCTCGTAGCACCGCAGAGGCTAATGCAGCACTGGCCACATTCCGTACCAATTGCTCTAGTTCAAAAGGCCCACACTCTTTGTACTTTTCTATATTCTATATATTATTTCCAATATAGTCTCTAATCGAGTATTATTTCCAAATATTATTAATAATTTAATCATTATGTCTTAAAGTACCAGGGATTGAAATACAGGAATCGTCTGTTTTCTTATGCACCATCAAATTTCTATGGAAATTAAAATTTAAACCAGTTATTTATTTAAGGCTAGATAGGATTCCCGCTCCCATCGTACGACTTCTATGAAAATCCAAAAAGTTTATGAACATTTTCAAAAAGGCTGTATTTTTTCAAAAGTCCTACGATTTTGTCAGATAGTAATTCCTACACAGAAAAAATTATTCCCCAAAAATTTTCAAGCAAAAGTTTGTTTGTTTTTACTATTCCAGTAAATAGTTTGATCCAATTTTGTTTTAAACAAAACAAAAAAAAAATATGGAGTGAAAAATTCTAGTTGATACAATTAATATAAAGCAATACTTGTAACAAAATTGTTAAAAAAAACATTTCTGTTCCAATATAGAAATTGCATACTGTACACAACAGTTATTTATTTTATTTACTTTTTATTTTCACTAAAAAAATTTGTTGAATCAGTCAATCAATCAGTTGATTGAAAAAACTGGGGTTTTTTTCCAAATAAATTACTACAAAATTTTACGTTTGAATTTACAAATTTCTTTGATTTGATTCAGAGAATTTTGATTTGATTCAGAGAATTTTGTGTCTGAAATGGAAAATTAGTTTTTTCTTCATATCCTATCCTTTATGTTATTAACTACAAGAACAACAGATGTTTTAAATAATGCAGACAATGACTTGTGAGTTTTTTTATGCATCATAAGCGTATTAATTACCTTGATTTTTTGCAATAGAACTTTAAAAAACTTTCGTTATAACTTCGTTATAACCGAAGTTCCCAATAAGCCCACTTATTTGTATGAAATAGTAATGCAAGACTGTTGGAACTTTATAAGCAGTGTTCATTATACCAAGCTCCACTGTAGCTTTAGAATAATACAATAAACAAGTTAATAAGCTCTCCCTCTTTTTTGCAATATAGATATAAGTAAAATCCTCAAAACAACTATAGAAAATTCTCATTCTTGATTCGCACTAAATCGTCATTAGTTAATTTGCTAAACTTTTTAAACACCCAGATGAAATGAGTTCCCCATTTTCCTTTTGCTGATAATCAATGGGGAGTTTGAAGGGTCGTTAAGTAGGGACAGACAGACGATTAGTTTGTTTTTTATTGTAGTGTAAAAAGGCAATTAATTACAGCAGCAAACTTGACTGAATGCACTGCCACGAAAGGGAAACCAAGAAAAGAGGTGTAAACTCAAACTTAAAAAAAAACCTACTAATTGTGTTTAATTTTTTTTATTGTTCTCCTTTTCATTTCATTTATGAAGATCAAGCGTTAAATGCCATTTCTCACAGACAAATGAGCTGTAGAAGAAATAAAAAATAGGTTTTTTTGAAAGGGTTCTGCTTCTTTTAACCCAAAGTGAGAACTTTTACACGCTTTATAGTTGAAAAAAATAAAAGTTATCTGTCAAACTGATCGGATTTAATTTTCCTGTTTTAGCCTTAAATTTTTTTTAAATTTATTTCTTTAGCTAAAGGCAAATTTTTTTCAATTTGCTGGTGCTCCCAAGGTTGTTGTCATAAAAATAGATTTAACGAAATTTAAATGTAATTGAGGAAAATCTCGTTTGCTGGACATCTGATTCATGTTTTTTTTTGTTTTGTAGAGATTTTTGTTTGATGCTTTTAAACTTATTAAGCTTGTATATTGTGATTCTCAATAATGTTTTAAGAGTATTGCTATAAACATAAAAATTTTTTTTTATTATTTTTAAAATATTTTAGCTAAAAGTCTACCGACAAGTTCCATGAAGCACAAATGAAAAGCAAAATTTTCAAGTTAAATAAAGACTTTATGTCAAATAAATATACTTCGAGGGTACTAAAAAAATTATTGCGATTCTATAAATTGTTACGATTGAAAAGTTGATATTTTTTATTGCCAAAGTTAATATGTTATTGCCATTAGACCAGAACTCGTAGCCATCATAAGAACTTTAAATTTAACTCGTTGTTCAAATTAAATTGCACCATTTGTTATGATAATTTTTAAGGCAATCTCATTCCAAAGACAGCAGACAGCTATTAAACACAGTGTCACAAAAATAACCGACTAAAAGTCCTTCGATGATGTCTCGAGTATTGTTTACTATAATCATTTCCTTAAAGTGCCTAAAAGTCTAGTAATCAAGGCGTCTAGTTTTCCATAAGCTCTGTAGCACACCGTTGAACAAAAGAACCCCTACAAACATAGTAAAATTCTATCAAATAAGTTTTTTACAAAAAAAAAAAAAATAAATAAATAAAAACAAATATGTTTGATAATGACTTTGAAAGCTATCGTTATATTCGCCAGTCACCAGTGTTGGACAAAAAGTGGAAACTGTTTTATATATAAAAAAATAGGCACAAACGGTAAGATACGTGCAACATACGAGCCATAATTCACACAAAGGTCAAATAACAGCTTAAGATTTACCAAAGGATTTTACCAGAAAAAGGTTAGGTCGCCTGTTAAATCATAAAACAAACAAAAAAAAAATTGTATGGAAAAAATAAACACCCAATCTCTAGCATATTTGTGTTTTAAGAAAAGAAAACCAACAAAGAAGATAAAAAAAAATTGTTTAACTTGTGTTTTAAATCCAACAAATAAACAATATTTTGTTGGCAAAATTTTTACTAAATATAGAAAAAACCAAAGCGCAAATGCAATGACTTGAATTTATAAAGATTTTACAAAAGAAACAGCAAATAAGGAAACACGTCAATTACATATATTTGTCATCTCTCTGCCAAGGATGAATTGCTGTTATTGTTTCCAGAAAGGAAGCTCGCTCACTCAAATTTATATATTGTTTATATTGTTGTTGCCAAGACCGGAAAGTTCTCGGTGATGCCAACAAAATAAGTCTTCAGATAATCAAGAAAATCTAGAAGAAAAGAAACTTAAGTACGAACTACAAAATTAAGGTAATCTCTCTAAGGAGGTTTTTTTGTGTGTGTCGGTTAACAACAAAGTAAATTAAAGAACTTAAATAAATAAACATATTTCATTACATGAACTTAAATATTTTTAAAAAGTTCAGTTGCTGCAGTTGTTAAGCAGACAATAATATAATAAAAGATTTTCTGCTGCATCAGTGAGTCTTCGCAGATTAAAATATTTTTCCTCTGTTACCAGTGTTGCCAGAATTTCAGAGGCTAAAATCTGGAAAATTTAACAATTTTTCAAGAAAAAATCTTCAAAATCTGCATTTTATTTTTAAAATCTTCAAAAAATCTTCAAAGCTATTTTCAAAACAATTTTTTTATATAATATTTAACAAATTTACATAAATATTTAAACTCGGCTTAAAATGTATTTTATTTTTATATCAATGTGTTATTATTAATGTAAAAGGTAATATTCATAAAAATTATTTTGGGTAACAAAACGCTTAACAAACAAATTTCAATTCAAAGTTTGTTTTCTAAACCTTTTGTAAACCAAAACAATTTTTTATGAATACAGCAGAAAAAGCTTCAAGCAAAAATCTTTACAAGATAACATCTTCGATTTAGTGGCATTGGTTAAAGTGTACTGTTTAGTTTGATGGAATTTCCGAAGGGAAAGTTTACTTTGCAAAGTCTTGAGTTTGTTAAAGAAAAAATAATATAGAATAAGACCTCTTTTCTCTTCTCTCCTACAAAATTTAGACTTTGCAAAGTACACTTTTTTGTGCAAAACCCAAATCTCTAAACTGCGAGTCGTTCACACATAAAAGAAACAAAAAGTTGTAACAGCAATAGGAAAAATTTAAAAAAATGCCATGTAATTGGAGTTGAAAAATCTGGGTTTTTAGGCCAAAAATCTTCAAATCTGGATTTCGTCTTTTTGGAGGGTAAAAATCTGCAAAATCCAGATAAATCTGCATTTCTGGCAACCGTGTCTGTTACTACAAATAATCATAACATTCTTTATGGTCTTCTTTAGTTTAATGGTTTTATTTATGCTGTCCTTAGAGCGCAGTATAAATGCCACAATAAGGTTCGAAGGACATCACATGCATTAAAGTCTAAGCTTGGAAACTCTTTTTCTAATAAAAACTTTCTTAAAGAGTCGCTGTTTACTAAAAACTTCTCAGTCAAATGGTTTATAGCTGTACTGACTCTATAACTGCTATAATCGAAATCAAATCTTTGAAAAATATTGTTACGCAAAAATATTCAAACAAACCTTACTAAATGCAAATGCTTTCATAAAAACACAAATTATTTGGTAAACAAAAAGAATTATCCAAAATTGTTTAGGTAAAGAACTAAATAAAACACGCGTACGCACATATGTATATGTAAGCCATTAATTAAACACGAAAAAAATTATAGCAACAACAGTAAGCTTCTGCTTGTTAAGAAGATACATATACAAACACACATACATACAGGGTAGCGCAAAAATAACCTTACATTGTTATTTGACTGTAATTTAAAAAAAAAGAAGAACTTTGATTCTTCTTGTGGATTATTTTAATTTGGTCTTTTAATTTTTTTTACATCAAGTCGAGAATATGATGTGATGTAAATGGCCGCCGCCACAGTTGATTGTCATTTGAGCCCTTGTTATGGCATTTTCCATCACTGTGGCCAAAACTTCCTCACATTCTTGACAAATATTGTCTTTAAGAGCTGCAAAAGTATGAGGCTTGTTGACATAAACCCGCGACTTCAAAAGCCCCACAAAAAGAAGTCTGCAGCGGTCAAATCCGGCGATCTTGCTGGTCGGTGACTTTGGCACAACGTGACCGATTATTTGTCAAATAAATAGTCACCAATATTCCGCGTTCTGGAGCAGTGTAGCGTAACATTGTTTATTAACGTGTATTTTGCATGTATTTACTACACAAATGTCAAAACAGAACTGACATTAGGCGCCAATCGCAAAATTTATAGCATTTTCTGATAGGAGGATTACTTTTACGCCACCCTGTACATACATAAATACATGGTAGCGCACACAAAAATAAAAATAAATAAATTGATGCACCAGTAAACAACCACACCCATAGTTAATACATGAACCAGTGAGACGATCGGATGAAAGTTTTAGAGATGCTGCTGAGATTGTCTAGACTCTAGACATTGCTGTTACATTCCGGAAGCCTTGTGTGAAGTACGAAAAGCGCGACGTTTCTACTGGCAGTTATTTATTGTGAGGAATTATGATCTTTTAAGAGTTCAGTTCATTATTGTGAAGAAAGAGTAAAATGTAGTGTAAAAGTGGTCAGTGAGTCATTATTATTGTACAAACAGTGAGTGACTGCTCACTTGTCTGAAGAACAGCAGAGAGGGGGTATTGCTTCAAAGCCAGCGTTGCCAGTTTTGTGATACCTATATATACAACAGCGCATTAGACGTCGTGGAAACCAGTTGTCAATCATTTAAGTAATTTAAGTTGGGTGTGTGTGTGTGTGTTTAAGCTCTTTAATTTATTGGATAAGTGTAATTAGTAAATAAAGTGTCATTCATTATTAACCCTAATTCATTCATTTGCAAATCTTCGAATCCACAGAGAAGCGTTTTTAAAAGGTAAAAACGTAACAATATGCATATATTATACATAAATGCAGAAAAAATTCACAAATTCATAATAAAGTTTTTTGTTTGACAATTTTGTGTGGGTTATATTCACCTATTTGTTATTTTATCATAAAATCTGTTTAAGTCATATTATACTCCTTTGCTGTTTTAAACTTTTAGGTTGATGTTCAGAAATTTACTTCTTTTGCAGTTAAATTTGAAAATTCTGTATTTACTTGAATTTTTTTTAGAAAAAATCGTTCTACACAATCTAACTACTAAATTTAATTTAAAATAATATAAAAGTACAAGCTAAATTTAGAATTTTATTCCGTATGAGATTATAAGTTGAATAAAGATAAGCACCAATTTTTTGCACTATAACTTTCTGGAAAATAGAAAAAAATAATACATATTTTTGCAAGAGGTACTTTTGAATATAAAATTAATTTTAATGGACGTACCTTCACCAATTTTTTAAATGCAAAATTTTGTGTTTTTCAAAGCTCAGTGTGTATGTTTAGTTTTGTAAAAACCGCTAATTTAAAACAACTTAAAATAAAATAATAAACATTAATGGGCATGATTCCGCCCATTTTTTTCATGCAAGATTGTGTCTATTTTAGACCTAAAGGTGCATGGTAAGTTTTTGTAAAAATCGGTTAGGTAGAACCACTTGAAATAAAATAATAAAAGTTGATGGGCGTAGCCCCGCCCATTTTTTTAAATTTAAGATTATGTAATTACAAAAACCAAATGTGTTTGATAGGTTTCGCAGTAATCAATTAAGTATAATATCATAAAATCAAGTAAAAAAAACTGTGGGCGTATCTCCGCCCACCTTTTTACAATGAGACAAATGGGAAGCTAAACCCTTTTATACAAAATTTTATTATCGATCAAAAATGAACCGAGTTATGAAGTAATAATCGGCCATGTTCTGTAAACCGAATACGAAATTTCTGGTTTTCCAAAAATAAACAAATAATGTGACAAAGGTGTTTGATAGGTTTCGCAGTAATCCAATAATATAAATATCATGAAATCAAATAAAATTGTGGGCTTGTCTCCGCCTTTTTTACAATGGGACCAATGGGAAGCTTTACCCTGTCAGACAAAATTTTATAATCTATCAAAAGTTAACCAAGTTATGAAGTAACAATCGGCCATGTTCTGTAAACCGAATATGAAATTTCTTGTTTTTCAAAAATAAATAATATCCTCATTGATGTGTTTTTAATCATACATACATTAATTTCAAGCTTTAAAAAATTCTAGAAAAATTAATTCCCTTTTAGTGGATATAATTCTTCTAAATCGAGGGTTTTTAAATCGTCTCGATTTACAGAACAGGCAGGAATGTAAAAAAAAATATACATACTAATTAATAATATCCTACTTACATATGTATTTCGAAGTCGGTTAAAAAAATAATTATTGGCATATAGGCAACACTGTGACAAACCCATACCTGTTAAATTACGATTACGATTAGTAATCAATTAGATTACATTTTAAAAAGAATTGTAATGATTATATAATTTCCTTTAGAAGAATTTCTGATAAGTAATTGATTACGATTACTAATAATCGCAAAGTAATCTGAATTACTTGAAACTACTACAAAATAATCAAAAAGTAATCCAATTACTTTCAAAGATTACTTTTGATTCTTTTTGATTATTTTCAAAAATTTTTAATTAAGATTACTTTATTTTGAAAAAGTTCTAAAGAAATTTATATAATTAAATGTTTTTTGTTTAAGAAATTCTTAACATATTCGATTATATAAGAACATTAATAATATTAATCTGAGAAAAAAGTATAAGGAAAAACATAAATTGAAATTTTTTGGTGGTGGTTAAGCATTGTCTGTATGCATTTCATTGTCACTTCAGTAAATTTCAAACTACACAATTTGAACAGCCACAAACTTTTTATCTTATTCACAGACTTTTAAAAAAATCATTAAAAATGAAAATTCACAAAAAATATTTTTGAAAATCACAAAAGAAAAAAAAACATATACACGCCAATTTTTTGAACAACTATAAAAATGTATCAACAGTTCAAGTAATCCAGATTACTTTATAATCGTAATTTTATCATCACTTTACCTTTAAAAAAAAGTAATCAAATTAGTAATGAGTACGATTAATAATCATTACTTAACAGTTATGGATAAACCATACGATGTAAGGTCAACGAAAAGTAAAGAAGGCGTTATGTGAACTCAAATTGTTACGTATTTGCTCACGTTTCGTTCGTAAATCTTCTGATTATAAAGTTTTTCAGTAAACATGCTACTAAAAAAGTTTATGAAGCCAAGATTAATGGAACCTCAATCAATGGAAAATCAACTTCCTTAAGTTGAAATATGCCATTTGTTTTTTTTTTAATTAAAAATCAAAATTTTCCACATCTTTTAATTGCCTTGCCAACTCATTAATAATTAATGAAATGATTTTTTTTTATTATTTATGTTTTACCTTTTATATCATCAACTATTAAACATCAATTAACCAAAATTTAAAACAAATTTTTCAAAAAGTCTCTTTACACACCTGCAATGAGAAAAAAAAACACACAAACAAATAAAAACTATGATTAATTTTAGTTAATTTTAAAAGCTTTAAGAGTAATAAAAATTGTTTACAACATCTATTAACTGATTAAATTTGTCAATTTATACAATAAATTATGTATTAATAAATAAATAAAAATATTTGCAATATGTCAATGGCAATGTATGTAATCCATCATAATTTCCTTTTAAAGTAGAAACCCCCAGAAACTTATAACCAAATAAGTGCAATAGACAATAAATATTTGTTTTGGCCACAAAAAAATAAACACAAAAGTCAAGCAAAATCTGTTAACGCCCCTGGAACCATCTGCCATTAAATGATACAAGACTCTGGTAATTTTGTGTGTAGCCTTTGGTCCACAAAAAAGAAATAGAGACTTTAAATCGCAAAGCCAGAAAAAAAATACATTTTGTGTATGGTTAAACGATGTTTATTGTTGTTGTTGGAAAAGCCACAATTAAAAGCAGCAATTTTACCATTTACAGACGCACACATGTACGTAGGGGGAAAATTTACGTCCACAAACATATAAAGCTTGGAAAAATTAAGAAGCAAATAGATGGACAGACATAAGAATGTTTGGTTACACGGCCACATAGTTGGGTTATATTTATGATAGAATTCATGTTTGTGGTAACACTATTGTCGTGCATAATACAGTTCACTCCCGATATTTGATTGGCAATATATTAATTTTTTTCTTCAAGATAGCTTGAAAATTGAGTTTGTCGTTGGCTGAAGTAGTTAGCACGTTGACTACAGAACTAAAGATTCTGGTTTCGATCCCGGTCTCCGACAGCATTTTTTTATGTGCATTAGTGTCCTTTCTATCACCTGTAGGACATGTTCTAGAAAAACTTCTAGAGATGCAGGTCTACTGCACTGGTCCCTAAACTGCACCGGCTTCAGCGGATGATAATCCTAATCATCCTAACCAATAAAATAGCTACTAAATACAGTTTCAAAATTTAATACGCCTCATTGACACCAGAGGCGCTGTAACACTGCATTATTAAAAACATGCAAAAACCAAGAATTGTAAAAATAAATAATGAAGCTTTCTTCTATCCCTTCCTGCAATACCTGTCTTCTCTATCACTTTTCCTTGCCTATCACCTTCTCTCACTATATTCTCTTCAACTCACAGATAGCACAGAGAGATAATTGTGTTAAACCCAAGTGAGCTAGACTCTAAATATCACCCTTCCTTACCAGCAGCCTGCTAACCTAACCTAACCTACCTTGAAAATTACTTAATAAATCATTATTTTGTAGTACTCTCAGTAATTTAGAATGGCTTCTTTAAAGCAGTTTTTTAAACATATGACACAAATACTGCAGAGATACTACAGTCTACGGTACGATATTTGCCACACGTCATAAAAATGTTTACGGTAACTTGAAAATTATCAACTGAATTGAATAAATCATGGCGAAAAAGTCTTCTTGGTAATTTAAAATGGTTTCTTTAAAAACATGTGTGCAGATAAATTTTTAAATGTTTAATCTAAGAAGACGCACTACAAAATCCTACTTCAATAGGAATTTTCTCATCTCAATCTCATTGACAAAAGGATTTCCTCACTGAACGGAGCTTTACAGGGCTTCACGTAAGATTCGAAAAAAGGGGGAGAGTTGGTTGGGGCGCTTATATTCTGGAAAACAGAACTGAAATATCCTTCAGACTCCCGGACGAATGTAGTATATTACAGGCAGAGCTATCTGCTTTAAAAAGAGCGATACACTGGCTAAGGTTCTATCGGATTTCAAATAGAGATAAATTTATTATAACTGACAGCCAATCCGCAAGTAAGTCCCTTATAGGTGCGTATACTACATCTTTTTTTTTGTCCAAGAATGTCGCAAGGCCCTGGAAGGACTCACGCAGCTGGTTGCGTGAACACGGGACTATTTCAGGGAACATAGCTGCTGATGATCTGCCAAAGGGGTGAACCCTACTAAGACAAGTCGATATCGATAATCTCTGTGGTCTCCCACTCTCATCCTGCTGGACACGAGAACCCTCTGGCTTCGCCTAAACTCCCGTAGAACAAAAAAATCTCGTGAACTTCAATAGGAGCACTTAAGGAACCTCGTGCCACGTTGATAGCCCACTGTGCCTTCGGAACCCATGCTAAACGTATGGGTCTCCCGTTTAATAACTACTGCTACAGTTGTCATGACGAGGAAGAGGAGGAAAGTATTCTACATCTCCTCAGAATATCCTTCGGCAGCCTATCCGACTTATCGGAAATCGAGCTCAAAAACTTGAGCCTTTATATTGGGAACAGTGGCTGGTATAAACCCTGACTCCCCCTATTCACCTCCTCTAAATTAACTGTTATCTCTTTTCCTATTCTACCCTGCTTAACTTCATCCCTCCTCCCTCTCCTCCCCCTCTCTCACTCTCTCACTATCTTCTTTTCAGCTTACAGGTAGCACAAAGGGATCATTGCAATGGAATCAAGTGCGCTAATTCTCTAATTTTCCACTTCTCCTTGCCTGCTAATAACATAACATAATCTAACCTAAAACGCAAACAAACTGTGTTGACAGAGGTCTGTTAGCATATTAACATACCTCTGTTAGACATAAAAATATTGGAGTTATATATTGCAAATTAATTTCTGAACACATTTTAATAACCAAGTGGAGCTTACAGAGTAAAAGGCACATTTAATTGAATCCTATTTGATTTGGCTCTTAGAAGTGGAGGCTCAAATTTTATTTTTCTCTTTAACTAAAATTAACTTTTATTATATATTATGTTGTTGTTATCTTTTTTTTTTTGAAAACTTCTTATCACCCAATTACCTCAATCTCTACTGACCACTTATTTCTAAAAAAAATAACTAAAAAATTCTTTCCAAATTTATGGCCATTTAAAGTTTCTGTTTTTCTTTAAAATTAATGTTGGCGCAACATTTTCTTCATTTGCTAATTATGTTATAGGAAAGAAAAGTGCACAAAAGAAAAGCACTTAAAGGAAGAAAAAAACAATATCAAGGAAAATGTTTCACTTTTATTATCGGTCTAATTAAAAGATAATATTTTCTTAACGTTATTGCGAAAAGAGATTTTTTGCGGTGATAAAATGAAACGCAAACAGATACAATAAATTATTGTGATGTTGTGTAAGAATAAAGTGTTTAAGGGAAAATTAATATTCTCTTAGTTTAAGTTAAGATAATAGACTTAAAAATCCACTAGAAAAAAACAACGTAAATGAAGAAAATTTAAATAAAGTGACATACGAAGCTTTTACTTTTATCCATACTTTTTTTTCATTATTTCCTAGTATACACATGTATTGAAATTCTCAGAATTTTTTTAATATGATACCCGAATTATACGCTTATTTACATACATGTATACATAGCGTTACCTTAATATAGGAAGGCCCTAAACTCCTTTTTTTAAATCGAAATTTTTAAATTTTTCGTTACATTAGATGTTCTTTTTTTCAAAATACACAAAGAAATCAGTTAAAAAAATAACGAGTTGAGGCCTTCCTATATTAAGAAAACGATATGTATGTATTATTATATTTTATTTATTTAAGTTTTAAAACAAATTCAGCGGTTTTATTTTAACAGAAAAAAACATACCACGGAAACTAAACAAAATAATTTTAAATCAGGTTACCAATCATTTTGCTTAGTGACTTACAAATAAAAAATAAAAAAAGTTGTCGCAATATCATGTTCATAAATAATACAAAACTCTTTTAAATTTTACTACTCAACGGTAATTTTTATGTCAAATTTAATTCTTTGAATATTGGCTGTTTTTTTTAAAGAAAAATAATACAAAGTTTTTGCTAGCCAGTGAACCTAAAATGTTATGGAAAAGAATGTATTGCTAAAGAATGTATTGCTAAAATATTTTTGCAACATTCATACTTATAGTTCATAATAATATATATATTAAATTTTTACATTTAATTTAAATTTTCCGTCAAATATTTTGAGTCTGGAAACGCCTAACAAACAGATCTGGCAATATTTTGCATATGACAACCGTGCAAACTGACAATTTTTTTACTGAATATATTGTCAGACAAATTTATTGTCATACAATTGTCCGACAATAAATTGTAAGATTTACTGACAAATTCAAAACAACCGTTTCAACTGGCAATCTACTTTGAGCTGGCAATTTCTGACATCGCGTGAGGCTTTTGACATGCCGAGCACAGGGTTGTCAAATTTTTCCCAATTTTTAAAATCGCCAAAAGTTGCCAAAAGTAATTTTATAAGTGTATAAAAATTGTAGCAAAAAATCGCTAAAAGTAAAAAAATTAAATCGCCAAAAATTATTTCCTTTAAATTGGTATCATCCAAATTAAAAAAAAAAAATTATCAAAGTAAAATTTTTTTAATTTCTTGCAGACGAGTTTTGGTAGAATTTATTTTTGAAACTTCTACTTTAACAAACTAATTTTCTGGAATTACAAAAACTGTGAAGTTAAATTTTGTTAAAAAAAATAGCCATACAAATCTATTTATCACCAGAAAAATCACCATGTCGCCAAAATCAAAAGTTAAGACGCCAAACAATTTGAAAAATCACCACCATATATGACAACCCTGGCCTCATACTGCAGCCTGAAGAGAGCTGGGGGCAAATCACGGCATTCGATAAGACTCGTAATTTAAAAATGTTTCCATATAAACTCCATTGAAATATTTTAAATTGCGAGTCGTATCGGATGCCGTAAGTTGCCCCTGTTCTCTTGTGTGGTGTTTTGAGCAGGGTTACCGTTCCAGAGTGCGGGATTTTGAAAAAAAATGGAAATATTTCTGCAGTTTTTAAACGGGCCGTTCGATTGTTATAAAATTTCTTAAGGTATTTGAAGATGTTAAGATTGAATTTTGCATCTTATATCTTTAAAGGGGATGAAGCCACAAAATCCCGAAGTGAGACAACTCGGGTTGATAAAAAAAATCAAAGCTATGCCTAAGTGATTTTTTCGATCGATAGATTTTGCTATTCAATGGCTAAAAAAAAGTCTGCTATATTTTTGGGTTTCCGCTTAGAGATTTTTTTAAAGAGAATTATCACTCAGGAAGTGAATGCTTACTACTATTTCAGGAAAGAGATAGTGATAGAAAAGACAGGTAGGTGGTGAAGGAGAGATAGAGGAAAGCTTAATTATTTTTTAAATCTTTGCTTTTTTGCTCGTTTTTAATAATGCGGTGTTGCAGCGCCTCTGGTGTCAATGAGGCTTATTAAATTTTTAAAACTGTCTTTAGAAACAATTTTATTGGTTATTTTACTTTGCCAATGATTTTTGCTACACAATACCGACGAAGGAGGGCGCTCTGATATTAACATTAGGATTAGTATCCGCTGAAGGAAAAAAATTTAATTTTTACCCACGCTGGCTCACTGATTTTTTTATGTAATGGGAAAGTCAAATCAGACTAGGAAAATTTTATTTTTTATAGATTAAATAAATGTTAAACTTAAATTGCTCCAATTCCCAGAAAAACACTAATTGTGGAGGTCCATAACAAAACGCAACAATTCCCCTTTTTGAGTTTTCCTATTTTTTTACTTAATACAGTTCTACAGCTTAAAATCTATGTAAATATTTTCATAAAACATACAAAAGGTCAATAGTTTTATTGTGACTCATAACCTTAATAGATATTCAGCCCCGAATGAAACAATTCCAATATATATTCTCCTCAGTCTAATTACAGTTATTCGTTTATTAAAAAAATTGCTAAAGTAGAGTTGATGCATTTTGTTATGGACCTCCTCAATTATTAACTTGACTGCACCCACTCAAAAATACTTGTGTGGCAACACTCTATTCTTGAAATAGCTGTTGCTGTTGTTTGCATTTATTTACTTTACATACTTCTTACATCTACAATTCGAGCTGAAAAAAGTCAGCTAATGTAGTAAAGTAAGAAAATAAAAAACATGTTGATTATTGAGTTCTTGTTTCAACTTTGTTTTATTTGTTGAGCTTCTCATTTGTTTAAATAAAAGTCTAACATAATAACTCTAGTATTTCTAAGAAAATTTTTGGATTAAGGTCTTCTGATGATCTGCATTAGCAACAGTGAAATGTGCATAGAATCCAGCAAAATCCCTCAATAATCAATTTCAATCACCCTTATTCCAGTTGTCAACATCGACGTTACTTTAATGCAATAACAATTAATTAATGCGGTAACAATTGTGTACTACTGAAAATCTATTTCCGTTCCCTAAGATCTAGAAAATAACATAAGCCTGCAAACAGAATTCAATTAAAGTGACGTCGGCGTCAACAACTGGAATATGGGTGAATGTATTTTTAATAAAAAAAATATTTTACTGAATAAGTAAAATAATAATTTGCGATTATTAGTGCGTTAATAAATGTTAATGTTTTGAAAGAAGTAGATTTTCCCAGTTTTTTTTCAGAAAAAAGTGTGTTAATTATTTCTATGTCATCAACAATTTTTCCAAAAATACCAAGCCTTTATTTATACTTATTTAAAAGGAAATATTATAGAGAAAGAAATTTTTTCTTTCCAAACTTTCATTTTTAAAAGGACCACAGCATTTCGAAATATACCTATTTTTGTTGTATATATCGAGTTTAAGGCCCCTTTTTTTAAGTATTTATTATTATTAACGAAAAAATACTGAAATTCCCATTTTTGGGATTTTTTAAATTTCTTTGGGAATTGTGGGGAAGTCAACGAAATCTTATTTGTTTATTTTTATTTGCATTACTTACATAATTTTCCAATTAAGTGGCAATTTTTAGCCTAAAATAAAAATTAAATTAAATATGTACAGAATCAATGACAAAGTGTCATGTGTGCTAAAAGGGTCCACATAATACGGAGTTTTTATAAGCCCTTGCCCCTTGAGTACAGCCTTTTAAAAAAATGTCACTCTAAATTTTTTAAACCGTAACAAATCGAAACACCTTATTGGAAGACCCAATTTGTACCCAAATTAACTACTAAATTTCATTAAACGATTGCATTCATTTTGTTTTCTGCTTGGAAACTTTTAGCTAACTAAGCCATCTACAATATGAATTTCTTGCTAATGATAATATATAGTTTTGCGTTTATTTATTTGCAAAATAAACAATTTTTATTGCATGCGGAAAAAAAATTTATTATGATGAAGGAAAAAACGTAAATCAATACTGGGAATAAAACTGTCTCTCTATAGATAGCAAAAAAAAAGGTTTAAGTGTTAAAAATTTTATATGTATGTAGATATATAAATGCTGTCAAAAATATAAGATATATGTATACTTATATAGAAAAATTAACATGTATGATTAGCAGAAGTTCAGAAGACTATAGCAGACTATAAATATGTAAGTATGTATGTACATATGTAAGTAAATAAAATATTTAAATTATTTCGCAGCAAAACTGACTTCCTGAACATACCTAGATACTTATGATTACAATAAACGACCAAGAAATATTTTAAACTCCAAACAATTATAACAAATCTTTTATATGAGTATTTCACTATTTCCCAAGGGCGTGTGCACACCATATCTAAAACTAACAATAACTTTAATAATTTTCCAAATTATATAGTTAAATTGTAAATACATAATGTATATTATTTAAAAATGTATAATATTTTAATTTGAGTTTTTGCTGACGCTTTTATATTGATTGCCTGCCTGTTCGAGGTTGCAGTATAGCGTAGCGTGGTAATATGATCAGATATTTACAAGTTCCTCTGCTTGAACAAACAAATAACATTCATGCATAGAAATATGAGTAGAAATTTGACTTAATATTTCATTTGAATAAATAGCATGATTATTATTTTCGTGGCGTAAAAAAATATTTTAAAATTTGTGACATGCCAAATAAACATAATCCAATATACGAGTACATTTTCATTTTTCCTTGTCAACCAATGTGACAAAAAATTACAACTAAAATTGTATACACACACATAGTCTAAAGAAAACAAAAAAAAAAACAACTCCAAATAAATTTCAAATTATTTCTTGTTGTATAGTTTGCTTAAAAAATTTCTTTGAATTTAACTAGCTGAATATCTGAAAATATTTATTTTGTTAAGTTCTTTCCACAATTCAGCTAGCTGAATAACGTAAAAATCATACATATGATACATAAGCAAAAAAACTTTCAAATAAATTAATTCATATCGCTACAGTTGAGCTGCGAAAGGCTACATTCAGCTGGCTGAATTTGTGAAAATAGTGATAGGGAATGCTTTTAAATGCAAGCTTTTATTTTCAATACATATTTTCATCAATTCAGCTAGCTTAATACAGGAAAAACGTTATATTTTTCATAACTGAAGCCTAATTTCAGCTGCATTATGATTGTTTGCTCAAGTTTTATTCAGCTGACCAAATAAATCATTTAGAACCTTAAAAATAATTAGTATACTTGATATACATATACTTTGCCAACAGTTCTATATTTTTGAGATACATTCAGCTAGCTGAATATGAATAGTTTCATACTAAGGCTTAATGACTGCTCAAAAAATATTAATATACAAGTTAATACTTTTTAATGCAGTTTTTTATTAATTCAGCTGGCGTATTATATAAATTATCTTGAATTTTTCAATTATTAAACAAGGTTTTAATTGCATTGCCATTAGTTGCTTAATTCAGCTGCTCAATATTTTATTCCGCTAGTTAATTTACATAGTTTATAGCAAACTAAACTAACTAAAGCTTTTCACAATTTTAATATACCAAAAAATATCAATAATAGTTTGGATCTGTACTAACAACGTCGTATATTATTAGTTATAATAATTATCTATTATTGTAATAGCTGAATAAGAACATAAGTTAGCTGAATATAAATACAAGTTTGCTGAATATGAATACTAGTTAGCTGAATATGGATATCAGTTAGCTGAATAGAAATACTAGTTAGCTGAATATGAACATTACTTCTTTCAAAGCTTTAGAAACAAATTATTTAAATAAATCTTTTCAAAATTCAAAAAATACTTATTTTTTTTTCATTTTTCATGACAAATGTACGAAAAATTTCTTGCCATTGAAACTTTTTTTAATTTCTAAGCCATTATTGATATTATTTAAACATTTTCCCCCTGATGCTCTACCAAAAACTTAAATTTGTCTTGCAAAAACACAAACGCGCTATATTTACTTGCGCAAGCATTTTTCTGGTTTTCTGTAGTTAGATGTTTCCACAAATTAGCAAAAATTTTCCCAATTCCTTTTTATTTAATTTAATTATATCATTATTCTAAGAACAACAAAGTTTTAGTTATTTGATGCCCCGCATTTTTTATTTACTTATTTGTATTTGTTTTTTTTATTTATTTTTTATAACTTAACGAACAAGAAAATAAAACAACTCTTGCGCATAATTTTTTTTTCTTCATTTTTTTAAGTAGACATAAAAAAAGCAACTACAACAAATTATAGTAATTTAATAACGCCTTCATAAAGTACAGTAAGCAGCAGACAACTGTGAAAACAAAAGAAAAAGACGCAGAAAAAAGTGCAGGAAAAAATTAAAAATTTAAGTAAACAAATTGTTTAACAAGACACTTAATAAATTTTTCTGTGAAGAAAAATAATAAACATAAATAGAAATAAGAGTATGTATATATGTATACACTCATTTAATAGAGATAACCAGGGTATAATTTAGAAGGAAATACAAGAAACTTATGTTCAGGGAAATGTTTAAACTAAAATTCAGCTAGCTGAATAAATGATTATATGAAAAATAAGCTTTTAAACATTTTCTGGTGTCGTAAATAATGTGTAAATTTCATAGCTTAGTTATATTTTTGTAATTCAGCTGGCTGAATAGCTATAGAGTTGCTAAGTTTACAACCTAATTTTCATAATTTAAATATATGATGTCTTTCCATCTTATTCAGCTAGTTTTAGCGGTTAAAAACACAGTTATTAGGAATTGCACTGAGCGCAAAATATTTTCTAACAAAACAATCTAACTGAGTAGTTTGTTTTTTAACAACTGCACTCAATACAGATAATTTTTATGTTATTCAGCTAGCTGAATTAATATAAGTAATAATCAAACTTTTTTATTTTGGCAATTTTTTATAATTGCTGATTTTAGAATACATATTTGGCTAGCTGAATGAAACTTAAACAAGATTCCTTTTATGAGTTCGGTTTACTGTTAGCTGAATTATGAAAACAAAATTTGGAAGCATTTAATTAAAAAGTAATAAGAAATGAAATAATGATTATTTTTTACCAACTGCACTCAACAAAAATAAATTTTATGTTATTCAGCTAGCTGAATTAATATAAGTAATAATCAAAATTTTGATTTTGACAATTTTGTATAATTTTTGATTTTAGAATACATATTTAGCTAGCTAAATGAAACTTTAACTAGATTCCTTTCATGGGTTCGGTTTTCTGTTAGCTGAATTATGAAAACAAAATTTGGAAGCATTTAATTAAAAAGTAATAAGAAATGAAATAATGATTATTTTTTACCAACTGCACTCAAAAAAATTAATTTTTATGTTATTCAGCCAGCTGAATTAATATAAGTAATAATCAAAATTTTGATTTTGGCAATTTATTATAATTGCTGATTTTAGAATACATATTTCGCTAGCTGAATGAAACTTTAACTAGATTCCTTTCATGGGTTCGGTTTTCTGTTAGCTGAATTATGAAAACAAAATTTGGAAGCATTTAATTAAAAAGTAATAAGAAATGAAATAATGATTATTTTTTACCAACTGCACTCAACAAAAATAATTTTTATGTTATTCAGCTAGCTGAATTAATATAAGTAATAATCAAAATTTTGATTTTGACAATTTTTTATAATTTTTGATTTTAGAATACATATTTAGCTAGCTGAATGAAACTTTAACTAGATTCCTTTCATGGGTTCGGTTTTCTGTTAGCTGAATTATGAAAACAAAATTTGGAAGCATTTAATTAAAAAGTAATAAGAAATGAAATAATGATTATTTTTTACCAACTGCACTCAACAAAAATAATTTTTATGTTATTCAGCTAGCTGAATTAATATAAGTAATAATCAAAATTTTGATTTTGGCAATTTTTTATAATTGCTGATTTTAGAATACATATTTAGCTAGCTGAATAAAACTTAAACAAAATTCCTTTTATGGGTTCGGTTTTTTGTTAGCTGAATTATAAGAACAAAATTTGGAAGCATTTAATAAAAAATTTATCACTTTTTTAAATTAATTAATAATTTTTTTGGTATTCAGATATATGTATGTATGTATACATGCGTATATTTACACTTTTATTGTTTATAAAACTGAATTTATTTAGAAACTGTGTTACGTTATTATTATTCAGCTAGCTGAATTGCAATAAAACTATGAAAGTAAAAAGTTAAACTTAAATATTTTAAAAATATTAAACATTTTATTATCTATCAGCCAGCTTAACTATTAACAACAAACAATTGACAGAAATATAATGCGAGTATTGTCACACGTTTAAATTTCAAGACAAAATTATGGCTGCCCCAAATTTTATACTACTTGTTATTTCATTGAAACCTGCCCCTATATTTAAATTTTCCTAGACTTTTGCCTGAAGTGTTTTTATTTATTTTTTTTAATTTTTTGGGGACTATTCGAAATAAACTTGTTAAAGTCAAAAATAATAAAAACACCCATATAAACCCCAGACAATGTGCATAAAAAACAAATGTTTAAAGTTTGAAATGTAAGTCATGTAATAATCAAAATTGATATTTTTTTGTTGGTTAGACAAACAAGACAACAGCTAAAAAAAGTACACAAAAATTCAAATACATGTTTGCACACATACCTATCCATACATATGCACTTACATACATACATGTAAATACATATAGATATAATAGCAACTACATCGTATAGAGATGTAGCCAAACATTTGGTACCCAAATAGAAATAATAAATTCAAGTTATACCTACAACGAACAACGAACACACATTTTAATGTATCATTTATTTAAATGCAAATCACGTAAATTACTTATCATAGATGATAATTTTCATTTCTTTAGCACAGAAAATACGAAAAAAAATCAGACTTACAGTCATTTAGTTGGCACGACTGGCGGCACAAACAGACAAAAAATGCCAGTAGAAGTCATCAACAAACAGCAGTAAACTAGAAAAGTAGTTAACGTAACGATTTTATGAGGAAAAATCCATATTTATATTTCCACATAAAATCTGCAAATACTTATACATATCGTCGCCTCACAATAGTTTTAACCCATATGCCAAAAAGTTTGAGTGTAGAAAAACGCATAAAAAGGTTTACATGAAGTTTTCTCAAAATATACCCAATGGATTTCTTTTGTATTTGCACCATATCTTCCTACACATGTTTTGAAGAAAATTGTAAATTTTTGTGAACTTTCATCAATGAAGAATTAAATAAGAAGTTAATATTACATTATTTTAAGAGTAAGAAATACGTTTCGTGCCACATACCCCACTTTTCTTAATTTATTTTCAAAAAAGCAGATTTTTGTGCTCCATACGCATACTTAACTGCTGTGTCACATCAGTGAACATAGAATTTTGTTTTTGTTTATATTTCTTGCTGTTCAGAAAAATAAGTTGATCGTTTAACACCGACCAAGAAGCCGCTGCCGTAATATTTTTAACTATCGATCCGCTTACACACCTACCCAAGAAAAATAAGTAACTGGAGTGTATTGAATATAAAGAATGCAATTAAATGATTTCTGTTATACTTAAAAATGCATAATTAATGTTTCCTTCATTTTAGTTTAGTGTTTAATAAGTTTATATTAAAACATTTAATCGGCGGCTGCGTAGGAATGAAGCAAAACAATAGTTAACTTTACTTTGTACATTTTTGTATAAAGAATTTGACGCAATCGCCAAACAGTGGCGTGTATAGCAAAACAATACTTATTAAACCTAAAAATAGTGGAGATGGAGCAAAATGAATGCTTAATATCTCAGAAACCATAATAAATTTCGTGAAAGGCGTTTTTGATTCAGATATATATATATATATATATATATATATATATATATATATATATATATATATATATATATATATATATATATATATATATATATATATATATATATATATATATCCTTACTCATTTCTTTTAAGAATAGTCAGTGAAGCAAAACTATTCTGGGTCGACGATATATACGACTACACATGTACATACATACATACATACACATGTATATGAACCACGTACATACATATTTACCTACATACATAAAGCCAAGTACGTGTGAAGTATGTAGTAGAAAAATACTTTAATCTAATAATGTGCATAAAAATTAAGTTTTTTTTTTTAATTTATAGTGACTGTGCGGAGGATAAAAAATAACTGCTGAAAATTACTTCTTTCCCCGGCAGCTGTGGTATATTTTTTTAAATTTTTCTTGAGGTCATACTTAAATTAAAAAATTCAAAAATTTTATTAACAATCTTATAGTAGACTAATATTTTTTAGTTAATCGATAATTTTTTGCATAAAAATGTGCATACAAGCTCAAATATATAATATTAGTGTGAACATTTTTTAAATATTTATAACATAAGTTAAAATATTGCTTTAAATACTCATACAGATCACATTCAGCTAGCTGAATTTGCCTGGAAAAAACTACAAATACGATATACGAAAAAATTTCGCTCAAGAAAATTATTTTAAGCATTTCAGCTAGCTGAATTGCAATTATTCCTTCTTTATAATATAACCATATCGCTATAAAACCAAATACTTCAATAAAATTGCAAGGCTATGCATATACATAGTTGAAAATTCAGCTAACTGAATTGCTTTGAAACGTTAATTTAAAAATTATACATAACACAATTTTTGTGCAATTCATATGTGAATTTTCGACAAACCATTATTTTAACTAGCTGAATTAATAAGTTTATTGTACCCAAACACTTTTTACCTAATGAACAACATTTTGCATTAAAATGTATAAGTTCAAACATGTTATATATTTTAAAGCAATCGGGCAAGTATTTTTTATATTAGTGAAACATTTAATAAATAATCTTATATATTAATAGTCCATGATTTGAAATTGCTTCCAATGGTCATATTAATCACATTCAGCTGACTGAATTTATTCCAAAAATACATAATTACCATATTGGAAAATGCAAACTATTTGAAGCATATTCAGCTAGCTGAATTGAAGCTATTCCCTGTTTACAGTATTTATTTGATTTATAAGAAAAGCAAGTACTTCAATAAAATGGCAAGGCTATGTGCTTATTGGAAAATTCAGCTGGCTGAATTACTTTGAAACTTTAATTTAAAAATTACTATGTGAGTTTTTAGCAAGCTGGATTATTATTATTTGAGCTCTCTGAATTAACAATTTTATTATACTCAGATATTTTTTTAGCAATAGATAATATTTTGCATAAAAATGTATTACACATTTTTGGCATAACTAATTTTAATAAATATAAATTGTTCGAAATGCTCATATTGGCCACATTCAGCTAGCTGAATTGATCCAAGAAAAACATAACAACAATATTCCAATATATTTGAGGCAAGGAAAAATATTTGAAGCATATTCAGCTAGCTGAATTGAAACTATTGCTAGTTTATAGTATTATGCATTATTTTGTATTATTAAATGCAATACTTAAATAAAATAGCTAGTCTATGCATATATTTGAAAATTCAGCTAGCTGAATTGCTTTAAAAATCTAATTTAAAAATTATATGTACTAAAATTTTTGTCAAATGTGAATTTTTGGCATATTTAATTAGCAATTTTATTGCACTCAAATATTTTTTCAGCTACATAATCGATGTTTTTCATAAAAATTTATAAAAAAATTGCATTAACTTATCTCATATGTTAATATCCTAATGTTTAAAATTTCTTCAAATGCTCATAAGGATTACAATCAGCAAGCTGAATTGACACAGAAAAACACAATTACCACATTTCAAAAAAATTTTAGGCAAAGAAACATTTTTGAAGCATATTCAGCTAGCTGAATTTAAATAATTTCTCGCTCATGGTATTACCATAGTTATAAAATCAATTTTTGTTAATAGAAAAGCAAGTATATGTACATATTTGAACATTCAGCTGGCTGAATTGCTTCGAAACTTTAATTTAAAAACTAGGCTAATTTTTTTTTTTAAATTTTAATGTGAATTTTCGGATTTTAGTTTTTTAAGTTTCTTACTGAAAGTGCTTTCTCATAATTCAGCCATATGGCTCATATAAAAAATAAATTAAAATTTTTGCTGACATCCAAACGTTTAGCCAGCTGAATCAGATCTCATATTTTAAAATTTTCGTAATTCAGATACATGACTACAAGACATTAGCGAAATTTTTGGATTTTGAAAGTAAATGAATATTCAGCTAGCTGAATCAATATGCTTTGGCACATTTAAATCAGGCATATTTTTTTAGGTTTTTTATGGGTTATGTAGTGCATTTAAAAATTGGATGAATTGTAGAACTTAATGTGCCATATGTTATCAAGCATTTCGATAAAGAGAACTTTCAAATTTTATGTGCGTATCTTTATTGTTTTATGTAGTTTTGTATGAACTATAATTTACTATTTAGTAATCTATTGTCAAATTATTTGAAGCAAGTTATTTATCATTTTGTTAGCTCCGGTTCAACCTTCAGTTCTATAAATGTTGATAAAAGAAAGTAAAATCTAACCGTACGAGTATGTCTACACATTTTTTGTGCAGCAATTAATTTTTATCTACGTTTTAGAAGCATTTGTGTTTTCTAGTTTTAACTGTGTCACATTATTTTCTTCATTCTTAAATTTATATAAATATTTCTACGGTGAAATTTTTTGTTTAGAAAAATATATAAAAATATTCAAATCGCACGTTTTATATTCTTTGTAGTCAACATGCATCAAATTCAAACAAAAAGCCAAGACGACAAAACTAAAAACTAAAAATAAAACATCAGTTTCATTCAAATTACAGTGACTTCAATTATTATGATTTTAAGTAGCACTTAAAAGTGCATTCAAATAAAAAATTCTTTGAGTTAAATGAAAACTCTTAGTAAGAAAAAACTAAAATAGTAAAGAACTTTTGGTAAGAAAGTTATATTTCTTATTTGAATTCGAATAATTTTGCTAATGCTATCAAAAATATGCTTTATTAAACTTTTCTTCATCAGTAAAACATTGATTGAATGATTGCAAAAGAAATGCTTCTTTAGTAGAAAATAGCATGAAAAAAAGAACATTTTATTAAAATTATTTTACGAGCCAAAGAAAGCTTTAAGGCAAATTCGTTTTAATTTTTTAATTCAACTTCAATAAAAATTAAATAACTTTTTAATTATTCAGCTACTCTACTAAAACGTTTACTTTGCAAAGTCTTAATTCAGCTGGAAGAAAAACAGAAAGAGAAAGTATTCCTCTCTCTGTCTTGCTCTAAGCTGAGTTAAGACTTTGTAAAGCAAACTTTCCGTGTTTAAAATGGAGTGATATTTGGATTTAAAAAAAATCTTAAAAAATAATGAGTTAGGGCTTTTTATATTAAGGTAACGATATTTTTACGATAACAGTTCACTCTAAAACATTTCGAATTGAATTAAAATTTCTATTCAGCTAGCTGAATATTATTTATTTAAAATACTTAAAATTTATCATCTTGAAATTTTTTGTTGTTAATAGTTTTAATGTTTTTAAAAACCATTCAGCAAGCTGAATATGATTTTTTTATATATTAGTTATACATATGCTTTTAATTCAATTAAAAAATCATTATTTAAGCAGCTGAATTGCTATACTCAGTTTCAGTTCTGTAACATTTGATGCTTGGGCTTATGTTAAGTGGAATTGAACTTTTAATTCGGCTAGCTGAATTAATAATAAAATTTAAATCATATGATAAAATAGATAGAATAACATTCCAAATTGAACTGAATACTATTTTCATTGCAAAACATTTAAAATTTGTATTCAGCCAGCTGAAAACTGTGAATACCGAAAGCTCTATAATTTATCAATCACTTTAAAGGATAAAATAAAAATTGTTGTGTAGTAACTGGCTTATAACAAGAATAATATGTGTGTATTTTTTTAATGTTTTTCGTTTAATAAAGTTTTTACATCATTGAAGCTGAATTAAACGATTAAAAAGTTTTAGTCAGCTGAATTTTTATATTTTCATTAGTTGTTTGAAATCTTAAACTAAAGTTTTTATAAATTGGGTTTAATCTTTCAATTCAGCTAGCTGAATTGTTAAATAAATTAGCTATATTTTTTCTACTTTGTTTTATTAAATTGATAACAATAACTCCATGTGCCAGAAACGTTCGCTTTTCGCAAGAAAAAAAACGCAAACACATACGCTTAAATGCAGTGTAATGGAATTAATAAAATAATTTTCATGTCACTGAATGAACAGAAAAAATATATTGAAAATAAAATTTCCTAGATTAAACTTACTGATTTGGTTAGTTTAATGCCTGATTTCACAGCAACAAATGAAAGAAAAATTTAAACTTGCAAGAAAGAGTGAAAAAAAACATTTACAATAACAAATGGAAACCGCCGCTACTTGCTTAATCATCAATAATTTACGCACAAATAATTTGGCAAGAATACATATGTTGTCAGAGCCAGAGACAGTTTAAACTTTAAAGTAAATTTGATATAAATTTTAAACAAATATATTTATACTAACATACATATGTGCATATGTTTGTAGGTATGTGTGTACATATGTGTTTGTGAACGGAGTCATACATTACATGAATTGCACAAAAAAAGTATTGCTTACAGAATCGAGCAGGCAGAAAATTACATTTTCTTTATTTGCAAGTAGGAGTGACAGCAGTTTCTTTGACATGGAAAAAGTGTTTAAAAGAACATCAAAGAACCTGCCAACATATAAAAAATTTACATCTTAAGGATATTTTCTTATGCTCTTTTTGAGGCTGAGAAAAATTTGCATGAAAATGAATTTTTCTTTTTACCTGGAGAACATCAGCAAATATATTCAGATTTAAAAGAAATTGAAAATTTAATATAAAGAAAGTATTTTTTTATATTTTCCCAATAGGAATAATGATTGTGGTATTTCCCACTTTAAAAATAAATGTGCGTTATGATAAATATTAAAATGTATAATCCTAGACATAAACCGTGGTGTTTAACAGAGCTCTGGTAAGAAAGAAAACAGACTACAGACCTCTGTTAAAAAAAACAGAACTCTGTTATATAAGGAAAATTTGCTTTTTACCACAAAATGGACTTGATACCCGATTTTTCAAACAAAATGGTGCCAAAAATGTTCCTGTATGATAGATACAGGGTGTTTTTTTAGAGGTATAGAACTTCGAATTGAAATAAAACACAAGAAAATCGTTTTAATGTCCATCAATTTGACTTTATTGGAAGGATAATTTTATGCCATTAATGTTTAAATATGATTTCGGGCATGTGGCCGCCGCGGCTGGCTCGAATAAAGCCAATTCTACAGGTCCAATTTTCAATCACTTTTTCGAGCATATGGGCCGTATGTTGGCAATAACGCCACGAATGTTGGCTTCCAAGTCCCCTAACGTTTCTGGTTTGTTGGCGTAGACGAGCGACTTCACATATCCCCAAAGAAAATAATCCAATGGTGTCAAATCACACGATCTTGGTGGCCAATTGACAGGTCCATTCCGCGAAATTATGCGCTCATCGAATGTTTCCTTCAATAAATCGATTGTGACGTGCGCTGTGTGGCATGTAGCGCCGTCTTGTTGGAACCACAACTCATCCACATTCATGCCATCCAATTCGAGAACAAAATAGCCGGTTATCATGGTTCTATACCGGTCTCCGGTGGCGAATCGATTCATTCGGGTCCTCTTCAACACTTTGCTCTACAGCGGCAATTGTTTCTTCGGTGCGCACTGTTCGACGTCTCTGCGGATGCGTATTATCACATAGAGTAAACGTAGTGCGAAAACGATCCATGGTTAACCGAATTAATTGCTCTGATGGACGATTATGTCGACCATAAAATGGACGGAGCTTGCGGTAAACTTCGCGAACTGAACCATTATTTTCGAAATAAATTTGCACGATTTGCAAGCGTTGTTCTTTTGTCAACCTGTTCATGATGAAATGGCAAACCAAACTAAATATTAATCATTTTACAGCTGACAAAATGGCCGCCAGTTAAAAAAGTGATGCCAACTTAAAGTTCTATACCTCAATAAAAAACACCCATTATTAAAATGTATAACCCTAGTCACAAACCGCAGTGTTTAACTTAGCTCTGGTAGGAAAGAAAGAAAAAACAGACATCTGCTAACAAAAAAAAAAAACGCTGTTAAATAATAACGATTTGCTTTTTCTCACAAAATGGACTTGATAACCTTTTTTAAGCAAAGTGGACCAAAAACTTATAGATAAGTTTTTTTCTTTGCCTTCTTTATTTATATATGTATAACATTTAATACTTCTAAGGGCACGAAAAGTCCATGTATTAACTTTCTTTTTAATATTTATAGGAGATGCGAAGAAAAATATATTGGAGGAAATCCCTGGAAAGTCTCTTCCAATAAAAGTCAGAATATTTTTTTTATTATTTAGCAGAGGTTTGTTTTTATAGCTATGCTATTTATGTCACGACACAGGAGCTAGGGCGTGATTTTAGCAACAAAAATAATCAATACTATTACAGTTATAAATTTATTTTTATTTTGATTTCGCACAACTTGAGTACGAAAATAAACGAAACAAAAAGGATTGATTAAATAATTTATTTTCTACAAATGATCACAAAGCTGGCTAACAACCGCCGCCGGCCACAAACAAGAAAAGAAAAGAAAATAATGAGAATTAAATGGAATGTTTTAAAATATTTTCTACGAATTTGACATAATATATATACAGCCTTATTTATAAAACTTATTAAGGCTTTAAAAATGTTTTTTAAAACAAATTTTAATACAAACTTTTTTTTAATAATTTTTATAAATAAGACTGATAATATATAATATATAATTATATTGTATGATATAATATAATTTATTGCATTGTTATTTAATGCATTAAGTTTGTTTTATAAAGCTAAGCAGCATAGCTATAACCGGCTGTCCTAAGACACCTCTCTTTTCTTTTGTTATTAGAGCACTGTTAGACACGAAGGTTTGTGTCTATGGTTATATATTATAAAATTTATCTTTACGCCCTTTTTTATTTTGACGATTTATTTTAGTGCTAGACTTTTTTCCAATTTGGTTTTTTTCCCCCTTTTGGTGATTTTTTTAGGTGTTTGGCGTTTTTTTTAATTTTGTGTTTTTTTTTAATTTGGTCCTTTTTTTAGTTTTGGTGCTTTTTTCTCGTATAAGCTTTTTTTTAGTTTTTATGCGTTTTTTTGGCGATTTTTTTTCACTTTATCTGCAATGTTGTGATGGTTCTAATTTATTGCAAATTGACCACAAAATAAATCACCCCATTTTTTTGTGAAACGATTATTTTTATAGCATTTTTCTAACTCATTTCATTGAAAAAAACTTAATCTTTTATTATAGTAAAACATGCAACTCTTATATCAATACGTATATTATTTCAAAGTTTTAGTATTTTTTATTTTTTTGTTCAATTATTTTCGACAACAACTGCAGCATACTAAACAAAATATTTTATTATTGTTCCAACTTAATTTGTTTTTATATTTACATATGATTTGATTATTTTATTTTTATGTGTATAATAAAACAATTTAAAACGATCAATAATGAACTATTGAATTTCAAACTTTTTTATTGATAATAAAATTAATAATGTAAATAATAAAAAATAAATGTAAAAATATACAATGTATTAAAAAAATATGTTATCATGGATTGCAACGAAGGACCTTATGTTATTTCCTCTAAAAAAGTATATTTTTTAGTTATTTTAATTTGAAATTTATTTACTGGTTGTTCAGCATTGTCTATATGCGTTTCATTGTTGCTGTAACAATTTTTCGACAATATGTCGAATAATAAATTTCTCAAATGTTTTTTACTTATTATTACAATGAGGAAACAATTATGGGTTGTATGGGATTGGAGATTAATTTTAAATTAGTCTTCCTATTAGAGTTTTTGATCGAACTCATTTAGTAGCTCGTTTTTGACACAAACCTTTGATCAAACCCATTTAAATTACATGGGTTTGATCATTGGTTTGTGTCAAAAAAGAGCTACTGATTCGATCCAAGTCTACTTCCCATATTAAAATCCGGTAAATATACATAATTCATAAAAATGTTCGAAAAGTAATAACTTGGATCAAATTTGTTCAAACTTGATCTCAAACCTATTTAAATTGCATGATCAAACCCAAGATGCTTATTCTGAATTGCGATACGAAAATAAATGCGATGCGAAAATACATAAATGCGAACAATTGCTATTCTGTATTGCGGTAGAATACCGAAATGTCAAATTCGCAAAATTTATTCGACAAAAAATAGCATTCGCAAAGTACAAACATGTAAGTGAAAGATAATATTTTATTTATTTATTCATCATATACATATTTGTTATTTAATTTAGGGAATCAAGCAATAAGACCACCGATCCGCGTCAATTTTAAATAAAGATAGAATTTATGAATAAGCACAGCCAATTGGCAAGAGGCCATTTGAAAACACCAAATGCACGTCAGTCAGCAAATACTTTGTGGCTAACGTTAAATGAAGAACTAAATATCAATGGACCACCTATTAGAGAAGCTGCAGGATGGAAAAAGGTATGAAATATATAAGCCAGTTCAAAAATATTTGAATTCAACTTTAATCTTCTCTGTATCCTTTTATTTTGCTCATGCCCTTCTTCGTCGTCGAACCACAGTGCCACAGAATCCATTTTTATAATTTTTTTCTTACAGACTTTCCTTAATAAATAATTTTATAAATAATTTTCACAGCCAAACACAAACAATTTATTTATTTTTAATTTGACATTTGTTGACACTGACGTTTATTTAAGCTGCGTTGCCACAATTTGAAATAAATTGCGAATGCGATTGCGAAAGTCTAACAGAATACCAATTTTCTTTCGCATCGCATTTCATTTGCGCATTGCATTGATTTTCGCATCGCAATTTAGAATAAGCCTCCAAGTAAATGGATATAAGTCTATTTTGTACTTGGTAGAACTCGAACTCGTTTACTAGTCCATGTAATTTAGACTTGCATCGAACTTTTTCAGTACCTCGTTTTTGACACAAACCTATGATCAAAACCATGTATTTTAAATGGGTTTGATCATTGGTTTGTGTTGAACTCGTTCACTATTTCATTTTTGACACCAACCGATTATCAAACCCATTTAAATTACATTAGACTTGTTTCGAAATCTTTCAGTAGCTCATTTTTGACACAAACTAATGATCAAACCCATTTAAAATACATGGGTTTGATCATAGGTTTGTGTCAAAAACGAGCTACTGAAAAAGTTCGACGCAAGTCTAAAGTCTAGTAAAGAGAGTTCGAGTTCTACCAAGTACAAAATAGACTTATATCGAACATATTGATTCAAACTAGACTTGGTCGAACTCGTTCACTAGTTCGTTTTTGCCACAAACCAATGATCAAACCTATTTAAATTACATTACTATTTGTCCGCCGTCCACACAACCTGCTTCAGTTTTCGCTTCAGACTTTTCCTTGAAAATAAAATGAGTCAAACTTAAAAACTATTTACATAAAAAATTCTTTTAGCTAGAAAAAATTTTTATCAAATATTTTAAAAAGGCGTGTCTTATAGATAATAATTTTGTTTTTCTTTTTAATTATATTCGCAATTTGCAGCGCATTAATTAAATTCTTTGACAAACAAAAAAATACCGCTGGGCTTTGGAATTATTTTTTTAAATAAATGTTAGAATTTTTTTATTTACTCTAGATACGGAATGTATTTTGTAAATACATTTGTCTACAATTTTGAAAAAAAGAAAAATATTATTGACAAGCGATAAACTTGTTGTGACTGTAGTTTTTAAATGGAGCTGCTACAAGAATTAATCATAATAGTGCTGAATGACTGATTAAATAGAATGATTACAAATCAATATTTTTTTCGTTATCACTCAACAAATATAATAATCAAAATAAATAATCAATATTAACAATTAAGCACTCGAAAATTGAAACCAATTGAACTGAAGGCTGCGACTATACATATATTTTTTATAGATTTTATTGTTTTTTTTAATCACTTAAAAAAACTCACCTTGACAAAAATAATTACAATTTTTAAATAAAAATTACAATACTTTGACTTCAACAGAATTCATAATGAGTGGACTAGAAAGAAGGAAACTAATTTTTCAAACAAAAATCAATACAAAAGAAATTATATTCGTTCTTACTTTTTTTACTTTAAAAAAGGAAAAAACCTGATTAAATTGCTTTTCACTATAAACCGAAAAATATTGGTATTGAATAGGCAACAAAATAAACAAAATTATGTAAATACAAATAGACAAAAGGTAATAATTCAATAAAAAACTGCTGCAGGTAGTAGTCCCAACCCCCGTTTTGTAGAGTTTTTTTCAACAAGTGTTTCAAAAGAAAAACATTTTTTTGATAAGCTATTCCTTTGATAAAGTTGTGTAAGTAAAAGGTTCTGATAAGAAAATGAAACTTTAAATAAATCCTCTTTTATGAAAAGGGCACATTTTATTAATTATACCTTTTAAGAAAATTAGAACACGTAAAAAAATTATATGAAAAACATTGAAATTTTTAGTGATTCCTATAGAAAAACTTTTAGACCAGTCGCTTGCTTGTATTGTGGAAACTACACCTAAAAAATTATTTTTTTTATAAAAAATTAGAATTTTAAAAAAACTGTCTTCTATGAACCAAATAATTTTTATTAGAAATATATATTTTAATAAAACATCATTATTATTGAAAAGGTATATTTTATTGCAAAAAGTTCCTTGTGCTAGAAAAGTACCTTTTACAGCAAAAAAATATTATATAAAATAATATTTTTATTAAAAATTTGCTTTTACTAAAAAGTACCTTTTATTGTATTAAAAACGCAACTTTTGTTAACGAGGTACTTTTTACAAAAAAAGTATTTTTTATTAAAAAATCAGTATTATTGAAAAGGTACTTTTTATTTAAAAAAAGTGCCCTGAGCTAGAAAAGTACCGTTTGTTGAATAAAAATTAATTTTAATCAACAATAAAATTACTTTTGCCAAAAAAATCCCTTTTGTTGTATTATAAACGTACCTTTTATTAGAAAAGTATATTTTATTAAAAAGTCAATATGTATGCTTAAAAAGGTAACTTTTATTTAAAAAATGTCTTTTACTAGAAAATTAACTTTTATTGTATTAAAAATTTACCTTTCATTAGACAAAAAAATAGTTTTATTTTTTATTTCAAGAATTTATTTTATTAAAGAATACTCTTATTTAAAAAGGTACCTTCAGTCAAAAAAAGTACCTGTTATTTGAAAATTCAGTATTAAAAATACACACTTTATTCCAAAAGTGCCTTTTTTTTAAAAAGTACGTTTAACTAACATTTGATTAAAAAAGTACAATTTGATAAGCACTTAACTTTTATTAAGTTCTTTTCTTTTAGATATAGTTTATTAACATTTTATTCAAAAAAGTACGGTTTATTAATAATTGTTTTTATTAAGTAAAAAAAGTAAAAAAAAATTAATTTTAATAAAAAAATATTTTTTTGTAATAAAAACACCCTTTATTAAAGAGTAAAATACCTTTATTAAAAAGTGGTTTTATTAAAAAAAGTACTTTTATTAAAAAATTACTTTTAATAAAGAAATACTTTTATTTAAAAATACCTTTATCAAAAAGTGGTTTTATTAAAAAAGTACTTTTATTAAAAAAAATTTAAAAAATACTTTTAATAAAAAAGTAATTTTATTAAAAAAGTATTTTATTTAAAAGAATATTTTATTAATAAAATACTTTATTTTTTATATTTATTTTTGCGTAGACTATTTTTGGTCAGTTTTCTTAGTTATCAAGATGCAAATAAAACAAATCTACTTGATCTTTTTTCTCAACGTTTCGTCGGCTTTTTCCGACGTCTTCAGGAAAAAAGCCGACGAAACGTTGAGAAAAAAAATGAAGTAGATTTGTTATATTTGCATCTTGATAACTAAGAAAACTGACCAAAAATAGCCAACGCAAAAATAAATATATTCACTAACGAAATTGGTCACAAAATATAAACAAAATATAATTTATTTTTTATTAAAAATTAACTTTTGCTAAAAAAGGACTTTCTGTAAAAATATATTTTTTTCTTACATTTAACTTTTATTGGTAAATTTTATTCAAAAATATATTTTATTAAAAAATATACAATTTATTTCAAAAGCTCCGTTTTTTAATAAAAGACTTCGTTTCATTAAAAAATTTATAAAACTCTAAATAAAAAAGTATTACATTTCATTACAAATGTACCTACTATTCCAAATGCACATTTTATTTTAAAAAAAGGATCTCAATTAAAAAACTCGCTTTAATTAGACATTAACTTTTATGAAGAAAGTACCCTTTTTCAAAAAAGTACCGCTCACTAAAACTTTATAAAAAAATAACTTTTATTAAAAAAGTAGTACCTTTGATCAAAAAAGTATATGAAATTAAATAAGTAAATTTTTTTAAGAAATTAACTTAGTTATATTGAGAAAGTACGTTTTTTAAAAAGTACCTTTCACTAAAATATTTATTTAAATAAAAATTTACTTTAATGTAAATAAAGTACCTTTATTAAAGTATGTATATTTAAAAAAAAGTACCTTTTATTAAGAAATTACATTTTATTAAGAAAGTACCTTTTATTAAGAAAGTATATTTTATTAAAAAGTAATTTTTTTTAATAAAAAAATATTTCTTGAGTAGTACCTTTCATTAAAAATTTGCTTTAATTAAAAAAACTATCGTTTATTATACAAGTGATTTTATGAAAAAAAAGGTACTAAAAACATCATTTGAAAAATGTAATTTATGCACTATTCGACCCCACTGTAAGCATTGAATATCCACCATGAAATGAAAAGTAGGAAAAAAGAGTATGGATTTTATAAGCAATAAAATAAAAAATATCCACACACAACTTCCCACAATAGTTTTGGACTTTTCGTTTTGTTCAATACGTTGAATTAAATGTCCTTGAAACAACGTTGTGGGTGTGTGTGTGTGCGTGTGTGTATTAGCTTTTCCATTAAAATACAAAAATAAAGCTCTGTAATGCCTTATAATAATTATTTTTTGAAAGTGTAGCCAGAGTCAACGTTTATATGTACAAGGTGGGTCAAAATAAAGTATATATCTATATGTACATATACATTGCGGCCTCAGAATTGGTTTAGCCTATACGCAACAAAGTTGGAGTGGAGTGTGCTCTATACGTACGGCTGCCGCCGTAATATTTTTAAATATCGATCTTCTTACACACTTAGGGCCAATTTCACCAACTCTATTTAAATATCAATTGATATTTAAATTTCGATTTTCATTAATTTTTTTATGGAAAAATTAATTTTAAATATGAATTGATATTTAAATAAGTTGGTGAAATAGGCCCTTACACAAGAAAAACAAGTAATTGAAGTGTATATAATATTTAAAATGAAATCAAATGATTTCTGTTATACTCAAACATGAATAACTAAGATTACTTTTATTATGATGATGATGTTTTTGCCTAACAATCGCCGTGGAATTTTTCCTGTGGCACCTTCCTTTTTTATTATTAATTTTTTTATAGAAATGAAGCAAAACAAGAATTAACTTTACTTTGTACGTTTTTGTATGAAGAATTTGTACAGCAAAACAATACTTATTAAAACTAAAAATAGTGGCTATGGAGCAAAATTAATAATTAATATCTCAGAAACCATAATAAATTTCGTGAAACGCATTTTTGTTTGAGAAAGCGGGTATTCAAAACATATTTATTCCATACCTAACTTATTTTTTTTTAAGAATGGTCGGAGGAGCAAAACTATTCTGGGGCGACGATATGTAGCTGAATTAATAATTTCATCCTTTTTTGAAGTAGGTTAAAATCTCAAGTCAAGTCTATTACCTGAAAAATTTTTAAGATAAAGGTTAAAATATAATTATATATAAATATTAAGCATACACTGTGCAAATATGGGTCGTAATGAATTTAAAGACCTAGTAATATCTTGATCCACAGTTTCTGCAATTATATTTTTTTTTGGCATGTGAAAACGCTAAACTTAAGTTTTTGATCTTTTAATTCAGACAATGATATGCTTTTGGGCCAAAAAAAATTCCTGTATATATAATAAAATGCTTTTTTGTTAAACTTGTTACATATAAGATTTTTTTATCAATAGTTTATTATTAAATAAAATGAGTTTTAGTAAAATATTTGTGTAAAACTAAAGGTGTCAGAGATTTTTCTGTTTTTTCCAATTTTTCATTTTTCTATTTAGGTTAGCACGAAATTATTTTACTCTACCTCAGTATGTTTAACTATTCTTACTTATCTTTTTACGATCATCACATTAATTATTTTTACTTATTCGATGTACCATCGGTACATGCATGTAAGTATTATTGTAGTGGTCTATGTTACTTGTTGTTGCATTCTACAGTTTTTACTTGGATTTCCAGCATTCTGAAACTGTGATGGCCAAGTGAACAGTGATTGCCAAGTGAACATATTTTTGTCACGTGCCCATGATGTATTAAGTGAGAAATTTTTTTAGATATTTTTTAATTGAACTGTAGTGAATTTTAATCAGAAATAATTCATAGTTAGGCTCAAGTTCAGTAATTTCAATTCTTATTGAATGAAATATTTTTATTAATTAATGTGAGTTTCTAAAGAAGAGAAGACACTACAATAATACTTACATGCATGTACCGATGGTACATCGAATAAGTAAAAATAATTAATGTGATGATCGTAAAAAGATAAGTAAGAATAGTTAAACATACTGAGGTAGAGTAAAATAATTTCGTGCTAACCTAAATAGAAAAATGAAAAATTGGAAAAAACAGAAATTTAATAGTGATACTTATAAATGTGTTTACCAAAGGTAAATCAATTGTATACACAACAATCGTTTCTCATATTCCGTTCATTGTACATTTAAGTTAAATAGCTGATGTTAATAAGAATCTCTACCCAAGTAGATAGACTAGGGTGCTGATGAAGTGCGTGGCTGCACAGAAAAGTATCGGTATTTCCCCCAGCTTAAAAGTCTAAGTTTAATTTTTCTTCTCTTCTTTAGAAACTCACATTAATTAATACAAATATTTCATTCAACAAGAATTGAAATTACTGAACTTGAGCCTAACTATGAATTATTTCTGATTAATATTTAATTTTTTTATTTTTTGGTTAAGAAAAATTAATAATAAAATTATGAATACCCAGCTAAAATAGTTATATGTGGTCCATATATTTTTAATATATGAATGTATATAACTATATATGAATATGTATGAATTCATGTATGGAAATATATAGGATTATACATGGCAAAACTATTATATATGAACTAATATTTGGACTAATATATGAAATGTATTATAACATATGATGAGCTGATATTAAAATATAATTATGAAGCTCTTCATATGTGGATACAAATATAAATATAAGATTATATATATATGGAGCCATATAAGAATGTATGAATACATGATATCTCACATAAGATCATTTTTGCAATCAAAAAAGCTTGGAATTTTATCACTGCTGAATTGGAAATCCATTAAAAAATACATTCGGTATGGAAAGTTTATATGCGTACCCTCAACTTTTAAAAAAGAAAAACTTTTTGTTAAAAAAACATTCTTGTATGATTTTATACATTGTGGCCCCATTTAATATATCAAATAATCAAAAGTATAATCCAGTCATTAATTTTATAGAAAATAACAAAATTTTCTAGATAAGAAACAAAGTTCATATTACTGTATTGAAAACTATTTTTAGACGGATTATTATTTTTTTCTTTTATAATTAATTTCATTAGTTTTTAATCTGATTTCTTAAGCTAAATGCTATGTACGAATATGATTTATGTGTTTTTTAAATAATTGATTCACCTTTTGATGAAGGAAATTACTTTTACTTCGTTTTGAATTATTTGTCCAAACAATTGTTTCATTAAATACAACCTCTCTCTCAAGTCTAAAGAAATTTAATTTTAGTAATTTAATTTATTGCACAGCAGTGCGCTTTTGTGAATCAAGAGTGTATGAATATGAACTTTGCATACTGTGGAGGGAATTTACACATACATGTATGAAAATGTATGAATATATATAATCATATATGCCCATATACCCTCATTTTTCGGATCCGAACCATATATGGGATATTATATATGCTGCATACATATTTTTTAGCTGGGTATTCATTATTGCATTTAAGAAGGCATTAATTTTTATTTTATTATGCAAAATAATATTTTTATTCGTTCCAGTCCGTGCTTTAAGTGTTTCAAAATGTCTTTCTTTGGTTTAGAAAAACCAATTGGTGCGTGAACTTTTTCGAGAAATATTACAAAAGATTATGATTTTCGTGCCAAAAAATTGGTTATGCCCCTAATATGTATATTTACGTATGTATGTGTGTAGGTTTTTTTTTAGCATATGTATGCATGTATGCGATTAAATGAGTTATTTGTTGGTTTGTTAAGAAATGAGTTTATTTTTTTTTATTAATTTTCATGCAGAATAATGCAGTTTAATATATTACTCTGTTAACATGTATGTATGTAAGTATGTATGTATGTACAGATGTGTAAATGGTGCAGTTACATAGAAAACCCATTTAAGCTTATACATACTTATGTATATACATTCATACTCTTATATACATATGTACATACATCCATACATACCATACACATCCTAATGAATATGTGGAGACTGTTTTTATATGCAGTATCCTTGCTCCAAATTAAATCAATTTGTTTATTTTCATTTTGTTCACAACATAAAGACACTCTCTCTTCTCCCTCTCATTGGATGATCCAAAAGAAAAAAAAAAATACTGTTTGACTTCTTCAGCTGTTATTTTCTCCCACATCTAAACGGTTTTTTTCTTCCACTATGATTGTGTATTAGTGTTGGTGCTGGAAGTCAAGTAAAAGTTTTCCCTTGTAATGACTTTGCTATTGTGTTGGGCCATTTTTTGTTGTTGTTGTTGTTGTTGTTTTTGAAATTTTTCATCTACTTTATATATCGATTTTTTCCTTCATTTGTCCCCCTCTGTTGAAATGTACATATAAATAAATAGAGTCCTCGTGGGCGTATGATAGCACAGAAGGGTGCAAAAAGAAGTAACGGTTAGTTTAAATCTGTTTATGTATGTATGTATGTATGCATGTGGGTTTGGTTGTTTTGTGAAATCTTTATATGTATACAGCAAAAAGTGAAAACATTAATGATTTGTTGTTGGTGCAAAAGTACTACAGTAGTTACTATTTTTATTGTTTTCGCATGTACTGTAGTTTTTGTTTTTCTTCTAATTGATTGCGACCAAAACAAAAACAGATACTCGTACATCAAAAACTATTCGTCGTTTTGTGACAATTGTAGCACTTTACAGTATTTTTCTTTTTTTTTTTAATTAAATTGTGTTAAAAAAATTTTTACATATTGGTTTGGGAGTTCAGCAAAATATTCTTTATGTCTCCCACACATATGTACATACTCTCATAAACTGCAACATGTAATTATCAATGGATTTAAAAAAAAAATTGCAAAACATTTTCAAACCAAAAATTCAGTTCAAGGGCTTTTCTCGTATTTGGTTTTTATTTTTGCTTTGTCAAGATTAATTGAAAAACATTTTGAACTAAAAACACATTTTAGAATTTTAATTTATCCACAGCAGCACTTCGTATGTATGTAAATATTAATGAAGAACAAAAAAGCAAAAATTAACAGCTTGATTGTAAAAACAAATGACACAAAAATATTAACGACTTTTCCATATGCACTATAATTTATTCAGCTACGCAGATGAATGAAAATTTATTTTTTTACAAATATGTAGTTTGCATTATTTTTTCCACGTATTTTAAACTAATTCAGCCAGCTGAATAGTTGTTATATTGAAATTTTTATGTTAATACTTGCTATAAAGATTTGTTTAGAAATCGAAGTAAAACCACGTTAGACACCCTTTAGACATGCAAAGTTTTCTTTGCAAATTCTTAATTCAGCTGGGAGAAAAACAGAGAGAAAGTATTCTTGCCTCTATCTGTATTACTTTCCATACAAGCTGAAAACTACAGCTATTGGAAAATCTTAAGAAATATTATTTTAGATAATATTTATTCAGCCAGCTGATTGGAAATAATCTTTTATATCTTGAAAAACAGTAGTCTTTTATGTTTGTGATAGAGATGGGTTTATCATGTTAGTTATGACTTTATTTTAGCATTATTCAGCTAGCTGAATATAAATAGATTCATATTCCGTTGAAAGTATATTACTTTTATTTGATAAATAAAGTTTTCAGCTAGCTGAATAAAATTTAAATCAACCTTTAGTTCACATTTGTTAAAATTTAAAAAAAAAATTATTTTACTTTTATAGTTAGCTGAATGGCAATTATCGAGTCACTTCATTAATTATATGTACATATGTATGTTTTTAATGTATATGTACATAGAAATAATAATATCCGATATTTTGTAATTTTTTTTACTAGTCTTTTGCCTAAATTGTATCTGTAATTTGCATATTTTTATTTGGAATTTTTATACTAAACTATTATTCAGCTGGCTGAATATACATGAAACCGCGTTCTGTTGAAAATGTATTATTCTCTTTTAATAAATAAAGTTTTCAGCTAGCTGAATAAAGTTTAACTTAGCCTGCGTTAAATATTTTTATTTATTTATTTATGCAGAAATAAAAAGCTTTTTGCTTAAATATTTAGCTGAATTGAGATTATCATGATTTTTGGTTCATGATATTTTGCTTATATTAAGATTTTTGTCTCCTTTTAACTACAATGCTAGCTGAATATTATATATAATTTCCCTGTGCATTTTGTAGACTTTATTTTATTTACAGTGTTCATTAACTATTTAAATTTTTTGTACTAAAATCATCCTCCTGTGCATATTTAGATTTTAATATTTTAATACTATTCAGCTAGCTGAATATAGATAAAAACATGTTTTGTTAAAAATGTAATGCTATTATTTCACAGAAAAAAGTTTTCAGCTAGCTGAATGCAATTTAAATCGGCCTTTATTGCAAATTTGTTAACTTTTTAAATATTTAACACATAAAAAGTATTTTACTTACATATCTAGTTAGCTAAATTCTAATTATCATGGCATATACTATGTATATCTTTCGAAACTAATAACGTTTTATGAATTGATTTAAAAAACTATTGCCAATAAAAGCAATGAAATCTTTTTCATTTACTGATACATTGCTAATATACGATTTTTGTGTGTGTGTCTTTTTTAGCTATACTGCTGGCTGAATAGCATATATCTATGATTTACATGTTTGTATTATGTATACCTTATTTTATTTACAACGTTTTTTTTTTTGATAAGTTTACCATTAACTTTTTTAATGAACCGGGGCATACTTAGCCCCGGTTCACACACTTCAACTTTTGTTGATCAACTCGTGATTCAGCTGTAAGAAACACGGAGCAAAAAATACAAATATCTCTTTTTTACTTACAGCTGAATTACGAGTTGATCAACAAAAGTTGAAGTGTGTGAACCGGGACTTAGATTTCAATGCTATTCAGCTAGCTGAATATAGATAAAATCACGTTTTGTTAAAAATGTAATGCTGTTATTTCATAAAAAAAGTTTTCAGCTAGCTGAATACAATTTAAATTTGCCTTTATTGCAAATTTGTTAACTTTTTAAATAGTTAACACATAAACAGTATTTTACTTACATGTCTAGTTAGCTGAATTCTAATTATCATGTCAGATACATACATACCTACATATATCTTTCAAAATTAATACGAGTAACATGAATTTGTTTGTGAATTGATTTAAAAAACTATTGCCAATTTAGTTGCCCCTAATATAAGCAATAAAATCTTTTTCTTTAGCTTTTCCTTATTATTGGATTTTCCAAATATTTTAGGTTTACGTTTGCGCTTGTCAAATAAGTTTTAGAAATTACTTTCTATGTACAAAATAAATGTTTCGTAAGACTTTTCTGTTTATGAAAGAGGGGAGCATTTAACGGCTTCGAAGACAACCTTTGGTTAAGATAAAATCTGTCTTATCTTCTTTAATAACTGCCCATATTGACAACGCTTGAAACATTCGATTTTATGCGGCTGATTTTATAAAAAAATAAAAATAAAATTAAGAGGGTAGTTTTATATATTATCAAGATTTTTGTTTGTGGTATCACAAGCAACAAACAAATAATAACTAATGATACACACGTGCTTTTGTGTGTCTGCCAATAAAGTTATTCCCGAAATGTAAAACACAGACAGACACTTTTGCATAAATGTAACAAAGGATATTTTCTGCATAATTTACAAGAAAATTTCTCTATTCAAGTGTGGCTTATGCGTGTTGGCGGGTGTCGGCATCCATTTGTGTCCATTAATATGACAAGGGTATGTTTATTGTGTGTACACTGTACAGTGAGTGGCATGGCATGCTCAGGCATTTTTGGCAGAATGTCAAAAGTTTGCAAATATATATCAATGTTAATGACTCTTTTATATGTTTTCCCGTTAACTTTTCACATTATGTGGCATTCGATTCGCATCAGGGATTAAGATTTAATATAAATGCACATATATTAAATCGATTGGTATTATCTATGTATGTAATTTGCACTTACTATGCAAACAAGTATGTATGTATGTGGGCGAAATGCAAAATATTATATTATTGAAATATGAATAAATACAAATTTAATTGCTTTTAGTTGGACGTATGTAGGTAGTTTGTCTGTGGACGTTTCCATGATATACGAGTATATGTAGATGGCATAAGGAAAGCTTAGAGATTATGTAGAACTGAGGAAAAATTTATTCTACTTATGTATCTAGAGCAGCTACATCAAAAAAATACACGCACTCTGAAATTTGCATTTGAGCTAAACAGCTTTAAAAGCTCTTATAATTTTTTCTTGTTTCCCTGTTGGCGGCGAGATCTGGAGTTCTACTCTTACATGTTAGAAACATTGAAATTCGAAAGCTTTTTTTCTCGTTTCGAATTACACAGTAGACCCCTTGATTGGCTGTTGTGTGCTCTCGTCGGTGTGAAAGCGCAAAGCTCTTTGTAAAAGCTCACATATTTTGCATATGGCTTAGCTTGTAGCTGATCTACCAGCCTTACGTGTAATGAATATCTGGCAGGAAGTTAGCAGAAGTTGTAAAATTCAACAGGGTCTTAACGAATTTTTTAAAACAATTTTAGTTTAAAAATCACGCTAAGATTTACATTAATGACAAATTCTAGATGTAGAAAATCGTTACATTGGGTGTTTTCTAAACATTTTGAATTATTCAATTGTTGTAAATGTACAGCAAACCGGATCACAGATAAAATAAAAACTTACACATTCTTATTTCCCAAAATAAATAACCTTTCGATTCGGGTGATTTGAAAGCAGCTTTCCGGACATTTAAACTCTAAGCAGTACTACTCCAAGTTAGAAGCAAACTTAAGATACATTCAGATACGGTATAATAGAACATTTTTGGAATTAAAAAAAAAAACATTTTTTTCCGTTTTATAAAGAAAACAATTTTCTTATTCTTTTGTTTTGTGGGTGTTTCCTTTTTCTGAATTTATTTTTTTTTGTCATTTTATTGTGCGCTCATAATACGAGTATGTAACTTTGAGTGTGTGTGATTTTATTATGTATCTACTGTATAACATCTATTAAGTTTTAGGTTTAAGCCAACAGCATTCTTTTAAGCTCTTAATCTTCTTTTGTGAACAATTTATTACACACTATAAGACGAGACGGTTTGTGTTTGTTCTGGTGGTAATTTTTATTTTAGTGAAACCCGCCAATACATTTGATGCCATTTAAGTGTTAATATTTTACATAAAAATTATTTTTCTAAAAGCAATACAGACCTTTTGAAATGATAAAGTTGTCGGTAAGAATTTCTTTTTGAATATATTTTAAACCTTTTTAGATTATTTTCCCAATTAGTCTTTTTCTTAATTTTTCCTAAATAAATAACAGAATAAATTTGAAAGTTTACACATTCAAATGTTTGTATGTTAATACATACATACATAACCAGCGGGAACTAGAAGCAGTAGGGATGCCTTCTAGAAGGCCTCTGTAAGCCTTCTTTTGGATGCACAAGGCCTGCTCGCTCCATTCCATAATCATATCTTTTTTACACGCTTTGTCATTGCTTTGCAGGCCTTCTGTTCTTGCTTCTTTCGCCAGAGCTGCTGGAAGGCCTTCAAACTAATAGATTTTATTTTTGCTTTGGTAAAAAAAATAAAACAAAACATCTTCCTCCTTCTCTTCTCCCTTCTCATAGAAGCGAGTGTGGAATGTGTGTCGTATATTTTATGCGAAAGAGTCCTTTAATAAGGCACCTGCACAAAGAAGGTCTTCTGAGTTTTACCGCTGGCTACATGTACATATCGCTCATTTACTCAAACAACGTCATAACTCAAAAAAACCCCATTTGAAGTTTTAAATTTATATACAGCTTAAGGTAAAAAGAAAATTTTATTTTTCTCTCAAGAGTTCAGCAGTAAACAAAATATTTGTATAAAATTTTTACAGAATGAAGAACTCTATAAAGATTAATTCTGTATCAATAACTCGAACGAACGAATTTTCATTTGGTATTATGACGAGCATTCGACAAAGAACGTCGTTATTGTAAATAAAATCGTCAAAAAATATCTCATATGTGTTTGTGTACTTAAAAATAAACATTGTTTAACACTTAGATTTTTAAAAATTTTTCATATTAAAATACTTTATCCAAATGTAAATTCTGTTCGATAGAAAATTGGTTACTCAGTAAAATTTTCGATGCACATAATATGAATTTAATTTAACATTCGATTTTCGACTTTCGATACCCAACGAAGATCGAAGATCGAATGAAACACATAAGAGGGCCTTCTAAAATTCCATTTTTTGCGGGAAACCGCAAATATGCAATTGCATGTTTTTTCTTGTGTGACCTATTAATGCGGCTACAAGATATTTATCCCTTTTAGAACTTTTTATGAATTTTGGCATCAATTTGTTAATGCATATTTTTGCATATTTTTCCCTTTAAAGCATGTTTTTGCATATATCAGTCTCACACGCACATTTTTAGCATATTTTCTAATTTTTAGAGCATAATTTACGCTTTTAGGGAGTATTTTGATACTTTATAGATATTTTTCTTTAATATGCTTTCAAGCTTATATGTTGGTCAAAAAGTTTATTTTTATTTGTCGCCATCTAAAATCTCATTTCAAATCTTTTGTGAATGCAGTGTATACATTTTTCTTAAAAATTCGGTTTCGTTTAAACTAACATTCTCAATGTATACAGTTTATTTAGATGTGACAGTAAACGATTTTTATTTAGAAATCTAAATCAATATTTTGTTATTTATTCCAAGAAAAGTTCTAAATAAACATCTGGTCTTATTTATCCAAAATACAGTTCCGAAACCTTAACTATAATACCCTTTACCTGTGTTCTGTTACTTTGCGATAAGTTTTCGCGTCGAGTAAAATCAAATTATTATATTGGTTGTCCTGTTTTCCACAGGCTGATTCATATACAACCTGAAATAAGCTTACAAGAAACATGAGCATGGAACTAAATTTTTTGTTAGTCATCCTGTGTTTCACAGCATGACAACAAACTCTTCGTTTGGAAAAGTTCTCACCAAAGTTATAGAACATAGGCACTGATCTCTTTTAAAATTGAAATAAAATTTTTACGAGAGTTTCCCGAAAAAAATTAATTTGTATTATTTGCACTTCAAACGCAAATTATTTTTTTTTTAATTTGTTAATTTTTTATTGTTTCCCTTTTTGTTTATTTTATATTTGTCTTATTTTATATGCAAATATTGTTGAATTTTTGCTTTTAGTATAAGAAAAGTTTCCTTTTTTACAAAAATTAATACTCAGGAGACATTAGAGGTCTCAGACCAAAGGATGCTATAAAAATTTTATTAAACAAAATTTTTGCCCAATAAAAAATCACTTACATGCAAAATAATATAATTAATGCAAAGAAATATAAATAAAAAAAATTTCCTTGACTTGCCGACAATTCCCAAAAAAAGTTTAAAAACCCCCAAAAATGGAATTTTTCAGTATTTTTGATGTATTTTTCTTAGTTCTTTGCCACGCTTAGATATCTTTTTTTAATATTCAACAAAATATCATGTCTTAAGCTGTTATGATACATTTAATTAATTGCAGCTTTGGAATCTGAGAAAACAGGCCTTGATTTCGGTATTTACGGCAAAAGTAGGTATATTTCGAAATGCTCTGGTTCCATCAATAACAAAAATTTTGAACGAAAAATGTCTTTGTAATATTTCTTACACTATTACCTTTTAAATAACTATAATATGAGGTTGATACTTTTCCAACAATTTTTATAATTGCGAAATAATTAAAACACATTTTTTCTGCAAACAAAAAACGGGGAAGAATCTACTTCTTTCAATTTATTTTTAATTTAAGTTGTACATAACTTTATGTATTAAAACTTGTGTTCCAAATCCATAAGAAATTTCTTTTTGGCTTGACTTCCCCATTAGCAAACACAAATTTGTAATTTTTTTTTCGAATACTTCCGAAACTGTAAATGTACTTTACTTTTTTTTAGCTTTTGGATAGGAAAATCTGCCGGCAAAAAGGCTTTTTCATTAGATTAAAAACATCAGCTTTTCATAGTTTTGAATTTGTTCATTAATCCCAGTTGGCCTACCTGGGGGGTTTTGAGACTCCGCCCTTTTAAAAAATATAAAATCCTTGAGCTTTGTAAAACTTCCTTAAAACACTGTATGAAATTTCATAAAAATCGAACAAACCGTTTAGAATTATTTCAGAATTATTCCTATTTCTTTTTCAAAATTTCCCAAATACAAATACAATCCTTATCTAATTAATTGTTATTTTCTTATAAGAATTTTATTGAAAACGCAACATTTTCGAGTTTTACGTTTCTTAAGAAATCAAAATATTTTTGCGTGACTCAACTGACACATGGGCAATTCCATAGATTGTCAAGCTTGTATTTCACAGAAAATTAAATTTTTTCTATATTTCCTTATGTACTTTTGAGGAGCATAAGTAGCTCTACCTTTGGTAAAATATAAGGAACAATCTAACCATATTGATCGCGAATACATGCTTAATTGATTGGTCAATGTACATGATATCGTACGTAACTTTCTATGGAATTGCCCATATTATATTGGGCCCTTTTCGTGGTTGGCTTATTTCAACTTTAACTATGACATTTTAAACTAGATTAAAAAAAATTTTTCGGAGTTCTTTAATCTTTTACTAAAACGTCGTATTTGAATTCGAAATATGACAACCACGATAAAGGGAACTATTTGTATGTGGGCGTGGCACTTCCCACCTTCTAAAAAATCTTTTTATTCACTAATCCTTTAGTAAAGTAATTGTATTAAAATAATTTTAAATAGATCTGCACGACTAAAAAAGGTTACATAATTCTGTGCTTAAAAGCGAAAACAGCATAAGTCATCTTAAGGTAAAACCAAGTTATATGTCGAGCCATAACTGACAAAAAAAGCTTAAGCGACAAATTTTTTGAACTTCCATTTTTGACAAAAATCGTTTATCTTCAATCGTAAATAATCGATTTTTGTCAAAAAAAAAATTCAATTCGAAAATTACGTCTCTTAAGCTTTTTTTGGCGGTTATAACACGATATGGTATAAACATTTTGCAAACAAAGCTTCATAATAAACGAAGTTTATTATAAAGAAATAAACAAAATAACTTAGGCCCAAGTCCAAGTCTTAATCAAATTTATACTAAACGCCAACTTGTACTAAAAAGTAAATTTTTACAAAATCTTGGGTGAATTTGTTAATATAAATAATTTTTACTTTACGACAAACCAATTTTAATTTGCACATTTTGATTTATTATTTTCTTTTTCGAAAAAAAAAGTTCGCAAATTTCAGGGACTTCGACAAGATGTCAATCGACAACGTTCGTCTTGTCGCACACTAAGTACTGGTTCAGACTTTGTTTTTTATTGCAGCAGTTCTTGAGTGTGTGTGTGAGACTGTTGACATAGAAATATGTGCTTTTTGTATTTCTTTTGCAACAAAAATTGCAAGTCTAGACCGGGACTTACATTTGAAAAATATAATTTTTTTAATTTGTTTTTATTTTTATTTTTATTTTTAAATGTAAGTGTGCGACAAGTATAATGTTTTAGACATCGTGGGCAGTTTTTCCAGTCATGCTGTTATCGCTTTGTGACCATTGAATTACAGAGTAGCATATGTCAAGTGTCTGAATAATATAACTAATTTAAAAATTCTTTAAATTTTTCTATATGCCTGTTACATTTTTTTAACGTTGAACAGCAAAACAAATTTGAAATTTTTACATTAACTTTATTTCATTTGTATTATAAATAAAAATTTAAAAAAAGAGATATTAAAATAAAAATTTTTTGTATTAAGAGTTTTTCCCCTATTGGCAACCCCTTTTTACAGAAATATTTATTTATTTTTTGCCTGCTTCCTTTTTTCCTGTTTAGTACAACCACAGAAGTTGTTTTTTTTTCAATGATGCGGGTTGAGTGAATGCGAGGAAGGGGAATGTCTATGTCATTTATCTTTCTATATAAACATCTCATCTGCCAGCTTTTGGGGGAATTTTTCTTTCTTTCAACGATTTATGTGCATTTGCTTGAAGCAAGTTGTATTACTTCTACATGTATCTTTTAACTGTCAAATCATGTGTTTTAAATCGATTTTATTGTCAGTATTAGGAATTTGAAACATTCATTTTCTGTTTTGCTATTTATGTACATATATTTATGCGTTTATGTTGTATAAAAATATTTTAGAAGTAATTTCTTTCGATTTTATTTCTTTATTAGCTTTTATTTTTTCTTTATTCGAAGCTTTAAGCATGTTTTATATGTACTTGTGTTTGCATTTCGTTTTTCATAAAAAAATAAATATTCTTACTTAAGATTAGTGTCAATTAAACCTAATGTTTGGTTAGAATTTTGAGAAGTTGTTTAAGAGCTTTTCCTACTGTTGAAATTGTAGTTAAACTTTTAGATTTGAAGGGAATTTATAGTTTAAGAAACAAATTAATCAAATCTAATCGAATTGTCAAAGTGTGACTTGAAATATATAAAGAAATTATTGCAATGTTACTTAAGGCTTTTCCAGAATTTTTTTTCTAATTAAAATAATACATATCGTGTCCTTAATATAGAAAGGCCCTAAGTCATTAATTTTATGAAAGTGAGTATTTTGTATATTTCGATGGAAGAACATCTAATGTATCGAAAAATGTAAAAATCTCGATTTAAAAAAAAATGATAAATATTATGGCAACGATATGCTTTCCTTAATACAGAAAAGCCCCAAGTCATTATTTTTTTTAACCGAATTTTTTTAAATTTTCGTTGTTCTTTCGAAATATACAAAAAACTCGAAGTCAAAAAAAATTACGAGTTAGGGCCTTTCTATATTAAGGTGACGATATGTATTTCTAAATATCAAAAACAATTTTTTTTCGCCTTATATAATATAAACAAGTAACGATAAACCTTAAACACAAAACTTAGATCGCATTTCAATTCGTTAGAAAGAAATTGCAGCGGCATTTATCGTTTTTATTTTTCTCAAACATTCCAAGGGCATGCAAATCATTGACTTATGAAAAAATAATTTGATATCAAGCTTTTAGTTTATTTTAAGCAATTTTTTTTTTGCAAATGAAATAAAATAATAATGAAAATGCGATATGGGCCTTAAACTGCAAATAAGAAAAATAATTTGTTTAAAATTTTCAACATAAATAAATTGTTGCAAACGACGATTGCCTTATACATACGTGCAACAGAGACGGGAAATGTGTGCCGCACAATTGTATTATTTTTGGCAGTACTGGATGTTGGCTGGCTTTGTGGCATTCTCGCTACTTTTCTGGCACTTCTTGTCCATTATATATGGAAGCTTTTCTTATTGCAATAATAACCCCTCTTAATGTACTATTTACAATTTTAATTTTCACAATAAACATGCGAAACATAAAATATGTATGTATGTATGTTAGAGTGGCCGTTAATTGTATGGAGACTTTTTTCTATTTCTTCTACTCTCACCCCCCAAATCAGTTCAGTTTTATGTAAAAAATATACAAAAAAAATTCATAACGATAAGTTGCGTTTTAGGGGGTGCGTCCGGCCCTCAAAGTAGGCCTTCAAGCCCATTTTTCGATGCAATTTTTTGCATATTTTTACAAGAATATGACATATGACAATATTTTAGCTCTTCAAGTCAATAAAATTAGTCTCAAAAAAAGTTTTTGTTAAAATCAATATTTTAGAAAATATCAGGAAAATAACCAACAAAATACCAAAAATTTTATGTAAAAAATTTATATTTAATCAGAAATAATTTTTAGTCAGGCTTTAGCTCAGTATTTCAATTCTTATTGAATGAAATATTTTTATTAATTAATGTGAGTTTCCAAAGAAGAGAATAAAAATTAAACTAGAATTTATTAGCTGGGGGAAATACCGATACTTTTCTGTGCAGCCACGCACTTCATCAGCACCCTGGTCTATCTACTAGGGTAGAGATTCCTCTTAACATCAGCTATTTAACTTAAATTGATTTACCTTTTGGTAAGTATCACTATTAATTTTCTGTTTTTCCATTTTTCTACTTAGGTTAGCACGAAATTACTGAACTTAAGCCTGACTAAAAATTATTTCTGATTAAAATTGACTACAGTTCAATTAAAAATCTAAAAATGTCTCACCAAATTATATTTATATGGAAATTTTTTTTATTTTAAGCATGAACAATAAATAAATAAACATAAATATAGTCAAAATAAAACTAAAAAAATATATTGAATATATGTATATGCTTGAGGCCCAACTTTTAGGGGCGAAGACACTCCCTAAAACACAACGTATCGGTATGAAATTTTTTTGTATTTTTTTTTACATAAAATTGAACCAATTTAGGGGGTGAGAGTAGAAGAAATAAAATAAATAAATAGCGGCCACCCTAATGTACATACATCGTTATCTAAATATAGAAAGGCCCCAAGTCATTATTTTTTTTTTTTTTTGAAATCGAGATTTTTGTGCATTTCGAGGAACATCTAATGTATCGAAAAATGCAAAATTTCGATTTCAAAAAAATACTGAGTTAGGATCTTTCTAGATTAAGGTAACGATATATTCTTACACCCATATTCATAAAATTTAAAACGAATTTGAAATGTTTTTTCTTTCAAATTTTTCATACAGAATTTTCTTAAAACGGATTTCAAATTCATTTTATTTTTTTATGAATATGGGGGTTGTTCTTTATGAAAAGGGAAGAAGAATAAGCGCAGTCCGTACGTCCGCCTATCCGTTTGTCTTTACGTGAAATCGGGTTTCCGAAGCTGATTTCAACAGATTTATCAAAAATGGTCCAAAATAGATTGTTATTGGAAAACCAACGAGATCAGAGCTGGAAACCTTTAAACCTTTTTTTTGGCATATAAAAGAACTTACATATGTAGGTAAAATTAATTTCAGTTTTATGCTTCTGTTAATTAAACCTGTTGTATATTTCAGTAAGAAAAAAGGTATTAAAAAAATAAAAAAATAAAGTTAAAAAGACAATTCCAGAGTTGGAAAAATTATAATTTTTGGGTATTTAAAGATAACCTACTAAAACTAAATTTCTTTTCTCTATAAACTGAACACAATGTAATGATTCTTTATTGCGGTGCGGTTTTCCATAAAATTTTCAAGTAAAAAATTCGTACTGGGGGACGGAATAAAATTAAAATCCAATTTATTTTCAATGTGGACTTTCTTATTCTCTCAATTTTTGATACTCTTTCTCTTGCTGACGTTGACGTTGTAGTTTTTGAATAATTGGCTGTGTTCACAACATGATGGTAAAAAAAACATAATTTTGAAGTTCAAAAATTTGTTTCATAGATTATAAAAGTTTAAAAAATATATCAAATATATCTGCGAATGTATCATTTTTTGTTTTTAGTTATAAAAATGTATGCACAAAAAAATTAATAAAAATTTAAACAAATAATGACAAGTATTGCCGTCGCCGTCTTCTGCTGTATTATGTTTATTTTTCTCTACCGCAACGAGAAATCGCACCGCTAACATTGTGTTTAGACTTTAAAAACAATTTTTTTCGTTGTCAATTAAAAATATGTCTATATTTTAGAAAGAAGCAAATTAGTATTAAAAATCATACTAATCAAACATATTGTTTCAGGGTTGGGAAATGAATTTTTTTTGGTAACGATTGCAAACGACAATAATATATGAAAATTTGTTTTTGTTTTCAATGTAAATTTTCAGTAGATAGTTTTCTTTCGATATTGTGAAACAGGCCATAAATAAAAACATATTATTTTAGAAAGATCTTTACTCAAGACCCTTTTTATATACATATCTTCAGTTTTATTGATGTGTTTATCAATATTGTAAAGGCTAGCAAACTAAGTCTGGCAAAGAGAGACCCTAACTCAAATAATTGTAACTTTACAGGAGAAGGTAAAAACATAATAGAAACTGTAATATTCATAATGTAACTGTTTTTCCTACAAGTGCTATTGCAATAAATATTTAAATGGAAATTGAAAAATTGAGAGGCATCAGACAGCTTTTACAGCAGCCACAAAACAACAAACGAAATATACCTTTAAGCACCAAAATACAAAAGTTATGTACATAGGTATAAGGAAAGGAAAAATTATAAAAGAAAATTGTAAAAAATAATAATCAGGATACTGACCTTTTTTCTATATTCTACATGCGACTGAGCGACGAAGGTGATGACAGCGACGGCGGCGACGGCGACAACGATTAAAGTTTATTTGCAGCAGCACAAAATACCGGAATAATGATAAATATAACTTTACACATTTGAGACAAACATACTTATGCAGATAAAGTCCGTGCAGAGAGCAGGTTTGGCGTGAGAGCTTTTCCTTTTAAAAAGGAGAGTTGTTTCTTGTTGTTGTTCTTGTTATTTTTATTTTTTAAAGGGGTGTGGGGGCAGGCGGCAAACAGGATTTTTTTTGTTTTTATTTTGTTTTTTCTTTTCGGAGAGTACAATAATTTTTTGTGGAGATATTTTTGTAGCACCAGCTTGCTGCAAGGACTTTTTTATTTGTTTTACAGTGAGAGCTTAGATAAGAGTTGGAGCAGCTTATTGGGGCTTTTTTCTCTCAATATTAAAATTTCATTTAAAGAAATACACACACACACACACTCAATAAATAAATAACTATGCATTTTTTCTATTAGACTTTTTCTTTGGGTGGGGTGAACATTTTTAAAATAAATTACTGGGTATTTTTATTTGAATATTTCAATTTCCCTCTTAATTCACAAAAGTAACAAATTAGAGTTAAACACAAAATTTTCTGAATTTTTTTTCAGTATTTTTTTTGGATAAATATTTTAGTATAGGTATTATGGGTTTTTCTTTTTCTATTTTCAATTCTTCTTTATGTTATTATTCGTAGTTATTTAGAGTGTGTTTTTGTTTTGTTTTATTTTTCCAGTAACGAAACTTGTACTTTAACTTCTTGGCACTCACACACTTTCGGCCTAAACAGACAGACCAGACCAGCCAAGCATCCAGCATCCAAAGTTACTGATGGTGGATTTTTTGTTGTTTTTTATTTATTATTATTTTATTACATTTACAGATTTTTGTCCAGTTTGGCTTGTGGGCCAATGTAAGCCAGCCAAGTCGCACAAGTGGCCATATATGTAACTCAAACACACACACACACACACAAAATATCTTGTCGTTTTTGTTGTAGTTGCTTTATTGAATGTTGCTATAAATATTTGGTTGCTGTTTTTTATTTGAAACTTCGATGTGGTTACTTGCTTAAGAACCGGTTTTTGCACTTTTTCACCAAAGATTTATTTTCCTTTTTTTTCTTCTTCTTTTTTGTCAAGCAATTTTTTGTGGTTGCTGCAAAATTTCTGTTAACAAGAACACTTTTTCTGCTCTCTAATTTTTATAAAATTATTTTTTTTAACTTCTTTTCCTTCTGCTTTATTATCAACACAGGAAGAAATTTCTTGAAAAAAGAATGCCACACATTTTATTTCACTTTTTACACATATTCTTGATTTTTTTTCGATATTACTTTAGTTTAAAATTATATTCGATTAAAAATATTTATTTGTTAATGTTTGTTTAAACATCAGCACTTTAACAATTTGTTTTGGTTTTTTCTTTTCTTTTTTGGATCACAAAAAAAATATTACAATAGCAAATATTTTTACCGTTCAACCGTTATTATCATTTATTAGAACAATCCGCAGCGACATCAAAAACTCAACTGACTTTCCAACGAATTGCAAGACTCCACTGGGAAATTTGCTCCCCATTTTGATAAGCATTTAGTAAAAGAGAATTTCTAGTTGGTGTTTCAATTCCATTTGCGCATACATTTACTAAGAGAGTAATTACATACCTATTTACTAGTTGGTTGAAAGCAGCGTTACCGTTGGTGATGGTAAAGTAGTAAGTTGATAATTTTTCAACTGTCTGGTACTTTTACAGAGCATTTTTTTCTTATTAAATGACTGAAAGGTCTTCTTCCAATTCTTAAGTTATATATTTTAAAACCGCGCAACTAAAAATATTGCAAAATGTAAATTTTACATTAATAATACAATAACAAATAATATGTACATACATACATATTTATCTAGTCTACTTATTATACATGTACATGTATTAGGGTTATCACACTGACATGGTTTTAATAAAAGTTGGTTTTAACGTTAAAAGCAACTGTAAAAATATGGTTTTACCATAAAAATTGTTTATGTTAAAACCAACTTAAAACCATTTTAAAATTGGTTGTAAGTTGGTTTTATGAACTGCAACCTTATTTTCACTGTGCTGCCAACTCAAAATGGCCGAAAGCCGCTGATAGTTTGTATGCCAGTGAATAACAATAAATGTCGCTTGAAAAATTATCAACTTAAAAATGCATGCAGCTGCAACAATAATCAAAAAATTATGGGAAAACAGTTTTTTTTAAGGAAAACAACGAAAATATTTTCATTGACCTCTGGGAAGTGAAAAAAGACAATACGACTAACATCAATCTGCCGATAAAAAAGTTTTTTGTGATGTATTTGTGCAATTTTTATATACAATAACTTGATTTCCAAGCACTTCTTCACTTTGTGTCACTAGTTCCATAATTTTAAAATATTCATTTACAAAATATAAAATAATTTCCATTTCACAACGCATTATAAAATTTCCGAGTTTTTCATACAAACAAAAACCGCTGTTGTATAGTTTGTCGAACAAGTGTTATAAAAAGCAGATAAAAATACAACAACAAATACACGTATTTCTGCGGGAGATTTATTTTATTCTTGAGCAAAGTTATTAGACAGTCTGTGAGTCTAATAACTTTTGCAGGGTGAATGCAAAATCAGCTGTTTATGCTTTTAACAGGATAAATAAACTATTTGGAACAACTTCCAGAAACAAGTGATATGTTCGTAAAAATTGCGTTGGTTATAAAAAAACGTTATTATTTAAAAAGTATTGGTATATTTTCTTCTTTTGTAAAAAGAATCCTAATTATTTGTTCGTGAATATAAATCATATTTATTATATCATATTATTGAAAAACATATTTTTCTTTATCGTCTATATTTATGCTTAGTTTTGTTGACATATATTCAATGAATCACGAGCTGTAGGATAATTTTCAAATACAAAACAAAGCTTATAATGAATGAACTGGTATGTGATGTTTTGATCCTTATATTATTAAATGATACATATTTGGGCCAAACGTAATGGGACTAAATAATATACAGTTCTGAGGTTATAAAATAATGCAAACGGTTTATAATTATCGCTATCCAAATATTAGCGAGAGCCATTGAAAGAAAGTCTTCTCAAAAAACTTGGTTTCATCTCATTAAAGTATCATGATAGGCCATAGTTAGGATAAAATTATGAACTGGAAAATTTTGTTTTGCTATTTATTCTGCACAAAAATGGTTTTGTAAAATTTTTCCGAAAAAGGCCGCATTTGAAAGTAATGGGGAGAAATGTGTTATTAGTTTTTTTTTGGTGAAAAGTACAATGCGCATATCCGGTTTGCACGATATCAGTGCAATTTTTACGCTTATGTAATTTTGTATGACCAGTCTATCAAAAAGCGCCGGTGGAGCGAATAAGATAAAAAAATTCGACACATTAGGTGATCTAATGTATATCTTAGCAAAATCTACTATATATGAGCTTTCGAGAAACTTCTAATTGATTTTGTCTAAAATTTCCATATAGTTCTATCTAAATGTCCTTAGGTATCCAGCCAGTAGTGTTGCCATATACACAGCGTGACCATTTGACCGACTAAAGTGGCAAATTGCCACTTTTTGGACTACCTTGCCACTTTTTCGACTGCCTTGCCACTTTTTGTCTGCCTTTTTTTAGAGTGAACTGTATAAAAATACCTTAAAAATAAAAAGTTTAGAATAGGTTTCTAGTTTAATTTTTTAATTTTGCCCCGTTTTTTGATAAGTCCCCTTTTGGTGCCTTTTTTTTTGAAAAAACGCATATACGTTTCAAGAAGAAGGTTTCATTATGGATTGCTCCTTTCAGACATTTTACTTGGGGTTAGGAAGTCTGAATAGTCACATTATTTTCTTCACAAAATTGTCGTTAACTATACAAGTAAGTATATAATTTAAAAACGTTTAAATTCATTTAAGCATTATATGATCAATGCTTCAAAAAAGGTAGTGTGATCATCAAAAGCCATGTCGTATAAAATTGTGCATATTTCTAGAAAATAAAAAGAAAATATCAACACGTTTGAACATTTTCCATACAAATTATTTCCTTTGATTATTTTTTGAAACTTTTATGAAAAACTTAAATAAATTTTTTATCAGAATCAGTTCAATTGAAGAATCTAAAAATGTCTCACTAAATTTTTAATATTTTTTACCCTTTTCTTTTGCATCCCATATACATTTTACTTTGATGAAGTGTTGTATACGATTAAGACATGAGAGCTTGTATCATAAAAACAATATAATAATTACATTTTGTTGGTTTGAAATATTTATAAGAATTTAAAAAATTACTGAAAAGTAAAAAAAAAGGAAAAGAAAAAATAACTGATTTCTGTTTAAGAAAAAATCTGAAAGACTACTCAAGAGCTCAAAAAAGTGTGAAGTACGGATAAACCTGCACATTTGGCAACGCTGCCAGCCAGTCAGCATATTAAAGAGAAATAGGCCTCCCAATTTATTGGGGAATGTTTTAGTTTACTTTTAGCTAGAAAATCTGAGAAAAAGCCGGTAGACATTTGAATTTCTCATTTTAACGAATCTTCAAATAACAGAAAAAATAACTGAATGTTATTTGAGATAGGGGACCCACCATTGAAAGTATAAAAAATATAATTGAAAACAATTCTTCCTATTTGAGTAGGTATTTCTATCATGCACTGCACATTCTTAATATTTTTGTCTTGAACTTAGGTTTTAACTTCTCCTTTTTAGAGATTTGGTCGATTATTATTTTTATTGTGTTTTTGCGCTTTTATATAAATAAATAAATAAATAAATATAAATATAAGGTACGTTATTTTGTAAAATTTACGTTGTGCTTAAGACTGTTTCAATTCCAAGTCGTTTCTGTAGAATAAAGTGTCTGTTGAGGAAAACAGAGTTGTTTTATTAATAGCCAGAGTTCGTTAAAGGCCGGGGCACAATGTTTTCAACTTTTAACTATTTGAGTACGTTGACTGGTTTGACATATATTGGTGGTTTTTTTGTTCCCATTTAGGTGTTTGTGTTTTGTGGCAGCAAAAATTAAATTAAACAAAAGAAATTATTGAAATATGTAAATAAAAATAGTTGAATTTAATAACTAAAATGGAGAATCAACCTATGGGAGTTGTTCAAATGCTTCCGTCAATAAAGTACTTATTGTACCAACCTGCTCCGTCGTTGCGTTAATGGGCGCATTCATAAGAAGTAGCTGTTGAGCTCAACAGTTGTGAAACTGCTGGCAACTGTTGGCCCGAACAGCTACTTCTTAGAAACGGCTTGATGTATATAATGTAGTTGTATATCTTTATTTCTTTACTTCATCGCATTTGTAATGTATAACTTAACAAATATTTGTTGCTGCCACCTAACAAATTATATAAAAGAAATAGCTCTATTTGCCCTGCTGTTCAGGCTGAGCACAACGTGTTGACTATAGGTAGCGAAAAAATTTTATGATGGAAAATTACTCAACTGTTGAGTGGAGCGGAGATACTCAACTATGCGTTTCTAAGACAAACACTCAACGGTTGTGCAACTGTTACGTCTTATGAATGCGACCAATGTCAGCTGAAAAAGGCGAAGTTACACGTATGTATGCCGGATTTATTGTGCCCCGGCCTTTAGTGAGTCTACTGAAACGTTTTCAACGCAAGAATTTTCAGGGTTAAGAAATTATATATAAAATATTTTCGAAGAAACAAGGCCGTCTAAGCGCATAAAAATGAGATTTATTTAAAAAACAACATTTCAAATATGTAAAAAAATTAAATTTTATTTTTTCTCTCCCTGTAAATTTAAATTTTTTAAGGCAAATTAAAGCTCTTCGGAGAAGAATTGTTTAACATTTTTTGATCCTTAACTTTTTTCTGGCCTACAATTTTGACTTTCGGGGGCATTTTAGAATTTGGCCTCAACATATTATTGAAAATTTTTATAAATATATACAACCATAAATGTGTATATAAATCTGGAACTCAAGTATTAATTATCGAAATAGCTCTACTCTTAAATATATATTATTTTATTTTCAAAAGAAAGATATTCAAGCAAATTTAGACCAAAGCATCTCGATTAAGCCGATAATGATCAGCTGGTTTACATATGTATGCAGTGTTGCATATCATTTAAAACTGAGTTCATCAGTTTTGAATTCGTGTTAATGGTATTCAAATTTATATGAAATCTAGCACCTAAAGTTTAGGCTGATAAAACTATTGAAATTATACATATTTTGAAATTTTAGGATAAAAATGTATAAATTTATACATTAATAATTAAAATTTATTTTATTTTGCATATAATTTTAGCTCTTCATGCTGCCAGCCCAGCCACTTTATATAAACTGCTTTTTTTTAAACCTTTATGTTCAACACTAAGTAGTTGCTTTTATTTAAATAAACCACAAAAAAGTGTCAACGCTGCTCCCACACATAAAACCCAAAAATTTCTTCACAAGCAATCAAATGAAAGACGGAAAAACAAATCGCAAAATATGGATTAAAAAAAATAAACAAAATTGAGTTTATTTAAGAAAATATGCTGCACAAAAACAAACTGTGGCTACTACGAGTGCAAGTAGTGAATGGTTGGACCTTAAAAATGGTAATTTAACACTTGACTAAGATTTTGATTTCAAACATTACAGGCACCAAGGACACACATGTACTACATACATACATATGTACGTGTGATTATCACATGTAAAATTGTAAATCCTGTAAAATGGGTGGCACAAACATGTGCGAAAACGAAACAAATTCAAAAATTAAGGATAGTGTTCACTCATAATTTAACAATGTTGCCCCAAATTGAAAGTGAAGTTTTTAAGTTGTAGAATTTGTTTTTTAATCTCTATTTTAATAGGTCTTTGAGGATTATTTACAGGTTTTTGAAGTTTTTTTCCTCCCAGATTTAAAAAAATTAAGCAACTGATTTTAGGACGATTTTTACAAGACGGCATGTGGCAAGGATTAAAAAGTTCTAGTAAAATCCCATGTAGACATTTGAAATTTGCAAAGTCAGTGTATTTTTATACAGTCTACAATAATTAACACCAAGATAAAAAAAATTAAAAGGTATCCATCAGTTAATGTATTTTTGACAACTGGCTGTATCTTGGAAACCGTAAGAGGCAAAGTCTTGAAATGTTTAAAAACGCTAAAAGTAAAAAATTCCCAAAAATTATAAAATCGCCAAAACGAAAATAAATCGCTAAAAGCTAACAAATAATTTACAAAAACTGGGAAAAAAATCGTCAAAACGAAAAAAATTACTTAAACTAAAATAAATCGCCAACAATTGAAAAATCACCAAAATGACAAAAAAGCAAAAACTCGAAAAAATCGCTCAAACGAAAAAGGCGCCAGACATAAAAAATCTCTTAAACTACAATAAATTGCCAAAAACCGAAAAAATCGCCTAAATTGAAAAAACGCCAAAAAACGGAAAAAATCCTGGCAGCAAAAAAAAAAACGCCAAAACTAAAGAAATCGCTCAAGTTCGTATAGTATTACATATGTATGTAGTGTCCCTACTAAACCCTTCGTATGCGAGTCATACTCACTTTTTCCTGTATTTTTTTCATCTTCTTCTTCTGGGCTTTGGAAAAATTTACCAAAAACTGATTGCACACAATATAAGCTACTCTTTTACATTCGTCTTACCTCTTATTGAACTCTTTAAATTTTGGGCGAACTTTGTTATCTGCCGCTTTTCACAACAAGAAACCCAGACAGTGGACTCGTCTAGACAATTGTCATGAAAATCACTCAGAAGTTTTATGAATATAATTTTAACCTTATTTCTATAAGGAAATAGTTATTAAAAATTATGTAGAGAAATATATTTGACTAGCGTCTTCCTGCGGATTTCGTTCGCATTCAGAGAGAAATTGAATTGGCCTATAAACTGTATTTATACCAAGTTTGACAAAAAATTAAAAATACCTAAATTACAAATATTTACGCCCTAAAACCTAGAGTATATTTTAATTTGAACCCATATACTATCCGTATACCAATTTTCATGCAAACTCACAATTAATTCAAGTCAAAAATCTAAGAACTTTTTTCGTAAATATTTTACATTATGTTAGCAAAAATATGTATGCCCCTGATTGGAATTTTTCGAATTTTTAAGAACATTACAGGCCCATAATGGGTTTGTCATTTTCGTGATAAATAGCGTTTCTTTCGTTATAATCTAACAAACGTTCAAACATACAAACTTTAAAATTTACGTATAATATTAAGTGGTATTTTTGATTGCACAAACGGGACATTTCTTGTCATGACGGCCCCGGAATAAGCAATAAATATCGATGAATTCCCCTAACTTTCTATTGAAAGTGGAATGTGAAATTTGCCAAGCTGAATTTTAGCACGTTTGTTTGGCGCTCAATTCTTATGGGAAGATGAAATTCAGGCGCAAGTCAGTACTAGCCTTGAAAAAATTTTAAATTGTTTTTTTTTAAAAGAGGATATTTTCTTAAAAAAAGAATGTTGAACAATTCTTTTTGAATCTTTAATTTTTTATTGTTGTTATATATTTGAAGTAACTGTTGCTTATCATAGTGTTTCGTAATTTGGCTCTAAAAATACTTAAACACAAATGCACTGGGTCACGTGCTGCAATTGCAAACCAGAGTAAAAAACACAATACAATTTTTGATTAAAGTTTAAAACAGCTACAATTTTACATACACACTTACTCGCAGATATTCATGGTTGTGGCTAAAAGCTGAGAAGATAATGTACTTATGTGTATTTGTACTTTTCTCTTATTTTCTTAGTTGAAATATGAATGCAAGCTTTGTAGAAGTTTAATAAATACTTGTGCAGGACTTAAATATGGGTAATTCCAAACAAAAGGTCAACCAAAAAAAAAATTTTTTCTCAAAACTTTTTTTTTTTAACTGAATAGTCTATACTTTATAAATGTAAAAGCATTTTTAATTTTTGAAAATTTTTAACCGCAATATGCGACTAAAAAAACTTTTTTTTTGCTTAGCTTTTTTTTTGGCGAGCGATTATTTAAAGTAGTAATAGGTATTATTTTTTATTGTAATTTACAAATTTTCTACTAACACTAATCTTCAGCATTAGCATAAAAGAAGGAGAACGGAGTTCTTCTAATAACGGAAGTTCTTTGAGTTTGCTTTCACTTCCGTCGCCTAGGAATTGCCCATATGTACATACATATGTATGTATGTATGCACATTAGAGTGGCCGTTATTTATTTATTTTTATTAATTATAATCTCTCTCCCCAAATCGATTCAGTTTTATGTTAAAAACAAATACAAAAACAATTCACAGCGATAAATTATGTTTTAGGGGGTGCGTCCCGTCCACCCCTCAAAATTGGCCTAAAGGCCATTTTCAATATAATTTTATGCATATGACTATCTTTTTAAAAAATCATTTTCGAAGAATATGATATATGGGAATATTTTAGCTCTTCTAATCTGCAACATTAATCTCACAGAAAGTTGTTTGCTAAAATTAATATTTTAGAAAATAATAAAGAAAATAATCAAAAAAATATAAAAAATTTTGTATATCAAAATTACAATTAAATGGAAATTTTTTATTTTAAGCATGTACAATAAAAGTTTATATGTATATATTAAATTATTTCATAAGTAAACATACATAAAGTCAAAATAAAACTAAAAAAATACATTGCATATACATATGTATATGCTTGAGGCCCAACTTTTAGGGGCGAAGGCACTCCCTAAAACACAACTTATTGCTATGAAATTTTGTTTGTATTTTTTTTACATAAAACTGAACCGATTTAGGGGGAGAGACTATAAGAAATCGGACAACAAAAAATTATCCATACAACTACCGGCCACTCTAATGTACATGTTTATGATTATTTTCCTTTTTTTTTTGATTATTTGGCCTTTCTTTGAAACTTAAATATGTAGTTCTTCTATTTCTCATTTAATACAAACATGTATATGTATGTTGTGCATATTTTTTTAAATTATACATACCTACTCTTATTTAAGTTTAAAATTTAAACTTAAATTAAAAATACCAAAATTTAGCACTAAACTAATTTGTTTTCAATAAAATTGCTTTGTCCATCTCACGCTCGTCAATTTGCACTTGTTTCTCTTAATTGACTGTTACATACATACATGTGGAGATGTATGTATGTATGTAGAAACATATGTATGTATGTATATGAATGTATATCGCTGTTTCCGTAAATTAAAACCTGCAACTCGCAATTCATACCACAGATTTATGGCATAAAAACACACATTAGAAAAACAAAAAGGAAATTGAGGTTTTACACAAAAGTATGTATATATTTTAAAAAAACAGATAGTATTTTAGTATATTAGGGAATTTTTTATGATAAATAAATCATATTAATAGGGCAAGGGAATTTTTAATACTAGACGCATTGAAAGAGTTTTTTTTAACTCATAAAGTTTTCTATTGCGAGCAGGGGGCAAATCACGACATAAGATACGATTCGAAATTTTAAAATATTTCCATATAAACTTTATTGAAATAATTTTTAAACTAGTAATCGTCTGAATGGTGTAATTTGCCTCCAGTAGTGCGATTCACTAATTTTTATTACGATAATTATATCGTTAAAATATATTTAACGAAAATTTATCGACTTTGTCATTCAATAACATTTTTAATGATATTTGCTATCGGTTGAAGTCAGCTGTTTTTGTTTTCTTTCTTACTTATCGGTAACAAAGCGACAATAATTTGTGTGTTGTTTACTTTATCGATACGAAGTTTTTATTTTATATTGTGATGGCTTTTGAATATTTGGCAAGTACTTTGTCACAGGATGAGTCTACACTGAACGCTCCAACAATTAATCGAAGTGTTCTCCGTGAGTTAGAGAATCCATTTGACTTAACACCCACTGAATTCCAAAAACTTTACCGTCTAACGCCCGATGTAGTGGAAGATTTAGTTCTTGAGTTAGATGCGCAACTAAAAGGTTCCAGGATAACAGCAATATCGAGCGAAAAACAAGTTAGTTTTGCCCTATTTATGTTTTGCTTAAATTCATCGTTATTTTCCAAGGTACTCGCAAGTTTACGTTTCTTCGCAACCGGATGTTTCCAACGGCCTGTTGGCGAGCAGTGGGGGATATCAATGAGTCAGTCGTCAATAAGCCGGTGCCTGCATCGCGTAACAGATGCAATAAATGAAACAATGTTTTGTGCAAAGGTGAAATTCCCGATGACTCAAGAAGAACGTCAAGGAGCAAAATCTATTTTTGCTTCATCATCCTTTCCCTTTGTACCAGGCACTATAGGCGCTATTGACTGTACACATGTCCAAATTTTGGCTCCAAAAATCATGAAGAAGCTTATGTTAACCATCATAGCTACCACTCAATCAATGTGCAAATGGTAAAGTAAAAATCCCTTTGAGAAACTGAGAATAATGACAATTTTTTTACTAGATATGTGACCCAAATCTAAAAATTTTAAATGTAAATGCGAAATATCCAGGAGCAAGGCACGACTCCTATATTTGGAGCTCATCTGCTGTGCGAAGAGTAATGCAGCGAAATTTCGAAAATGGAAACAGCAACATGTTTTTAATTGGTATGTTTATTAAATGGTACTGAAAAATTATTTTGTTCAAAACATTTAAACATATTTGCAGGAGACTCAGGATATCCACTGGAGCCGTGGCTGATGACTCCTCTACCAAACCAACCAGAGGGTAGCCCGAAATTCCGCTATAATGAGTCATTATGCAAAGCTCGAAATGCAGTTGAAAGGCTTTTTGGTGTACTTAAAGGAACTTGGCGATGCTTGTCGAAGCACAGAACTCTTTTGTACGACCCCGCATTTGCTGGAAAAGTTGTAAATGCATGCGCAGTATTACACAATATTAATTTAAGACACCAAACACATGAATATGAATTTGAGCACTTAGAGCCTGAATTGGATCAAAATTTAGTAACCCACGAAGCTTCTTCCTCCGTAGCCAAACGCGTCCAAGATAGACTGATTGGCAATTTTTTCACATGATGAAACATATATGTAAACCCACATACATACTTACTTTAATAGAAAACATATGTAAATAAATTTGGAGAAAATAAAAAGTTATATGCATACTAAATTCAGTCTTTTATTAAGCGTGTGTAAAAAAGTAATAAAAACTATTTTCATATAAATATATTGCATTAACAGGTACATCGTTATCTTATGTATTAGTAGGTACATCGTAGCTATTCATTATATTAAGCATAAAAAATATTTTTGATTTATAAAACCTATCGAAACTATGGTCCTTATTCGTAAAAAATAAATTATATTTATGCTTTATAAATAAGGCGGTAGCTGTAAAAACTTATTACAAATCATAAATATTTCTTATGAATAACACTGTCAGTCTTAAGTTTTAAAAAACAATAACAATGATATAAATTTCAAAATTAAAAACTAACAACAAAATCAGATCTTTTTTTAATCTTAGCATTAACATAAATACATTCATTATGTTCCAAAATATGGGAAAAAAAATTAAAATTATGTAAATAAAATTTAATTCATTTATGGCATTAGGGGTTATGCATGTGCTTTTGTTGTCAACTTATTGCATAAAAATTAAATAAAACGAACCGAAAATTCTTCGTTCGTTCGCTCAGTCTATTTTCTTGTTTTAAACAAGCAAAAGCAACGTTGGATGAGAAAATAATAAATAAAACTATTGCAGGCGATTAAGAGCATTCGCAAGATTATTATAGGCATCAGCACTTGCTTTTAATCCCTCCCCCATTGTTTTTATGGCCTCCGCCATCATTTTGTTCGCCTCCAAATTAGCCGCACTGCACTCAGCTAGCATCTATTAAATACACAAAAGGAAATATTTTACTTAGTATATTAATATCATATGAATATTTACAAAATGTACCTTTAAGGCGTCAGCCTGTTTATTGGCAATTTCAAGAAACTTATCTTGCTTCTCGGCTTCAGCTTCCACACGCCTTCTTCTTATTCCCCTTCTTGGCGTCGGTTTTTCTATGCTAGGAGTAGCACATTGCACATCGGAAATGCTTGGGGATGATAGCATTTGTAGCCTAAACTCTTCTTCCCCATCCTCCAGAAGCAGTTGGTGTTCCTAATAATTTTAACATATTTAAATATAATCATACAAAAAGCATTTTGTAACTTGCCTCTTTCATCGGGAGATTTTCGCGTACTGAGCTTTGGCCTTCAATATACTCACTCCCAATTACTGAAATTACTCGTCTTTCCAGCTCTGAAATTGGGTCAACGCTCAAAGGTTTATTGCCTGTCATGGCCTGCTGCTTCTTCCTGTCCCTCACTTTAACGCTGGTGCGGCTTTTTATATCCCTCCATACCTTTTTGTATAAAGTGAATATAATGCAGATTTACATATGTATTGTACGTGTTGCTAAGAACTTTTACTTACTGTGCGCCATTGGTCAACAGTTTTCACTGCTCCGCCAAGACAATTTAAAACCCCAGCTAATTCCTTCCACTTACTGTCATACTCTACTTTTCCGTGGAGCTTTTGGAATTTACCTCCAGCCAAACCAGGATTTTCGAGCATGAAATCAACCATTTGGTTAAGTTGCTCGTTTGTGGCACGACTTCTCTTGGCAGCAGCGTTGGTTGACATTCTAAAATATAGGAAATATTCTATTTAAAACAATAAAACGAATAAATTAAATTTTTTTTTTACTTACCTCCTGTGAAGTTAGCACAAACTTGTTGTTTTTTTTTTTTTCTATTCCTTTTTGTGCTTTTCGTATATTTTGACAGAGATGCCACATGGTAGAATAATATAACGATGTTGTAAACAAGCAGTAAGTGAATTGCAAAATCGTTACTGCAAATAGCAATAATTATCGGTAAATTTCGCTATTGGCAAATCGTTAAAATTTTGTGAATCGCACTACAGGTTTCTTTCTTACTACGTTTATGCGCGCACTATTTGCAAATAAAAATATTTGCAAATAAATTAACTCACTGTTTATACGGCATTTTAAATGTATAAAAACTTGGTAGCATTTCCACGGAAATGTTACCTATGTTTGCAAAAAAAAAATTGTGTAAATGTATAAAATAAAAAAAATTATAATTTGTATTATGGTAATTTTTTCTTCTATCAATGTTTTTTAATTATTTTTTTTTTATTATTATTTTATTATTGTTTTTATTAGCAAACATTTGTAAGTGTGGCAACATCAAGCATTTTATTTGCAAATAGTGCGGTTAAACGTGAATAGTTTTCTGAATTAGTAAGTCGCAATAAAAACAATAATATGGCAACAATTTACAGTTTTATTTGCAAATAAGCTATGCGTATAAACGTAGTATATGTCATATAAGCATGGAAAAAACATTATGCTTATCGGTTTTTTACTAAAATAAGAAAAAGAGTTCACAAAATATTATGTACATATGTATGCATGTACACACATTTGTACATACCCAATAAGCACTCAAAAAATTAAAATTCAAGCACTTGAATTTGAACTGGAAACAAAGTGTAATTCAAGCATTTTTTCAAGTAATTTTCAAGTTTGAAAATATTTTTAAATAAAAAAACAAAGGGCATACAAATATGTTCAAGCCTTGTCAAATACGTAATATAATTATTATCAAAACTGAAATTATGGTGAAAATATCAAAAATACATACATATATAAATAAAAAAGTGAATTTGAAAAACAAAGGTGTGTAAGGTCGTGAAAATGATGGCGAAGTCAGATGTCCAGAAAATTATTATTGGAAAACAAAGGAACCCATATTTTGCTTTCTATTTTAAAAGCCTTGTTTCTACAGCTTGAAATACACTTGAATTCAATTCTTGAATTCCACTGCAATTCCATGCTTGACTTTAAGTGTAAAAACAGGTTCGGTTCAACTTGAATCACACTGTTGTTCAGGGCTGGAATTACACTGTAAAAGTACTGTTTGGTTCGACTGTAATTCATTGGTTAATTTTGCTGGATTCGCTATTGAATTCAACTGTGTTTCAACTGTAATTCAACACTGGAAATTGGAAATTGTGACTGGATTTCAAATGTACATAATTCCACTTGAACCCAGTTAGCCAAAATGCTTACTGGGTATGTATGAATGTAAAAATATTGTATAAACAATTTTTGTGGAATTTTAAAAATTCTTCCAATTAAAATATGACCACCAAAGGAAAAATGCGCAATTTATAAGAGTTTTACTAAAAACAACTTCTTGGAATTTTAAAGATTTTTCATATCAGGTGGTCTCGGTTCGCAACTCTGCATAAAATTCCTGAACATACATATGTACAGTTTGTCAATAAAATTGTACTTATGTACATACATACATATGTACATATGCATGCACTGCAAGGCAAAAATTAAATTACATACGACAACAAAAATGCACTAGACAATATGAATTAATTTAGATGACAACAAGACCGCACTAGACTCAAACCCGACAAAAACTATACCTGATATTAACTCTGATATAATATGAACGTCGGCAGAATGAGAAGAAAAATATATTTATATTAATATTAATATCTATGTAGGGGAAAACGTACTCTTGTAAATATCATAATATTTCATAATTAACAGGCAGCCGCGCAGTGAACATCTCCGTTTATTTGAATATTACTGTGTGTTTTATAAAAAATCTTGGCATTTCCTTAATACATCGTGCATAGTTAAAACATTTCAGCATTTGTTTACCAAAATATATTCATTGTCATTTTAATACACAAATTTCTCTTCTCGTATCTATAAATGTGTTCGTTTTTTGACACTTGATATCATAATATTGTTTTCTAAATATATATTATGAAAACAATATTATAATATCTGATATAATATTAATATAATACTAATATTGCAGTCCACACATAATATCGCTATCTCTCTGCTATGAAATTTGACGTTTGTTGATAGAAATATATTTGATATTATATGAGGTATAGACGGTATGTTATAAAAGAAAGATGAAGCGGAGACAAGACTGATGTGTGTATGTATGAACATACATATGTACATATGTTCATATACATACATATGTACATACGGATTGCGCATTCTAAATGTAAAAATAACTTCGTTCTGCGCATCTCCCTCACAAACATTGAGAAAAACAAAATGTAAACAAACAGAGAGATTTGTGTACATACATACATACATAAATACGTGCATTCATAAATGAAAGAAAATTAAAAAAATACCGGTTTTAGTAGGGAAGTAAGTTAATGTAATAAATTAACTTTTTTTAGCCAATTTCATAAATAAAAGCAATTAGTGTTTTTTTATTTATTAAATATATGTATATACATACATACATATTTATGTTTATGCTAATGTAGCTACTTGTGTATGTATGTATGTATGTTAGTATCCTATTAATTTCAAAAAATTCAGATATTTAATGATATATGTATGTAGGTAACGTATGCACATATGTATACACTTCTTAACAAGCAAATGGTAAGGTTCAAATTATTTTAAATACATACATACATATCTGAATATCAAGACAACAAAATTACCTTCCTCCGTAGCTATTATTTCGCACATATTAGTTTCAATATATGTACATACATACATATGTACATACTATACGTGCGTATGTACATATGTACAAATCCAGAATTACTGTACAATCATTTGCATATCAAATTTTTTGCTCCACAAATTTACACACACCCAGCTCGTTTTGCAAACAAATCATTTTTATTATTATATAAAGTTTGTATTAATCTCTATTAATTTATAAACACTTTTCAATATCTTACACTTTTTATTTGCATTATTAATTAAAGATTTAACGGAGAACCGAACAAAACCATACGCGCAATACATATTTTCGTGGAAACTAAAAAGTACATTGCAATATTATAGCAGGTGCTGTTAATGGCACATCTGAGTTAAGTAGACATTTGTAAGTGCAAGGTTGTTTAAGTTTGATAAAAAATTTGACGTAAAGAGCAAACAACTACCGTGTTGTTTTTGTAATTTGACATTCGTTGTAGAATAAACGTCCCCTTCTAAAGTTAATTTGGTTGGAAGTTTTGGAAAAGGAAACATGTTGATCAAAATGCAGTATGTGAGACGGAGATAGAACGAATATCTATGATGAAGAAGTAAATGTAGCAAGAAACGGAAAACAGGGTTGTCAAATTTGATAATTTAACGTCAAACTTGTGGATTCTTTTCAGCTGATTTCACAACCAAATTTTGAATTAGTAATTTATAGATGAAGCAATAGAATGTCTTAGATTTTTCATAAGTTTTTAAGCGATATCAAAGAAAAGCATATTGTTTATTCTGTTCAGGCTTCTTTTCTTCTATTTAGGTACAATTTAAAGAATTTGTTTGGCTACAATGATACTCTTGATAATTTAATTTATAGTGTGATAGTGTAGTAAAACTTGTCTGTCTTTCGGAGTTGCATAATGTTGAATTAAAGGATTCACAATTTAAAAGAAACAAAAATAGAAAGAAAACTATACGCCGGTAGTGTTTTAATGTAATATTGGTCATGCGGAAGCTGCGTTTAAATTAAAAAGTTGGGCATGTATTATGCCACACAGGCAAATGGTTTTGTTTTTAAATGAAATCATTGTTTACGGAATTTTAATTTTCAGAAGACAATAATGATTTATTAGTCTATTTCATATCATTATGTAGAAGGATCGCATTTTTGAGAGAAATAGGTATAGCTAAACGTAAATCCAAGCAATTTGTATGCGTTGTTCTGATTGTAGTTTGTTTATTAAAAATTCGATATCAGATTTGCCAGGTCTAATATCTCTACGAAAGCTTGATTACAATATGTTAGTTTAAATATGAAACAAGCAGGGAATATCTAAATTGTAATAAAACAAATAAATACCTTTTTCCGTAGCCATTGTTTTGCCGCATATTAGTTTTAATACATGTACGTATGAATGAATGTGCTCACATGCATTTGCATATCCCATGCATGCACACATATGTAGACACATACATACTTTGCTTAGCAAACAGATACAGGCACCCACCATTTATAACTTGAGAACACTTTCTTATTTAATCATTTCACGATATGAAAAAAACACAACCTCTACTTTCTGCTCAACAAAGTTTTTCACGCGCAGATCGTTTTGCAAAGCAAATCATTAGCACAAATATTTTTATGATTTTTTATAGCTTGTAGTAATCTCTATTAATTTATAAACACTTTTCAATATCTTACACTTTTTATTTGCATTATTAATTAAAGATTTAACCGACAACCGAACAAAGCCATACGCGCAATAAAAATTTTCGTGGAAACTAAAAAGAACGCTGTAACATTTTGGGAGGTGTTGTTAATGGCACAGCTGATTTGATTTATTAGCTAAAAAGACACTTGCAAGTCCAAGTTTGTTTAAGTTTGCTAACAAATTTGACATAAAGAAGAACCAACTAGTGTGTTGTTTTTGTAATTTGGCATGATTTGTAGAATAAAGGTCACCTTGGAAAGTTAATTCGGCTGGAAGTCTTGGAAAAGGAAACAAATTGATGAAAAGGCAATGTGAAAGAAGGAGATAGATATAATATGTAATAAGAATAATAGGATTTAACAAAAGTTGCAAGAACCAGGGTTGTCAGATTTGGTAATGTAACACAATGCGAATGGGTTTTATATAGCATTTTCCACAACCAATTCTTGGATTGGCAATTTATTGATACATATGCAGGAATATTTTAACATTTTCATTATTTTTAAGCGAAAAAATCACAGAAACGGATGTTGCTAATTCCATTTAGGTTTCTTTTCTTTTATTCAGGTACAATTTAAAGAATTTGGTTGACTGTAATCGTGATCTAATGCTGATGAACATGCGCCCTAAAGAAACTTAAAGAAACCAATTCGAAGTTTTGTGTTTATAATATTTTTAAGCCATATTTAGCATATCATATTGGACAGAAATTATTGGTTGGCATTTGATTCAAATGATCTTAAATAGCAGAATAAATATTTAATAACAATAACTAAATTAATACAAGGAAAAATTACCTTCATTCGCATCTTTGCGTATTAGTTTTAATATGCATACATATGTGCGTTCAAAAATACATATGTATGTATGTATAAGATTTTTTTGTTCATGCATTTGCATATCACACGCACGTATATACATACATACTAAATTTTTTGCTTGGCAAAGAGACACACGCACCCACCATTAATAACCTGAGAACACTTTCCTATTTAATCATTCCACGACACGAATAAATACACGACCTCTGCTTTCTCAAATTTTCTCAACAAATTTTGCCACACACAGATCGTTTTACACACAAATTTTTATTATTATATATGAAGCTTGTATTAATTTCTATTAATTTATACACACTTTTCAATTTCTAACACTTTTTCCTTGAATAATTAATTAAAATTTTAACAGAGAACCGATCTAAACCATACGCGCAATAAAAATTTTAGTGGAAACTAAAAAGAATATTGTGATATCTTAGGAGGTGTTGTTAATGGCACAGCTGAGTTAATTACTTGGTTAAAAAGACAGTTGTAAGTTCAAGTTTGTTTAAAATTGCGAAGAAATTTGACACATAGAACAACTCAGCCAGTGGGTTGTTTTTGTAATTTGGCATAATAAAGGTCGCCCTTTAAAGTTAATTCGGCTGGAAGCTATGGAAAAGGAAACAGGTTGATTATAAGGCAGTATGAGAGAGTGAGATAGAAAGAATACATATGAAGAAGCAGAAAATTTAGCAAGAGAAGGAAAAACAGTGTTGTCAAATTTGATAATTTAACGTGAAGCGTGTGTGTGAATATTGAATTGGCAATTTATAAATAACGGTCTAAGAATATTTTCGATTTCTCATGTATTTTTGAGCAATTTTAAAGAATGAATTCACAGTGCCAACTACAATGTGTCTTGCGAGGTGGCATAAATTCGAACTGACATAACATCCCTCAAATAATGATTTCATTTAAAGAAAATCCATTTGTGTATGTGACTAATATTACATCAAACCACTATTGACAAAAACAAGGTGATTCGAGATCACGTGATTTCAAAAGCAAACTATAAAAAGCTTACTTTTTGGTGGAGTTTTATTGTATTTTAAGTTATTATTATTTCGATTTAATATTTTATTATAATGCCGAGGTTGCAAATGGCACACATATGCCCAAAAAAGCGTAACCACTAAATACTAATGAAAAACTGTTTGATTCAGACATGTTTTTATTGATTTAAACAGTTTTCAATCATGTTGGATTCCATAAAATTTTCTATTAGTTATGTAAGAAACTGTTTAACTTCATAAATAAGTGTCCGAATAAACCGGGTTTTCATAAGTAATTAGTGGTTACGCTTTTTTGGGCACATGTGTGTGCCAGATATAGGCTCGTCATAAATTCCATCCCTTTAAATGATGCAATTTACAAAGCAATGACTTAGAATCTTTTAATTTTTTGAAATCACCGCGATTAGAAAAAAATGATTTTGATATTTTTATACGAAAATCAACGCTTCAAAAATGAATAATTGGTCATGTCACAGAGCTAAATTCCAATCGGAAACGGAATTGAATCCGCATTAAGATCTCAAGCACTAGCCGGACCTTACCCCAGCATACCTGACAAATTTCTTAAATTAATTAAATTTTCTGTAATTTAAAATTTTGCATATGTATTTCATGAAAAAAAATTTATGCACGTTTATTAAAAATATATATTTTTGATTCAATAAAGAAGAAGAAATTTTATTGTCAGTAATAATTTTTATTGTATGTGTATGTGTTTGTATGCATGTATGTATATCGTTACCTTAATATAGGAAGCCCCAAAATAATTTTTTTTCTGAAATCGAGTTTTTTGTATATTTCGATAGAAGAGAACATCTAAAAAATCTAAAATTGCAAAAATCTCGATTTCAAAAAATAAGAAATAATTTTAGAATCTTTCTATATATTTTAAGACAACGATATATGTACACTTTACAACTTGCTTGCAATTCGGATAAGCATTGTGCTTGAATACAATGCAGAATTTTGTAAGCTTCTTTTTCAATATTCAGCAATACAGATTTTTGAAAAAAAAATTTTAATATTTTTTTCCTGTGTAGCATCCTTTCCAATTGAACTATTTTTGTTTGTTTAAAATCGTGACTCCTTCATTTTAAATCGAAAACATTCGTAAATCACTATGAAAAAATTCTCTTTCCAAGTTTGGGTTGTAAAATCCACACGCTTCGGTTAAATAATCATATTTGACAACACAGTTTTTTCCTTCTCTTGCTACATTTTCTTCTTCTTCATAGCTATTCTTTTTGTCTCCCTCTCTCATACTGCCTTATAATCAACCTGTTTCCTTTTCCATATCTTCCAGCCGAATTAACTTTAAAGGGCGAACTTTATTATGCCAAATTACAAAAACAACCCACTGGCTGAGTTGTTCTATGTGTCAAATTTCTTCGCAAACTTAAACAAACTTAAACTTACAAGTGTCTATTTAACCAAGTGATTAACTCAGCTGTGCCATTAAGGACACCTCTCAAAATATTACAGTGTACTTTTTAGTTTCCATGAAAATTTTAATTGCGCGTATGGTTTTGTTCGGTTCTCGGTTAAATATTTAATTTATTATTCAAGTAAAAAGTACTAGAAATTGAAAAGTGTGTATAAATTAATAGAAATTAATACAAGCTATAAATAATCATAAAAATATTTGTGCTAATTATTTGTTTTGCAAAATAATCTGCGTGTGGCACAATTTGTTGAGCAGAAAGCAGAGGTCTTATAATTTTTCTTGTCGTGGAAAGATTAAATAGGAAAGTGTTCGCAAGTGTTCGCAGTGCGTGTGCCTTTTTGCCAAGCAAACTATGTATGTGTTTACGTGCGTGTGATATGCAAATGCATGTACACAAATCTTTGCATACAAACATACATACGTATGTATATTAAAACTAATAAGCGGAGAAATAATGGCTACGAGAGAAGGTAACTTTTGCTTGTATTAATTAATATTCTGCTATTTAAGATTATTTGATCCAAATGCCAACAAATTAATTCTGTCAAACGTGGTATGATAAACATGGCTTAAAATTATTATAATCATAAAACTTCGAATTTGTTTTATTTAAGTTTCCTTAGGACGCATGTTCATGAACATTAGATCATCATTAAAACAAAAAAATTCTTTAAATTGTACCTGAACACAATAAAAAAAACCTAAACGGAATTAGCAAAAACATAATTTTCTTTAATTCCGCTTAAAAATAATGAAAATGTTAATACATTCATATATACATACATATGTATGTAATTATATCTGTATCAATAAATTGCCAATCAAAGAATTGGTTGTGAAAAATGCTAAGTAAAACTCATGCGCTCGGTTACCAAATTGTACAACCCTGGTTCTTGCAACTTTTTCTAAATTCTCTTATTCTTATTAGTTATTATATCTATCTCCTTCTTTCACATTGCATTTTCATCAATCTGTTTCCTTTTCCAAGACTTCCAGCCGAATTAACTTAATAAATGGACCTTTATTGTACAACTCATGCCAAATAACAAAAACACTAGTTGGTTCTTCTTTATGTCAAATTCGTTAGCAAACTTAAAGAAACTTGGACTTTCGACAATTGTCTTTTTAGCCAAGAAATCAACTCAGCTGTGCCATTAACAATACCTCAGATGATATTACAGCGTTCTTTTTAGTTTCCACGAAAATTTTTATTGCGGGTATGGTTTTGTTCGGCTCTCGGTTAAATCTTTAATTAATTATTGAAATAAAAAGTTTTAGATATTAAAAAGTGTATAAATCAATAGAAATTAATACAAGCTTTATGTAATAATTAAAATTTCTGGGCCTATGATATGTTTTGCAAAATGATCTGTGTGGCGAAGTTCGTTGAGCAGAAAGCAGAGGTAGTGTGTTTTTTCGTGCCGTGGAATGATTAAATAGGAAAGTGTTCTCAAGTTATTAATGGTGGGTGCGTTTATTTGTTTGCTAAGCAAAATATACATATGTACGTATGTGTACGTGCGTGTGATATGCAAGTGTACTGTTATGTACACACATTCTTACAAATGTATGTTTATTAAAAGTAATAAGCGGAAAAATAAAGGCTACGAAAGAAGGTAATTGGTGTTTGTCAGCGTTGTCAACTTGGTGCGTTTCGCACCATTTTGGGTGCTTTTTGAAATATTTTGTGCGAAAAATTCCTGAGTTGGTGCGTGGTGCTCTTTTTTTTAATTTTGGTGCGTTTTTAAATTTGTGGTGGCACCAACGCAAATTTAACACGACAGTGGGTTAAAACGGGAAAATTCTTGTTGTGAAACTTTTACCTACTTCCTGATAGTAATGATGTTTATAAAACAACACAATTTGCAATGAAATCTTTTTTATGACCCTATGATAACAATAATGATGAAAATAGGTATTAGCTTTATTAATTTTTCATCTCTTTTTAAAAAGTTTTAAGCAGAATTTATAAAATTAATGTACAATAATTTTAATTTTTTTACAAATTAATGTGTTTGCCCTTAAACTTGTATAAGTCATATATGTATATCTTTGCTGGAGATATTTATAGGTTCATATGAACAAATCCAAAAATATTTTTTTATTATCCGACAGTTTAATTTAGAGTTGTACTAGGCTCGATTAATATGAATTTATTTTTTTTAAGGATGTATTTACAATTTCGAATCAAAAATGCCTACGACTCAGACCAGTTTCAGCCCTAGTCAATAATTGTATACACAACAATCATTTCTCATATTCAGTTTCATTAAAAATTCACGTTAAGTAGCTGGTGTTAATAACAATCTCTACCCAAGTAGATAGACTAGGGTGCTGATGAAGCTAATAGAAGTCTAGTTTAATTTTTATTTTCTTCTTTAGTAACTCACATTAAATTGTTAATATTATTATTAAATTAATCTAAAAAAAAAATTCTCATTTACAAAAAATAATATTTAAATTCTTATGCAAAATTAATACAACAAACATTTTCAAATAAAAAAAGAAATTCAAGTCTGGTGCGTTTTTTTTGTAAATGGCGCGATTATTTCTCCATTTTGGTGCTATTTTTAATTTCAAAGTTGACAATGCTGGTGTTTTTCTGGCTTATTAGATATTTAAGATGATTTGAACCAAATATGTACCAACATTTGTATGAATTCTATCTAACTTCATATGCCAAATGGCCTCAAGTAAAACTTTATCAAAAACTTTTTACGTATACATACATATATTTAGTCAGTCGCACAACCTGTTTGTTCACTATTTTGTCTTTAAACAAGCGAAATAAAAAAAATTCATAATAATGCTTTTTAAGAATGTGAACCATATTTATTTTTATTTTAATAATTTTAAAGATGTAAGAACAATAAAGTTGTATTAAACTTTAATAATTAAAGCAAACGTATGTGACATACAATTAAGTTTTGTTGCCCAAGTTTTAATTTTGTATGAACATGTACAAAGTTATCTATTGAAAGGATTTACATGGATATACATATATATATATATATATATATATATATATATATATATATATATATATATATATATATATATATATATATATATATATATATATTGTATAATATGCAATACTAAAAGAACTCTAGATTTTTATTTTGGTCATAGGATAGCCCTTAGCTCCCAATCCTGTAACCTTAAACGTAGTGCCAGCGGGTTTTGGCTGATTGGTATGGGCCGAAGTAGTAACGAACAAAATATCCAAATCGGGACCACCAAATGCAGCCGAGCTTATTTGTTTACAAGGGAATTTGATTTCCTGCAAAATTTTACCAGTCCTATAAAAAAAAATAGTATATATGTAAGAATACATATGTATGTATGTATATAAAAATAAAACATTATTTTCGAACTTACATGGGATTAACTTTATAGACTGTATGGCCATTGAAAGTTGCCACATAGATGTTGCCTTCCGTATCAATCGTCATGCCATCGGGTTTCAAAGTATCCTTAGTACTGATTCCACGCAAGTTAAATACAACCTTGGGATTGGCTAGAGAATTATGTTATATGTTTGAGTATAATTTTTAATATCATTTAGAGTTGCTAGTTAGTTGCTCACAGGGCTCGCCAGTTTCGAAGTCAAAATCGTATGCCTTAACCTCAAAATCAGCTGTATCTATATAATACAATTTCTTCAACTTTTCATTCCATGCCAACCCATTAGAAATGCCCACATTTGATTTGATAAGCTTAACTTTGTCGCCTCTTTCGTATCTATACAAGGCTCCATAACGATATTGCAGCTCATCACCCACATAACGCATAGTTCCAGCAAACAAACGTCCACGAGGATCACATTTGCCATCATTGAACCGATTACCTTCAAAACGCGGATCCTCACATTCCACTTCGAAGAGATTCTTCCATACTTTAGTTGTTTTATCAACGCCATTCCATTTAACAATAACAACACGACGACCAGAGCCAACAGCAAATTGATCTGTAGTGCCTTCAACAGGTATTACAAAACTAGCGAACTCTTCACCTTCAATTTTGACTTTGTACACTTTATTTTCATTGAAATTGTAACGCAACAGTTTGCCGGAATTCATATCAACATAGTACAAATTTTGTGTGGCAACATCCCAGTGGGGGCCTTCACCGTGCTCAGCATAAGAATCGGGAATAGGTTCAATTTTCAGCGACATCTGGCAAAGAAATGGAAGAGAAAAAATTCTGTGTTATGAAAAGAAGATTCTTGTTTAGTAAAAAAAAAAATAAGATTAATAATAATTATTAATAGGTTTATATCCGGCTATCAAAAATCTTAATTCGGTACAGTTATTCTATAATGAAAATTGAAACAATGAGACCGTAAAACAAACTTGCGTCGCGAGACTTGTTTTCTGACCCAGATATACTTTGCGACCCGCAAGCACAGCTTCCTAAGTCGCCGTCCATACGTTGAAACATTTGTTGTGAAGCTTGTAATGAAAAGAGAAATACAAATGGTAAATTATACTTTTTTTCTGGTACATACAGTTGCTATCTACTCTATACTAAGCTGCAAAATAAAAACTGCCCTGGCTGGACACGAATGCAGTTTTACGAGAGAATTTAAAATTGTTTCGCATCAAATGTTTTATCACATGTTATGGCAATTATGCCTGTCAAGGTTGCCATATATGACCATTTTTCGCCAAATGCGGCGATTTTTCAAATTGTTTGGCAAGTTTTTTTTTTAGCAAAATTTAACTTCAAAATGTTTGTAATTCAAGAAACTTATTTTTTAAAGGGAGTAGTTTCAAAAATAAATCTTACCAGAACTCGTCTTCAAGAAAAATAAAAAATAAAAATTTGAGTTTGAGTTTGATGGGTGTTCTAATATTAGATGAGAAAAATTTACAAGAAATAATTTTTGGCGATTTATATAAATTTCTATACAAAAATAATATATATGTATATATAATATAAATTTTATAAAAATTTTATTTTATAAAAAATATTTTTATATAAAAAGAAATTTATTATCAAATTTAAACAAATTATTTAAAATTAATTTTTTCTATTTTTAAAATAAATTTTCAAAATATTTAGAACATATCTGACAACACTGATGCCGACGAGTGTTCCAACTAGAGTTATCTATTTCCGTTAATTTTTTTGTTTTGCTGAATTTTATTTATTTATTCCCGGGGTTTCCCTCAAATTCGTACAAAAAGTAATAAATAAAACTAAACTCCACTAAACTATGTTGTTTGATACACTGTTTAAATTTAATTAAGTGTTATTGTTAAGCTGGACAGTTTTGTAGAAAAGAGGGACGAGGGGAAATGAAACGAGTACTCAGCTTCATATACCATCAATACATTATACTTTTTCATTCGTAACGTTAAAAAAGCACACATAAAAAATATGAGCTGAAAAATAAGAATTGCGTTGTGTGCAAGTTCAAGGAAGAAAAAGTGATAAGCTAAGCAATAAGACTTGATTAGTGTGAACAGGGACTTATTAATTGATTTAAATATTAGACGCATACTAAAGTCAATTATAACGAAATATTTTTGGGGTTTTTGTTGAATCTTTTACATCAGCTACGACCAAGCCATATGCTCAATGTGCGAGCATAGTTGCCAGATGAAATAGGTGTGAATTCGTCAAATTTTGCACAAAAAATCGTCGAAATCGTCAAAATAATTATCTGAAAACGTTAAAAACTCGTCAAAAATAAAAGAAACACTTTTATCAAATAAATTCGTAGCTTTTGTATAAAATAAGCTAAACTCTTATAAAAAAAGGAATCAATTGCTTAAAAAACAAAATAATTACATGTTTTAGTCTGGTTTTATTTAAGTTAACTTGACTAAATACCCTTTCTACGTTTGCTGAACATTACCGTAAGACTACAATTTTTTTATCACAAATAATTTCTTAATCCGGCTTAAGTTCAATATTTAAAAATTCTTATTGGATGAAACATTTTTATTTATTTAAGTGAGTTTCTAAAGAAGAGAAGAAAAATTAAACTAGACTCTATTAGCTGGGGGAATATTTCTTGATAAAATTAATTATGGTGGGAAATAAAAAACTAGTCCTTTTTTCGTTTCGGAAATTTTTTCCACAAATCTTAAAGTTTTTAGTATGTATCATGGAAAACTTTTTCCAATTTTAATAACTTTCATTGCCTGAATTTATATTCAATTTACTGTCTTTCACATTCTTTAAAAATATGAGAAAACCGTTTTAGAATATCGTAGAAAGTACCTTTATTCTCTTACTTACTTTACTTTATCTTCGATGTCAAATGTTAAAAAAATTTTATCAAACGGTTGCATATGAAAGATTTTAATGATTTCACATTTTTCAATTTGATTAACCTTAGCATCATCAAATACTATTGTTCCTAAATAAATTTCATCAATGTCTGAATAATTATTTTCATCTATATAATCCCCACAATAAAAATTATCACACTCAGGCAAATCTCTTTTTAAAAATTTACTCATAACTTTTTTAAAAAGTTTTTTCATTTGACAGTACAAATTTCGTATTTTTGTTGTTTCAGTTGATAAATTCTGTACAATAAAAAATCATTTAATTCCAAAATTATTAACACAAAAAATAAAATTGATTCAGTTCAGTTTTACTGTATATTCTTTCAAAAGCTGACAAGTTATTGGTCAAGCTAAAAATTGTTTTAAAATTGTTATAAATGGTGTAAGTTTATAATTATTTTAAAATCGTCAAGCTGAGGGCGAAAATCGTCCTGTTGTCAAAATGCTATTTTTGCAACCCAAAATCGTCAAAGTGACGATAAATCTGGCAAGTATGTGTGCGAGCTTTTACAAAAGAGCGTTGTGCTTTCACAACTGCGAGAGCAAAGGAACAAGAACAAATTATAAGAGCTTTCAAAGATGTTTAACTCAAATGCAAATTTCAGAGTATGTGTGTTTGGACTTGTACCCTGCTTAGATATTTAGAATTTCTCAATGATTTTTTGAGATTTTTTATATAAAGAATCTTCAAGATTTATATTGAAGGTCTTCTAATGACTTGGCAATGGCAGCAACGAATTGCACCATATGCTCAACATTAAGCATACATACTATGGGCCAGTGTTGCCAGTTTTTTTCTAGAGCTTATCCCCAATTTTTGATTTCTCATCCCCAAAAATTACCAAATTGATATTTTTTTATACAAATTTTTTCTTTTGTGAAAAAAAAATTTTAATATTTTTTTTTATTTTATTTTATTTGAAAAATAATGACAAAAATAACAAATTTTTATACAATAAAATTCATTTCTATCGATAGATACGAGTATATTTACGTTCATATAAATTTAATTTGTACTTATGAAAAACTTTCAAAAACTTCAGAATCAAAATCTTCTGATTCACCAGCCTCAGAAACTTTGTTATACATAGTAATTGTATTAAAAAGTTTTAACATTTCAGCAGAAGGATTAAATTTGTCACAACAAATTGAATAATTTTTAAAGTGTGTGTTTATTCTAAGAAGTTCTTTCAAAAGGTTGTATTGCATTTTATTGCGTTCATTAATCGTTAATCTGCCTTGATACTTCTTCTTTATTAGAAAACATACACTATGAATAGTAACACACATTTTTAGACTTGCCAGACGCATATTTCTTAGTTCAAAAATCATTCTTGTTTAACCATCAGTTATACAAAAAATCCCCCGAAAATCCCCTCAAATTTGGTTACATCTCCAACAAATCCCCAGATCCCCAATACGAAATTTTCATCCCCAATGGCGAAAAGAATCCCCAATTTGGGGACAAATTCCCTAAACTGGGAACACTGTTATGGGCAAATAGCAATTAATTTTTTTTGTTTTCATTTAAAAAACCTGAGCGATTTATATTGGGATATAATTTTTTTTCTTCTTTATGATCTGTTAAATTTGGACACCATATCCATATTTATTTTTTTAGTCACGAAAATTCATTAAAAAATGTGGTAGTTTATTACGAAAGTTACTTATGTATATCCAATATTAATAAAACATTTAAAAATAGTTATTTTTGTGCTAAAGGAAAGTAACCAAAATGCAAGAAAAGTATACAAGCACACATTGGAAAAAAAGTAATCAATTTTGGTTAAAAGTAATCAAAACGGCAACGCTGGTTGCGTGTAAATTGAAAACTTTAAACTCGTTTCTTTGACAAACTACTTTTTTTTGGAGTTATGATGTTGTTTGAGCAAATGAGCGATAAGTTAATGCTTTGAAGAACATCTTGCTGATGTTTGCACGTTTTCATTTAAGTACATATCTCTGAATACAGCAGACGTGTTGTATGCTGATTTTATTATACTCATACGTATAATAATACGTACATATGTACGTCATTTAAAATTGCGCTTACGTTTTAAATAGGTATGTTCTTATTATTTACTTCATTTATTATATACATGCATACATATGGACGCATGTACGTATGAACTACATACAAACATACGCAAAAACTATTAAAATACTATTATTATACAATTGCTGTTTAAAGAAGAAAGAAAAACCAATTGTATATCTTGAAAAAAAAAATCGTTCAATTACCGTTTTATTGAGATTGTGCGTACAATTTTGTTGTTGTCCATGGCCAGAAACCGCAATTACATTCAATATAATTGAAAGTAATACCACAAAATACCCATTAAAGCTGCGAATTAGTACTGCCATAACTTATTTATTTAATTATTTTCGTTTGTGCACAACTTTAACTTCACTTCAACACAAGTTTATCGCTCCAACTGAAAATTATAACTAAATTGGCAGCTGCTTGCAATATTATACTTATGCATAACTTTAGTCTTTCTTATAAGCGTAATTTTTAAAAGGCCAATACTAACAGACAGAGATTCATATAAGTACCCTGTAGGAAATGATTCACTAGTGAATCAGTTGTCACCAGTACTACTGACGAGTTATGCCCGAGACAATGCTTTTCGCTGTAGACATTTCGTCGGTTTATTGGATATTGGTTTGCTGCAGACATAATGTATTTTGAATATACTGTGCCGCACACCAATAACCAACCGACGATTTAGCATGAGCGTGTCATTTGAAAAGCAACTACTAGTTTTGTTTGTCATTTCTATTACATATAAATCAAAAATTAAATGTTTCGTTTAATTAGTAAAGTGAAACACTTTTCCAGTCAGATTTTTATTAGCTAGCTCAAAATAGAAGTTACAACTAGCTTCTGAACTAACTTATAAATGATACAGATGTGAGTCAGTTGTTTTTTTGCACAACTGTCTTCCTCCCGATAAGTACTGAACTAACTTTAAGTTAACTCAAAACTGATGCACAGATTAGTGAATTGTTTTGGCACAACTAACTTCTTCTCGACAAGCGTTGAGCTAACTTTTAGCTAACTCAAAGCTAATACAGGGATAAGTCAAAGTTCAGCTAGAAGATGTCAGCATAAAATTCATGTTTATATTTTATATAGTGCGATAGCAAAGTTTTAAGAATGATGGCTGACAAACAAAGTGATACCGTTCTCGATTTTTAAATTATAGCTTAAAATGTTTTAAACTTTAAACTGAATATAAGTGTTAATCAATAGTAAGTTAAATCATAATTAACTAAGAAAAGCACTTTCTTATTTTTCATTTGGCACAAGCTAACTCATAGTGACCTAACTCATGATTAGTTCAAAACTGATTTACTTGTCCTGCGGCCACTCAATGCTACAACTGATCACTTTTAACATGCTGAATGAGTGCGCATTTTAACCACCTCTGACTAATTTTTTGCTGATAATTCAATAGTTTTGAGTTAACTCAAATTCCCACTGTACGTATGTGTGTGAATGTGTATGTATTAGTGACTTGCGTAAGCAGTCTCGAAATGTAAATACGTCATGTTTTTTAAATGTATTCTCGTGGCATGCATTACACTAAGCCAATAATAAATGCTGTCGTACTATAAACAAAGCACGATGGATGTATTGGTGTACGTGTATATGACTGCTAACAAGCGATGTCGCCAAGACGTCTTGTTTATAACAAACAATGTAATTAGGTACTGTTGATACATGTATGCTTGTTATTTTGAATATCGTTTGGGGGTGTGTGTAACATTTAGATGGTAGCTATTATGTTTGTGTTTAAGGGAGGTTTTTTAAAGCAAGCGCACACAACTCATATAAATGCATGTGTGCGTTTGTATGTGCGCAGAAAAATAAGAGAGCATACACCAAATATGTAGGTATGTATGGATGTACATGAGTTCAATTAAAGAGATTGATGTATAAAAAATTATAATGGCACTCTTTTTAATCTGATTTGCCTCTCCAGGCCTGCTATTGAGAAATGAAAAATTTTTCATGTAACTAATTTCATCGAAAAAATACCTAATGTAAACCGGGTTATCCGAGAATCCGCAAAACTAGAGTTGTAATTGAAATGAGATGAAATTTCGCATACTTGCACTTAATAGTTAAGCTAACAAAATTTTAAGTTTGAATAAAATCGGTAAATGAACATCATCATCATCATCAAGGAATCCCATACATCCTGAATATTAAGATTTATATAATTTTAGCTACAATTATTACCAGAATATAGCGAAAACAGGTATTGGGCTCTGAAATTTAACATTATTTTGCTGTTATAAATTTTACTACATTCGCTGCAAGAACAAGACTAGCTGCCATTTATCCTTTTTCTTCAAAAAATAAATTTTAACTAAATTTATGATTAAAAAGCAATAGAAATTTGTATAAACTTTTAGAATTATGCCTTAAGGCTCTGTTGTAAATTTGGTGTTATTTGGTACAGGGACATGACTACCGTTCATATATCCTTTTGCTTAAAAAAATATATTTAAGCTACATTTGTCGTTAGAACACATTAAAAATGTGTATATATTTTTATAATTATGAGCTTAGGTCCTGTTGCAAATTTTGCTCTATTCGGTGCAAGGACATAACTACCTCCCATATATCCTTTTGCTTAAAAAATTCATTTAAGCTGCTTTGATAGTTAGAACGCACTAAAAATTAACATATATTTTTAGAATTATTCGTGTAAGCTTTATTGTAAATATTTTTCTATTTGTTGCATTTCTTTACTCTTATACCTGCAATAAGTTAAACAAATATATTGCCGACAACGTTGGTTAGCGTTTGTTTCAGAAGATTTGCCTGTAGTAAAGCATTTGAAATTGCCCTTATGTCTTAAAAGTTCTTATAAGACGTCTTGTGCAGGTCTTTAGTATGTATGTACAAATGTGTACAACCTTGTTGGCAATATGCTGAATAAAAGAGTTATAAACTGAAGTACATATTTGTTAACACAAATAAAACCTATAAATAATTTTTTTTTATTTCAAACAATATTTCACAAAGCATAAATATGTAAGTATGTATGTATGTATGTACCGCACGTGTAACAAAATTATATTTACTTATATGGAAATTTTTTTATTTTAAGCATGTATAATAAGAGCATATACATACATGCATATGTATGTATATATTAAATTATTTCATATACATATATACATACATTCGTTTAGCCAAAATAAAACTAAACTAATAGACAATTTTATAGAGTCCAATATGTTTAGAAACAGTTTAAATCAATAAACACATATCTGAATCAAAGAGTTTTTCATTAGTATTTAATGGTTACGTTTTCTTTGGCACATGACACACAAGAAATGCCAGATATAAACTCAGCCATAGTTTATAAAAAAACATTGTTTACTCTAATTATATTTATTCATAAGATCACTATGACCTTTATAATAATAAACAAAAACTCTTCTGCTTGCGTACCTACATACATATGTACATACATATTTACATTTATACAGGTTGTACATACATTTGTACATACATACATATGTATGTACAAAAATATGACATATGCATTCCAGGAGTACCTTTCTCCCCTCAATTATTAAAAAAGGAACAAAAAAGTTCCAAACACTCTCCCTTTCATGCTGCATTTATTGATTAAAATTTGATCCCACACATTCAGTTCTTGTCGGCTTTTCGTTGAATAGTGCACGTTTTGTGTTCAGATCGATGTTTGTTCAGTGCAATTGGATATATGTACATATGTACATACATACATACATATGCACATATTTAATAAAATTTAAATTTTAAAATCATTATACATGTGTACATACGTACTTACTTATGTATGTACATATGTAATTGTCATGTTGTTATATTGTTAAATAGTTTTCTTTGGTGAATTAAATTGTTAAATTAAAAAAAGTTTTAGTGCTTGTGTTTATTTCAATATCGCTTTACCGGCAATTTAAGTGTATGTATATACATATGTACATACATACATATGTATGTACATACATATGTATGTACATACATATGTATGTACATATTTATTTAAAGTGCGTTGTTGTGTTTTATGATGAAGCAAGTGCATGCTGCTGCAGAACTCGACCCAAAATTTAATTAAAGGTATGCAATTAGTTTGTGTTTCACAGTCGAACTTCTCTATAACGTACATAGCAGTTGGGGACCGTCAAATTTCTACGTTATAGAGAAAATTCCTTATAGAGAAACTGCAGAAAATTTTGAATTTACATTTTTTTATGTAGAAAATATATTTAAAATTGTTTTTACATGACCACATTATTTATTTTTTATTAATAAATACATGTATATACATATGCAGAAAAAAATTATATGTATTAGGAGAACAAAATTTTTTTTATTTTCTGTGACTAAATTGATGCAAAAAATCGATTGCTAAAAACTTCGCAATAGAGAGGTTATTTAGTGTGAAAAATTATATTTATGTCTTTAAAAATTGTACGTTAGAAAGAGAACTTCGCTATAGGGAAGTTCGTTATAAGGAGATCAAAATATATGAAATACTCACAAAAATGTTGTGTTCACGAATTTTATTTGTTATAGGTAAGATTTCGTTATAGAGAAGTTCGCTATAGAGAAGTTCGACTGTATTCTTTTTATTTATTTTTGTTTTTTGTTTATTGTAAAGCGTATGCCAGACACATTAATATTTAGCTTCAATTTATGTGGTTGCGTGCGTTTGTTTACCAAAACTAGTCTCATATATACTATTGGTGTGAATATTTTTTATAAAAAAACGCACACAACCACATATGTATATTGAGCTGAATATTGAATATGGAATTTATTTTATATTTTATAAATAAATATTTTAAAATTATGGAACTAGTAATACAAAGTAAAGAAGTATTTACTTGGACATCAAGTTATTGTAAATAAAAAATTTAAAAATCCATCAAAAAATAAAACTTTTTTATCGTCGAATCGATGTCGCCTATTTTCACTTCCCAGAGGTCAATGAAAATATTTTCGTTGTTTTCCTTCCAAAAAAACTCTTTTCCATAATTTTTGGATTATTGTTGATGCTGCATTAATTTTTAAGTTTACAGAAAAAAATAGTTTATAAATACAATTAAGTTTTTTTTTATATCAATTAAATAATTAATTGATTTTTAACCTACAACAAAATTTTTGTAAATACAATTAACGAAATTGTTAAGTTAAAGTAAAATCTGAAAAATATGTTCACTTAAATATATCATTAAATATATTTCATTAAATATATAGTTTGTTGAAATGTATTTATTGTTGTTAAATTTCAAAATTAATTAAATTAAAGTTATTGTTATATTAACAATGCGAATTGTTGAATTTCATAATTGTTATATGCATTAAACAATGTTTTTTTAATATACAATCACAATCGTCGAAATGATTTTTTGCTTGTTTGCTTAAAACACTGTCTGGTGGAGTTGAAGCGGCAACCTCAGGGATAATAAACTAACTTGCTTACCTCTCAGCTAAACAGCAACACTTTATTAGATACACAAATAATGAATACACACAAAAATTATTTAAATTTGTTATATCAACAATGATGATTGTTAATTTTTAAATTAAATACTATCACTTTTTTATGTTGGTTGCATTTCTATGATATTTTTTCTGTGTTGAAAATATTTTAAGCGACATCTATTGTTATTCACTGGCATAAGCATTATCAGCTGCTTCCCGTCATTTTGACTTGGCAGCACTGAATTTAGCACAGCGAAAACAAGGTTGCATTTCATACAACCAACTTAAAACCAATTCTAAAATGGTTTTAAGATGGTTTTAACAAAAACTATTTGTATTGTAAAACCTTAAATCCTTGTTTTAACGGTAAAACCAACTTTTATTAAAACCACTATAAGCCGATTATAATGACTCAGTGAGCCGACTGTAATGGAATGTAGGAAAATTCTGATCGATATTGTTATGTGAAAAGATTCTTACATTCCGTTTACATCACTATAATTATTTTCACTACTTTTCACATTAAACAATATCGATCAACAACTGTTTCCTACCGTTGCAGTTACATTACATTACAGTCGGCTAAGTGAGCCCTACGGATTTGATATGATTTGGACAGTTATCGGCAAGATAAGAAATAAAATTTTAATTGAAATCTATGTACATATATTCTATAAATATATGTAAGTACGTACACAAAAAACATACGTATTGCATTTAAAGCTTTTTCTATATACGAACAGTGTGTGCTGTTATATATGAACATTAGGGCAGATGTTGATATGACTGCTTGTGGCCTGAGAGCGAACTTGGGCCCTTGTCGACATTTATTTGATTTATATTCCGCGCACTTACTATTTTAGCGAGCAGAACTCTTTAGCTTTCGTAACATAAAATAGACACATATTGGTTTACATGGTTTTAATTATGTTCATGCATTTTTAAATAACTTCAATTTACTGTTGAAATTCCCAGTTATATGTAGTTCTTGTAGAAATACCACATACCCAAACATTAACTGCTAAACAAACAAAAAATTCAGCATTCCGACAGAACTAAAAATAAAATACAAAATATGTACATACATATAACCAAAAAAAGCAGCTTTATTTCACTGATTCATTCTAAAGCGGAAATGTATAAAGCACTAAAACGGAAGTTGATGTGAAATTTTATTTGCAAACAAAGGTTACCCAGCACCAGCACCAGCAGCCACATCAGCAGTTGGAGCATTTAGCATTTAGATGGATGCAGTTGAGCTGTCAGTTTATTAAATGAGGGTGGGTTTTTAATGAAATAAAATTGAAAAATTGTAACACAATTTTATTTCATAAATTTTTTTAAATTTTTTTTTCGTAATTTATTTACTACAAATATTTTGAAATGATATGGAGGAAGATTTATTGAAAAGTTTTCGTTATGATTTTTGTTTTTCGTACACTTGTGTATTTATGTATACATATCGTTACCTTAATACAGAAAGGCCCTAACTCATTATTTTTTTTGAAATCGAGTTTTTTTGTACACGTATTGCGATAGAAGAACATCTAATATATCGATAATGGCAAAAATCTCGATTTAAAAAAATAATGAGCTAGGGCCTTTCTATATTAAGGTAACGATATGTACATAAATGAAAACAACCTTTTTACATACTTTTTTCATTTGTAGTTTGAAATATGTCAAGTTTTAGCAATAGTTGTACTACAAAAATTTATATTAAATTGAATTTTTTCTTATTTCAGTTATTTTTTTTGTTTGCACATTTATTTGTAAATTGGTTTTGTAAATTATTTAATGTGGTCTATTATACCCTTGAGTTAAGTTATATTTTGAATTATTTTTTTTTAAATTTCTGCAAATTACATAATTAACTTCATGAATTATGGTTGTTAATGGTTGCAATGTAAATGAAAACAATATTTGTACAATGTACATGAATTTAAAGCCTAAATGGAAGGATATACGAAAAAAGAAACATATATTTATAAATGAATAGAAGAAACACATACAGCTAAAAATTAAACAAATTTTTCTACTATTTTTAAACTCAACATCAATGTCGAGCATTATATTATCGATTTTATTGTAAGCGACATGTTATCGAAAATATACTTTCTTTTTGAAATTAAAATTTTATGGGTCTAGAAATAGTTAAGAATTTTCAAAATGCCAAAATTGTGCATAATTTAATTTATATACAAAAATTTTTCTGATGTCTATGTCAACCACACGTAATTTAAATAATTAATAAAATACAATTACTACATTAAATTAAATTTATGTTGATCTAAACATGCATGTAAGTATTTTTGTAGTGGGCTATGTTACTTGTTGTTGCATTCTACAGTTTTATTTTGGTTATTCCAGCGTTCTGAAATTACTGAACTTAAGCCTAACTATGAATTATTTCTGATTAAAATTCACTACAGTTCAATTAAAATATCTAAAAAATTTCTCACTTAATACATCATGGGCACGTGACAAAAATATGTTCACTTGGCAATCACTGTTCACTTGGTTATCACAGTTTCAGAACGCTGGAATAACCAAAATAAAACTGTAGAATGCAACAACAAGTAACATAGACCACTACAAAAATACTTACATGCATGTACCGATGGTACATCGAATAAGTAAAAATAATTAATGTGATGATCGTAAAAAGATAAGTAAGAATAGTTAAATATACTGAGGTAGAGTAAAATAATTTCGTGCTAACCTAAATAGAAAAATGAAAAATTGGAAAAAACAGAAAATTAATAGTGATACTTATAAATGTGTTTACCAAAGGTAAATCAATTGTATACACAACAATCGTTTCTCATATTCCGTTCATTGTACATTTAAGTTAAATAGCTGATGTTAATAAGAATCTCTACCCAAGTAGATAGACTAGGGTGCTGATGAAGTGCGTGGCTGCACAGAAAAGTATCGGTATTTCCCCCAGCTTAAAGTCTAAGTTTAATTTTTCTTCTCTTCTTTAGATACTCACATTAATTAATAAAAATATTTCATTCAATAAGAATTGAAATTACTGAACTTAAGCCTAACTATGAATTATTTCTGATTAAAATTCACTACAGTTCAATTAAAAATTTTTTTTTAAATACTAGAATAATTTATTTTTTTAAAATACCAAAATACGCCCTAAAAACGTCAGATATGCTCTAAAATTTTTAAAAATGCTCAAAATATGCATGTTGGACTGAGATATGCAAACACATGCTTTAAAGGGTAAAATATGCAAAAATATTTACTTACAAATCGGTTCCAGAATTCATAAAAAGTTCTGAAACGGATAAATATCTTAATTCCGCATTGAAAGAAAAAACATGCAATTGCATATTTGTGGTTTCCCTGCTTATCATACACTTTAGTGATAAAATATTAGGTTTAAAAAAATATGCAGATATGCAGATATTAAAATTTTATATTATACTTCACTAGCTTCTGCTTAACCAATTCTTAAGAAACTTGACACGTATCCTTAGGCTCCAAAAAGTTTAAGATTGTGAATGCAAAAAAAAGTGGGTGGTGCCACGCCCTTTAAAGTTTAGTATCAAATTATATGTACTTTAACTTATTCGATTCCTACGAAACTCGACACGATCTTACATTTACAAAAGTGCAATAACGTTTTTATATATTTTATTTTGAATAAAAAAAGTTCCTTAGTATTAAAAGAATTCATAATTTTATTTTAAAAGTTGTAGCCTTGGTTTGTACTGGCGATTATAGAAATAATGTATGAAAATAATGGCACACAGAACTCGTACAACAGTGAGTACACTTTATAAGTTCCCTTATTATATTTGTAGAGCTGGCGAACAAAACCAGGGGTCTACTCTGTAATTCGATTCGAAAGAAAATGCTTTCGAATTTACATGTTATAAACATACAAATTCGAAAGTTTTTTCTTTCGAATCGAATTACAGAGTAGACCCCCGGACTAGTCCCGTTAACTGTTTTTTAGAGTAGAGGCAAATAACTGAACTACTAAGATAGAGACTAAAGACTAGTTTTCTTTATTTGTTCAAAGTGGGATCGAACTGGTTTTGAATGAAAATATTTCGTGACATCATAGATGTGTACTTGGAGAACTAGAAAATAATTTAAAAATAAATCATGTACTGAGGACATGTCTAGTTTTGTTCGCCAGCTCAACATTTATTACATATACACATACATAATTGTCTATTTAATATATATATATGTTTCGAAGAATAATTTTGTGTTCTCGACTTTTAGTTTTCTTTGTGCTTATTTTTTTTCAAGTATAACTAAATATTTATTAACTAGCAAAAATTAAAAATTTATACAAACTTATGTACGTAAAGAATGCTAAGATTCATTCAGCTACAAATTTGATTAAGAGGCGTAAATAAAAGAGGCGTATTTAATTTTCTGTATAAAAGGCCGTATTTTTTAATAATTGCAAAAAGTTTTTATTAAGAAACAAATAATATGTATATATATTTTCTTAGTTACAACAATTATAAAATTACTGTAGGGACTGTGTGGAAAAGAAATTGATAATAACTATTTTGTTTTATTTTAAACATTATTTACTAATTTTTTATAATTTTTTTTTGTATTTTCTCTTGTTATTGTTTGTGGAAAAACTGAAAACAAATTAATAAAAAAACAAACAAAAATAAAATTTTTAAACAAACGAGCAAAATAGCAAAAAAAGATTCGTATTAATAAACTGGAAATTGGAAATGTCGACTTCTAGGCGCCAAACTAACGCAGATGGGATGAACCGAAAGCTTACAAAATTATTGATGGGGATTTTGGCTCGCTTAATTGATCAGAATGCTACAAATCTTGTTACCATTGTAATCATATTTTAAACATACAATTTCTTACAGAATAAAAGAAAAAATTTGTCTGAAGAATATTTTCTTTGGCACTTCCGATAATTTGGCGATAAGATTTCCATGAAAAAGCGACATTATTTATTAAGAAAAATATAAAAAGTTTAAAAAACAAGTTAGTGAAAGAAAAAACAATTTTAGCAACATAAAAACTAAACATATTATAAGAAGTAACTGCAAAAAATATTCAAGACCTTCGGTCGTATTCAAAAAAAAAATCAATTAGTTTGCATTTGGAGTGTCAAACTTAGAATGGAAAATTTGTTTTAAAATACACTTCAAAAAATAATATTATGTTTTTGAATGCAGCAGCATAATTTTAAAAACAAAAATTCTATGTATATAAAAACAAAAGGAACAAAAGGAAAATAAACAAATATATTGTAATGAATAATTTTTAAGGTTCAATAAACCCCAAATTATTATCAACAAAAAATTTCATAAAAATACAAGAATAAAATAAATTCAAATAAAGTAAATAAGATAAAATGGAATGAAAAATAAAACAAAATTGACAAAATATACTGAATCAAATAAGAATAAAATAAATTATTACATACATAATTAAAAAAAAATTAAATAAACCAAATAAAATAATATATTATCAAATAAAAAAAGTAAAAAATTAAACCAAAACAAAATCAAAACAGATAAAATATGAAACAATTAAATTAAATTTAAAAAAATTATATAAATAAAACAAAATAATATAAAATTAAGTAAAATAAAATAAAATAAAATAGAATAAATAAAATAAAATAAATAAAAATAAATAAAATAAAATAAAATAAAATGAAATAAAATAAAATAAAATAAAATAAAATAAAGTAAAATAAAATAAAATAAAATAAAATAAAATAAAATAAAATAAAATAAAATAAAATAAAATAAAATAAAATAAAATAAAATAAAATAAAATAAAATAAAATAAAATGAAATGAAATAAAATAAAATAAAATAAAATAAAATAAAATGAAATAAAATAATATA